>CM038679.1:163605851-164227063 GCA_021605205.1 Aegilops longissima
AACCTATGGCCCCGGGTCTATTTTCCATCATATTAATATCCCAACAACAAGCAATTTCTATCACCGTTTATTTTGCAACCTTTACTTTCACTCTTTATCATAAAAATACCAAAAATATTATCTTATCATCTCTATCAGATCTCACTTTTGCAAGTGGCCGTGAAGGGATTGACAACCCCTTTATCGCATTGGTTGCGAGGTTCTTATTTGTTTGTGTAGGTACAAGGGACTTGAGCGTGGTCTCCTACTGGATTGATACCTTGGTTCTAAAAAACTGAGGGAAATACTTACGCTACTTTACTACATCACCCTTTCTTCTTCAAGGGAAAACCAACGCAGTGCTCAAGAGGTAGCATCAAAGAATCAAACATTATATCTCAGGTAATCCTATAAATGTTGAAACTAATGTTATTGAAACCGTAACCCTAGAGGAATACATAAGGGACACTTTCCAGAACGTTTCAGACTCCAAAAAGGAATAGGTATGTTGTACGGTAAGTAAACCACCTCCAAAACAGTTCTAATGGCAACTTTTCTCCGTTATGGAATATTTAAGAAAATAGGAAAATAAGAAGTAGTCCGGGAAGGACACGAGGCGTCCTCTAGGGTGGAGGGCGCGCTCTACCACCTGGGCGCGCCCCCTGCCTCGTGGGCACCTCGTGGGCTCTCCGGACTCCGTTTTCTTGCACGATATTTCTTTTGGTCGGTAAAAATTCATTATATGATCTCCCGAAGGTTTTGACCACCGTACCACGCAAATATCCTCTGTTTGTGTTTCGAGCTATTTTTGCCGCAGATTAGAGCAAGATGTCATCTCAGGACTCCGACGGAGAGAGCTATGTCTCACATCTCATTGTTGACCCAAAGACCTATGGGGATCTATCTCCTTGTGGTCGAACTACGGATGATGAGGAGGATCAATGATTCAAGTTCAGGGGAGGAGGATGTTCCTCTACCTCAACCTGGGGATATGCACGTGAAGTTCAAGAAGTCTAGTCTCCCTAAGAGGGCTAAACTATCTAACAACCGATCTATTCCTTCTTGTTTTTGGCAGAAAAGCAAAGGAGATTTATGTGACAAAATCTTGAAGCTGGAGTTGGAGGTCGATGTTTTAGAGGAGGAACTTGCTCTCCTCCACTACAATATGAAAAAGTTGAAGGCACAATCGAAATCACATCCACCATCTTCTTCACCACCAAAGGAGAACTAAGCATCGGTTATGGAAACTCCCCTTGCCAACTGCCAAGCTTGGGGGAGGTGCCCCGGTATCGTATCACCATCACACTCCTATCTTTACTGTATTTCTTAGTTTGATCCTTTTGGTAATATCTTGATCTAGTAGAATAAAGTTTTAGTATAATTTAGTTTTGAGTTTTGCCTTATGATCCTTCTATGTAATCAAGTCCGTGAGCTATATATAATAAAGATTAGTGTTTAGTCAAGGGCTTGATTATCTTGCTATGATCTTGAGGGAATAAAAATAAAAGAGAAAGAATAAAAAGAAACAAAGAGATCATTTTTATCTTATGGAGAGTAATGACTTCACATATAAAGAGTATGATGAATAAAAGTTGTTGAGATTTGACAAACATAGTTTTGGTCATCATTGCAATTAATAGGAAGTAATAAAGAAAGAGAGGTTTTCACATATATATACTATCTTGGACATCTTTTATGATTGTGAGCACTCATTAAGATAGGACATGCTAAAGAGTTGATGTTGGACAAGGAAGACAACATAATGGGTTATGTTTTCTTATATCTGAAATAAACTATATTGTCATGGATCATCCAACATGTTGAGCTTGCCTTTCCCTCATGTGCTTGCCAATTTCTTTGCACCAAGTGGAGATACTACTTGTGCTTCCGAATACCCTAAAAACCAGTTTTGCCATGAGTGTCCACCATATCTACCTATGGATTGAGTAAGATCCTTCAAGTAAGTTGTCATGTTGCATGCAATAAAAATTGCTTTCTAAATATGTATGATTTATTAGTGTGGAGAAAATAAACTTTATACGATCTTGTGATATGGAAGCAATGAAAGCCACGGACTGCATAATAAAGGTCCATATCTCAAGTGGCAATATAAAGTGACGTTCTTTTGCATTAAGATTTCGTGCATACAACCATAAAAGCACATGACAACCTCTGCTTCCCTCTGCGAAGGTCCTATCTTTTACTTTTGTCTTTTACCTTATACAAGAGTCATGGTGATCTTCACCTTTCCTTTTTACATTTTATCCTTTGGCAAGCACCTTGTGTTGGAAAGATCCTAATATATATATCCAATTGGATGTAAGTTAGCATGAATTATTATTGTTGACATTACCCTTGAGGTAAAAGGTTGGGAGGCAACACTATCAGCCCCTATCTTTCTCTGTGTCCAATTAAAACTCCATACTCGTAAGTATTGCGTGAGTGTTAGCAATTGTGAAAGACTAAATGATAGTTGAGTACGTGGACATGCTGAAAAGCTCTTATATTGACTCTTTCTGATGTTATGATAAATTGCAATTGCTTCAATGACCGAGATCATAGTTTGTTAGTTCTCAATGAAGTTTCTGATTCATACTTGACATTGTGAATAGATTACTACTTAAGCATAAGAAATCATATGACAATATCCATATATGTTGCTTTTATAAGAATGATCATGATGCCCTCATGTCCGTATTTTATTTTATCGACACCTCTATCTCTAAACATGTGGACATATTTATCGTTATCGATTTCCGCTTGAGGACAAGCGAGGTCTAAGCTTGGGGGAGTGGATACGTCCATTTTTCATCATGCTTTTATATCGATATTGGTTGCATTATGGGCTACTATTACACGTTACGTCACAATACTTATGCCTTTTCTCTCTTATTTTACAAGGTTTACATGAAGAGGGAGAATGCCGACAGCTGGAATTCTGGGCTGGAAAAGGAGCAATTATTATAGACCTATTCTACACAACTCCAAAAGTCCTGAAACTTCACGGAGGCACGTTTTGGAATATATAAAAAATACTGAAGAAAGAATCAACAAGATGGGGCCCACACCAGGGGGGTAGGGCGCGCCCCCTACCTTGTGGTCCCCCTGGCAGGCCTCCGGTGCCCATCTTCTACTATATGAGGTCTTTTACCCTGGAAAAAATCATAAGCAAGCTTTCGGGATGAAAATCCGCCGCCACGAGGCGGAACCTTGGCGGAACCAAACTAGGGCTCCTGCGGAGCTGTTCTGCTGGGGAAGCTTCCCTCCGGGAGGGGGAAATCATCGACATCGTCATCACCAACGATCCTCTCATCGGGAGGGCGTCCATGTCCATCAACATCTTCACCAGCACCATCTCCTCTAAAACCCTACTTCATCTCTTGTATCCAATATTTGTATCAAAACCTCAGATTGGTACCTGTGGGTTGCTAGTAGTGTTGAGTACTCCTTGTAGTTGATGCTAGTTGGTTTATTTGGTGGAAGATCATATGTTTAGATCCTTTATGCATATTAATACCCCTTTGATTATGAACATGAATATGATTTGTGAGTAGTTACGTTTGTTACTAAGGACATGGGAGAAGTCTTGCTATAAGTAGTCATGTGAATTTGGTATTCGTTCGATAATTTGATGAGATGTATGTTGTCTCTCCTCTAGTGGTGTTATGTGAACGTCGACTACATGACATTTCACCATTATTTGGGCCTAGAGGAAGGCATTGGGAAGTAATAAGTAGATGATGGGTTGCTAGAGTGACAGAAGCTTAAAACCTAGTCTATGTGTTGCTTCGTAAGGGGCTGATTTGGATCCATATGTTTTATGCTATCGTTAGGTTTAGCTTAATACTTCTTTTGTAGTTGCGGATGCTTGCAATAGGGGTTTATCATAAGTGGGATGCTTGTCCAAGAAAGGGCAGTACCCAAGCACCGGTCCACCCACATACCAAATTATCAAAGTAACGAACGCGAATCATATGATCGTGATGCAAACTAGCTTGACAATAATTCCAATGTGTCCTTGGGAGCGTTTTCCTTCATATAAGAGTTTGTCCAGGCTTGTCCTTTGCTACAAAAAGGATTGGGCCATCTTGTTGTACCTCATTTACTTTTATTACTTGTTCTCCGTTACAAATTACCTTATCATAAAAATATCTGTTACCGATAATTTCAGTGCTTGCAGAGAATACCTTACTAAAAACCGCTAGTCATTTCCTTCTGCTCCTCGTTGGGTTCGGCACTCATACTTATTGAAAGGACTACGATAGATCCCCTACACTTGTGGTTCATCACCGTATCGGGAATTGTGCCGCCCGCTGTCAAATTGAATAGTACTGCGCCGCCCACTGCACGCTCGGCTGAACACGCTTCCTCTCTTCCATCAAACCCCTCCGCTAAACCTGCATGCAAACCGAGAAACCTACTGCCGCCACACGTCCATTCATGAGCGAGTTGGAATTAAACGCAACACCTGCCAAGCTCCTCCCGTCCGCCCTCAGTTTAAACAAGGCCAGACGGTGGCCAAGCTCCTACCGTCCGCCCTCTATTTAAATGAGGCCAGACAGATAGCGGGCAAGAATCGCACCCCTCCGCCGCTCCCCCATCTCCTCCTAGACCATTTTCTCCACTCTTCTGATGGCTTTGGAGGAGCCGTTATCAGGCATACTACTAGGTTGGGTGGCCCACCGAGCCCTCCGGATACGGGCGAGACCGCTCGGTGCTTCAGCAACCTCGCTTGGCCCGACGGAGCCACTTGCCGCCCCAAGCCGGCGCGTGGTTCAGCAAATCGCCGCTCCAGTTCAGCTCGATGAGGAGTGGCAAGTTGCTCCACGCCGGCATGGTGGCGAGCACGCCGGTACGGGCGTCGTGGCTGCCGCGTGTTACCGCGCCACCAGTGTCTGCGGTGCCCGTTCCTCTCGTGTCTGTGGGCACGCCTCTCGTGCCTGGGCAGTGCCATGCAGTCTGAGACAAAAGCCGGCTACGTGGAGAGCGACGAGTCGGTGGCCACCTTCTCCGTGTCCGCCACCATCATAAAGGAGAACTAGAACACGGGAGGCCACCGCCACTTGGGTCCCATAAAGGCCACCGCCAAGGCGACGACTACGCATTCAGGTGGTTTCTTTGCTACTTCGTCTCTTTCGGGGACCTTCGTCGACACCGCAAGTGTCTGCCGGACATGAGGAAGACAAAGGGATCCGCGTGTGGCCCTTTAGATTAGGTACTCCCTCTCCGTCTGGCGGGAAATATTTGTTCTAAGAATGGATAAATTGGATGTATCTATAACTAAAATAAGTTTAGATACATCCATTTCTAGGACAAGTATTTCCGGACGGAGGGAGTATTAATTATACCAAGAGAGTCAGATTAGCACCGCTTAGTTCATGTAAATGTAATGAAATCCATCATGTTTATATGAAGATCTGACTTTTTTATACGAAATCCTTCATGCTTATTTGAAAACAGCCCGTGTTTGTATGAATTTCATCTGGTTGGTTAGAGTTGTGAAAATGTATACCGCTGGCATTTGATGTTGTCCTCCGTGGAAGCAAGCGGGAGGAAATTTGCCGGCTGCCGTTAGAGATGCTCTTGTGCTGGAAATAATAGAGTCACATCCATTCCATTTGAATTAATTGCGTGTACGATTCTCCCTCTATAAAAATTTAATTGCATGTACAGTGTACATGTGACTTGCAGGCTGGCTACAGTTTCGTACAGAAAGTTAAAAAGAAACAAGTCCATCCTTAATCTTGTGTTCTAAGTACTCTGTGGGTTCCACTGTCAGTACAATAGCGAAAGAAGTATATATTAAATAAGTAATATATAATATAACAATCTGAAGTTAAAGACAGAATTCGAACTCAGGTCATCGTGTTGCGAGCATCCGGCGCTAACCAGTCCAGCACATTTTTGTTGTAGACCATGCTGGAGATATATCTCCATGTCTACTCTTATACTCCATCTGTTCCTAAATATTTGCCTTTTTCAGATTTCAAATGGACTACCACATACGGATGTCTATGTAGACCAATTTTTGAGTGTAGATTCACTCATTTTGCTCCATATGTAGTCACTTGTTGAAATCTCTAAAAAGATAAATATTTAAGAACGGAGGGAGTAGAACACCGAGTTGGTGATGATGGTGTGCGTGCCATCCTGCAATATAGGCCGTCGGATTTATATCTAACGGATAGGAAGGAAACTATGGCAATTTTGCAAAAAGATACCCACACCGCTCTTTACGTTTGCAAATAAGGCCTTCCCTCATTCATCCTTTTCTCTACTCTTATAAAAATAAATTTGGTGTTGATGGTGTGCCTGCCATCCTGCAATACAGGCCGTCCGATTTATATATGACGGATAGGAAGGAAACTATGGAAATTTTGCAAAAATATAACCACACCCCTCTCAACATTTGCAAATAAGGCCTTCCCTCGTTCATCCTTTTCTCTCACAAGATAAGCTACTCATATAAATGCATCTTGATGTTTCGTGCACCGCATGGGCATCTTGCTAGTCTCTCACAAGATAAACTACTCATACAAATGCATCTTGATGTTCCGTGAAACGCACGGGCATCTAGCTAGTTTATTTTAAAATAGTTATTGCGATAATTGGGTTGAAGTGATATATTTTATGTCTGCCCTGAATGATTTCAGATTCACTAGTAGTAACAAAGAAAAGGTTGCCTTGTTAATTAATAGAAAATATGGTGAAAAATATCACATGAGGCCGGTAAAAACAAGGCACACTGGGTTACGGAGAAAAAGACGTATCAAGTGTGTCTGAGTGAGGCACAGAGACACAATGTTTGAGAGAGAAACCAATTGACATATTAAGATCAGATCGAGTTGTCACCCTTCTGCTTTCATTGTTGGGGTTGGGGGTGGGGAGGGGGAGGGAGAGAAAGACGTATCGAGAGTGTGCGCGGTAGGCACAGAGGCACAACTAGCGAGTGTGTGTGTTTGAAAGAGGAGTAGATAGATTACTATCAAGATCGAGGTGCCACCCTACTCCTTCGGTGTCGGGTAGTGTGAGTGTCTAATACATCTCCAACGTATCTATAATTTTTGATTGCTCCATGCTATATTATCTACTATTTTAGGCAATATTGGGCTTTATTATACACTTTTATATTACTTTTGGGACTAACCTATTAACCGGAGGCCGAGCCCAGATTTGCTGTTTTATACCTATTTCAGTGTTTCGAAGAAAAGGAATATCAAACGAAGTTCAAACGGAACGAAATCAACTGGAGAAGTTATTTTTGGAAGGAAAGCCAGCGGATAGACTTGGACTCTACGTCAGAAGATACGAGAGCTGGCCACGAGGGTGGGGGGCACGCCCACCCCCTAGGGCGCGCCCCCTGCCTCGTGGGGCCCCCGAAGCTCCACCGACGTACCCCCTACACCCATATATACCTACGTATCGTAAAACTTCCAGAACAGAAGATAGATCGGGATTTCCACCACTGCAAAACCTCCAGAGCCACCAAAAACCAATCGGGACCCTTTTTCGGCACCCTGCCGGAGGGGGGGGGACCCTCACCGGTCGCCATCTTCATCATCCCGGCACTCTCCATGACGAGTAGGGAGTAGTTCACCCTCGGGGCTGAGGGTATGTACCAGTAGCTATGTGTTTGATCTCTCTCTCTCATGTTCTCTCTCGTGTTCCCTCTATGGCACGATCTTGATGTATCCCGAGCTTTGCTATTGTAGTTGGATCTTATGATGCTTCTCCCCCTCTACTCTCTTGTGATGAATTGAGTTTCCCCTTTGAAGTTATCTTATCGGATTGAGTCTTCCATGAGAACACTTGATGTATGTCTTGCCGTGTTTATCTGTGGTGACAATGGGATATCATGTGCCTCTTGATGTATGTTTTGGTGACCAACTTGCGGGTTCCGCCCATGAACCTATGCATAGGGGTTGGCACACGTTCTTGACTCTCCGGTAGAAACTTTGGGGCACTCTTTGAGGTTCTATGTGTTGGTTTGAATAGATGAATTGAGATTGTGTGATGCATATCGTATAATCATACCCACGGATACTTGAGGTGACAATGGAGTATCTAGGTGACATTAGGGTTTTGGTTGATTTGTGTCTTAAGGTGTTATTCTAGTACGAACTCTAGGGCTGTTTGTGACACTTATAGGAATAGCCCAACGGATTGATTGTAAAGAATAACTTTGAGGTGGCTTTGTACCCTACCATAATCTCTTCGTTTGTTCTCCACAATTAGTGACTTTGGAGTGACTCTTTTTTGCAAATTGAGGGATTGTTATATGATCTATCTATGTTATTATTGTTGAGAGGACTTGCACTAGTGAAAGTGTAAACCCTAGGCCTTGTTTTCTATCATTGCAATACCGTTTACGCTCACTTTTATCATTAGTTACCTTGCTGTTTTTATATTTTCAGATTACAAAAACCTATATCTACCATCCATATTGCACTTGTATCACCATCTCTTCGCCGAACTAGTGTACCTATACAATTTACCACTGTATTGGGTGTGTTGGGGACACAAGAGACTCTTTGTTATTTGGTTGCAGGGTTGTTTGAGAGAGACCATCTTCATCCTACGCCTCCCACGGATTGATAAACCTTAGGTCATCCACTTGAGGGAAATTTGCTACTGTCCTACAAACCTGTGCACTTGCAGGCCCAACAACGTCTACAAGAAGAAGGTTGTGTAGTAGACATCAAGCTCTTTTCTGGCGCCGTTGCCTGGGAGGTGAGTGCTTGAAGGTATATCTTTAGATCTTGCAATCAAATCTTTTTGTTTCTTGTTTTAGCACTAGTCTAGTTTATAAAAGAAAATTACAAAAAAATGGAATTGAGTTTGTCTCATACGCTTCATCTTTTTAATATCTTTCGTGAGTATGATGGAAAGGAAAATTGTGCCAAAGTGTTAGAAGAAGAATGCATTAAAATGTTTAGCACTAAATATGTGAATGATAAGCATGATTGCAATGTTGTTAGTATTAATTCCTTGAATATCCATGATGCTAATGATATGCAAAGCCACAAGCTTGGGGAAGCTATGTTTGATGAAGATGATATTTTTTGTCCCCCAAGCTTCGATGAGCAAATTT
This sequence comes from Aegilops longissima, assembly GCA_021605205.1. Lineage (NCBI taxonomy): Eukaryota > Viridiplantae > Streptophyta > Magnoliopsida > Poales > Poaceae > Aegilops > Aegilops longissima. The sequence continues at coordinate 163,614,922 of CM038679.1, forward strand.
ACTATGATGAAAGCATGTCTCCTATCTATGATGATTATTGTGATGACACATATGCTTTAAAGAATAATGATAACCATGAAACTTGTCATCTTGATCTTTATTTTCAATCACATGATAGTCATGTTGTTGAGTTTGCTCCCACTATTGTTCATGAGAAGAATTTTGCTTATGTGGAGAATAGTAAAATTTCTATGCAAGTAGATCATGAAAAGAATTCTTTAGGTGCTGGTTATATTGTTGTATTCATTCATCATTCTTCTGAAAATTATTATGAGGGAGGAATATATGCTTGTAGGAATTGCAATAATATCAAGTTTCCTCTCTATGTGCTTAAAATCTTGAAGTTATGCTTGTTTTGCCTTCCTATGCTAGTTGATTATTGTTCCCATAAGTTGTTTGCTCACAAAATCCCTATGCATAGGAAGTGGTTTAGAATAAAATGTGCTATTCATATTCTTCATGATGCTCTCTTTATGTTTCAATTCTGATCTTTTTGTGAGCATCATTGAAATCATCATGCCTAGCTAGGGGCGTTAAACGTTAGCGCTTGTTGGGAGGCAACCAAATTTTATTTTAGTTTCTTGCTTTTTGGTTCTGTTTAGGAATAAATAATCCATATAGCTTCTGTTTAGATGTGGTTTTATGTTTTAATTAGTGTTTGTGCCTAGTAGAACCTTTGGGAAGACTTGGGTGAAGTCTTTATGATCATGCTGTAAAAAACACAAACTTTAGCGCTCACGAGATTAGCTAGAACTTTTTACTGGAGAGTGCTATTTAGTTTATTATTTTTTCAGATGATTACTAGACAAATTCCTCAGGTCCACCAATTTATTTTAGAATTTTTGTAGTTCCAGAAGTTTGCGTTAGTTACAGATTAATACAGACTATTCTGTTTTTGACAGATTCTGTTTTCATTGTGTTGTTTGCTTATTTTGATGAATCTATGGCTAGTAAAATAGTTAATAAACCATAGAGAAGTTGTAATACAGTAGGTTTAACACCAATATAAATAAAAGTTCATTACAGTACCTTGAAGTGGTGTTTGGTTTTCTTTCGCTAACGGAGCTCACGAGTTTTCTGTTAAGTTTTGTGTTGTGAAGTTTTCAAGTTTTGGGTAAAGATTCGATGGACTATGGAATAAGGAGTGGCAAGAGCCTAAGCTTGGGGATGGCCAAGGCACCCCAAGGTAATATTCAAGGATAACCAAGCATCTCAGCTTGGGGATGCCCCGGATGGCATCCCCTCTTTCGTCTTCGTTCATCGGTAACTTCACTTGGAGCTATATTTTTATTCAACACATGATATGTGTTTTTCTTAGAGCGTAATTTTCTCTTGATAGTAATTGCTTTATGTTATTTAGAATAATGTTTTGCATCTTTAGTTTCAATAAAAAAGTCAAGGATAGCCTTTGCCATGCTTATTTTGCTAGTATACATGTTGCTGTTTGAAAACAGAAAGTTTACCGTTGTTGCAAAAATTCCCTAGAAAATTCATAGAGTGGTATAATGTTGAATCTTTTTGCTTATTGAGAACTGATAAATTTATTACAGCGGGAATTTTAGTTCATAATTTTTGGAGTTAGGGAAGTATTGATACTCTTGCATACTTTACAGACTATACTGTTTGACAGATTGCTGTTATGGTTGCATTGTTTGCATAAGTTTGCTTGTTTAATGATTCTATTTGAGGATAGCAGTGTTAAATATGCAGAGGCATTTAGTATGCAATGTTTAATAATAATTTTAGTGATTTGTTACAGTATAAAATGATAAGGTTTTGCATAGGTTTATACTAACCTATCTCACGAGTTCTTGTTGAGTTTGTTGTGGATGAAGCTTTTGATAAAAAGAGAAACCATGATATGACAGGAATTAAGGAGACACAAAAGCTCAAGCTTGGGGATGCCCAAGGCACCCCAAGATATTATTTCAAGAAGTCTCAAGCATCTAAGCTTGGGGATGCCCCGGTAGGCATCCCACCTTTCTTCTTCAACAACTATCGGTTAGTATCGGTTGAGCCTAAGTTTTTGCTTCTTCACATGAGTTGTGCTATCCTTGCAATGTCATTTTATTTTGTTTTGCTTGCTGTTTGGATACAATACCAAGATCTGAAATTCTTAAATGAGAGAGAGTCTTCGCATGGTTGCATAATTATTCGACTACTCATTGATCTTCACTTATATCTTTTGGAGTAGTTTGTTATTGCTCTAGTACTTCACTTATATATTTTAGAACATGGTGGTAGTTTTATTTTGGAGAAATAGATGAACTCTCATAATTAACTTATATTATTTTAATAGTCTTAAATAGCATGGTAATTTGCTTAAATAATACTAATATGCTAAGCATACAAGATTTGTAAGAATTCTTATGAGTGTGTTGAATACTAGGAGAAGTTTGATGCTTGATAATTGTTTTGAGATATGAAGATGGTGATACTAAAGTCATGCTAGTTGAGTAGTTGTGAATTTGAGAATACTTGTGTTGAAGTTTGTGATTCTCGTAGCATACACGTATGGTGAACCGTTATGTGATGAAGTCGGAGCATAATTTATTTATTGATTGTCTTCCTTATGAGTGGCGGTCGGGGACGAGCGTTGGTCTTTTCCTACCAATCTATCCCCCTAGGAGCATGCGCGTAATACTTTTCTTTTATAACTTGTAGGTTTTTGCAATAAGTATATGAGTTCTTTATGACTAATGTTGAGTCCATGGATTATACGCACTCCTCACCCTTCCACCATTGCTAGCCTTTCTAATACCACACACTTTTCGCCGGTATCATACACCCACCATATGCTTTCCTCAAAACAGCCACCTTACCTACCTATTATGGCATTTCCGTAGCCATTCCGAGATATATTGCCATGCAACTTTCCATCGTTCCGTTTATTATGACGCGCTCCATCATTGTCATATTGCTTAGCATGATCATGTAGTTGACATCGTATTTGTGGCAAAGCCACCGTACATAATTCTTTCATACATGTCACTCTTGATTCATTGCACTTCCCGGTACACCGCCGGAGGCATTCATATAGAGTCATATTTTGTTCTAACTATCGAGTTGTAATTCTTGAGTTGTAAGTAAATAAAAGTGTGTTGATCATCATTATTAGAGCATTGTCCCAGTGAGGAAAGGGTGATGGAGACTATGATTCCCCCACAAGTCGGGATGAGACTCCGGACGAAAAATTAAAAAAAGAAAGGGAAAATGAAAAAAGGAGAAAAAAAAGAGGCAAAAAAGGGGAGAAAGGGCCCAAATAAATAAAAAAATGAGAGAAAAAGAGAGAAGGGACAATATTACTATCCTCTTACCACACTTGTGCTTCAAAGTAGCACCATGATCTTCATGATAGAGAGTCTCCTATGATATCACTTTCATATACTAGTGGGCATTTTTCATTGTAGAATTTCGCTTGTATATTCCAATGATGGGCTTCCTCAAAATGCCCTATGTCTTCGTGAGCAAGCAAGTTGGATGCACACCCACTTAGTTGCTTTTGTTGAGCTTTCATATGCTTAGAGCTCTAGTGCATCCGTTGCATGGCAATCCCTACTCACTCACATTGATATCTATTGATGGGCATCTCCATAGCCCGTTGATACGCCTAGATGATGTGAGACTATCTTCTCCCTTTTTGTCTTCTCCATAACCACCATTATATTCCACATATAGTGCTATATCCATGGCTCACGCTCATGTATTGCGTGAAGATTGAAAAAGTTTTGAAAATGTTAAAGTATGAAACAATTGCTTGGCTTGTCATCGGGTTTGTGCATGATTTAAATATTTTCTGTGGTGAAGATAAAGCATAGCCAGACTATATGATTTTGTAGGGATAACTTTCTTTGGCCATGTTATTTTGAGAAGACATGATTTCTTTGTTAGTATGCTTGAAGTATTATTATTCTATGTCAATATTAAACTTTTGTCTTAAATCTTTTGGATCTGAATATTCATACCACAATTAAGAAGAATTACGTTGAAATTATGCCAACTAGCATTCCACATCAAAAATTATCTTTTTTATCATTTACCTGCTCGAGGACGAGCAGGAATTAAGCTTGGGGATGCTTGATACGTCTCCAACGTATCTATAATTTTTGATTGCTCCATGCTATATTATCTACTGTTTTAGGCAATATTGGGCTTTATTATACACTTTTATATTACTTTTGGGACTAACCTATTAACCGGAGGCCCAGCCCAGATTAGCTCTTTTATGCCTATTTAAGTGTTTCGAAGAAAAGGAATATCAAACGAAGTCGAAACGGAATGAAATCAACTGGAGAAGTTATTTTTGGAAGGAAAGCCACCGGATAGACTTGGACTCTACGTCAGAAGATACGGGAGCTGGCCACGAGGGTGGGGGGCGCGCCCACCCCCTAGGGCGCGCTCCCCTGCCTCGTGGGGCCCCCGAAGCTCCACCGACGTACCCCCTGCACCCATATATACCTACGTATCATAAAACTTCCAGAACAGAAGATAGATCAGGAGTTCCGCCACCGCAAAACATTTAGAGCCACCAAAAACCAATCGGGACCCTGTTCCGGCACCCTGCCGGAGGGGGGGACCCTCACCGGTGGCCATCTTCATCATCCCGGCGCTCTCCATGACAAGGAGGGAGTAGTTCACCCTCGGGGCTGAGGGTATGTACCAGTAGCTATGTGTTTGATCTCTCTCTCTCTCTCGTGTTCTCTCTCATGTTCCCTCTATGGCATGATCTTGATGTATCCCGAGCTTTGCTATTGTAGTTGGATCTTATGATGTTTCTCCCCCTCTACTCTCTTGTGATGAATTGAGTTTCCCCTTTCAAGTTATCTTATCGGATTGAGTCTTTCTTGAGAACACTTGATGTATGTCTTGTCGTCTTTATCTGTGGTGACAATGGGATATCATGTGCCTCTTGATGTATGTTTTGGTGACCAACTTGCGGGTTCCGCCCATGAACCTATGCATAGAGGTTGGCACACGTTCTTGACTCTCCGGTAGAAACTTTGGGGCACTCTTTGAGGTTCTATGTGTTGGTTTGAATAGATGAATTGAGATTGTGTGATGCATATCATATAATCGTACCCACGGATACTTGAGGTGACAATGGAGTATCTAGGTGACATAAGGGTTTTGGTTGATTTGTGTCTTAAGGTGTTATTCTAGTACAAACTCTAGGGATGTTTGTGACACTTATAGGAATAGCCCAACGGATTGATTGGAAACAATAACTTTGAGGTGGTTTCATACCCTACCATAATCTCTTCGTTTGTTCTCCACTATTAGTGACTTTGGAGTGACTCTTTGTTGCATGTTGAGGGATTGTTATATGATCTATCGATGTTATTATTGTTGAGAGGACTTGCACTAGTGAAAGTATGAAACCTAGGCCTTGTTTCCTATCATTGGAATACCATTTACGCTCACTTTTATCATTTGTTACCTTGCTGTTTTTATATTTTCAGATTACAAAAACCTATATCTACCATCCATATTGTACTTGTATCACCATCTCTTTGCCGAACTAGTGCACCTATACAATTTACCATTGTATTGGGTGTGTTGGGGACACAAGAGACTCTTTGTTATTTGGTTGCAGGGTTGTTTGAGAGAGACCATCTTCATCCTACGCCTCCCACGGATTGATAAACCTTAGGTCATCCACTTGAGGGAAATTTGCTACTGTCCTACAAACCTGTGCACTTGCAGGCCCAACAACGTCTACAAGAAGAAGGTTGTGTAGTAGATATCAGTGTGTGTGTGTGTGTGTGTTTGAGAGAGAAGCCAGTCGATAGATTAGTATCAAGATCGACGTGTCACCCTACTCTTTCGGTGTCGAGAAGTGTGTGTGTGGGTGTGGCGGTGCAGTGACACTTACATATCTCTACTCTTATAAAAAACAGAGTTGGTGATGATTGTCGGATTTCGGGTCCCGGCAGACCCTTAAGGTTCGAACTCTGGGGTGCGCGCGGACATCCAACCCTCCACCGTCTCGTACCTCGCCGAATCGCAGGGACCTAACTACTAGCAAGAACAACACAAGAGACGCAAGATTTATACTGGTTCAGGCCACCATCGTGGTGTAATACCCTTCTCCAGTGTGTGGTGTGTGGATTGCCTCTTGGTGTGTTGAGGAATAGTACAGGGAGGAACAGCCTCGTGAGGGTCTGTTCTTGGTGGGTGTGATGAACTGCTAAGTGGTGTCCCGTCGCTCTAGCTTGAGGATCGGGTCTCTATCTCTCTCTCTGTGGATTCAGAATGGCGGATGCTCCGTTCCCCTCCTATGGTGGCTAGCTCTACTTATATAGACGAAGGCCCTGGGCCTCTTCCCAAATATTGAGCGGGAAGGGCGCCAACAATTGTCCATTTGAAGGGAACAGCGGTACACTTATCCCGACTAAAGTTGGTCCTCGCTTGCCAAAGGCTCGGTGATGACGCCTGCTTGGGCTCCACGATGATGCATTCCAGCCGTTGGGGCTGGTCTTGGTCTTGTTGCACGAAGCGGATGCCTTTGCTTGATGTTCTTGCATGCTTGCTCCCTTTGCACCAAAGAGGAAAGGAGGGCGCTCTTGCTGGATCGCGCCCGATGGGCGCCCTTGGTGCGTCATGGCTTGCGTCACGGGCACCTCGCGAGTACCCTGCCTTGAACTCTCCGCCTCCTCATGAGCGGTGCCCGCGAGGCCGCGCCTAAGGAAGCTCTTGGTCGTCCGCCCATGAGGCTTGGCACCTCGCGAGGGTCTTGAGCTTGTGTTGATGAAGATGGGCTGTCCTGGGCCTCCTTTGAGCCACGCCGCAGGCCGCAGGCAGACAAGTCTGGGGACCCACGTTCCCAGAACGCCGACAATGATGGTGTTCCTGCCATCATGCAATATAGGCCATCTGATTTATATCTGACGGATAGGAAGGAAACTATGGCAGTTTTGCAAAAAGATACCCACACCGCTCTCCACATTTGCAAATAAGCATTCTCTCATTCATCCTTTTCTCCCACAAGATAAACTACTCATACAAATGCATTTGGATGTTCCGTGCAACGCATGGGAATCTTTATAGTAGCGAGAAGGAGTTTGTGTGACACATATCTATATTAAGGGATAGGTAGATAGCATGTGTGCGAGGAAGAATTAAAGCATCACGGAGATAAACAAACGGTGTGCATGCAAGTGCCGGAAAAATGAAGCGAGAAAGAATGTCTCTGGCCTTGCCTTGTGTGTATGTGTGTGTGTGTGTGTGTGTGTGTGTGTGTGTGTGTGTGTGTTTGTTTGTTTGTGTGAGAGAGAGAGAGAGAGGGAGAGAGAGAGAGCGAAATCTCAAAACAAAAGGTGCTCTGCTGGAATCCCATTGTATGTATTCATATGGTTCCGGAACTCGAGTTAAACTTAGGCATATGTGTGAGAGACATAATTATACTTTGAGACATTAGTGGCCGTGGGTGGGCGGAATTAAAGGGGTGGGCATGTTTGACAGATAGAGCATGTGTGTTTCTGTGTGAGACACTTGTAGGTCGGGATAGAAAGTTGAATTCTATCCTTGACGGAGGTAGATAAATACAAGAAGTGCGCGTGTGTGATTCCGATGCCCACAGGGAAATGAGATATGTATGCGTGTGAGAGATATTGCACAATTCATTCACATATCACTATCTAGCGATCGTGGACGTGCATCGCTTGAAAATAAATCAATATCTACTTCGTATCGTGGCCAAAGGTACAATATCGATTCAACGCTATAAAGATTGGACACTCGCATATTACAATATCCCTTTCTTTTTGTGAGCCTCTACACTAACACGTCAATGCATTATGTTTAAAGTAAATAACCAATGGCACTAAATTATCTATTTACATGAGAAATACATAGGCTGAGCGTTTGATTCTTTTTTTGTGAACGCGCCTCTACACCCGTACGATTGGTCGCGCCCGTGTGAATGTCCAAGTTATTGGCGCATCATCCCGAGTTATTGTATTTTTTTTCTGGGGTGGACTTCGCACCAGTTATTAACTGCTGAGGCGTGCCCCGTGTACACAGTCTAACATAAACTTCCCGCTAGCACGGTCCAAAACTAGTTAAAACTTGATACGAACGATCCCGCGGGCGACAAAATCCCCCGCCTCCTTCTAAAATTTCCGCCACCTAGTCTTTACCATGGAAAATTCCCCTTTTGTCCTTTTTGCACGGAGAACAATAGTTACAATACTGTCAGCGTCTTGGGAATCCCCAGACTTGTCTGCCTGCGGCCCACAGCATGGCTCCACTAGCGGCCCTGTACGTCCCATCCTCACCAGCAAACACTCAAGACCCTCGCGAGGGGCCAAGCCTCATGAGGAGGACGACACAAGTCCTCCTCGGGGGCGGCCTTACCAGGCTGGCTCGCGAGGGGCAGAGAGATCAAGGCAGAGGGTACCTCGCAAGGTTCTTGTGACGTAAGCCATGACGACTGGATCCAGGCGGGCGCCAGGAGGGCTCCAGCACGTGCAGTGTCCTCGTTTCCTCTTTGGTGCTAACGAGGCAAGCGCATGCGAGGAGTCCCGAGGCATCACGCAAATGTTTCCATATCGGTGCAACGAGACCAAGACCAGCAGGACGGCAGGATGGAGGTCACCGTGGAGCCCAAGACGGCATCACCACCAGATCCTTTGGCAGGCGAAGACCACCTTTAGTCAGGATAACTTGTACTAGTTGTCTCCCTTCGAATTTGGCTGTTGTGGGATCCCTTCCCGCTCAATATTTGGGGAGAGGACCAGGGCCTCTATTAATAGGACTAGCCACCACCATAGAGAGGGACGGATCATTCAGATCGTCCTCAGCCACACAAGCTCACCAACACAAGAGCACCTCTCCTTAGGAGGATTTTCTTCCCTTGTAACTGTTCATCCTCAACCCAAGAGGCAATCCATCACATCGGTGGCCCAAACCAGTATAAACTCTTGTGTCTCCATTCTTTTGGTTCGTCAAGCTAGGCCTTGTGATTGTTGCTAGAGCGATCTAGGGAGAGAGAGAGATCTTCGTACGCACCCCAGTGTTCGAACCTCAAGGGTTTTGCCAGAACCCGAAATCCGACAAATACCGCCCTCATGTACATAATAGGTCGGGGCTGCTTTGGTAACTTCCGGTTCCCCCCACCACACGGCACCCCCATTTCCTCTCCTCCTCCCGCAAAAACGACTAACTCCACAGCACGAGAGCATCTTACATCCGCCATCAGTACTTCATCAGCCTTTCTACCCCTTCCCTCTCGAAACCCTAGACTGCTCATCGACCGGCGTACCAGAGCCCATTCACTGCCAACAGCGTCCACCTTGCCGGATCTGCTTCTGCGGCCGCATCTACCCCTCCCACCTCCACTAGAAACAAGTAGACTGCTCATCCACCACTGTACCACAGCCCATTCAGTGCCAGCCTTGTCCACGGCGTCAGATCTGGTTCCCCGGTACTCTCGTCAACCGCAGCGCATCTGCAGCGGCTCACTCATACTTTCCACCGGAGACGCTTCGTCCACACCCCACCTAAGCCGCCCCATCGACAGCCTCTGATCCTCTTCGCCGACACCTTCCTCAACCGTATTGGAGCCGCTTCGCTGACACCATCGTCAACCCTACCGGAGTAGCTTCGCCTATACCATTCTCAACCCTACTGGGGCCGCTTTGCCAACTCACAAGTCCACGGCCTCAGATCCGCTTTGCCGCACCCTCATCCAACCTACCGGAGCAGCTTCTGATGCCCTGTCCACGGCCGCAGATTCGCATCGTCGACACCATCCTTAACCCAACCACCGGAGCAGCTTCACCGACGCCCTCATCCACGGCCACAAATCCACTTCGCCCACACCGTAGTCCACCCTACGGGAGCCGCTCCGCAAACACCCTACTCGACGATTCTAGATCTCCTTACCGGACCCCGACAGCCAGCGCAGCGTCATCATCCTTGACGTTTCTAACCTGATTCCCACCGTCTGGCAAGATGCCAAGCACCCGCCACGGCCTAGGTACTTGTCACCTTTAAACCCGTCCAACATCACCTGCCCGATGTACTTCAAATATACTAACAGGGCTCTGTTACCTGTTATGCAGCTGGTAAATACTACAAGGATGATGTTTCTTCGGGATCTATTAGCCTGGCCAACCAAGATCCTGGACTGAGGCATTGCTATGATCTTGTAAGTGCGTCTTTCTCTCTCTTGTATTGATGTGTGCCTGCCAGCGTGCTTTGCTAGGATTTTTGACCAGTAATCCCTTTGTGCAGACAAAGATTTCTACTACTGGCTGCTAAATTAGATATGTAGATGTCATACATGATACTACCTCGTACCTCCATTCCTAAATATAAGTCTTTCTAGGGATTCCACTATGGGCTACATATGGAGAAAATGAGTGAATCTACACTCGAAAATGCATCGATATACATTTGTATGTGGTCCATACTGGAATCTCTACAAAGACATATATTTAGGAATAGAGGTAGTATATTACACAAAATCATAGGTGGCATGTAGGAATTCCAGTGCACTACATTAGGCTCCCTTAGAGTGCCTGCTAGTCCAGCACACAGAGTCATGGGCTCATGGCTAGTTCATGCGACGCAGACAATCGTTAATTGGTGGTTTAAACATATGCAAGGGATATGCAATGTATTATCATGTAGAGATGTCTGAAATTAGCCGTGTCAACTTGCAGATAGGGTTACACAATGAAAAAGTACAAGATGTATGTGGCAATTTCATAGAACATCGCAAAAAAGGGGAGGCAGCGGTGAGCCTATACAGTGTGCTATGGTAGGTCACTCCTCCATTGCAATCATCGTGAATGTTATTTGTAAGTCAGTTCTATTGGCCAAGTTTCTTAGGGACAGTTAACGAGTTATCCTAAGAAAATAAGCACCTGTGAATATAAGCTCCAGGTAATAAGCCTACAAGTTCTTTTCATTGCCTTCCTTTTCAGCCTATCTTTAGTATGATAAGTGAAAAGTCTAGATTGCATTATATTTTTTCATTTTGCTACCCATATGAAAATTAATTTGACTTGCAAACATCACCAATTGAACCCAGTGCAGCAATTAATATGATAGGAAAACAGACCATCACTATTTGTTCAAAATGCAAATGCAAAGATACCATCTACTTGGCACAATCTACTTTGGTCAATGTCTTCCATAGAGATCCCATTGCCAAATTTAAACAAAGAATGCATGACCCACATTTAAATGAAGAACAATTATTTATTGAAATTCGATGGTCCAAGTGTCGGGGGAAACGAAACCTACGGGATCATGAGGAATCCCTTTTTCTACGGTTGGCGGGCGCGGGGCTGTGGAAAGAGCGAGATTGAGAGATCAACATGGGGGAATTATCCAGGTTCGGGCCGCGAGTGACGCGTAATACCCTACTCATGCTGGTTTCTGTTTATCTGGTGTTCTTGGACTAGCTACCAGGCGTGCAGGGTCCAAAAAGTCCGAATCCTCTCCCAGTACGTCGGGGCCCTCCTTTTATAGACAAAGGGGCTGCCACAATGGCACACAGGAGGTTGAAAGCTATAAAGTGGTCGAGTCTATCCTCTGGCAACGTAGGACAAACACATTTAATGCGCTACTGACGTGCCCTTCTTGCTTTATTTGGGACGGCAGGGAAGCTCGTCTCAGCTGTCGCCTCCTCGCCTGGCTTCGACACGCGTCCGATTTGACGAGGCGAGTAGTGCCACGCTGGCTGGCTGGCTGCTGAGTTAGTGCGGTGGCAGAGCCTTCACGAAGATCTGCATGCCACCATGCTGGTGCTTGCTTAGTTGGCCCAGAGGCCACAGGTTGCCACGCAGGTGTTCGCCTAGTTGGTGGGCTGGCAACTACATGGGAACAGCGGCGGAGCGTTGGCATATATGGGCCTGGCTGCGCCCTGCGGATGTCTTTGGCAAGAGTCTTGCCGGGGCCCCGGCAAGGGTCTTGCCGTGGCGTCATGGTCGTCCCTGACAAGGGGCTTGCCGGGGATCTCGTGGGTATCCTTGGCAAGGATCTCGCCGAGGATCTTCGTCTTCTGGTTATTTATCTAGTTTTGTATGCTCTTGGTCTTCACAAAGATCTGCATGCCACCACGGAGGCGCCTCCAGAGCCTTGGTTCCAATGTGGTTGAAGGCGTTGGAACTCTCAGGCTCAAGGGTGGAAGCCCTTCTGGCATTGCGCGAGTAGCCCTGGCAAGGCTCTTGCCGGGGCTGTGGAGGCCACCCCGGCAAGGGCCTTGCCGGGGGTGTCCACCTCGCCCTTCTGCTCTTTGTGTTTCCGGCTTGGCGTTGGTCTGGTCGTCCTTTGCCTTTGCTTCCTCTGCCCCGCCAAGCGTGGCCAGGGGCGTGGGGCTGCGACTGCCTGCGCACAAGTAAAGGGGTGCAAAAAGGGACCCCAACTTTTGTACACCGACAGGAGCCCCCGGGCCTGGGCCACATATAAGTGCGAGGCGTTATTGGGCCAGGCCCAGAACGGTGCGCAGGCGCGCGAGCGGTGAAGTTTTTACCGCAGTAACTCCCTCGCTCGCATGCACTTCCCCACGACCCGCGTTGAATGCGCGACGTGGGGGTCATGTGTGGGGCGGTTGCTGCCCTAATGCGTCACATCGTAGTAAAGAGGCAGCTCGCGCCTTCCCCATAAAAAAGAGGAAAACGCAGGGGCGCGGCTCATTTACTAAGTGGACTCACTCGTCTCCTCGATTTCGGCTTGCTCGCCATGTGTCCCCCATGCCTCGAAGATGGTAAGCGGTGGATCTTGCGAGACACGGGCCTTAAATGACGAGGCAGGGAACCAGGTCGTCGCTGGTTGGAGCAGGGGGTTGGTCTTGATTCCCTGCGCCCCTGCTGGCTGGATTGGTTAGGTGGGGCAGCCGAGCCTCGGCCCCGGCCCTTTATAAGAAGGGCAGGGGGATGGCTCCCCCCTGTCAAGACCGGTTTTCCAATAAAATGCTTATTGAGAAACCGACCTTTTGAGTCCAGTACGAGGAAAATCCTCCTGACTGGTAGACAAAATCTTGATACAATAAGCCAATAGTATTAGAATATATTACAGGGTCGAGCTGGGGTGCTCAACCATTTATTACAAGCACTCCAATAATTATACATAATGGCGGATATGACACAATGGAGTGGGGTGGCATACTACTGACTCGAGGTAGAGTGGTGGTGGAATAACACAGTGGAGTGAATAATATGACTACTACACTGGCGGCTCATCGAACGTCGAGGTGAGGCTCGATGAATCTATTTGGGTAGCGGAAGCGGAAGTAACATAGTGACCAATCCAGGGTCGCACGAGACTGAATGCGATTCCTCTAGGCGTCCGACGCGTCATGAGCAATAAGTAATGTACATTCAAATGATGAACTTACATGACATCATTTAGGAATAAGGAAGTTAGGCGGTAGTTAAAATAACTGAAAATCGATCGGGTGTCTGAGGCGACGCCTCGAAGGGTGAACAAATAAATAAATCATGCCACAGTCGGGCGTCTGAGCAACACCACATAAAGGGCTTATATTGAAAGTAAGAAATATGCGTGCCACAGTCGGACGTCGGGGCGACATCACAGAAAGGGTTTATCAAAAGTAAATGATAATAATGCCGCAGTCGGACGTCTGAGCGACATCGCAGAAAGGGCTTATATCAAAAGTAAATAATAACAATGCCGCAGTCGAACGTCTGAGCGACATCGCTGAGAGGGCTTATATCCAAAGTAAATAATAACAATGCCACAGTCGGACATCGGCGACATCGCGAAAGGGCTTATATCGAGTAAATAATAACAATGCATGATCGGACGTCGGCGACATCGCACAAAGGGCTTATATCAAAAGTAAATAAGAACAATGCAGCATCGGACGTCGGCGACATCACGAAAGGGCTTATATCAAAAGTAAATAATAACAATGCAGCGATCGGACGTCGAGCGACATCACGAAAGGGCTTATATCAAAAGTATATAATAACAATGCCGCGATCGGACGTCGGCGGCATCGCGAAAGAGGCTTATATCAAAAGTAAATAAGAACAATGCAGCGATCGGACGTCGGCGACATCGCGAAAGGGCTTATATCAAAAGTAAATAATAACAATGCATGATCGGACGTCTGGCGACATCGCGAAAGGGCTTATATCAAAAGTAAATAATAACAATGCAGCGATCGGACGTCTGGCGACATCGCAAAAGGGCTTATATCAAAGTAAATAATAACAATGCATGATCAAGCGTCGGCGACATCGCTGAGAGGGCTTATATCCAAAGTAAATAATAACAATGCCACGATCGGACGTCGGCGACATCGCGAAAGGGCTTATATCGAGTAAATAATAACAATGCCGCGATCGGACGTCGGCGACATCGCACAAAGGGCTTATATCAAAAGTAAATAAGAGCAATGCCGCGATCGGACGTCTGGCGACATCACGAAAGGGCTTATATCAAAAGTAAATAATAACAATGCAGCGATCGGACGTCTGAGCGACATCGCGAAAGGGCTTATATCAAAAGTATATAATAACAATGCCACGATCGGACGTCGAGTGACATCGCGAAAGGACTTATATCAAAAGTAAATAAGAACAATGCATGATCGGACGTCGGCGACATCGCGAAAGGGCTTATATCAAAAGTAAATAATAACAATGCCGCGATCGGACGTCTGGCGACATCGCGAAAGGGCTTATATCAAAAGTAAATAATAACAATGCAGCGATCGAATCGGCGACATCGCGAAAGGGCTTGAAATAGTACCCACGGAAAATATTCAACACAAGATAATAAATGGGTTGGTTTATACACAGAAAATAAACATTTAATCGGACTTAACACTCATGTGGTTCTCCGGAGTTTACATCACGAGGCCGACACTTGACAAGATAAAGTGAACACGATGCTTGGACATGGATAAGATGATTTCAAGGATTTTTGACTCTGCGAGTTTGTACTAAATTACCCACAGCCAGCGGTTCCGTAATCACGAGGACTAGTTCCGTTCACGGTATTTGGAGAAACGCATCTAACCAAAGACACACCATCCCACCTTACGTTGCGGGAATCACCACGAACAGCGTTCAAGAAAAACTTTGAGGCAGGAGATCACAATCTCGAATAGCATGGGATCAAATTTATATCTGGCGCTCTAAGGTGCCCCCCCTCTCGGTCCCAACGGAAACACCCATGCCCCTGACCGGATGATAGGCTTTAATACAGGGCCATGGAACCCTCATCCCGGCCTCTCGATTTGGTGTGTACCAGAAAGCAGATTGCAACTTACTAAGCCATATTTCCTTGCGGAAAAATAGGTGGTAGCACAGGAGGGAAACGGATGGAAACTGGACCGATTCATGTTGATACTGGTCAAACAGTCAGGCATAAGACTGGCATGCTACAACATTGCCATCTTACCCATTCTTACGCCATCACATGGCCATGCAAACTCGTATCCAATATCTTATGGATATTCGAAACTCACTTGTCTCCACTTTGCATGTAATATGACATTCATCGAGGTGCTCATGATCATGCCATGCAACTTCTTAATGCAAACATGCCAAAACACTCATCATATCGAAAGTTCAAACATGCTTGCCTGGTTCAGAGTAGTCGGGGCCTAGCTCGGTGAAGTTTGCGGTTCCGTCAACTCCTTCGATATCTATGGTATACAAAAATACACGCGCTATCGTAAATATCGTGAGGTCTACAGAAATGTACAAAATATTTTTTAAAATAAATCTGATAAAAAACTAGACAAAATTTTGAAGAGGACAGAAAAAGAATCACTCAAAAATCCTTTTCTGTTTAAAAGTTATAAGTGTTTTGGTCCAAGGACCTTTTGTAATAAACGAAACTTCCTGTGGGGCTAAGCGAAAAAGTCCGAAAACGATTGAATGGAAAGCGCATTTTGCGAATGCGCTTTCGAAAAGCAGTTCGTTTAGAAAAATGAGAGGCTGACAGGGGTGCTACCCATCAGGTTTGAAAATTTAAAATGGGGAGGCGGAGCTCGTCGGCGCCGAAGGCTGCAGTGGCCTTGGCGGCGATCCACAGCGAGCAAGGGGATCGGGTGGTATCTCCGTGTTCGATGCATCCTTCAGCGTCGGTGGGTGGTGGTGGTGGTCGCCGCGAGCTCTGAGTCGGCAGCGGCCTGGCTCCGCGGACGGCGGTTCGGGAGGAGTTGGATCTCGCCGGAGAGTCTTGCGAAGGGCAAATTGAAGTGGGGTTAGACTTACGGGTGCTCGAGGGATTCTTGTGAGGTTTGGGTGCGGGGCGGCCTCACGGAGTGAATTGAGGTGGAGGCCGAGGCGGAACAGGGCGGCGGAGTTGGGGAGAGACCTCCTCGAGGTCCTCCTAGTGGCTGGCGGAGTGTTGGTGAGGTGCGAGGTGGTGCATGCTCGAGGCAAGCTCGGGGCCCCTTTTATAGGTGATCCGAGGTAATGGCCGTGAACGGAGTTCTCCGGCCGAGGTTTCTGGCGCGCGAGGGCTTGGTCGAAGTCGTTTAGTTGTTGGCGTCATCGTGGAGGTCCACTGGCACCATTTAGGCACTAAGCGAGCTTGGATCGAGAGGCTTTGGGGTGGGTTAGGCAGACAGGGCAGCGGGCCCGTCGGCGGCAGAGGGCGTGCCACATGCTTGCCGACCATGGCGGCAGTGCAGCGAAGTGCGCTGGCATGCATGAGCCACGCGAGGGCAGGGAGCGATGGGCGGCGCCGGGTGGCGTGCAGAGCAGGCTCGAGCCCTCGCTGGCCGCCACGGGTGGCGCAGCCACCGCAGAAACTGCCAATGCCGGCGAGGCTCGCCGCCACCAACACCTGCACCCGTCCAAGGGGGCGTGCGGCGCACTGGCCAGGGAGAAGGGGCAGCAGCAGCGCCAGGCGCCTTGTTGACAGTGACCGAACTCGGCGACAACTGAACTTTCTGAAACTCTGAATCTCTCTGAAAGTGCAATGTAACAGTGCAGGCCAGGTGTTCGACATAATGATTTTGGTATGTGGGAGGTTCTCCTTGAGCTGATTTTTGGTGGAGTGGCCTCTCATTGCAACTGGGGTTTGCCTGAATTTTGGTGGAATTTTTGGAGAAGAGGAGATATGAATTTCACCAAATTTGACAAATCTGGTCCAAACTTGCAGAAGCTGAAACTTGAAAATTTTGATAAGAAGAAGAGTGGATCTTGATGGTTCTGGGTTGTTGGTGCTAGGCACTATCCAGAGGAGTTGGTTTGAGATCAAAGTTCAAAGTCAATTAGGTACTTGCTTTGCAAATCACCTAGGCTCAAAATAATGGACATAATTGTTTTGGGGAAAGAAATAAATGAAATAAAATCCAAAAATGAGTTGGACTTGTTGGGACAGAATATTTGGATTGCCCCAAAGTGGAAGGAGGGGTTTTCAAAAGATTTACCACAAGAGGCATGGTAAAACCATGGGTGGTTTCAAAATAAGAGAAGACCCAAAACTCCCAGGGTTTTCTTTTAAAAGAAAATAAATTCCAATAATTAAATTTTTGAGAAGGGGATAAACAGAAGAAAGGTTTTCAATAACCAACACTAGAGTTGAAGAAGATGCCAAAAATCCTTGCCAAAGGGAAAAATTTTGAGAGAGAGACTTTTGGAAGGGTTTAAATGACTTACTTCAAAACCAACAAAGTTTTTGATGAAAACCAACTAAAAACTTTGGAGTGTTACAACACCTACCCCCTTAGGAAAAATCTCGTCCCTGAGATTTCAGCTGACCCTCAAATAAATGTGGGTGCTCTGTCCGAAGAAAATCCTCCCTTTCCCAAGTGGCTTCACTCTCGGTGTGATTGCTCCACTGAACTCTGAAAAACTTGATGGTTTTCTGTCGGGTCCTCCTTTCAGACTACTCCAAGATTTTTATTGGATGCTCCGGATATGTGAGGTCTGGCTGCACGTCAATGTTTTCATGGGGTACCTGCTTCTCTGGGTTGCTTACGCACTTCCTCAACTGCAAGACATGGAACACGTCGTGGACGTCGGATAAATCTTCGGGTAAGTCTAGCTGGTAGGCTACCGTGCCTTTCCGTGCCACTATGCAGAATGGTCCGATGAATCTTGGTGCTAGCTTCCCCTTAATCTTTAATCGTTGCAGGCCCCTCATAGGAGATACCCGTAGGTACACAAACTCACCGGGTTCAAAATTGACTCCCCGGTGTTTTTGATCGTAATAACTCTTCTGTCGACTTTGGGCTGTCTTGAGTCGATCCTTAATCACTTTAACTTTATCTTCAGCCTCCTTGAGCATGTCCGGGCCGAAGATATGGCTGTCTCCGGTTTTTGACCAATTTAGCGGGGTACGACATCTCCGCCCGTACAGAGCCTCAAATGGTGCCATTTGCAGGCTGGCTTGGTAACTGTTGTTGTATGCGAACTCTGCATATGGTAAGCTTTCTTCCCAACTGGTCCCATAGGTGAGGACACATGCTCTTAGCATGTCTTCTAGAATTTGGTTTACGCATTCAGTTTGTCCATCAGTCTGGGGGTGGTATGCGGTACTGAACGCCAGTTGAGTTCCCAGAGCTTGTTGTAAGTGATCCCAAAATCGGGAAATAAATTGAGTGCCTCTGTCTGATATTATTATATTTTAAACTCCATGTAAGCAGACGATGCGGGAGAGATAAAGTCTGGCAAGCTTTTGAGTGGTGTGGGTTGTCTTCACGGGGATGAAGTGTGCTACTTTAGTCAGTCTATCAGTGATGACCCATATGGCATCATTTCCGTGCCGTGACCGAGGTAGCCCAACAATAAAATCCATTCCAATCTCGTCCCATTTCCACTCGGCTATTTTATTTGGCTGCAAAAGTCCGGCCGGTTTCTGGTGCTCGGCCTTGATGCGTTGACAAGAGTCACAACATGCGATGAACGTGGCTATGTCCCTTTTTAGACCGTGCCACCAAAATTTCTCCTGAATATCCTTGTACATTTTTGTTCCTCGAGGATGGATTGAATACGGAGCGGTGTGGCCTTCAGCTAGGATTTGCTGTTTAAGGTCCTTGATATTTGGTCCGCAAAGTCTATCTCCGTACCACAATATTCCTTGCTTATCGATAACGAATTCTGAGGCCTTGCCCAAACTCACTTTCCGTTTAATGCCTTCAATGCTGGGGTGTCCATGCTGAGCCTCTTTAATCTTTTCCATCAGGGTAGGTTGTATTTCTAAATTCGATGCACTGCCTTCGGTGACTACCAGCAAGTTGAGCTTAGCAAACTCCTGCCGAAATTCAGGTCTCAGGTTTGGTAAGCTGTAAATCGTTTGGCTAGGGTTCCAACTTAGGCGTCTGCCACTACATTTGCTTTTCATGGATGGTAGTGGATTCCAACATCATAATCCTTCACTAATTCCAACCAGCGTCGTTCTGTAAATTCAGTTCGGTTGTGTGAAAATATACTTGAGGCTCTTATGGTCCGTGTATATTTCACAATGATTTCAAGTAAAAGTGTCTCCATTCCTTGAGTGCATGAATAACTGCTGCTAACTACAGGTCATGAGTAGGATAATTTTCCTCATGCTTGCGAAGTTGTGCGGAGACATATCGACTACCTTGCCTTCTTGCATCAACACGCATCAAGAGGCCCTTCGAGGATCGTCACAATACACCTCAAAATTCTTGTGTATGTCTGGCACAATCAATACTGGTGCTGTTGTTAATTTCCTTTTTAATTCTTGGAAACTTTTTGTAACATCCCAAATTTCCTATTTGGAATGCTTTACAATTATAGCTAAGCATCTATGCATTCTGTTTGAATTTGAGTGGCATTTGAAGTTTCTGAAGTTTTGGAGTTGTGGGCATTTGAATTCAAAATTTTGGCAGTGGAGATCATTTCAAAAACTATGCCTGATAAACACTTGAGAAAAAGTATGAGAGGAGTAAACATGACACTCCAAAAATATCAGAGGAAAAACATTGCCAAAAGGTTTGAATTCAAATTTGAGTTTTATTTGAATTTTGAAAAAAATGAATTTTTATAAAGTTTGGATTTTGCCCCTGGAAAAATGTTCAAATGATAGGGAATATTCCCCTGATCATTTTGATATATATATATGTCCTATATAAAATATTTATATATCATATATATTTTCTCTCTTTTTATTTTCAAAAAAAAATGGAAAAAGAAAAATACCCAGGCGCCAGCCAGGCCAACTGGCCCAGCGAGCACCTGGGCGGCCCACCGAACTGGCCCAGCCAGCCAACGGCCGAGCCGGCCCAGCGAGCCACCGACCCACCCCCTCGCCCGAACCGGTTTCGCCCCGGCCAACCGACGCGCAGCGCCGCACCCCTCTCTCCCCGACAGGCGGGCCCCCACCTCCCTCTTCCCCTCGCCCACGCCACTCGCCAGGCCGCCGCTCGCCGGATCCCGCCGGATCCGGGATTCGCCGCGAATCCCTCCCCCCGATTGCCCCCTTGTCCAAGCCGTGCCCCCGCCCTTTAAATACCCTCCCCCTCACCCCATTCCCCCCCTCGCCCCCTCGCCCGACCCTCTCTCCCTCGCTGCAGCGCTCACCGGAGCACCCGAGCGCCGCCGCCGCCATTAGCCACCCCGAGCTCGTCCCGGTCACCCCCGAGCTCCCCCAACCCCACCAAACCGACCCCCTCGCCCGTCCGCACCCGCCGGAGCTCCCCGCCGTCGCCCCGACCACCGGAGACACCGGAGCACTCGCCGCCCGAGCCGCCGTCGTCGTCGCCGACCGGTAAGTCACCGGAGTCCACCCCCGCCGTCCGATCTAGTTCAACGGTTAGGATTAGAACCCCGAAGGGGTAGGTTATTTCTAATAAACCGATCCGGTTTATTTTGTTTAGTTAGGTTTTTATTTAAACCGGCCGATTCGTTTTAAACCCTAGGGCGTAGTTTAGTTATTTAACGCCGAAGCGTTAGTTAGGCCCATTAGGCCGTTTTTATTTATTTTTCGTTTTCTGTTTTAACAGAATAGTTTCAGATTTGAAAAATTCATATCTTTTAATCTACTTAATATTTTTAAGTGATTCTTTTTTTGTTGGTTTGCAAATTTCTTATAGTTTCCGTAGAAAATATAATTAGCCATGTTAAAATTATTTAGAATTGCTTTATTTTAGATTTAGTCAGAATAGTAATTCTGCTATAAAATGAGCTAGGAATATTATTTTTTAATGATTCTTTTGTCACAACTTTGTTTTGAAATTTCCTAACCGTAGGTATTTATTTGGGCATTTTAGGATTAATAAAAGAATAGTTTTAATCAGAATCATGTTATTCTTAATTAATTAACTAGCTACTGTTTTCCTATTGTTTTACTTAGCAAATAAATTTATTTTTCATATGTGATAGATTATTCTAGGTTAGTTTCTGTCACTTTAGAGCATGAACTTTTATTTATAATAAATAAAAATTTTATTTTATTTTCTTAATAGAATTTGAATTAGGCCTAATAGGAGTTTTAAAATAGCTTTTAAGATGATTCTTTTTGCTCCTAGTTACTTGATGAGTTCTTTTCTGTTAAGTTAGCATAAACCCATGCTTAGGTTATGTTAAGAAAATTTTTGTTATGTAAAACTATTTTTAGTTGTTGCTTGAAGTAGGAAAACTTTGAGTTGGATTTCTTTGAGTTTTCCTTTGGGTTTTTGATTCATTTGTTTTGGTGTGTTATGTTACTATGCTATTGTGTTAAGTGATCATTTGCTATATGCTTATTGTGGTTATTGTTTGCCTCGGTAGAATTTCCGGAGTGCGAAGCTTGCTACCACGAGTCCCTAGCTTACGAAGATCGTCAGCAAGGCAAGTCATTAATCATGTTTCTTTACAATACCTATGATTTTTATTGCATTAGAGTTATACCTCCCCTCCATGCATGCAGTAGGTGAAATTTTGAAGTTATGTTCTTGAGTAGTATCATGAGGTAGGATGAACTAATTCCCCTTGTTACCATGACCCGGGACGAAGTAGTTTATTTTGCTATGCTCGTGAGACGGGATTGGTTGAGTGAATTCATAAGGAGATGTGAGAGTCAAGATGATGACAACCCCATGATCTTCAAGCTCAAGATGGACTTGAATTCACTCTTGGGTGGAGGGCAGTTGTGGGCACCTTGGAGAACCCAGTGGTTGGCGGGATGAATGGAGAAGTGCCATGACATCTTGCGAAAGCTTCACCCAGCCACGAAGAGGCGGATGGATGCCCCATTGATCGGAAGCTTACATGCAGCCGCAAGCCATTATGGGCTCGGCTTGGTCAACCCTAGTTGTGACTCTGGCGGACGGTGCTACGAGATGTAGAAGAGCGGTAGGATTGGATGGGTACGGCGGTGGCGGAAGAACTCTTGGAAGACCCTGTTTACGTTCGTCCGTCTTCAAACACCATGAAGTGCGAAGACTTAAAAGGAGGAGCGATTCTTGCGGGTAAAGTCATAAACCTCTCAGAGAAAATATCTAATCGATTAGCCGTGTCCCCAATTACGGACAATTTGAGCCTCTGGAACTTGGAAGTACTCGGAAATCTCAACATTATAATTAATAAATTAATTGAGGGGGTTATGACTTAATAATTTGGGAATGAGACATTGGTTGGCGGAACCATCTCAATAACTACCAACAATTTTGTAGTATTTGCAAGCAAGTCCTTTGTAGTAGGGAAAAACGGCTTTAAAAATGATGAAACTTAGAGCCCCACAGCCAAATTGCATATAGTATTAGTAATACTTTGTTATTCTCTATTCATGTCTTGCGGCATATTCAAAATGCTGACCTACGGCTGCAACGTCTTATGTTGCGAGGAGTATTCGATCAGGATTGAGGCTACGATCCGCGCTTGGCGATTGCCCTTTGAGTCGGATGGACTCGCTATTCTTCTCGCTTCGCAGCTTTACTTAGTTTATTTCTCATGAGTTGGCCTTGACGAATTTATTCTATTGTAATAAAGACTCGATATGAGAATCGTGTAATAAATTCAGGTGTGATTGAACTTTGATTATTTCATCAATGTACTGTGAGTGCCAGCATGATCTTGGGATGGTACAGACACAGAGACTTGACCGATTTTGGGTCAGGTCGCTACACTTTTCTCGCAAGCTTCCGTCCATTCAAACTTCTTGTCCTTCTTGAGTAGCTGCGTCATTGGCTTCGCTATGGTTGAGAATCCTTCAATAAATCTTCGGTAGTATCCTGCCATTCCCAAGAAACTTCGTACGTCCGTTACGCTGGCTGGTGGTTTCCAGCCAAGTACGGCCTTGACTTTTTCCGGGTCTACGGCAATACCTTCTTGGGTTAGCACGTGGCCCAGAAAACCTACTTGCCTTAGCCAAAAATCACACTTGCTGAATTTAGCGTACAATTGATGTTGCCTGAGTTCCCCTAGTACAATTCGGAGATGTTCAGCGTGCTCTTCTGGTGTCTTGGAGTATATCAGAATATCGTCTATAAATACCACAACAAACTTGTCCATAAACTTCATAAATACTTTGTTCATGAGGTGAACAAAATATGCGGGGGCGTTCGTTAGTCCAAATGGCATTACGGTGAACTCATATAATCCGTATCTGGAGGTGAATGCCGTCTTGGGAATATCTTCTGTTCGTACCTTTAATTGATGGTATCCCGACCTCAAGTCAATTTTTGAGAATACCTTGGCCTAAGCGAGCTGATCGAATAAATCATTTATCCGTGGCATCGGGTATTTGTTCTTGATTGTGACCATGTTAAGCGCTCGATAGTCTATACACAATCTTAGCGTTCCATCCTTCTTTTTGGCAAATAAAATTGGTGAACCCCAAGGTGAGGAGCTGGCTCGTATATATCCCTTGTCCAGTAATTCTTTTATTTGCTTCTTCAGTTCTACCAATTCGGATGGTGCCATTCTGTATGGTTTCTTGTATATGGGGGCGGTTCCAGGTGCTAGCTCAATGCTGAATTCTATCTCTCGATCTGGTGGCATGCCGGGTAGTTCTTCGGGAAATACGTCTGGAAATTCACACACTACTGGAACCTTGCTTAACTCAGAAATATCCACCTTGTTCAATCTCGGTTGCCGGGATATTTTTCTTTCTTTGGCTGAAACTTTTATTGTCTTCCCCAGGTGGTGGATGAGAATTACGTTCCGGTTGAAGCAGTCAATAAAACCTTTGTTGGTGGTTAACCAATCCATCCCTAAGATGACATCCAGTCCTTTATTTTCCAACACAATAAGATTGGCGTGAAACTTCAACCCTTCAAACTCAATAACCACACCTTGGCAATAACTCTGGGTAACTTGCTTAATCCTAGGGGACTTGACGATCATAGATTTTTCCAAGGGAAGCATCGAAAAATTATTTTGCAAGGCAAAACTTTTGAAATGAATGAGTGAAGCTCGAGAATCAAACAAAACCATGGCAGGTATTGTGTTGACGGAAATGTACCGATACGATATCTGGGGCATTACATGCTTCCTCTTTAGTTCGTGGTTCAGATGACCCTTCTGTGGTTGTTATTTGGGTTGAAATTGTTGCGCTTGGCGCTGAACTATTGCCTCCGTTGTTCGGCTTTGGGGTCGAGTTCCTTGGCTTGGGGCAGTGCTTGGCATAGTGCCCTTCTTCTCCTAAGCGTAGCAAATGCGCTTTGGCGGTATGTGAACTCCTTGTCCCTTGCATGGAAATTCTTGATTGGGCGTGAGGCGTTTGTCGTGGGTTTGGGTGTCCCACTTTTCGAAAATCTGTCTTGCTGCGGTGGTTGCGAGCATGATTAGTCTGGTCCCTTTTTAAACTTATGGAATCTTCCTAGCTGCGTATTTCATTTTCCAAGGTAATGGCCTTATCCACCAGCGTTTTTAAAATCTGGAAAGGTGTGCACAACCAGCTGGCATTTTAGCGTGGGCGCCAGACCGTCTAGGAATTTTTCCATCTTCTTGCTTTCAGACATACGCTCCTCGTTGGCGTAGCGAGACAATAGAGTAAACTGACCGTTGTATTCTGACACCGTCATGGTCCTTTGCTTGAGGTCATCAAATTCTCTCTTCTTGATCTTCATAAGACTTATAGGAATATGTGCTCCACGAAAACCTTCTTTAAACTCCTCCCAGGTTATATTATTTTCGTTGGGGTGCATGTGTAGGAAATTTTCCCACCACGATGCAGCTGCTCCAGTGAGATAGTGCGGTGCATATAGCACTTTCTCAAGATCTGGACACTGGGCAATAATTAATTTCCTTTCCATGTCTCGAAGCCAGTCCTCGGCCTCAAGAGGTTTGTCAGTATGAGAAAGTGTTTGGGGACGCGTCTTCTGTAGCTCAGATAATTTTGATTGCTGCTGATACTGTCCACGGTGATTTCCCATATTGATGTCTTGGTTCATCATTTCCTGATGTTGTTGCTGACTTTGCTCATAAAGACGACACATTTGGGAAAATGTTGTTTCACTGTCCTGTTGACTTGACTGCCCCTGTGTGAAATTGTTGCTTGGTTGTGTGCCATAATTTTGCTCTGGCGGAGTTGGCATGGAGCGTCTCCAAGGACGAGACATTGTTCACTCTGGGGATATATTTTGTAAAACCCATAAGAAAAGAAATTGAGTCGCAAAAGTCAATAAATTCATGAACACGGAAAAAGTCTTAAATGCTCCAAGATTTTTCCAGAGAATAAACGTTTGCGCACGGAGAAGGACTGCTCATTACATATCTTACACACAAGCAGTACTTATACAATACATCACTCAGGATATGCGTACATATACCTGACATGTTATTTAGGGTAGTGCACTTCTCCCAGTTCCTACATGATGCGCAAACAAGCTACTTCTCACATCCTATGTTCATATAAACATATCGTACAAGTCGGTACATCACATGGCGGCTAAGCGTACTCAGTCGGAGATGGTAAGGATTTCCCTTGGCCTGCCGAGGGGGAGGCGCAGTGAGGCTGGGGACTCAACCTCCTCCTCGCTAATAGGCTCCGGACGTGAAGTGCTGCGATGAGTTGGTGGAGAAGGCGCCCTATGCGGGACAACACGAACATGAGTGGGCGCAAGGGGTGGTGCAGAACGAACTGGAATAGGCACAATGACTTGGTTGAACTCCTCAGTGGTAAGCGGGCGACGAGTAGTGGCGAGAGTAGTAGGTGCAAAAGATGCCGATGACGTGACGAATGTCAGTGGCGGTGCGGTGCGAAGGAGCTCCCTCATGTTGGCGGCACAGCCATGGACTGAGTCCATGCGGGCAGCCACAAGGTCGTCCGCCAGGTTGTCGAAGGCTGCCTCCAGAGCCCGGAGATACTCGATAAGCATCTCAAAAGCCTCGTCTCGTTCTCCTCTAGGGCAAGAGAATGCGTAGTGACAGGTGTATGGCACGTGACATGCAAGGTAGCGGTAACGACGAGTCTTCATCGAAGGAAGGACATCCTTGAGACGAGCTATCGCCTCACGGGCTGCCATCTGCTTCGCATGCTTCTCCGTAGGCATGGCTCTCCCCAAGAACCGGAAACGGCGTAACTCAACAGGCCCTCCCTTGAATTGCACCGTTGCCTGGTGCATGGTTAGACTGTCGTTGACCTTGTGCTGAGAGAGTGTGAAGACTGGGCGCATAGATGGCCCCATCGCGACTTGGACGATGAAGGAGAGAAGCTTGATGAACCCATCAGGCATGTTGGCGAACATCTATGACTCGCAGTCATTGCCAGCCATCTACAAAAGTAGGCAAAAATTCTGAGTGGCCAGATCATAAATTTATGCTGACTGTCAGAAATTGACTACATTTGTGAAAATATGGATTAGCTTTATTATGCTAATAACGATTAGCGATCGCACCTAGTGGCTTCCTACAGTCAGCCTGGCTCTGATACCAAGCTTGTCAAGACCGGTTTTCCAATAAAATGCTTATTGAGAAACCGACCTTTTGAGTCGATAGATGAGGAAAATCCTCTGGATAGGTAGACAAAATCTTGATACAATAAGCTGTAGTATTAGAATATATTACGAGGTTAGCTGGGTGCTCAACCATTTATTACAAGCACGCCAATAATTATACATAATGGCGGATATGACACAATTGAGTGTGGTGGCATACTACTGACTCGAGGTAGAGTGGTGGTGGAATAACACAGTGGAGTGAATAATATGACTACTACACTGGCGGCTCATCAAACGTCAAGGTGAGACTCGATGAATCTATTTGGGTAGCGGAAGTGGAAGTAACATAGTAACCAATCCAGGGTCGCACGAGACTGACTGGGATTCCTCTAGGCGTCGGACTCGCTATCGAACTCTTCATCCATGAGATCGCCACGACATCTGGCCAAATCAACAAGCCAGGTGAGTACTTTGAAAGTACTCGCAAGACAGTTTGGACATAAGATATAACAAATGCATGCATGAATGCGTCATGAGCAATAAGTAATGTACATTCAAATGATGAACTTGCATGACACCATTTAGGAATAAGGAAGTTAGGCGGTAGTAAAAATAACTGAAAACCGATCGGGTGTCTGAGGCGACGCCTCGAAGGGTGAACAAATAAATAAATCATGCCAGAGTCGGGCGTCTGGGCGACACCACATAAAGGGCTTATATTGAAAGTAAGAAATATGCGTGCCACAGTCGGACGTCGGGCGACATCACAGAAAGGGCTTATCAAAAGTAAATGATAATAACGCCGCAGTCGGACGTCTGAGCGACATCGCAGAAAGGGCTTATATCCAAAGTAAATAATAACAATGTCGTAGTCGGACGTCTGAGCGACATCGCAGAGAGGGCTTATATCCAAAGTAAATAATAACAATGCGACAGTCGGACGTCTGAGCGACATCGCGAAAGGGCTTATATCGAGTAAATAATAACAATGCATGATCGGACATCGGCGACATCGCGAAAGGGCTTATATCAAAAGTAAATAAGAACAATGCCGCGATCGGACGTCGGCGACATCGCGAAAGGGCTTATATCAAAGTAAATAATAACAATGCAGCGATCGGACGTCTGGCGACATCGTGAAAGGGCTTATATCAAAGTAAATAATAACAATGCAGCGATCGGACGTCTGGCGACATCGTGAAAGGGCTAATATCAAAAGTAAATAAGAACAATGCATGATCGGACGTCTGAGCGACATCGCAGAAAGGGCTTATATCAAAAGTAAATAATAACAATGCCGCAGTCGGATGTCTGAGCGACATCGCAGAAAGGGCTTATATCAAAACTAAATAATAACAATGCCACAGTCGGACGTCTTAGCGACATCGCAGAAAGGGCTTGAAATTCACTTTTCATATCTGTTAACTTGCAAGAAATAGTACCCATAGGAAAATATTCAACACAAGATAATAAATGGGTTAGTTTATCCACAGAAAATGAACATTTAATCGGACTTAACACTCATGTGGTTCTCCGGAGTTTCATCACCGAGGCCGACACTTGACAAGATAAAATTGAACACGATGCTTGGACATGGATAAGATGATTTCAAGGATTTTGACTCTGCGAGTTTGTACTAAATTACCCACAGCCAGCAGTTTCCATAGTCACGAGGACTAGTTCCGTTTATGGTATTTCGGAGGAAACACATCTAACGATACACACCCATCCCACCTTACGTTGCGGGAATCACCACGAACAGCGTTCAAGAAAAACTTTGAGACAGGGAGATCACAATCTCGAATAGCATGGGATCAAATTTATATCTGGCAGCGCTCTAAGGGTGCCCCCTCTCGGTCCCAACCGGAAACACCCATGTCCCCTGACCGGATGATAGGCTTTAATCCAGGGCCATGGAACCCTCATCCCGGCCTCTCGATTTGGTGTGTACCAGAAAGCAGATTGCAACTTACTAAGCCATATTTCCTTGCGGAAAACCAAGTGGTAGCACAGGAGGGAAACGGATGGAAACTGGACCGACTCATGTTGATACTGGTCAAACAGTCAAGCATAAGACTAGCATGCTACAACATTGCCATCTTACCCATTCTTACGCCATCACATAGCCATGCAAACTCGTATCCAATATCTTATGGATATTCGAAACTCACTTGTCTCCACTTTGCATGTAATATGACATTCATCGAGGTGCTCATGATCATGCCATGCAACTTCTTAATGCAAACATGCCAAAACACTCATCATATCAAAAGTTCAAACATGCTTGCCTGGTTCGGAGTAGTCGGGGCCAAGCTCGGTGAAGTTTGCGGTTCCCGTCACCTCCTTCGATATCTACGGTATACAAAAATACACGCGCTATCGTAAATATCGTGAGGTGTATTGAAATATACAAAATAATTTTTTAAATAAATCTGATAAAAAACTAGATAAAATTTTGAAGAGGACAGAAAAAGAATCACTCAAAAATCCTTTTCTGTTTAAAAGTTATTAGTGTTTTGGTCCAAGGACCTTTCTGTAATGAAACAGAAACTTCCCAGGGGGCTAAGCAGAAAAGTCCAGAAAACAATTCAGACTGGAAAGCGCATTTTGCCAGAGTACGCTTTAAGAAAATGGTTCGTTTAAAAAAATGAGAGACTGATAGGCGGGTCCTACCCGTCAGGTTTGAAAACTTAAAATGGGGAGACAGAGCTCGTCGGCGCCCGAGAGCTG
The DNA here is from genome assembly GCA_021605205.1 of Aegilops longissima. Classification (NCBI taxonomy): domain Eukaryota; kingdom Viridiplantae; phylum Streptophyta; class Magnoliopsida; order Poales; family Poaceae; genus Aegilops; species Aegilops longissima. The sequence goes on from CM038679.1 coordinate 163,644,422, forward strand.
CGGTGGTCGCCGGCGGCGATCCATGGCGAGGCAGGGGGATCGTGTGGTACCTCCGTGTTCAGTGCATCCTTCCGCGTCGGTGGGTGGTGGTGGTGCTCGCCGGCGAGCTCTGTGTCGATGGCGGCCCTGGCTCCGGCGGACGGCGGTTCGGGAGGGGTTGGATCTCGCCAGAAAGTGGTGCGAAGGGCAAATAGAAGTGGGGGTTAGACTTCTGGGTGCTCGAGGGGATTGCTGATGAGGTTTGGGTGCCGGGTACGGCCTCGCCGGAGTGAATCGAGGTGGAGGCCGAGGCGGAACAGGCGGCGGAGTTGGGAGGAGACCTCTGGAGGTCCTCCTAGTGGCTGGCGGAGTGTTGGTGAGGTGCGAGGTGGTGCGTGCTCGAGGGCGAGCTCGGGCGCCTTTATAAGCGATCCGAGGTGATGGCCGTGAACGGAGTTCTCTGGCGAAGGATTCTGTGGCGCAGGGCTTGGTCGAGGTGGTTTAGTGGTTGGCGTCATCGTGGAGGTCCACTGGCTCAATTTAGGCACTAAGCGAGCTTGGATCGAGGCTTTGGGGTGGGTTCGACGGACAGGCGGCGCTGGCCCGTCGGCGGCAGAGGGCGTGCCACGTGCTTGCCGGGCCACGGCGGCAGTGCAGCAGGGTGCGCTGGCATGCATGAGCCACACGGAGGCCAGGGAGGCGATGGGCGGCGCGGGTGGCGTGGCGGCGAGCTCGAGCCCTCGCTGGCCGCCACGGGTGGCGCAGCCACCGCAGAAACTGCCAACACCGGCGAGGCTCGCCGCCACCGATGCATGCACCCGTCCAAGGGGGCATGCGGCGCTCTGGCCAGGGAGAAGGGGCCGCGCGCAACGCGCCAGGGTGCAGTGTTGATAGGTGACCGAACTCTGACGACACTGAACTTTCTGAAACTCTGAATCTCTCTGAAAGTGCAAGGTAACAGTGGAGGCTAGGTGTTCGACAGAATGATTTTGGTATGTGGGAGGTTCTCCTTGAGCTGATTTTTGGTGGAGTGGCCTCTCATTGCAACTGGGGTTTGCCTGAATTTTGGTGGAATTTTTGGAGAAGAGGAGATATGAATTTCACCAAATTTGACAAATCTGGTCCAAACTTGCAGAAGCTGAAACTTGAAAATTTTGAAAAGAAGAAGAGTGGATCTTGATGGTTCTAGGTTGTGGGTGCTAGGGACTATCCAGAGTTGGTTTGAGATCAAAGTTCAAAGTCAATTAGGTACTTGCTTTGCAAATCACCTAGGCTCAAAATAATGAACAGAATTGTTTTCGGGAAAGAAATAAATGAAATAAAATCCAAAAATGATTTGGACTTGTTGGGACAGAATATTTGGATTGCCCCAAAGTGGAAGGAGGGGTTTTGAAAAGATTTACCACAAGAGGCATGGTAAAACCATGGGTGGTTTCAAAATAAGAGAAGACCCAAAACTCCCAGGGTTTTCTTTTAAAAGAAAATAAATTCCAATAATTAAATTTTTGAGAAGGGGATAAACATAAGAAAGGTTTTTAATAACCAACACTAGAGTTGAAGAAGATGCCAAAAATCCTTGCCAAAGGGAAAAATTTTGAGAGAGAGATTTTTGGAAGGGTTTAAATGACTTACTTCAAAACCAACAAAGTTTTTGATGAAAACCAACTAAAAACTTTGGAGTGTCACACTCCCCCCCCCCAACTCTTCATCATTCATCTCCTTCTTCCTTGGCTCCTTCCTTCATTCTGCTATGGCGAGAGGGCGCGCCGGCACTCCAATGGCAGCGACGAGGGTCTCTACTCGACAGCGCGCCCCTCCTTCCCAAGAGCTCGTGGCGGCGGAGCCGGCCGCGAGAGGAAGGGGGAAGGGCGAGGCCGAGGTCGCCGTGGTGCTCGGGGAAGAGAAGGACGGGGCAGCACACCGGCCTCGCCTCCGCCAGCGGCCCCTCCCCCAATGGAGGGCCACGTCGGAGATCAGCCCCGCGAGTTCGTCATCAGGCTGCACCGGCTAGTGCGCCATCGCCTTTGTCTCCCTACCTCGTTCGCTCGGGAGATGGAGCTCGACCCGCCATAGGCTCTGAGGTTGCATATGAGGGGTTGCGGGAATGGCAGCATCCGGGTCGATGTCGACTTCCCCGCCCCTCACGTCATGTATCTTCGTCGCGGATGGAAGACCTTCGCTCGTGCTCACAGCCTGTCGGAGGGGCTCGTTCTCCACTTCAAAATAATGGAGAACGGCCTGCTCTCTGTCAAGGTCTTTGGGCACTTGGGAACTCGCCTAAGGTGTTGCGTGGAGAGCTCCTCCGATGATGAAGACTCCCCCTCAAGAGGGAGTGACGAGGAGGACAGCGACAGCGACGACGAGGGCGTCAAGCGGGAGGACGCCGACCCCAACTCCGACTAACCGCCTCGCCCTCCTTCCTCGGCCACGCGCCCTGCCAAGGGTCTTCCTCATCAAGCTCTCCATCGGCGCGTTCCCCGTCGCCTCCTTTTTGCCTTCACCTGCCACACCTCGGAGGAAAGGGGCAAGAACGGGGATCACGGGGCACTTATCTTTTTTAGTTTTTAAGCCTGTGGGCACTTGTTAGATTTAAACCTTGTAATCCCCTTGCTAACGTTTGCATTCCGTACGAACTGTACCTGTTTGGAACGTATTAATGAAAAAGGCTGTTTTCTGGGTTCTTTGTGCATGAGCGAGGCCCATGCCAAGGAATGAATCCTTGTTATTTTTAAGATAAACATTGTCGCCCGGCAACAGGCCTTGCCGTCCCTTCACTTCATTGACGACCATACTCACGCCCTCGGCGGAGGCAGGGGTGAAGTACGGTTAGGCCCTTCGTTTGCTTCCTTGTGACCGCAACTACAACCAAGTTCCGGCCCGGGGAATAGTTCTTGGGCACATGAAAGGGGGAGCACGGTGGCCCAGGAATAAATGAGGCTTCATACGTCCCAATTCCACACGGAAATGCACAACAGGGGATAAATGACTTATCTGGATTTGCATCCCCCGGCAATGGCTTGCGAAGTCGAGGATGTCGATCCATCCTTTGCCTTAAATGGCTTAGCGAAACACACAGCAGCGCGAACCAAAGAAAAGACTGGAAGGGACGGAAAGACACACGGCCGACCTCTATGCTAGGGGTTAGTTGCCGCCGGGCACTATCAACCCTACCAAAGAGAGACTTAACCTAGCATGCATGCTAAAACTTAGGGCGCCAGCACTTCCTTTATTTATGCTCATGGTCTGCGCCTGGCTTTGTACAAAGGGTTACATGCCTTGTTGGCAAGGCTTGTACAAAAGGTGTATTGCCGGGAGGCCCGGCAACCGCGCCTCATGGGTAAAACTTATGAAGATTTTCAGTGTTCCAGGAGTTGCTCACTGGGACACCATCTTCGGTCTCCATGCGGACTGCGCCAGGCCTGGTGACTCGTATTACCCGATAAGGGCCTTCCCACTTCAGCGTCAACTTGTTGGAATTCTTGGCCGACTGAACACGCCGAAGAACAAGGTCTCCTTCCTCAAGACTTCGGGCATCAACCTTGCGGCTATGGTAGCGGCACAAGGCCTGCTGGTAGCGTGCAGCTCGCATAGCCACCCGATGACGATCTTCCTCAAGGAGCGTCGTGTCATCTTGCCGCAACTGCTCTTGCTCAAGCTTGTCATAAGAGAGCACTCGAGGTGACCTGTATGTGAGTTCCGTGGGGAGAACTGCTTCTGCCCTGTATACTAGGGCAAAGGGTGTCTGGCCGGTGGCTCGATTTGGCATCATTCTGATCGACCAAAGAACCGTCGTCAACTCATCAATCCAGTGCCTTCCACACTTGTGCAGCCTATCAAAAGTCTTTGTCCTCAGGCCTCACAGTACTTCAGCATTTTCCCTCTCCGCCTGTCCATTGTTCCGTGGGTGTGCCACCGAAGCGAAATAGACCTTGCTACCAAGGTCCTGGATGTATTGCATGAAGGTGCGGCTTGTGAACTGCGTGCCGTTGTCGGTGATGACCCTGTTCGGCCCACCAAAATGGCAAACTAGCCCCTTGAAGAACTTGACGGCTGACTGTGCTGTCACCTTCCTCACTGCCTCCACTTCGGGCCACTTTGTGAACTTGTCGATTGCGATGTACAAGTACTCAAAGCCCCCGACAACACGGGGGAAAGGGCCTAGTATGTCGAGCCCCCAGACCGAAAATGACCAGGAGTGAGGGATTTTTTGAAGGGCTTGAGCTGGTTGATGAAGCTTCTTCGAATGGAACTGACACGCTTCACACTTGGTTACTAGCGCAGCTGCATCCTGGAGGGATGTGGGCCAGAAGAAACCTTGCCGGAATGCATTGCTGGCAAGGGCCCTTGATCCTATGTGGGAGCCACACATACCTCCATGTATTTATTCCAACAACTCTAGTCCGTCCTCTCGAGGAATGCACTTCAGCCTGACTCTGTTTGGCCTCCTTCCATATAGGGTATCATCCACAAACTGGTACATGTTGGACCGACGGGTTACTTTCTCTACTTCTTCCTGCTCCTCGGGGAGTTCTCCTGTTTGGAGGAAACGGACGGTGGGTTGCACCCATGCCGGAGCCTGGGGCTCGATGGCAAGGACCAAAGGCACATCTTCGGCCGCAGGGGCAGCTGCCTCTACGGTCAGGGCCCGGGGCCCCATCGGAGGCAGTTGCCCATTGGCAAGCTTGGGGTACCCGGCAACCTCCTTGCCGGCGGCTCTTGGGAGCTTGGTGGGAAGGTACTTGCTGGGGCTTGTCTTCCTTCACTTGTTCTGCCCTGCTGATGGCTCTACGGATGGTTGTATTAACTGAAGTACAAAGGTACCTGGTTCCACAGGCAACTTGAGGGCGGCGCATTTTGACAGGTCATCGGCAATGTTTTTCTCCGCTTGGGGAACATGTTCTGCCTGTAGGCCGTCGAAACGTTCTTCCAACTTCCTCACTTCATTCACGTAGGCCTTCATCAACGGGCTTTGGTAATCCTTGTTGACTTGCTTGACGACGAGCTGCGAATCACCCCTGATGATGAGCTTCTTGATTCTGAGGTCTGGCGCGATCCTGAGACCGGCAAGCAACCCCTCGTACTCCGCCGTATTGTTCGTTGATTTTTCCTGGGGGAAGTGTATATGGATTACGTACTTGAGGTGCTCTCCGGTGGGTGCGACGAGTAGCATGCCAGCACCAGCACCTTGGAGTGAGAAAGCTCCATCAAAATACATAATCCACTCACTGCTCGTCTCCTTGCTGGGAAGGGCGGTCTCTTCAATATCCTCGTCGAGCGTTGCGGTCCACTCTACTATGAACTCTGCCAAAGCTCGGCTCTTGATCGTCGAAGTAATTTCAAACCTGAGGCCAAAGCTCGACTGCTAAAATGCCCACTCCAAAATCCTCCCTGTCGCATATGGGTGGTTGTTGTGTGTGTAGATGATGTCGCTCGTTCGGTCATCTTCTTCCTTGAAGTGACGACCACGAAGAAGCCGCTGCGCCAACTAGACCAGATTTTCACAACTCCACCCCCTACCTGGCGTGCCAAAGATGTCGGGGGAAACGACACCTACGGGATCACGAGGAATCCCTTTTCCTACGGTTGGCGGGTGCGGGGCTGTGGAAAGAGCGGGATTGAGAGATCAACGCGGGGGAATTATCCAGGTTCGGGCCACGAGTAACGCGTAATACCCTACTCCTGCTGGTTTCTGTTTATGTGGTGTTCTTGGACTAGCTACCAGGCGTGCAGGGTCCAAAAAGTCTGAATCATCTCCCAGTACGCTGCGGGCCTCCTTTTATAGACAAAGTGGCTGCCAAAGTGGCACACAGGAGGTGGAAAGCTATACGGTGGTCGAGTCTATCCTCTGGCACCGTAGGACAAACGCATTTACTGCTGACGTGCCCTTCTTGCTTTATCAGGGACTGCAGGGAAGCTCGTCTCAGCTGTCGCCGCCTCGCCTGGCTTCGACGCGCGTCCGATTTGATGAGGCAACAAGAGACAGTAAGAAATGTTTACACAGGGTCTTAATCTAAAAAGAAACCTTTGAGCGGGGCCCTGCTGCACGTCTGCGCCTGTGTCTCCGTTGTGCCGCATCCTGGAAGGGTGTAGCACGATTGTCATCTGTAAAAGAGAAAAACTTAGATTAAAGTCGTCATGCGAAAAACTGATTATTCTCATTAAAATTCAATCTAAATGAGGTAAAGCCGAACTGTTGTCCTTTTTACATGCGGGAAGCCCCTGGTACCGCCTATGGGGGTATATCCATCAAACCAATCTCAGGTTTATCTAAGCTGTTACAGCTAGTAGTGCGCCGGACTCATCTAGCCGTGTCCGCGATCTTGACGATCGGCCATTTATTCTTGTTGGAGAGGCCGTTTAGTGTTCGGCTGCTAAAGCCGCCACACGTTCTTCCACGCGTAAGGAACGCTCAGTGTTTCCTCTAACTATGATGATGCCACGTGGACCGGGCATCTTAAGCTTAAGAGAAGCGTAATGCGGTACTGCATTAAAATGAGCGAAGGCTGTTCTTCCGAGTAGTGCTTGATAGCCACTTCGGAATGGAGCGATGTCGAAGGTTAACTTTTCACTTTGGAAGTTGTCGGGAGAACCGAATACAACCTTTAGTACTAGAGAGCCCGTACAGCGGGCCTCTGGGCCTGGTATTACTCCTTTAAAGGTAGTATTGCTTTGGCTGATTCTTTTCGGGTCTATCCCCATTTTGCGGACTGTGTCCTGATATATCAGATTAAGACTACTGCCGCCGTCCATGAGGACTTGGGTGAGATGGTATCCGTCGACTATTGGGTCTAGCACCAAGGCAGCCAATCCTCCGTGCCGGATACTAGCGGGGTGATCCCTGCGATCAAAAGTGATCGGGCAGGCCGACCAAGGGTTGAACTTAGGGTTGACAGGCTCTACGGCGCATATGTCTCGGAGTGCGTGTTTGCTCCTACTTTTTGTTAAGTGAATCATGTTCACTGTTTTGACCTCTGGTGGGAATTTGTTCTGTCCCCCAGTGTTTTGCTGACGAGGCTCATCCTCGTCTTCACTTGGTGTCTCCCTCTCCTTGTGTTCGGCGTTTAGCTTGCCGGCCTGCTTGAAGACCCAGCATTCTCTGTGGGTGTGATTTGCAGGTTTATTGGAGGTGCCATGAATCTGACATAATTTGTCTAGAATCTAGTTTAGGCTGGACGGTCCATCTCAGATGCCTTTGAAAGGCTTTTTCCGTTGACCAGGTCGAGAGCCCCTAAATCCGGCGTTTACCATCGTGTTGTCTGGGCTTTCTTCGTTATTTCGACGCTTGCTTTTACTACGTCCTGGTTTTCCATTGCCATCCCCGACTTCAGATGTGCCTGGGTCGCTGGTGCTACTACGGGCCAGCCAGCTATCTTCGCCCGCGCAAAAGCAGGTCATAAGGCTTGTTAGGGTTGTCATTGGCCTCGGTTTTTCTTGGCCGAGGTGTCTGGCGAGCCATTCGTCTTGGACGCTGTGTTTGAAAGCTGCTAAGGCTTCAGCGTCCGGGCAGTCGACGATTTGGTTCTTCTTGGTGAGAAATCTGTTCCAAAGCTTTCGGGCTGACTCTCCGGGCTGTTGAATTATATGATTTAAATCGTCTGCATCCGGAGGTCGGACATAGGTCCCTTGAAAGTTAGCCCAAAAAGCATCCTCAAGCTCCTCCCAACTTCCAATTGAATTTTCGGGGAGACTCTTCATCCAGTGCCGAGCTGGTCCTTTCAGCCTGAGGGGCAAGTACTTGATTGCGTGGAGATCGTCTCCGCGAGCCATATGGATATGGAGTATGAAGTCCTCAATCCAGACCCCAGGGTCTGTCGTTCCGTCGTACGCCTCTAGGTTCACGGGTTTGAATCCCTCTGGAAATTCGTGATCCAGCACCTCATCGGTGAATTATAGGGGGTGTGCGGCACCCCTGTATTTGGATGTGTCGTGGCATTCTGACGGTTTTAGTGTTTGGTTTTGATTCTGCGCTGTAGCGCGCTTCCTAGATCCGTAGATGGATCTGGCCACGCCGGCTTTTTGATGCAAGTCCTCACGTGAATTGTGTGCTGACTTATGTGTGTCCTCGTTAGCCGCCCTATCACAGCCACGAGGTGGTCGATCCGACCGGTCGGCCGTTTTATTTTTCGGCTGTGTAGGCTCTAAGGCCTCATCATCGAATTCAGGCAGCAGTTTGCGCTTAGGATAGCTCTTTGTGTGGTGACTGCCATCGTACTTTTCTTCAGTGTCGAGAACTTTGTTCCATCTACTGTTGAGCGTATTCTGCGCGGCCTTAAGCCTTTGCTTCTGCTTCTTCAGACTCCTCGCGGTGGCAATAAGCCTTCTATGGAGGTTCTCTTGTTCTAAGTGCCTTTCCGGGATGATGTGTGCATCGTCGTCCGGACTGTTTTCCTCTCCGGAGAGAGGTTGATGAGCTTTATCCTCGGTGATGCCGTGATCGGACAGCGGCTCCGTACTATGTTCGCCGTCCGCTGGTTCATCCTGCTCTGTCGTTGGGTCCGTGTGGTCGCTGTTTCCTCTGGGGTCGACCTGGGTATTATTTTTTCTTGCACTATTTTCGCTGTTTTTGCCGAGGCGGGATTTGGAGCGGCACCTACGCCGTCACTTTGGTTGCTTCTCGAGGGAACTATCCCTCGCTACATCCTTCCATTCCTCGTCATTGTTTTCTTTGGGTGTATCCACCATATATATATCGTGTGATGAAGTGGTTGTCCAGCGCCCTGTGGGCAGTGGTTCCTCTTCTTCTCCTGCATCGTCGTTCATACCGTCGATGTCTTCAGAGTCGAAATCGAGCTTGTCAGTTAAGTCATCGACAATGGCTATTAAGTGGGTGGTGGGTGGGGAACGAATTTCTTCATCGTCCGCCTCCCACTCAAGCCGGACATAGTTCAGCCAAGGGCCTCCTGACAAGGAGAGAGACCTTAATGAATTTAGCACATCGCCAAAAGGCGAGTGCTGAAAGATATCCGTGGAGGTAAACTCCATGATCGGCACCCAATTAGATTCGATAGGCATGGACGCAGGCGGTTCACGGCTTGTGGCCGGGGACGAATCCAAGGATCCGGCGACACAGGTCTCATAGGAGGTGAAGTCAGTATTCGGCTCTATCTCCACTAAGTGTGTGGCCTCCGAGGCGGGGTCCATCCACCCGTCCTCGGACGGCGCAATCGACTCCGGATCTAGGGCCGGAGTAGCCATAGGTATGATCTCCCGAACACCGTCCGACAACAGAGCTAAGTTGTGCTCGTCGTGACTATGCGGCGCACCTGACATGGGCTCGAATCCGTCAAAGATCAAGTCTCCGCGGATGTCGGCAGTGTAGTTTAAATTTCCAAACCTGACCTGACGGCCAGGGGCGTAGCTCTCGATTTGCTCGGATGGCCAGCGAGTTGGCCCATGATGCAAGCCGCCCGAATCGAAGATCTGTGCGGGAGAAAACCTCACCCTGGATCGCATCGTTGCCGATGATCGAAGGGGCCATCAAACCTTGTGGTGACGGCACAGTGGAACTCTCAATGAAAGCACCAATGTCGGTGTCAAAACCAGCGGATCTCGGGTAGGGGGTCCCGAACTGTGCATCTAAGGCGGATGGTAACAGGAGGCGGGGGACACGATGTTTACCCTGGTTCGGGCCCTCTCGATGGAGGTAATACCCTACTTCTTGCTTGATTAATCTTTATGATATGAGTATTACAAGAGTTGATCTACCACGAGATCGTAGAGGCTAAGCCCTAGAAGCTAGCCTATGGTATGATTGTTGTTGTCCTACGGACTAAACCCTCCGGTATATATAGACACCGGAGGGGGCTAGGGTTACACAGAGTTGGTTACAAGGGAGTAGATCTATATATCCGTATTGCCAAGCTTGCCTTCCACGCCAAGGAGAGTCCCATCCGGACACGGGACGAATTCTTCAATCTTGTATCTTCATAGTCCAACAGTTCGGCCAAAGGATATAGTCCGGCTGTCCGAGGACCCCCTTATCCAGGACTCCTTCAGTGGCCCCTCAACCAGGCTTCAATGACGATGAGTCCGGCGCAGATTGTCTTCGGCATTGCAAGGCGGGTTCCTCCTCCGAATATTCCATAGAAGATTTTGAACACAAGGTTAGTGTCCAGATCTGCAAAGCAAATTCCACATACCACCGTAGAGAGAATAATATTTCCACAAATCTAATCTGCTGACAGCTTTTCTTAACGTGACGTTCAGCCGTGGTCTGGTCCTGACAAACCGTTTTTCCGAGCCTACCACAGCACGTGTTGCGAGGCGGTTTTGTTGGCACATCTTGTTGAAGCAGAGATCGTGTCCCTCTTTTCACGGTATTATCATCAATACGGGTGTGAGTAACCCAATCGTGCCCGCTGGTAAGACTCCTCGATTTTAGGCAAGTTCTAGACGGTCGTGCGGAGGGCGCTTGATATTCACCATCTTTATAAAGGGGTCAAGGCATGTCCTTTTCTTCTTGCGCTCGATCTTTCCGTTCTCCCACCTCGAATTCCAGCACCCAAGGCGGAGGCCAAGCGCTTCGGACCTTCAATCATGTCCGGATCCAACCTTCAAGGCCGGTGGGCAGCCTCCTCCGTCACAGAGGAGGACATCAAGAAGCTAAGAGTAGCCAGGTATCTGACCGCCAAAATCTCGCATAGGCTTCCTGCTCAAGGGCAGGTCATCCCCACTCCCGAACCTAACAAGGGCTTCGTATTTGTTTCCCACTTCCTCCGAGGGCTAGGCTTTAGTCTTGATCCCTTTGTTAGAGGGCTTATGTTCTATTACGGGCTCGATTTCCATGGTGTGGCTCCGGATTCCATCCTTCGCATCTCGTCGTTTATCGTCGTGTGCGAGGCCTTCCTCCGCATCGCCCCACACTTCGACTTATGGCTCAAGACCTTTAATGTGAAGCCGAAGATGAACGATGGGCGACACGCAGAGTGCGGAGGCGCCATAATAAGCAAAGGAGTCAATGCTCCATGGCCAAAGGGATCCTTCCCCGAGATGTCCAACTTATGGCAGCGGGAGTGGTTTTACATCACGGCTCCCTGAAGTACTAAGTGGGCAGCTGCCCCTGCCTTCCGTTTGGGCCCCCCGCCACAACTGGCGTCATGGGTCAACAAGGGGCTGGACTGGGGGCCGGCTAATGATGTGCTGACATTGTAGAGTCGCATCCGGGATCTCCTCAAGAGAGATGTCAGCCTTGTCAAGGTAATGCAAGTCATGCTAGTTCGTCAGGTCCTGCCATGCCAACGTCGATCTCTCTGTATGTGGGAGTTCAACCCGGAAGGATCGCGAACCATTCAGCAATTCTTCGACGTGACGCTCGAAGAGATGTACAGATTGTTCTTCGGATCACGAATAAAGTGTCCGGACACCACCGAGGATGCGAGCCTAAACTGCAATCGTCCAGATACCCAAGTAAGTAATTCTTTGGTCTAACATACTGTGTCTTTATTTATCACAACATCATTCTGAAAAGTCGGTGTTTGACATGGACTGGATAAAAAAGGCGAAGATGATTAGGTGTTCGGCCCTCCTCTCCGGAGGCTCACCGGATCCTGTACTAGCCAGGATGATTGAGCTTACGCCTTATCAAGCTCCATCAGGGGAAGATAAAGGGAGGAATAAAGAAGCCGAAGGCGAGCCTCACTCATTATTCATCCAAACCGGGGGAATTAGTGCCTCCGCGAAGGAGGATAACCGGGGAGAAGAATATAAAATACCATCTCCCCAAGGAAGGAAGAGGGCCACCTCTGAAGACTTGGAAACAGTGGTTTCCAAACAAGGGAAGAAACCTTTGTCAGGGAACCCTACCCCGGAGGGCATCCTTACCGCACAGTGCCCACAAGGGGGCCAGTCCTCCACCGAGTTGTAAGTAAACAAAAGCACTTTATAGTAAATATATCTTACTTTATTTCCGAGGACAATAACCGAGACGTATGTCTTGTAGTTCGGATCGTAGCCCTTCTCGACAGAGTTCGTCTTCAGGGGATCTTCTTCCAGAGATGATGGAGAGCGAAACGCCTCCCCATGCCTCCCCGCCTCATGAGGCGGACAACCCAGAGGTGTCGTCACGAAGGATTTCTCTTGATCCACCAAGGCCAGAAGGTAACCCTTCGGCCTCCTGAGGCCCGGAGTATTCGGCTCCTAAGGGGAGCAAAAGAAAGAGTCCGGAACTGTCAGGTGCGCGACCAGACGCACTGATGAATCTTCTGGAGCAAGCGGCTATCTCAAAAGCGCATCGTACATTAGTGGGTACGGTGGTTGAGAGGATTTCATCCGCCGAAAGCGGGTTGCATGAAGATTTTATGAGCCTGCTGAGAGGCTTTGAGGTACGCAAAGTAATATGTATATTTTTGACGATACTGCACACGCTAGGTGTGACCTATGAAGATAGTAGCCCCTGAGACTCTGGTTTCTGTCGAAAAAGGCGGCAAGCAGAGGATCATAGTCCCAGGTAATGATCATGCCGCTTTCATGTGCAGACGACTGAGGGTCCGGTGGCTAGCCGGACTGGTGAGTTTGCCGAACTGAAGCGGCAACTTGATGCGGCGGATGCCGACATCGTGCTTGTAAACAAAGCGGCAGCGAGGCACATGAGGTATGTATTCTCCGGTGGTCAACATATATTAAGAGGAGCATGATGCTAGTATCTATAATATGTTGTAACTGCAGATGGAGCTGCCGCCGTGGAGACCCTTCGGGCGGAACTTGCTCGAGCCAAGGAGCAAGCGAGGAGGAGTGATGCGACCGCCCTAAAGGTGGTCGAAGAGTTAAGAGCCGAACAGGCTGCGCATTGCCAGAGCAAAGAGAAAATAGCCAAGATGGCTGTTGAGTTGAAAGATGCCGCCGACCGTTACGAGCTTCTTGAAAGGGAAAGTCAAACGAAGACGGCGGACCTAGAGAAAGCCATGGTAGCAGCCAAGCAAACCCGCTTAAAATCAGAGCAGCGAAGGAGGAGCTACGTCAAGCCGGAGATATCACGGCTGGGAAGCCCTTTTTGTTGCGGACGAAGCTCGGAGATACTAAGTATGCCCCTCTGGATCAATTATGGAGTTCTGCAGACGCGTACTTGGATTTGGCAGCGAGTGCTGCTGATGCGACCAAGTTTTTCAAAGATCAAAAAGATCAGGAAGTGGAAAAGTTGTTCTAGTCACAGTTCAATGCTCCAGCGCGTCCGCTGCTGTTAAATGAGCAAATGGCCGAGTGGGCCGAGCTCCATAGGTTGTCGGACTTGCCATGAGGTCTGTCGTGGATCGTCTTTGGCCGGAAGGACCAAGACCGAATAGTTATTTTGGTCTAGTGCAACGATTCCTTGGTGCTGTTCCGCATATCGACGCTGTAAAGAGGTCGCCGTGCATAGAAGGTGCACGGATGGCTCTTGCCCGTGTCAAGACATACTGGGCAGGGATGGAGGCCACCACTATTGCAACCCAGAATCCGGCTGTAAGCCAGGTTTCGGCCGAGCACTATTTTTAAGAAGTCCTAGAAGGTGCTCGTTTAATAGAGGCTCGGTGCTTGAAGAGTGTCATGTTCGAGTGACATGTATTCCGATTGTAAGAACAATGCTATTTGAATTATAAAGGCTGTGTTTATACTTTTTCCTGAAAGTATTATGATGCCTCCTGTGTGGCCATTTATGTGTGTGTGTGTGTGTATATATATATATATATATATATATATATATATATATATATATATATATATATATATATATATATATATATATACCTGAAAGTTTGCGGTTGTCGGCTTATTTACGCATATAATGCAGGGGTGTTTGCAAAAGCGCGTGTTCACACTTGATCCAACATCTTGGTCCATCAAGGAGGTGGTAGTGCAGCGAACAAGGCAATCGGACTATATTGCTTTAACACTCTCACTTAACCATAGGAGTTTGACAGTGGGGCTACTATATAGCCCCTGGCACTTCCGCGCTCATCTGAGTACGGGGCGCGTACGTACATGACAGGGAAAACCGGCCCTTTGTTAATGCGGAGGAATGCCGAAGATTCCGCTAAGTCATCGAGTGGTTGACCAGTCTCGCGCTTTATCATGACAGTCAGTTTTCGGCTTTCTCTACTGAGGTGCTCATCTGGATGAACCAGGGCACAATCGCAGTAGTTCTCCCGGTGCCACCTTAGCCGATAGCGGAATTTAAGGTAGCAAAACGCGGGAGCCGGGCAAACCCAACATTTGATCAAAGACATGATTCGGAGCTGGTGCATATCAGGCCAAACTCGTGACGCCGAACACTCCCTAAGGTGTTCGGTCTTTAAAATATGTACCAGGCTGAGTAATGCCCTTGATAATGGACCCTAAATTTCCAGGTACGTGCATAGTCTGACGTGGCCTAATGCCAACAATGCCAGCATCCCTCACGGTTGTGTTAGGTATCCGGGGGGTGTCAAGCAACAAGAGACAGTAAGAAAGGTTTACACAGGATCTTAATCTAAAAAGAAACCTTTGAGCGGGGCCCTGCTGCACGTCTGCGCCTGTGTCTCCGTTGTGCCGTATCCTGGAAGGGTGTAGCACGATTGTCATGTGTAAAAGAGAAAAACTTAGATGAAAGTCGTCGTGCGAAAAACTGATTATTCTCATTAAAATTCAATCTAAATGAGGTAAAGCCGAACTGTAGTCCTTTTTACATGCGGGAAGCCCTGGTACCGCCCATGGGGGTATATCCATCAAACCAATCTTAGCTTTATCTAAGTTGTTACAGCTAGTGGTGCGCCGGACTCGTCTAGCTGTGTCCGCGCTCTTGACGACCGACCATTTATTCTGGTTCGAGAGGCCGTTTAGTGTTCGGCTGCTAAAGCTGCCACTCGTTCTTCCACGCGTAAGGAAGCTCAGTGTTTCCGCTAACTATGATGATGCCACGTGGACCGGGCATCTTAAGCTTAAGAGAAGCGTAATGCGGTACTGCATTAAAACGAGCGAAGGTTGTTCTTCCGAGTAGTGCTTGATAGCCACTTCGCAATGGAGCGATGTCGAAGGTTAACTTTTCACTTTGGAAGTTGTCGGGAGAACCGAATACAACCTTTAGTACTAGAGAGCCCGTACAGCGGGCCTCTGGGCCTGGTATTACTCCTTTAAAGGTAGTATTGCTTTGGCTGATTCTTTTCGGGTCTATCCCCATTTTGCGGACTGTGTCCTGATATATCAGATTAAGACTACTGCCGTCGTCCATGAGGACTTGGGTGAGATGGTATCCGTCGACTATTGGGTCTAGCACCAAGGCAGCCAATCCTCCGTGTCGGATACTAGTGGGGTGATCCCTGCGATCAAAAGTGATCGGGCAGGCCGACCAAAGGTTGAACTTAGGGTTGACAGGCTCTACGGCGCATATGTCTCGGAGTGCGTGTTTGCTCCTACTTTTTGTTACGTGAATCATGTTCACTGTTTTGACCTCTGGTGGGAATTTGTTCTGTCCCCCAGTGTTTTGCTGACGAGGCTCATCCTCGTCTTCACTTGGTGTCTCCCTCTCCTTGTGTTCGGCGTTTAGCTTGCCGGCCTGCTTGAAGACCCAACATACTCTGTGGGTGTGATTTGCAGGTTTATCGGAGGTGCCATGAATCTGACATAATTTGTCTAGAATCTTGTTTAGGCTGGACGGTCCATCTCCGTTGCCTTTGAAAGGCTTTTTCCGTTGACCGGGTCGAGAGCCCCTAAATCCGGCGTTTACCGCAGTGTTGTCTGGGCTTTCTTCGTTATTTCGACGCTTGCTTTTACTGCGGCGTGGTTTTCTATTGCCATCCCTGACTTCAGATGTGCCTGGGTCGCTGGTGCTACTACGAGCCAGCCAGCTATCTTCGCCCGCGCAAAAGCGGGTCATAAGGTTTGTTAGGGCTGCCATTGTCCTCTGTTTTTCTTGGCCGAGGTGTCTGGCGAGCCATTCGTCTCGGACGCTGTGTTTGAAAGCTGCTAAGGCTTCGGCGTCCGTGCAGTTGACGATTTGGTTCTTCTTGGTGAGAAATCTGTTCCAAAGCTTTCAGGCCGACTCTCCGGGCTGTTCAATTATGTGACTTAAATCGTGTGCATCTGGAGGTCAGACATAGGTCCCTTGAAAGTTATCCCTAAAAGCATCCTCAAGCTCCTCCCAACTTCAAATTGAATTTTAGAGGAGGCTCTTCAGCCAGTGCCGAGCTGGTCTTTTTAGCTTGAGGGGCAAGTACTTGATGGCGTGGAGATCGTCTCTGCGAGCCATATGGAAATGGAGGATGAAACCCTCAATCCAGACCCCAGGGTCTGTCGTTCCGTCGTACGCCTCTATGTTCACGGGTTTGAATCCCTCTGGAAATTCGTGATCCAGCACTTCATCGGTGAAGCATAGGGGGTGCGCGGCACCCCTGTATTTGGATGTTTCATGGCATTCTGACGGTTGTAGTGTCTGGTTTTGATTCTGCACTGTAGCGCGCTTCCTAGATCCGTAGATGGATCTGGTCACGCCGCCTTTTTGATGCATGTCCTCGCGTGAATCGTGTGCTGACTTATGTGTGGCCTCGTTAGCCACCCTATCGCGGCCACGAGGTGGTCGATCCGACCGATCGGCCGTTTTATTTTTCGGCTGTGTAGGCTCTAAGGCCTCATCATCGAATCGAAGCAACAACTTGCACTTTGGATAGCTCTTTGTGTGGTGACTGCCACCGTAATTTTCTTCAGTGTCGAGCACTTTGTTCCATCTACTGTTGAGCATATTCTACGCGGCCTTAAGCCTTTGCTTCTGCTTCTTCAGACTCCTCGCGGTGGCAATAAGCCTTCTATGGAGGTTCTCTTGTTCCAAGTGCCTTTCCGGGATGATGTGTGCATCGTCGTCCGGACTGTTTTCCTCTCTGGAGAGAGGTTGATGAGTTTTATCCTCGGCGTCGCCGTGATCGGATGGCGGCTCCGTACTATGTTCGTCGTCCGCTGGTTCATCCTGCTCTTTCGCTGGGTCCGTGTGGTCGTTGTTTCCTCTGGGGTCGACCGGGGTATTATTTTTTCTTGCGCTGTTATCGTTGTTTTTGCCGAGGCGGGATTTGGAGCGGCGCCTATGTCGTCGCTTTGGTTGCTTCTCGAGGGAACTATCCCTCAATACATCCTTCCGTTCCACGTCATTGTTTTCTTTGGGTGTATCCACCATATATATATATATATATATATATATATATATATATATATATATATCGTGTGATGAAGTGGTTGTCCAGCGCCCTGTGGGCAGTGGTTCCTGTTCTTCTCCTGCATCGTCGTCCATACCATCGATATCTTCGGAGTCAAAATCGAGCATGTCGGTTAAGTCATCGACAGTGGCTATTAAGTGGGTGGTGGGTGGGGAACGAATTTCTTCATCGTCCGCCTCCCACTCGAGCCAGACATAGTTCGGCCAAGGGCCTCCTGACAAGGATAGAGACCTTAATGAATTTAGTACATCGCCAAAAGGCGAGTGCTGAAAGATATCCGCGGAGGTAAACTCCATGATCGGCGCCCAATCAGATTCGATAGGCATGGACGCAGGCGGTTCGGGGCCTGTGGCCGGGAAGTCAGTATTCAGCTCTATCGCCACAGAGTGTGTGGCCTCCGAGGCGGGGTCCATCCACCCGTCCTCGGGCGTCGCAATCGACTCCGGATCTAGGGCCGGAGTACACATTGGTCTGATCTCCCGATCACCGTCCGATGGTAGAGCTAAGTCGTGCTCGTCGTGACTGTGTGGCGCACCTGACAAGGGCTCGAATCCGTCAAAGATCAAGTCTCCACGGATGTCGGCAGTGTAGTTTAAATTTCCAAACATGACCTGACGGCCAGGTGCGTAGCTCTCGATTTGCTCCAGATGGCCAAGCGAGTTGGCCCGCAATACGAAGATCTGTCCGGGGAGGAAAACCTTGTGGTGACGGCACAGTGGAACTCTCAATGAAAGCACCAATGCCGGTGTCAAAACCGGCGGATCTCAGGTAGGGGGTCCCGAACTGTGCTTCTAAGTAGGATGGTAACAGGAGGCGGGGGACACGATGTTTACCCAGGTTTGGGCCCTCTCGATGGAGGTAATACCCTACTTCCTTCTTGAATGATCTTGATGATATGAGTATTACAAGAGTTGATCTACCACGAGATCGTAGAGGCTAAACCCTAGAAGCTAGCCTATGGTATGATTGTTGTTGTCCTACGGACTAAACCCTCTGGTTTATATAGACACCGGAGGGGGCTAGGGTTAGACAGAGTCTGTTACAAGGGAGGAGATCTACATATCCGTATTGCCAAGCTTGCCCTTCCACGCCAAAGAGAGTCCCATCCGGACACGGGACGAAGTCTTCAATCTTGTATCTTCATAGTCCAACAGTCCGGCCAAAGGATATAGTCCGGCTGTCTGAGGACCCCCTAATCCAGGACTCCCTCAGTGGGGTTGTGACTGCCCGCGCACAAGTAAAGGGTGCAAAATGGGACCCCTACTTTTGTACACCGACACCAAGTGGCTGGTTATTATCATATGGCAGCACCACTTGAAAGCATCATATAGCAGCAACAACTCATAGCAACTCATCATACAGCAGCAGCAGCAGCAGCATTGTGCAATTCATCATATACCAGCAGTAGCTCATAGCAATTCATCATATAGCAGCAGCAGGAGCATCTCATAGCAAATCATTATATAGCAGCAGCAGGAGCAGCTCATAGCAATTCATCATATAGCAGCAGCAAGAGCGGCTTATAGCAACTCATCATATAGCAGTAGCAGCAGCTCATAGCAATTCATCATATAGCAGCAGCAACTCATAGCAATTCATCATATAGCAGCAGCAGGAGCAGCTCATAGCAAAGCATCATATAGCAGCAGTAGAAGCAGCTCATAGCAATTCATCGTATAGTGGATCAGAATGAAAATTTGGCAAAATATCAGAGGAGATCCTCACCTTGTTGGATGAGCTCATCCTTCAACAGCACCTCAAGGCCACGGCCTCGGAGGAGGGGAAGTGGAATAAGGTGCCTTCTTCCGCAGTGTGGCATCAGCCATAGTTGTGCGGCGCCCGTCGGAGTAGTGCGTTGGACAGACCACAGTGGAGGAGCTGCTGGAGACCATGAGAATGAGGGGCGGTGCCAGAGGGAGGAGCATCCAGGGAGATTTAGCCCTACCCACTGGCCATGTAGCCTAGCTGGACAGAGCATCGTCGAGGACCAGGCCAGATGGGACCAGTGGCGATGGCTCATTGGAGGAACCCTAGCGCTGCAGGCAGGGGATCAAGGTAGAGGGAAAGGGGGAGAGGAGATGCAAGCGGGCAGGGCAATGAACTCTTGAGGGTCAGGTGTGACACGGGCGTGAGCAGTTGCATTTTGTGTCTAATATAGGCAGACAACAGAGTCATTTCACTATTCCTCTTCCCTTCAATTTTTAGTGAGCTTCTACCCGAAACACCCCCCTCCAAAGCGAAATAAGTTAAGCCCAAGCCCATAACTCAAAAATGACTTCTTTACATATTTTATGGCTTATTTTAACAATAAGCTCCGAAAAGGCGGAATAGAACTGGCCCTTAACCTGCAATTCAATTGTGCGTGCAATGATGAATCACTCCTGCCTACTGTAGTGTACATTTAGGCATCATCATACATGGAATAACGTAATACATGTGCATTCCACTGTAGAATCTGGAATATGCAATTTTTATGTTAGTTCATAAGTTGCACATGATGTTTAAATGCCCCTTAAATCTAGTCAGTCAAGTGATGGTCTTTAAGCCTCCTTCTTTGCTTCTTTTCTTGATACTCCCTCCTTCCATCTATATAGGGCCTATTGTGTTTTTCAAGGCCGCCTTTGAATATTGATAAGACTAATAATACATGAGATATATAATGTGAAAATCATCTCACTGGAAGCTCCTTTCACATATGAATTTGATGGTATGCTTTGTGTAACTTGCATGTCATATATTATTGCTATAACACTTGGTCAAAGTTAGCCTTGAAAAACAATTAGGCCCTATATAAATGGAAGGAGGGAGTATGTAAGATTTGCTTACACATATGTTCAATTGCTTGTTTGCATCAGCCAGCCATACCAGGACTGTTTGCTTTGATTACTTGTTGTTCTTGACCTAACACTGTAATAGAGCTTGACAATGATTTAAACACTAAGGGCTGCTATAGTGGGGGTTTGTCTAACTCATAGGTGACATAAAGGTTTGGTTGTACACTAAAGTAGGCTTTCCAAGAGTACCTGGAGATCCAGTTCGAAGGTATGGCTAGTTTTTACATAATGCACACATAGTAAATGCTCATTTCATTATGTGCAAGTGCAAGAGATGTGGCATGTTTCATTATGTGGTGTTGTTTTGTTATAATCTCATCCTTTTGTGTTGTTTCACAGACTGGAAAGTATGCATATTTATCTTCCAACGAGATGAGTAACTAGTTTGTGTCACCTTGCAGAGGGGTGCTATGAAGATAAGATTGAGGATTTCCAAGTACAAGATGTTAGGAAGGAGCCTTGCAAGAGAAGTAGGAGCAGCGCTGAGCCTGTTCAACCAGTTAAGTTAAGTCACTGTATCCAACTCAACAGTTCAATTCCTTGTTTGTTTCAGGCATAGTTAATTTGCTCTTTTCAATTGCTTTATTTGTCCTCAATTAATGAGATGCCCAAACAATGATGCCTGATGTTGGGTACTTGTATAACTATTAGTTAACATAATTAAAGGCCTTACCATTTAATTACTCTGGCGAAGTGTGCCTGAAGTTTTGAAGTCTATTAACCAACTATTACTGCATGAGGCTCACAATCTAGTTTATACTAGGCTAATGATTGCATAGCTTTGCTTGCTGTAGTAGGTTTGTATGAATCCCTCTGCTGCTCATTATGCTTCCTAAGACTTTAATTGAGCTACAGAATGGCCAACTGCTTGCTTACTTATACGCAACATGTTGTCTAAATTTGTAACTTGTCCGTGTTTTGGATTTGGTCCCAACATCATGCTCCTCTTGTGAGCTAAGAGAGATTTCTGTATGCAGGCTGCATAGACTACCATTTTTATAATTTTTCAAATATCACCTGCTTATGCATCATGACGTGTAATATTATTGTTAGTCCTGTTTTGCCATGTACAAAATAGTCTATCTTGCTCGCTTCACTGTTGTAACTATATTTTTGCCCTAGTCATGTGTACTTACAAAAATATTTTCGGATGAAGTGACATCAACACAAATATGTGCGAGCAGTGCGGCATGGTCGTTGTCGAATGATTATGGATTGGAATTGGAATGTGCTGATGTTCTCGAGCATCAACTAGAGGCGGCAAGACAACGTGAACATGATTCTCAACGTACAATCAACAAGTTGAGACTGGACATGTAGGTATTAGATGCAAGAATCAAAAAATGAAACAAGACACTGAGGTAACCACGAAGGAATTGGAGATTTTGTAGACTGAAATTTGTGCTATCTGAACCCGGCCAATCCTATTTTCTGAAGAGATTATAGTTCAAATGGCAAGTTATGTTGATGCGTGTCCATGATGTATGAGCTTTGTTTGTCCAGTGTATGTAGTTTGTTGTTTGTGTACGCTTTATTATCACTCTGTTCGAACTATAATGCCCAGTGGGTATATTCGGCTGTAATTTCTTTATTGTATAGTGTAGGATATTCTACGTTTCTATGCCTTAGTCTTTTTATTATATAGTTTATGTTTTTTAGAGGAGATAATATAGAGTATGATAATTCTTGAATATGTTATATCATTGAAACATGGGCCAACACGCCCAAACATTTCCTGGACGCCATACAAATGAACAAACATGTGTAGTCAAAGCGGGCCTTAATTGGGCTGGTCAAAATAATATTAAGTGGATCCCAAATGATGTGGCCCACCATAACAATGGCTCTTAGCAAGTCGTTAATAGGCCAAAATCTTAATAGGGCCGTATAAATGGAAATGGCACACGGGCCTCTAAAAGGCCGAAATAGATGTCAATTTTGTCTCGGCCCTTCTACTTTACGGGCCAGTAAGAGTCGAAAGTGTTATGGGGCAGAGGAGGCCCAATTTGCAAACTAGGGTTTTAACAGGCCAAAAGTCGCGTTGGGCTGAAATGATGCCCTCCGGAATGTGGGCCCCTAATGGACCTAAAGTCAAAGGCCCAACTATTGTGCGGGCCATTAACAGACCAGGAGACAAAATGGGCTAGGAGTTGGCCCATTTACCGATTGGGCCGAGGACAGGCCTAAAGTCACAGCGGGCTAGAATTGGCCCAACTGCAGAATGGGCCGAGAAAAGGCCAAAAGATGTTCTGGGCCGTTAACGGGCTGGAACTGACGATGGGCTACTAACTAGCCGAAAGAAGCTCGGGACGCAATTGGGCCAAAAGACATAGTGGGCCATTAACGGGTTAAAATTGACGAAGGGCTGGAAATTATCAATTCTAGAATGGGCCTTTGATGGGCGATTATGTGTAACTTATATGGATCGTGCTTGTAAATGGGCCTGACTCAAGCAGTCCGCTAATGGGTCGGCCCTCTTATTTTGACACGCTCAGCCTTTTAACCTAAATGGGCCACTGTTGGGCCAGTCCACGTGTCGACATATCATAGGTGCATCTCGCCCATTGGATGAGTGACACCTGTGCCAACGCGGAGCTGACACGTGGTTCCGTCGGCCAATGAGAATTTTACACGTGGAAAATCGGCATTGGTCGTTGCTGTTAGCGGGTTATCGGATCCAAAACCGGACCCGATAGCTTAACGGTGACCCGTTACGGTGGATGCCACGTGTCGGTCACCCTTGATGAAAGCACTTCCATGACGCGACATTTATCGTCATGGAAGTGGACACTTCCGTGCTGATAATTTTGGTAATGTCATGGAACACTTCTACGACAACACAGGTATGACTATCTTGATTCCGTCATAAAATTGTCATGGATGTAAATGCATGACTGAAAACGTGACCTACTGTGACAAACTTGTATCATCACAGAAGTTGATTTTTTTTGTAGTGCTAGCACCGGTTGTTGTCTGCTAGAACTACGTCGGTATTTCCCCAAAGAGGAAGGGATGATGCAGCACAACAACGGTAGGTATTTCCCTCAGTGATGACACCAAGGTTATCGAACCGGTAGGAGAACCAAGCAACAGTACATAAACAACACCTGCACACAAATAACAAATACTCACAACCCGACGTGTTAAAAGGGTTGTCAATCCCTTTCGAGTAACGGTGCCAGAAGTTATAATAGATAGGATAAATAGATCGCAAAGCAAATAAAGTGCAGCAAGGTATATTTGTATTTTTGGTTTAATAGATCTGAAAATAAAAGCAAATAGAAATAGATCGCAGAGGCAAATATAATAAAGAAGAGACCAGAGGGTCGTAGATTTCACTAGTGGCTTCTCTCGAGAAAAATAGCAAACTGTGGGTAAACGAATTACTGTATGGAAATTGATAGAACTTCAAATAATCATGAAGATATCCAGGCAATGATCATTATATAGGCATCACATCCAAGATTAGTTGACCAACTCCTGTCTGCATCTACTACTATTACTCCACACATAGACCGCTATCCAGCATGCATCTAGTGTATTAAGTTCATGGAAAAATGGAGTAATGCAATAAGAACGATGACATGATGTAGACAACGTCTATTTATGTAGAAATAGACCCCATCTTGTTATCCTTAATAGCAACGATGCATATGTGTCGGTTCCCGTTCTGCCACTGGGATCAAGCACCGTAAGATCGAACCCATTACAAAGCACCTCTTCCCATTGCAAGATAAATAGATCAAGTTGGACAAATATAACCCAAATATTGGAGAAGAAATACGAGGCTATAAGCAATCATGCATATAAGAGATCAAAGAAGACTCAAATAACTTTCATGGATAAAAAGATAGATATGATCATAAACTCAAAGTTCATCGGATCCCAACAAACACACTGCAAAAAAAGTTACATCATATGGATATCCAAGAGACCATTGTATTGAGAATCAAAAGAAAGAGAGGAAGCCATCTAGCTACTAACTACGGACCCGTAGGTCTACAATGAAATACTCACGCATCATCGGAGAGGCACCAATGGACATGATGAACCCCTCCGTGATGGTGTCTAGATTGGATCTAGTGGTTCTGGAACTTGCGGCGGCTGGAATTGATTTTCGTCCACTCCCCTAGGATTTCTGGAATATGGGGGTATTTATAGAGCAAAGAGGCAGTGCGGGAGGACATCGAGGTGCGCACAACCCACCTGGGTGCGCCTGGGCCTCCAGGCGCGCCCTGGTGGGTTGTGCCCCCCTCGGGGCACCCGTGAGGTGCTTCTCCGGCCCACTGGATGTCTTCTGGTCCAAAAAAATCCACAGAAATTTCGCAGCGTTTGAACTCCATTTGGTATTGATTTCCTGCGATGTGAAAAACATGCAGAAAACAGTAACTGGCACTAGGCACTATGTCAATAGGTTAGTACCAAAAAATGATATAAAATGACTATAAAATGATTGTAAAACATCCAAGAATGATAATATAACAGCATGGAACAATCAAAATTATAGATACATTGGAGACGTATCAGCATCCCCAAGCTTAATTCCTGCTCGTCCTCGAGTAGGTAAATGATAAAAACAAAATTTTTGATGTGGAATGCTGCCTAACATGTTCAACACAATTCTTTTCTTTATAGCATGGACATTTGGACTTTTATATGGTTCAAAGCAATAGTCTAGTTTTGACAAGATAACTTAAATACGCAAGCATATCAACAAGCAACCATGTATTTCAAAATATCAACGCTAAAATAAGTTATCCCTAGCCCATCATGCTCAATCATTGATCCATTCATGAAACACACTCGCATATTAGCTACACCCAATGCTCAAGTACGATCATAGTGTCCCTTAGCTGATGCTTTATAAGAGAAGATGGAGACTCAAATAAAAAAATAAAAATTGCATAAAGTAAAAGAAAGGCCCTTCACGGAGGGAAGTAGGGATTTGTAGGGGTGCCAGAGCTCAAAGCGAAAAAGATAGAGATAAAATATTTTGAGAGGCATACTTTTTCCACCAACGAAAATGACTTAGAGTTCCCCAACACTTTCCATGCTAGATATATCATAGGCAGTTCCCAAACAGAAAATAAAGTTTATTCATTTTTCCACCATACTTTCACTTTCCATGGCTAGCCGTATCCACAGGTGCCTTCCATACCAAAACTTTCCAAGGAATTTATTATTTGACAACATAAAGTAAATTCATTTTTCATTTCGGGACTGGGCATCCCTAATAACTTTGCCTTACTCTCGTGCAATGACAAGTGAATAAACAATCATCATGAGAATAACACATCTAGCATGGAAAATATTGGCCACCCCTCACCGCCTCGTGAGCGATACGAGCACACAAAAGAGAAAATTATTTTGAAAATTAGAGATGGCACATACAAATTTTCTTAGAACGACAAAAGAATACTGCATATAGGTAGGTATAGTGGACTCATGTGGCACAATTGGTTTAAAGGATTTTGGATGCACAAGCAGAGATCATACTTAGTGCAAAATGAAGGCTAGCAAAAGATTGAGAAGCGACCAACCAAGAAACGAAAAATCTCATAAGTGAACATTAAGCATAATTAACACCGAGTAATTCACCACAAGTAGGATATAATTTCATTGCATAACTATTGACTTTCGTGCCTGCATAGGGAATCACAAACCTTAACACCAATATTCTAACTGAAGAATAATTACTCACCAACATGACTCACATATCACATCATCATATCTCAAAACTATTACAAGGAATCAAGTTTATTTTGTCCAATGATCTTCATGAAAGTTTTTATTATATCCTTCTTGGATATCTATCACTTTGGGACTAATTTTCATGTGTTGCTTTTGATAAGCTCAAACAAATATAAGTGAAGATCATGAGCATAATATTTCTTTTTCTAAAATTAATTTAAGTGAAGCAAGAGAGAATTTATTTAAAAAAATTGCTAACTCTCAAATAAATACTAAAGCACACTGTGCCCAAAAAGATATAAGTGAAGCACTACAGCAATTCCATAGCTCATAAAGATTTAAGTGAAGAATAGAGAGCAATTCTAACAAGTCGTGGCATAATTTTGGCTCTCTCAAATAGGTGTATCCAGAAAGGATTCATGACTCAAAATAAAAAGAAAAACAATCAAAGACTCATATGATACAGGACGCTCCAAGCAAAACTCATAGTATGTGACAAATAAAAATATGGTTCCAAGTAAAATACCGATGGTTGTTAGAAGAAAGAGGGGATGCCACTCGGGCATCCCCAAGCTTAGTTGCTTGCTTCTCTATGGATAATAGCTTGGGATTCCATGGGCATCCACAAGATCAGGCTCTTCTTACTCCTTATTCCTTCATCCATCGTAACATCACCCAAAACTTGAAAACTTCAATCACACAAAACTCAACAAAACCTTCGTGAGATCCGTTAGTACAAGAAAACAAATCACTACTATAAGTACTGTGGAACACCAATTCATATTTTATTCTTGCATTATATCTACTATATTTCAACTTTTATATGGCAAAAACTCTTCAAAGAAAACCATAGAATCATCAAAACAAGCACACAACGCAAAGAAAACAGAATCTGTCAAAAACAGAACAGTCTGTAGCAATATGGATATTTCAAATACTTCTGTAACTACAAAAAATCTAAAAAAATAGGACCACGTGAGCAATTTGTATATTAATCTTCTGTAAAAAAAGAATGGGAATTTTATCACGCTTCTGTGATTTTTAATATTTTTGTGACTCGCGTGCAAAGTTTCTGTTTTTCAGCAAGATCAAATCAACTATGACCCAACATAATCCTAAAGGCTTGCTTGTCACAAACACTAATTAAAACACAAAAAACACAATCATAACAGTAGCATAATTGTTCAAACACTCAAGAACGGAAAGCAAAAGACAAAAATAAATTTTATTCATTGGGTTGCCTCCCAACAAGCCCTATGGTTTTATGCCCTTAGCTAGGCATAAAGCACGGATCTATGTTTTGTTATCTTTGTTTTCCAACTCTTCAATCAAACACTTAGAATTCTTCAAAGATTTAGCATACAAATTTTCAATGACAATGCTCCTAGGAACAAGTTTAAACAATTCATTTTTGCTCAAAGGATCTCTTATAACTTGAACAAAGTTCGGGTGAATACTAATCATCTTAAGATCTTCTTTATTGTTATGACTAGAAGTTGCACCCTTGTTCTTAGTAACTTGAGTAATCTTGCCAATTTTTACGAGAGTTTTTTCAATAGTTTACTAAAGATTTCTTCCAATATATCAATACGAGACGGGCTTTCTTCATTATTTCACGAATTACGGTCCCCTTTTCTATTAACAACTTAAAAACTTCTCCCGCTTTTGAACCAATTTTAGTAGCAAAATTATTCATCTTTTTATCCAAGTTTTCAGTATGTTCTTCAGTAATCATTTTCTTCTAAATAGCATCAAGTCTTTCCATGACATTCTCAAGAGCCAAAGTTGTTTCATTAATCATAAGAGGTGGTGAGCCCACTAAATTCCCCATAGCATTAAAAGCATCAATAGAGGGACACGTCAAGAAATTCCCACTGGTAATCGTATCAAGGACGAATCTATACCAAGTGGTGATGCCCACATAGAAACAGCAAAGAAGAATAACGATAGATTGCTTACGGATAGATCTATTATGAGCATTGCAAATCCTATACCAAGAGTCTTTTAAATTCTCCCCTCCCCTTTGTTTAAAGTTAAGAACATCATTCTCGGAAGTGCATGCAATAGAGGAGGAACTATCCATGACGACAAAAGTAGCAAACAAGATTGCACACAAAAACATATCTGACGAGAAAACGGCGAACGGAAAAGAGGGCGAATAAAACGGCAAATTTTTGTGAAGTGGGGGAGAGGGAAATGAGAGGAAAATGGAAAATAATATAAATTTCAAGGAGATGAGATTTATGATTAGGAACCTGGTAGATGTTGATGATGTCTCCCCGACAACGGCGCCAGAAATTCCTTTTGATGTCTGCTAGAACTACGTCGGTATTTCCCGAAAGAGGAAGGGATGATGTAGCACAACAACGGTAGGTATTTCCCTCGGTGACGAGACCAAGGTTATCAAACTAGTAGGAGAACCAACAAACACTACGTAAACAGCACATGCACACAAATAACAAATACTTGCAAGCCGACGTGTTAAAGGGGTTGTCAATTCCTTTCGGGTAACGGCGCCAGAAATTGGCAAGAGGATGGGGTAAAGTTGTAATAGATTGAATAAATAGATCACAAAGCAAATAAAGTCCAGCAAGGTATTTTTGTATTTTTTATTTAATAGATCTGAAAATAAAAGCAAATAGAAATATATCGCAAAGGCAAATATAATAAAGAGACCCGGGGGCCATAGATTTCACTAGTGGCTTCTTTCGAGAAAAATAACAAACGGTGGGTAAACGAATTACTGTTGGGCAATTGATAGAACTTCAAATAATCATGACGATATCCAGGCAATGATCATTATATAGGAATCACATCCAAGACTAGTAGACCGACTCCTGTCTGCATCTACTACTATTACTCCACACATCGACCGCTATCCAGCATGCATCTAGTGTATTCAGTTCATGGAAAAACAGAGTAATGCAATAAAAACGATGACATGACGTAAGATCTATTTATGTAGAAATAAACACCATCTTGTTATCCTTGAAAGCAACGATGCATACATGTCGGTTCCCTTTCTGTCATTGGGATCAAGCACCGTAAGATCGAACCCATTACAAAGCACTTGTTCCCATTTTAAGATAAATAGATAAAGTTTGCCAAACAAAACCCAAATATCGGAGAATAAATATGAAGCTATAAACAATCATGCATATAAGAGGTCAAAGAAGACTCAAATAACTTTCATGGATAAAAACATAGATCTAATCATAAACTCAAAGTTCATCGGATCTCAACAAACACACCACAAAAAGAGTTACATCATATGGATCTCCAAGACACCATTGTATTGAGAATCAAAAGAGAGAGAGGAAGCCATCTAGCTACTAACTACGGACACATAGGTCTACAATGAACTACTCACGCATCATCGGAGAGGCACCAATGGACATGATCAACCCCTCCGTGACGGTGTCTAGATTGGGTTTGGTGCTTCTGGAACTTGCGGCGGCTGGAATTGATTTTCGTCCACTCCCCTAGGGCTTCTAGAATGTTTGGGTATTTATAGAACAAAGAGGCGGTGCGGGAGGCCACCGAGGTGGGCACAACCCACTGGCGCGCTGGGCCTCGAGTGCGCGCCTGGTGGGTTGTGCCCCTCGGGCACCCCAGTGCTTCTCGACCATGGATGTCTTCTGGTACAAAAAAATCGACAAAAATTTTCGCTGTGTTTGGCCTCCGTTTGGTATTGTGCAGAAAACTACAACTGGCACTGGGCACTATGTCAATAGGTTAGTACCAAAAAATGATATACAATGACTATAAAATTATTGTAAAACATCCAAGAATGATAATATAACAACATGGAACAATCAAAAATAATAGATACGTTGGAGACGTATCACCGGTCCACCCACATATCAAATTATCAAAGTAACAAAAGTGAATCATATGAGCATGATGAAAACTAACTTGACAGTAATTCCCATGTGTCCTTGGGAGCAATTTTATTTATATAAGAGTTCGTCTAGGCTTATCCTTTGCTATGAAAAGTATTGGGCCACCTTGTTGCACCTTTGCTACAGTTGTTACTTGTTACCCGTTATGAATTAAATGATCACAAAACTATCTGTTACCGATAATTTCAGTGCTTGCAAAGAATACCTTGCTGAAAACCGCTTGTCGTTTCCTTCTGCTCCTCGTTGGGCTCGACACTCTTACTTATCAAAAGGACTATGATTGATCCCCTATACTTGTGAGTCATCAGCTTCTGCTACTGAAGATCGTCAGGCTGACCATGAGCTGGAGCACATCAACCCGAAGGGTGCAGGCGTTGGCTTATAGGAGAAGATGACTCCTAAAAACTTTGTTGAAATATTGAGCCCAGATGTGGCTATGTAAGAGCATCTCTAGCAGACCCCGTATAATTCCGACCCGCATAACGTGTTTACAGTTCGTGGAGGAACTGTTTTGCAGGACGAAATCATGCGTGGCAGAATAGACCCCGTATATGAAACTGCATGATTAAAATAAACTTTCACGGGAGAAATTGCAACCACACTGCTCATTCATAGTTTATCACATACTACATGATCATACATTCTACTACTACTACTACTACTACTACTACTACTACTACTACTAGAGGGGGTGGGGATCAGCGGGCTCGAGGCGCCTACCAAAATGGACGAGATTGCGGCGGCGAGGCCGACGCGGTGGAGGATCTCAGTCCTCCTCGTCGGAGCTGACGTGGTTGACGTACTTCTCCCTTTTCTCCTCGTGGATGCGCCGCCACTCGTCATCCTTGTCCTTCGTAGCGTGGTTGGCCGTGACCGCCTGCTTGAAAAGGAGGTCTTCGAGCTCCTCATCGTGGCGGCAGCGCTCCTCCTCCTCTCGCAAGCTCTGTTCAGCAATGGCCACCACGTCAACATCGCCGATGAAATCTTCGGGCCCGACGATGCCTCGATATGTAATCTCCTTGGGCTCCTTCTTGACAGCGACGAGCTCGCCCTCCTCTGGCTCCTGCTCGATGGCGATGAGCTCCGCCCACTCCCTCTTCACGGGGGAAGAGTCGCTGGGGAAAAGGAAGAGCCTGCGGCCGAGGAGGGCGTCCGCCCGTGCTGGCGGTCGTACTCCTTCGTCTCGTGACAGGGGAGCGACGCCGGCGGCCGGAGGCCATGGTTGGTCCACTTCTTGGCCGCGCGCTTCCTCGCGCCGCCTGCGCGCTCACACCGCTCGCGCTCGGGGTCGTCGCCTGGCCGGAGCTGCGGCCGGAGCTCCACATACGGCCCCACATGGCGGTCGGAGGCAGAAGTGGGCTCACCTGCGCCGAGAAATGCGAGGGAGGGAGTGGGGAATTGCAGCAAAATGTGGCAGCGGGGGGATAGGGTTTTGACCCGTATCTGCCTCGTAAACCCGTAGTTATATGGCTTCCTGGGTGAGGTTTGCGGGCCGCGGTAATTTCTTTTACGGGCCGGGCTAGTATACGGGCTCTCTTTTGGCTAGAAAATTGGGCCGAACCCGTATACTCGCCGGAATTATGTGGGTTCGGACATTATACGGGGGTCTGCTAGAGATGCTCTAATAGGGTAGTTCAATACTCTACTTCATCTGCAATGTCGTGCGCTTAATACTTGAAAATATTTTTGAGCTGGTGTGGTGTTTTGTTAACCCGCCCAATTCTCTTATGTTTGAGTATACATCTTCTTACATTGATGAGGAATAGTTGATAATCTAGGACCTTGAATCATTACTTTGATACTTGGCAATTGTAGTGGTGACGATAGATAATAACCCGGTGTGTTGTTGAATTGGGCGACTCATGGTCTTGCCCTAGCCATTGCATTTTGGTCCCACCGAGTTTGTATAATCGGTCTCATCGGAAAGCCTAACGGTCAAGTCTTTTGCACTAGTCGGTCTCACTGTGATTTTCATGTCGGTGTCACTGAGTTGGGTCAAAGACTTGTAACGGTTGGATTTTGGGTGCTGCCTATTTATGCCCTTCCACCTCCACCTTCTCTCTAAGAGAGCCATCAGAACGAAACACAACTTCCACCATTCATTTTCTGAGAAGAGAACCACCTACACATGTGTTGAGACCAAGAGATTCCATTCCAACCATTTGAACCTTGATTTCTAGCCTTCCCCAAGTTGCTTCCCATCCAATACCCTCTCCTACCAAAGCCAAATCGTGAGAAAGTGTTTGAGTGTTGGGGAGACTATCACTTGAACCACAAGAGCAAGGAGTTCATCAACAACAACATTGTCTATTACCGTTTGGAGAGTGGTGTCTCCTAGATTCGTTAGGTGTCACTTGGGAAACTTCCAAGATTGTGGAGTTGAACCAAGGATCTTGTAAGGGCAAGGAGATCGCATACTTCGTAAAGATCTAGCCGAGTGAGGCTAGTCCTTCATGGACGTAAGCCATCATGGAATAGGCAATGTTGCTTCTTCCTGGACCCTTCATGGGTGGAGCCCCCCGTGTACTCTTGCAACATTTACCCTCCGTGGGTTGAAATCTCCATCAATGTGGACATACAATAGCACCACCTATCGGAACCACGCCAAAAATCATCGTGTCTTCATTGCGTTTGAAATCTCCAATCCCTCCTTTACGTTCATATGCAAAGTCTTTACTTTCCGTTGCACAATTCTTAGACTTGCATGTGTAGGGTGTATTTTACTTGGTAGAATTGCTAAAACTTGCCTACAACTAAAATTGGGGAAATAATAAGTTTTATTTGGTCAAGTAGTCTAATCACCCCCTCCCCCCTCAAGACATACTTTCCATCCTACATTCTCCCATGTCCTCAAGAATAAAAGTAACTACTCACAAATCATATTCATGTTCAAGATCAGAGGTGTATTGAATATGCTTGAGGATCTGAACATTTAATCTTCCACCAAATAAACCAACTAGCACCAAGAACAAGATGTAATGAACACTACTAGCGAATCACATGTACCAATAAGAGGTTTTGGGACAAAGATTGAATACAAGAGATGAACTAGGGTTTGAGATGAGATGGTGCTGGTGAATATGTTGATGAAGATTGGTCCTCCCGTGATGAGAGGATTGTTGGTGATGTCGATAGCTTCGGTTTCCCCCTTTCGGAGGGAAGTATCCCTGGTGGAATCGCTCCGCCGGAGAGCAAAAGTGCTCCTGCCCAGGTTACGCCTTGAGACGGCAGCGCTTCATCCCAAAGTTTTCCTCTTATTTATTTTTCTAGGTCAAAACCCCTCATATAGTAGAGGATGGGTACTGGAGGCTAGCTATGGGACCGACAAGGCATCAGGGCACACCTGGGGGGGGGGGTGGTCGCGCCCTGTTGCCTTGTGAGCTGCTGGTGGCCCCCTCTGGTATTTCTTTGCTCTGCTATTTTTTATATATTCAATAAAATTTCTCCGTGAAGTTTCAGGTCATATGGAGTTCTGTAGAATAGTTATCTATGTTGTAGCTTTTTCTGGTCCAGAATTCCAGCTACCGGTAATGTCACTCTCCATGTAAATCTTGCAAATTAAGAGAGAAAAGGCATTAGAATTGCATCATAAGGTGGAATAATGACAAAAAGAAATACAAATCACAATAGGAAATCATGATGCAAAATAGATGTATCACTCGCCGGGCCACCGCCCATATTCGGCGATTCCCTTTCGGCCGCCGCTTCGAGTCAAAACTTCTCCGGCGGTCCGGCTGCCGTAATGCCTTCCACGACGAAGCCGTGACTGGGCTAGGATTCTTTCTACCTAAGACACCTCACTAGTGGTAGGGGAGGCGCAAGGGCATGTGGCCGCTTCCTCAACCGTTCTTTTCGCCGCTGGCTTGGCCGTCCATGACACCGAGCTCCAGCTTTCTTCTCTGCCAAGCTGTGGTCGTCTCCTCTGCTGAGCCATAACCACCGCCCGCACCCTCCACCGCCGAACGGCTGCCCAACCCGCAGCCGGCCGATTTCGTCCACCCCGCAAGCAAGGTGTTCAACAAAATTCCCCCAGGTTAAAAATGATGAAAATTGACGGTTTCTTTGTTGGGGTTGGAGCAGTAGTTTGACAGTGATTGTCTACATTGTAGATGAGCTCGTTTGACTCCTCTTTCGTGGACGATTCCTCGTCGGGTGAGGAATTTGATTTGAATGAAGAAGAGGACATTGCTATCCTAGTGGCGATGCACAAGCGGAAGAACCCGAAGCACGGCGGTTCCGTGTATGGCCGTGCGATCATTCGGAGAGAACGGGTTGAGGCGCACAAGAGGTTGATGTGAAACTATTTTGGCTCAGCACCCATTTTTTCGGAGAGGTACTTCCGACGCCGGTTCAGAATGTCCAAAGACATGTTCATGCACATTTGCAATTCCGTGAAGCAGCATGATCGATCCTTCGAGCAGAGGAGGAATTGTGTCGGGTTGCTTGGACATAGCACCGAACAGAAGGTCACTGCCGCTTTGCGCATGATGGCCTAGGGTGTTCCGCAGACTACATTAATGACAATTTGGCGATGGCAAAGAGCACTTCTATCTTCTATGTCAAACAATTTGCGAAGCCTATGGTAGAAGTGTTTGGTGCAGAGTACTTGAGAGCACACAATGCTTAGGACACTAAGAGGTTGTTGGAGATGAACAAAGCTCGTGGGTTTTCAGGTATGCTAGGGTTCGTCGATTGCATGCGTTGGAAATAGAAAAATTGCCAAAAGTGGCATGGACAATTCAAGGGGCGTGGGAAGAATGCCACTATCATTCTTGAGGCCGTTGCCGATCAAGAAACATGGTTTTGGCATCCATATTTTGGGATGCCTGGATCTTGCAATGACATAAACGTGCTCGACCGGTCACCTCTTTTTGCCAAGTTAGCAAATGGAGAAGCATCACCGGTGACCTTCGAAGCAAATGGCCGCACATACAAATATGGGTACTATCTTGCGGATGGGATCTACCCGAGGTGGAGTACTCTTGTTAAGCCAATTGCAAAAACCCCAAGGTAAGAAAGAACTCGTCTTTCACAGTGCACAAGCGGCGGCTAGGAAAGATGTTGAGAGGGATTTGGATTTTGCTATCCAAATTTGCTATCGTGCGAGGACCATCTAGATTCTGGGATCAAAAACCCCTTTGGTATATCATGACTACTTGCATGATCGTGCATAACGTGATCATTGAGAATGGACATGGACAGGACTTAGATTACACCTTCTATCGCTTGACGGGTGTGCGCTTTATGCCGATGAGAAGAGAGGAGCGAATCAAACGCTTAATGAAGGGGTACAATGAAATTAGAGACTCCGATGCATGAGATCAACTTCAGAAGGATTTGATGAAGGAGTATTGAAAATGGCATGACGAAAGAGCCGCCTAGTTTCATTATTTCTTTGTTGTATTGTGCAAAACTATGTTTTATGTGTGTTGCATTTGATCTTGTGGATTTGATGAATTATGTAATAATTTGATACTGTGGACATGTGAAACTTTTAAGTTGTTCTCCAATTGTTTTATTTCAATTTATGCGACTGAACAACAGCCGCGCGGCTGTCGGCAACTTTTGCATCTTCATTTTGCATCACCTATTGGAGTTGCACTTTTACATCTCCGTTTTGCATCATCCGTTGAAGTTGCTTTTTTGAAGATGCAAAAAGCACTTTTTAAAGATGTAAATTTTTAGCGGGTGAAGATGTAAGTTTTTTACATCTCATGTTTTACATCTGCGAATTTGCATCTTTTATTGGAGATGCTCTTATGCGCGACCTTAATCCTGTTCCTGTTGTTTCGAAAAGCAAACACCTTTCACTGTATAAAAAACGTGTGTGCTTTCTGATAAAAAAAAACGTGTGTGCTTTGGCCACGTTTGATCAAAGTTGAAGGAGGGGCTTACCGCAGATTTCGCGCCAAAACACCCCAGCAGCTCCGTTGCTCTTCCCGCCACCGCACTCTCTTGCGGGCTCCAAAATAAGATCGCCATCGTTTGCAAGAAACCATAAAGCTAGGGACTAGAAAAAGAAGAATAAAACATCTTTTACGTGCCGGCGAGGAGCAAAATCTGCTTGACGATATGGATCGGCCCAGGAGTTGCGCCTCGACGGATTAGACAAAGCAAGTAAAAGATCCAAGATTCCATGGCGACGGAGCCGCGAAATGATTCTTCATACAAATGTAGGAATGGATTTGGTTGATTGGTTCTACTTTGTTTTCTC
Organism: Aegilops longissima; assembly: GCA_021605205.1. Lineage (NCBI taxonomy): Eukaryota > Viridiplantae > Streptophyta > Magnoliopsida > Poales > Poaceae > Aegilops > Aegilops longissima. The sequence continues at coordinate 163,680,192 of CM038679.1, forward strand.
ACACGCCATGGATTTGACCTCTTGATGAATCGGCAGCGGCGGCGGTGTCCATGCCCCGTAAAAACGGCTGCGGTGCTGGCGACAAGTCATCGCGTGAGAAGGGCGACGATCTGGTCTCCCCGAGAAGCGTCCTCGAGGGATGCACGACGTCGAGCGACGTTGACGCCGCCGCAATGACGGACGAGACGATGGGGTCGTCATCGACGAAGACGGGCGTTGTCGCCGCGCCGTCCACGCCCGCGCCGCCGCGAAACGACGGGTTTCCGGCCGCGTGGAAGGGCGCCATGGAGGCGTGGAGGTCAAGGACCAAACGCCGCCTCTCCAGCGGCATCCCGTCAACCATGTCGTCGAAGCTCAGGAGCTTGAGCATCCGTGGCAGCAGCAAGTGGCGGTGGCCGTCGGCGGGGCAGGTGAACGTGGAACAGCACGACCTGTGCGCGCTGAGGCTATCCTTCCGGACCTTCTCGCTGTCGGAGCTGAGGAAGGCCACCCGCAACTTCAGCAAGGAAAACGTGGTGGGCAGGGGCGGGCACGCCAAGGTGTACCGCGGCCTCCTGTCGGACGGGCAGCTGGTCGCCGTGAAGAAGCTGTCGGCGACGGAGAATGACCGCATGGAGAGCTTCCTGTTGGAGCTGGGGCACGCGGTGAACGTACGCCACCCGAACGTGGCGAGGCTGGTGGGCGTGGGCCTGGAGGGCGGCGAGCACCTGGTGTTCCCCTTCTCCCGCCTAGGATGCCTCTCCCGCAGGCTCCACGGGGGCTCCGGCGAGGAGGGGGCCATGCCGTGGGAGGCGAGGTACAAGGTGGCCCTGGGCGCGGCCAGCGGGCTGGAGTACCTCCACGAGCGGTGCGCCCGGAGGATCGTGCACCGGGACGTCAAGCCCGCCAATATCCTGCTCAAAGACGACTACGAGCCACTGGTAACCAACATTGGACTACATTGCATATTTGCATTACGTCTTGTCTTTGTTAATTTGTTTTTGTGTGTGTTAATTTGGCTGTTATTCCCGTGCGTGCTTCTTCAGATATGTGACTTTGGGCTAGCAAAGTGGCTGCCGGCCAAGCTGACGCACTACCAAGTGACCATCTTCGAAGGCACATTTGGGTCGGTCGGTCTGTTAGTCTGTCTCATTCACAATCACGCTGATGCAATTTCAATCATCGTCAATAAATTGACTGCTTTGGGATCGAGTTTAAGTAACACGGTCAGGTGAATGAATGAATTAAATCGTAGTACTATATATGAGATGCTGATGCATGTAGATGTACAGGTACGTGCCGCCCGAGTACACGACGCACGGGATCTTCAACGAGAAGACGGACGTGTTCGCCTTTGGCGTCGTGCTGCTCGAGCTCCTCACCGGCCGGCGCGCCATCGACGGCAAAAACCACAGCCTCGTTGCATGGGTCCGCTTGTTTCCAGCGTTCAAAATAACATGGACGTGCATCCAACAGCTTTCATCACCTTTGATGTTTTAATTGTGGGTAGGTACGATCCTTCCTCAGCAGCAAGGACGAGGTCTTGAAGATGGTCGACCCCGCTCTAGGAGGTCGATACGACGTGGAGCAGCTCCGCCGCGTCACGCACGCCGCCCAACTGTGCATCCACACCTCGCCGGCCCAAAGGCCACGGATGAGCCAGGTATTCCCTCCTTTCTTTCCGATTTATTAGGTCCATTTGACTAATGGACTGCATAAAACTCTACTATATAATTTGGTTAATCTTAAAATATGAGTTACATATATCATAAATTTTAGCATTAGAAAATATTAGTAGATGATACCCCGCGCGTTGCTACGGAAATTGGTTGCAATATATTTCAATGCTATTTGGTTGTGCGAAATATAAATATTTAGATTATTAATGCCATAACCAAAATAATACATGTGACTTGTTATATTTGATTATGTATAGTTGTAAAAACAATTGAATATAAGTAGAATAATAGAAAAAAAATCCCACGCATGATTACATGTGGTGATGGGTCTTTTCCTATGCATGGTTGCATGTTGAGATATGATTTATTCCATTTATAATTGTATGGTGATGTGGCAATGATTACATGTTAAGATAAAAAAGTTAGTAGGAATGCCTCTCTTAAGTATATAGGATAACCGATTCTTATAATTTAGAGGAGTAAACGGCCTCTTATCTTCAACTCCATATAGTAATTCACATCTCTAACGGTGGCCGAATCTAACTAATTCTTTAAATCTATATCTATACCTATTTAATAAAGTAAGGTGCGTTTCTCCAATTTTTTCATTCGTTCACCCATATTATTAATTATACTTTTGAGCTTTTAACTATCCAAGGTGGTACTAATAGTTTCTGCTCGTGTGATTTTATTCACTTCCGTTCTCATGGGCCTTTTTTTTGTACGTCATCTTGGGCCGCACGTAGCTGGTTCAGGGGAGAAAAATGTTATGTGGGCCGAAACAAAAACAAATAGGCATCAGGTTTCGAACTGGTGATCTCACGAGAGATTAGTACTTGTGTCATAGAGTTGGTTCGTCATGGAATTGATTAGCACCACATCGGTTCTATACACGAAAACTAAGCAATTTATATACGTAGATAAATTGCTTGAACATCACCTGGGTAAAGTGGAAAGTCGTCCCGTAATAAGGAAGGAAAGAAAGAAAATAAAGAAGGAAAGGATGGGGAAGGAAAATGAATACCGAAGGAAAGGAGGGATTTTAGATTTGAATTTAATGTCCAAAAATAAAGAAGGAAAGGAGGGATTCGGAATTGAATGTGAAAAAATAAAGAAGGAAAGGAGGGATTTCAGGTTTGATAGAGAAAAAATAGGAAAGTGGGGGAAGCCATCCCGTAATAATGAGGAAGGAAAATGCATAAAGAAGGAAAGGAGGGATTTTTAAAGTTTCATAGAGAAAATAAGAAAAGTGGGAAACCGTCCCACTATAAGAAGGATAGAGAGAAAAATAAAGAGCCCGCATGTGTATATTATTACCCGCCCGCGCATTGTTTACCCCGTCCATGAATGCAAATAGATCGAGGATTAGTACAAAACAACATGCTACACATGGTGTCAGGCAAGTGGAATGTTGACGTCAAATTAACTCAAAAGCAAATTATGTTGGGATTGTTTAACACCTGTGAATTATATTGTCTAAATCACGATAAAGAATGTTCGCATGTACAATATATTTTTCTGAGAGAGAGCCGCAGTTAAAAATAGGAACTTGATTGTTGCTTTAAAACAACAGATTTCTCAAATGCAAACGTTCAACTGGAATTGTATACTCGTATGTAATGATTGATTTATGGGTTAATTTGATAAATGCCACTCCAAATTTGGCGATTCCGAGAAATGCCACTGCAATTTCCAAACTTTGAAAAATGCCATTTCATGCCATTTCCAGTGGCATTTTTCGAAGTCTGCAGTGGCGTTTTTCAAAGTTTGCAAAAACTGCAGTGGCATTTTTCAAAGTTTGGAAATTGCAGTGGCATTTTTATGAATCACCATATTTGAAGTGGCATTTATCTAATTAACCCTTGATTTATAACATAAGGGCCAATGCTTCTATCTAATAATATATACACGTCAATTTTTCTCCTAATGAAAAATGATTAGAGGTTTCCATCATCCACTTGAATTAAGTTTTTTTCTATATCTTCATGTCATAGGAGTCGTAGTATCCTTTGTTTTTGAGATAGCTCACCATCCATGCTGAATAGCTAGGAGTCGTAGTTTTCAGATCATCTACACACCTGACACAAGTAAAATTAACTTGCAAAAAGAAAGAAAACCTAACAACTTTTACAAGTTTGACAAAGTTTTTCCGCCAAAACAAACAAGAATTTAGATATTTATATTTTACTTTTAGTGAAACAACTTTAATTTCACAATGTTACTAGAGAAGAGAGTAAACTTCTTTGTGACGTTTGTCGGAGTTGAATACAAAAGAAGGCACGTAGTGGCAGGCGGTGCAGGTTTTGTGTTTTCATTGGCCCGTCACCAAAGTATAAAGAGACGGACTCGGATTCCATGTTGTGTGCAACACAAACTCCATACTTTTCTCTATTATATTAGCCATGGATTAAGGATTTTGGTACAACACTCCTAATATCATTAGACACGAATAGTGCTATGCTACTTAGTCTGTAAACCTAACGAACAATGGTTCATGGAAATTTGTGTTGCCTTCATAGTGAAGCAAATAAATTGTACTAAAATGGACTTAAATATTTTTGGTATAATGCGATATTTATTGGGCATCAGTAAGAAACACCAACAAAAACGTGAAGAGATACTCGCAACCAGGAATATATTTCAGTGAGTTAAATTGCACACACATTTCATACCCTTACAAAATAATTTCATGTTTATGTTTTTGCGCAACATATAATTTAATGGCAGTATGGAGGACTACAAAGAATTTGTTGATGTCATAATATCTGGCGGTGGGTCATGGGAGGAGAAGGAGGGTCTTGAGCCATTGGGTTAGGGAAGTGCGGTATTTTTCTCATTTAACTCAAACGAATTGGCCCCACGTGAAAATCTCTCTTCATCTTCTTTTTCATTCTTTTTGTTCTTTCTTCCGGCGCGACCAGCTAGAGTTCTCCGTCTACAGCGACAGCGAGTGATGTAGCTAGGCGGTGTATACATACGCGCCCATGGCGTCAACGACAAGAATGAGGATGAAGAAGAAGATGATTGTGTGGAAGAGAATGGCGATGGCGCTGCTAGCCATGTTGTCGAGCTCCACCACCCTGGTCCTTGGTGGTGGCTGTGCACGCACACACAGCAGCAGCACATACATGCATACACGCAAACGCAGCAGTAGCACACACACGTAGCAGTAGACACCTACACCATGTACGATGCCTGCACGAGGTTGCATCTTTCGAGCCACTCGCATATGCGCTCTTTTGCGTTGCTCGAACCTAGCTCAGAAAGAGTGGCCATTCAGCTGTTCCTCCTCAACCTGGCCTGGTAGTGCTTTAAACATCGTGCATGCCAAGATTCTGGTGCAGCCCAGCCTACTAAACATCCAATTTTGCACCGCCCGGACTTGGTTGGGCCTCCTGCAGACTATCAAACGCATCATAAATGTACTCTGCCGGAAGACACACGCGCGTACATGAGCTAGCTTGGTCGACTCTCGGCTGCACAAGCACGCACCTACGCACAAGGGAAAACTCATGTATGCGAGACATTGGAGTGACGGAGAACTTGCAGAGCTGCAAATGTACACGATTGTGGAGACGAGGCCGCCACGAGTTGTGAGTTTGATGGCAACGACGTTGGTGCAGGGGGCCCATCCTTGGCTCGACGGAGGCGGGAGTGTGCGGCATGTGAGCTGTGAGCAAGCGGCTGGCTAGCGGAGGCGGAAATACGATGTCGTGGATGGCCATATGCATCAGATTAGTAATTTGGTTCATTGTGATTAAAATTGCCAACCTGTTCTTGAACCCTTTGATCAACTTAATACTACAAAGTCATATTGTGTAGTATGATGTACCATAAAAAAATCCCAAAAAGATACCATTCAAAGTGTTTATTGGTATATATTTATGATATACAATATGTATTATGTTGGTCAAATTATCAGTCTACAACACACGCGTGCGCGAGCGCACACACACAACCCCTACGTCACTCCCCCGAATGGCGCCTCGGGTGGCAACCAGATCCACTCAGCCTCGTGCACCCGTTTCCCCTCCTCCTCGCTGAGCCAGTGGTCACCTCCCGAAAAGCCCGGGCTGGTCATGACGGGGATTCACCCTTCGCTGCTGCTAGGCTCCTCGGAGGGCCTGATCGTGGTAGTTGTTCGTCGGCATATGGTCGGCTAGCGGTGGTGGTTGCAACGGGGCGGTAGACCTGCGCCTGGCAAAGGCAACCTTTCACTACTAGGAAAAAATCATAGTAGTAGCGTGGGTTTTGAGGCTATCAGCAGCGCGGGTGACCGCGCTACTACTACGACGCTACAGCCAACTGTTAGTAGTAGCGCGGTCTGTACCCGCGCTACTATTATTGACTATATCAGCAGCGCTTTTCGGGAACGCACTGCTATTAATTAGCTGTAGCGTATTCCTAACCCCGCGCTACTGTTGTATCTTTCATTATGCCCCCCCGCTTCCTACCCTGTTTCAGTTTCAATAAACTGCAATTTCCAGATACTAGGTATTACTAGATATCAATTTCATAAAGCATTATAGGTACTAGGTAATACTACATAACAATTTCATATATAATTAATATGCATCCTGAAGCATTACTAGGTAGTCTTACAGCCACACATATATAGCAGTTCTACTAGGTATATATAGTCATACAGCCACACACACATATGTAGTTCTAGATGATATCGACGACGATCATCATCCTCAAGCCTAGGCGGTGGGTGTTCCTGATAGTAATTAGGATGGCCTGTCCAACACGGAGATTCTTGCTAACGAAGAATCTCTTCCATCCAACCAAGTTTAAGTGTGTGCGACCGTCCGTGTCCATGCGGTAAGTGCAGGTGATGATGGAGCCCCTAGCGGTAAGGCGTAGTCCAGCCGAGCCTTCTTCATCAGGCTCGATACCGCAACTCATAGATAGGCTCTTTGGCAATTTCTGAATAAAAAAACATATCAATTAATAAATAGCTTCGCAGATACTCTTGCAAATATATTTCTATTAAGTATAGATTTCTACACTATCAAAAGACACAGCACTACACATTTGTACTAAGCATGAATTCTACTAATAAGTATATATGGATTATCTACACTATTAATAGTTCCTTGGACTCTACACTAATAAGCATGTGATCGGACTCTACACTAGAGCATATCATCAACTAGATTCCAAACAACATATCATTGGACTCTACACTAAGCATATCATCGGATAATTTGCATTTGTAAGTATAACAATAAATCATATATATATATCATCAAATTACTACAGTTAGTATAACATACCATATCATGCCGATCGACCATGGTACTTGTCAGGCGGGTCACGAATGGCACCCCGATAAAGTCATCACGTGAAGGAATTATGTCCCATAGGTTGCACACCTCCTCCTCGCTCAGCCTCATTCTTTGAGCTACGATGGCTTCATGAAGTGGGTCCTCATCATCTTCATCGAGTGGGTCCTCATCATCTTCATCGAGTGGGTCTTCATCATCTTCATCATCTTCATCATCTTCCACCAGGTTGATATAAATGGCAGTCAGCTTGGGTCTTTCTGCTCTCAAGGAGAAGTTGATCAACTCACCACCAATAAGACGCATGCGGGCGAGGAAACGGGCCCATCCATCTCCTCCAATCTGTGACATATTCCGTCCTTTCTCGACCTCCATAGTGTAGGGCCCCCGGGAGCCTCAAAGGTCACAGTGTCTCCTGTCAGCTTGTTGAATTTCAACCTCACATTGCATGGGACGATCTGTGTAAAAAAGCAAAATGATACAATGCAGTAATGTCAACACTAAAAACAAAATAGTTGTTACATTTAATATAATTTCTTACCGCCACATGAAGAAAACTTGGCTGGAAGTAGATGTCGAACAGCTTGCCAGTTGCAAGGCTGCTGGCGCACCTTAACTTGCACAGTCAACATGGTGGTGGTGGTGGTGGCACCATTTTCCTAAAGCAATATGAGCAAAGGATTAACGATCCACTTCACAGGAAATAAAAACAGTAGCATGTGATATTTTTGGTTCTTCTTCAGTTATATTTTCATAGTGGAACCCGATCCCAAAAAGTAAACAACAGGCTCTCAATTAACTTACTAACACCTTCTATAATAGAACCAACAACTAGCAGGCAAATGCCAAATCAGCCAACAAGACTCACAGCCAACAAGTTCTCAATTAGATTACTAACACCTTCTAGAATAGAACCAACAGCTAGCAGGCAAATGCCAAATCTTGTGTATATATCACCGATATCTCTAGATGAAGAGATTCTTCCGCGAGAAGCAATTTGATGGACAATTATAATTCTAAGATCTAGTAACATATAAGATGACAAAGTACCACCTACCAAAGCATTTCAACTAAATTGGCACCTACATTTTGCCAAAAAATAACTTATTACAGAAAAACAAAAGCATCTAGTTATCCATGTACAAAAAAAATAACAATAAAAGGGTGCATTTCTTTACAAGCATCTAGCTAGGTCGTGCCAAATCTTCAGAGGTAACGAACTACACCTCACTACGCCGCTGCCTATCCATCTGAAATTCGTAAGCCCTTGCTGCATCTAGCTAGGGCAGCCCTCGGGGGGTGCTGACGAGGAGGGGGGATGGCATGGTGACCTGGGTTGGGGATGCTGACAAGGGGAAGGCCGGTGACTTTCCTACGAGAGGGGGCGACGACAGCGGCCGACGAGGGGATCGAGGGCGGTCGGCCAAAGGCGCCCGGCCAAAGCTCGCGGGCAGCGACAGAGTGGGCGGCGAGAGGGTGGAGGAGCAGCGGAGGGGGGCGAGTGGGGGGAGGAGCATTACCTGCAGCGGCGGTGGTGGAGGAAAAACCCTAACCACAGCTGCCGGCGTCGGGCGGAGGGGGACGATTGAAAGAGATGAGGGTACGGGGGGCTGGGCCATGGGTTTTCTTTTGTTGTAGCAGTAGCGCTGGACTAGGGAGAGCGCTACTGCTAAGCCCAATAGCAGTAGCGCTTTGTCCTGAAAAAAATGCTACTGCTAAGGCTAAGCATGTAAAAAACCATCAAAAATATACATTGGTCATCATTGATCTTTTTGTGTAGAATCTAAATAGTCAACATGAATCCTCACCTGTATAGGTACAGGTGAAGATTCATATTGCAGCCACAAATCCTACACATATAGTTCAATGAAGACCAGGTGCTCGTGATAGTTTGAGAAGTAAAATATTTAAGGTGATAAACACCGTGTTCACTTAGCAATATGGGACTAAACTTAATTAGTTGCAAGAGGGGATGATACTTAGCAGCAACAAGTGTTGGAGAAATGCGCTACTACTAAGTACGTTAGCAGTAGCGCGTCCATGAGAATGGTGCTACTACTATACCTAGTATGGAGGCAACGCCCTGGCAATTGTAGTAGTAGCGATCTTTTCACCTAGCGTGCTACTGCTACTGGGCTATTAGTAGCGCGGTCTTCTGCAGCGCGCTACTGCTAATTAGCAGTAGCGTTTGTTTCTAAATCACGCTACTGGTAAGATTCTGTGTATAAGGTTTTCTCTAGTAGTGTTTCTCTACCGTGGGGTAGGTCGGCCAGGGAGTGGCCCGGCTGTGGTGGCTGGGAGTCATCGATTTCGGGATCTCGTGCTCGGTTCTTGCGCGAATCGATGGGCACACACTGGATAGGGTTAACCCTCTCCGGCAGGCAACGGTGGTGTGGTGCGACATTGAGTAGTGGGTGACTTAGAGCATCTCTAGCAGATCCGGTAAGCCCCCATCCTGCAAAAATTGTTTACGGGCTCCCATAAAACTTTTTTGCGGTACTGCGAGCCCTCCAGTGGAACAGATCGTGTAAACCCGTCTCACAAATGTTTTATGGGAGGAGTTTGCGGGATTTATTTCGCGCTAGAGAACTCGCGGTAACATAAAAAATCATAGGAAAAATATTTCCAAGTGCTTGCATATGAATACACGAAATATATATAGTTCATCATCACACTAGTTCATCACATCCAAAAACATGCGCAATATACGAGGTAGCAAGTTTAGCCTTACAAATGCGCGATCAAACAAAACAAAAGATGCTCAAATGACCACCGGTCATAGAGATATCAAGCAACCTCCTCATTGTTGTGAAGATCGTTGCCACCACCACCGCCCGTAGCACCTCAATCGCCATCATCTACATTGATCGGAGAGTGAGGACCACCATCTTCACGAATTTGGACCGGAGAACGAGCGCCACCATCTTCAACTTGGACTGGAGAATGAGCACCACCACCACCACCACCATCCACATGGTTTGCCGAAGCACCAACCCCACCTCCATCACCATTCCCGAAACCAACACCACCTCCACCACCATTGTCGAAGCCACCACCAGCCCCAATGCCAAACCCTCCACCACCTCCAAACCCAACACCATTGCCGAACCCTCCACCACCCATGCTGAAGCCCCCACCACCAACATTACCGAAAGCTAAACCCTCTCCAAACCAAACACCACCACCGACCATAAGATTTTGAAGTTCCATCTTTCTCATGCACATGATCTCCATTCTTTTCAATTCCCAAAATTTTCTTGTCATTGCATGCATGCCCTCCGGATTCATCTTCATGAACCAGTCCTCCTCTGCGGTCCTCTCGTCCTTCCTCTTTTGCTCCTGTAGGGCAATCTTGCGCTCCTCGAAGGCACACCTCTTCTCCCACTTCTCCTCATTGTGCTTCTCTTTCTTGTCGGCCATGGCCACTTTAGCATCACAATGCTTGGATAACATGTTCTCTTTCATCTTTGCCATCTCACCATTTTGATCTCTCAAAGTGATTGCCTCGGCCATCCTCTTCACTCTTGCTCTCTCCTTCTTGTTTCCATCCAGTTTGCCCTTTTTCTCCCTCCTCTTGGTGCATCATCACTATCATCATCCTTATCTTCCAACTTGATGAAGGCACCTCTCTTTGGGGGAAGCTTCCATGTCACTTGCCCTCCACTTCTCACTATCCCGGAGAAAGCACCAACAATGATGAAGAGTGAATGACCGGCCGTTTAAACCCGTGGTTTTCTTGAAATATCCATTGGTGATGCGATCCTACACAGAGACATTGAGGCAAGTATGAGCTCAAACTCTTCATATATATCAACTCGAACAAAGCCAACAAGATGAAGAAATACTCACATAATCATCAATAGTGACGCATGCTCCAAGCACCCACTCCAATGGACACAAGTTTTTTTGATGATGTCCCAATGCCCTTGAATTGACTTCAAGGTCCGGTCGGAAGGGGACGACATGATTTGGTGGTATTTGTCCTTGATCATTTGCCATAGCTTCGATAGTTTCCGAACATGGCGTCAACTGAGACACTCTCCCATGCTTGAATCAAGCACACATCCTCCATCTCGTGTAGTTTCTTGTCCTCCACAACCTAGCATCGTAGTTGGCCTCCTCGGTCACTTGCACTTCATCACCACCATCATTCGCTTGATCCACCTCCGCCTCGACCTCCATGTGAGGCACATCGAAATCGTAAAGGGGGGCACTCAAATCCACCGCACTCTCGGCCAACATTTTGGTATATGTGGAGGGCACACTTTGGCTACAAAATTTAATGGGTAAAGCTCAAACAAGTGTTCCAAACGGGCTAAGCAAAGATTAGCCGAGAAAATCAAGCAAAAGTGTAAATTTTGTACTTCCGGGTCGTCTCATTGAACATGTGGTAGGCGTGACCAGTGGAGTCGCCGTGAATGGGGAGGTCAAGGCCGGCGGGAGGCGGAGGAGGAGCTCGAGTTCTTGCCGCAATCACCTTCTTCCTTAGTGGCTTCGCCCACTCACCGGCTGAGCCGGTGGAGGTGGTATTATTCTTTCCGTCGGCAACCTTGACAGGAGGAACCAGAGCGGGTCCGAAAGAGGGTGGTGCCCGCCGGTTGCGCCCCGTTGGATGAGGTGGTTCCCTTGTCGCTTCCTCTTCATGGTGGCGGCGGAAGGTGTTGGGGCGGCGCTAGCATGAACTGCCGAGGGTGGCGTGGGCAGACGGAATGACGTCATTCGATGTGGCAGCGGCGCATGATATGGGGGACCCGGCGGTTGCAGGTACTCTGCCCGAACGTTTTTCGGTGTGGTGAGGCCGGACGACGAGGTCGGAGGCGAGATTGGAGTTGGCGGCGACGCGGGAGGCGGGAACAGAAGTGGCGGAAGTTGGTTCGTGCCAAGGGAAAGGGGATCCTACAAAAACAACGGCAAGTCCCATAGATATGGCAGAAATGGCATCCGTCCTATACACCGGCGGTTATTTTGCCGGATGGCCCGATTTACAGGATCTGCTAGAGATGCCCTTAGTCCTAACGTCTAGCCAGTGTCTGCATTCGCTTAGGTTTGGGTTGCCCCGGCCGGGGCTTTCTAAGGGGTGCGGATTCTGCGCTCGTGGAGTGAATGGAGAGGCTCTGGTGCGGAGGTGGTGGTTATTAAGGGAGGGGGCCGTGCGAGGAGGTCCCATACGTGGTGGTTCTCATTGGTCGACGCGATTCTGGCCAGTTTGGGTGTGCAATGATCGTGGGCTTGCTTTGGCGGCTCATGATTGTGGAGGTCACTAGTGCGGTGGATTGGTGATTAGGTGGTGGCGGCAGGCTAGATCCGGTCAGATCTGACGGAGGATCATTGGAGGGCTTGTTGATGCATGGTGTGAAGGGCTCGGGAGGTTGGTCAGGACGAAAGTCTTGTCTCCGATTGTGGCTAGAACCGGCGATGATGACACTCTCAAATGACATTTCCTTCTTGTTGGAATCATCGAGGCGATACTCTCAGCCCCAACTTTCCCAGCTTCTAGGGTAACCCTAGATCCATTGAATTGGATGATTGTGGTGCTTTGGCCTCGTGTCCCTTCTTCGAGGCTTTGTCTATGGAGTTGGCCATTGCCAAGCGGGACCGGTGGAAGACAGTGGCGATGGCATTGTTCTTATGTGGCAACGATGACAGTGGTGAGAGATGGTAGAGGCATGACAATGGTTGCGGTAATCATCTCTTCTTCGGCGCGTCCGTGGAATTGTCTCGGTTTGTTTGTTGTTGTGAAGTTGGAACTGCGACACAGAGGTCCTGGTGGCGACGATTACCTGCAACAGGTGCTTTTTTGGTGGTCATTCACTGCGCTAGCCTTGCATAGTTCTCCTTCATAAACATGTGTTGAGCCTTGGCATGGTCTTCACGTGGCTCCACAGAAGCTCTTTAGAGTGGGTTAGTTCAATGGTCGTTAGTTACGAAGTCAGAGTGGTTGCTCGAGGAGAAGGGATAGTGATGATGATCATGTCAATGTGCTATCTCGACGAGCTCTTTTTGTAGAGGTGTGTTTGTGGTATCTTGTGTGTGCTGCTCGGTAGATTGTGACGTTTGTGCCCAATATTCCTAAATTAACTGGGTAGTACTCTTTTGCTTAAATAATGAATGAGGCGAATCTTTTGCCTCCATCTCAAAAAAAAAATATCAACTGACAAATGTGCTTAGGCCTTACTAACGGAAATAAAGGATGTCATTTATTATGTAGGCGTAGTCGCGTACTAATTTTTATTTGAAGCTTTAACTCGTGTTAGGAAAATTTTCACAAGAATTTTGTAAGGCTACCCAAGTCTTGAAGTTTCGAAAATTAACGCACAGGTTGTAAGAATCCTCAGAGGAGACCAAGAAACCCTGCAACAAATCATGATGCACGAGAGAGCGAACAAGACAGAGCTACATGAAACAGACGGCTATGAAGCGCCCACGCCAAGGACATGCCTCCACGATCTCAGTCGCCACAAGGCGCTAGCATTTGACTTCTAGATGGTGCCCCAGGAGAAGATTAAATCTTTTATCGGTCTAGAACTTGCATTAATTTTGCGCACTTGTTTATGAAATTGTATGAATCACTCGTAATGTGCATGTTGCCTAAACGATTGCTAAATTACTGCAAATATGATGTACACGTAGGCCTGGGTTGAGACATGGGGATATTTTTAGGAGCTAAAATGAACCTGATAGGATTTTTTTTTAAGGTTGAACCTCCTGCCTCTGCATTTATGGATTTTTTTAGGCAATCTTTTTTTGAGAGAATTTTGAGGCAAATTTATGGATGTACTTTCTGATAAGATTTTTTTATTGCAGATTCTACTTGGGCCCAATTAACATTCACATGCGCCATGAGTTTCACCGGCCTTGTGATATGTTGTTTTGTCCATTGCGTGTTATCAAACCTTCAAGACTCCTCTCTCCATCAAATTTTACGGAAAATACCAAAGACATCAAGCTAGAGAAATGTGCCTCCCCCTTCCCCAAAAAACCTTTAAAAAAACCAACCATCGGCCAATAATATACAGAAAAAATAGATATCACAGAGAAGAGCGGCACGGCAAGGTGTTTGTTCGCTTCTACTCCGTTGGTCCTAAATAAAATTGACACTTATTTTAGAATGAAGGGATGACGGGAGTGGTGTTTACAATGGGCAGTTCTTTCATGTACTCCCTCCGTTTGGAATTACTTGTCTCGGAAATGGATGTATCTAAAACTAAAATACGTCTAGATACATCCATTTCTGCGACAAGTAATTCGGAACGGAAGGAGTACTATGGATAAATATCTCTTCGACACGTACATCCACCATCGATCCTAGTACTACTACTGCCAGTCGGTGCGTTCTACAGCGACCTCGGTTTTTCTTTTCGTCAAGGATCAGTGGCGACCTCGATCGATCGGCTTACAAACATGTAAAGTGTCGGAAAACGTATATATAACCTGTGTGTTTGGGACCATGAAAGCTAGGATCTCGCTCGTCATTAAGACATCCTGCCTCCATTTTCTAAGCCGATCAGCATCAGCAGACACCGCAATGAATGCATCGGTCTGGTTCTGGTTGCGTTTGGTTCGCCTTCGCCATGGCCTGGATCATGGAGCTAGCTCACGTAGGTACGTCCAGACGTACAGTCCTGGCTACTACTACTACTAGAGCCACATTCAATTGCATCGGCCAGAAAATCAGGTTGGGGCATGCATTGCAGTGTTAGTACAAACCAGGCCTAACCGGCCATGAATGAATTAAAATCACGGGCGCGGCAGCTGCATGCAGACAAGCTAAGCGCATCACCAGGGCTCATGTACTACATGAAACGTCGAGCGATCTTCAGTTCTCTCCGCCAAAAAAAAAAAATCCAGGGGTGTTGAGAGCTAGCCGTGCACACCATACAAACAAAGCCCAAGATAGACCTGCCTCAAAATCCGCCGGCGTGCGCCTTGTGTTGTCAGGCGCCAGAGGACATTTTTTTTCTTGAAAGAGCTATGACAGGCTTATGCCGGTCTGAACCATTTTCATTATCATAATTAAGATTGAGATACAAACACAACGGCTACACAAGTGTAGCACCCAACACACACAAGAAGGAATAAGGGACAACAGAGAAGAACCAAAAAACAAGCTACGACAAGCAGCCAATACCAAGAATTTAGCACCCATCACCACTAGGCTAACCGAGAAGAGCAGGAGCTAGCTTTGTTGGATCAGTCGAAAGGAGATTCATTGCCGAGAAGACGTAGAGAGGAAGTCACCCGCTGCCCTGCGATTATTCACACCTTGAAGAGCTAGGAAGTCGCAGCCACTATCAAAGGGCATCACATTGCCTAGCAACGTCGCGACAGAGAGAGCCACTGACCATGCCGAAGGGCAATGCTCCGCCGAGAGAGCCTGTGCACCTCCTCTAGGCCACACCATGGTCACCATCACAAATAGAGGGAGCCAGAGCACTATGCAAAGCAACAAAACCTCACGTGCAGTCGAAGGGCACCGAATACCGAGACCTGACTGTCTCCACGAGCCCCCAAGAGAGGTCAACCAATAGCACCAGGATGACCAAGGCACCAGTCGCCGCCACAGATCACTTCCACCGCACTACCGAGCATACCAACCACCCAACAACCTCTACTACCCAGATATCAGACAACCGACCGCGGATTCATGGCTCCAAAACAACACCCTCAAGAGGGGAAACGCCATCGAAGATGCCGTCGTCGTCCGATCCAGAGAAGGATCTTAGGCTTTCGCCCGGTGCACATGAAAGAGCAAGCATGGAAGCTCCCCAATGACGCCTTCATGAAGGGAAACGGCGCCCGAAAGCATCGCCATCATTGTTGCCGACCAGGTCGACACTAGGCTTTTGCCTGGAGCACCATCTTAGTCTTCTGAGCCGGCTGCTGAGTCCGACAGTGCAGACCTCCCCACCCTCCAATCAGACCATGGCGAGCGTCCCCGCTAGGCCAGAAGGAGGCATCCGAAGCCACAATCGCTCACCTCGAGCACCTGTACAACCGGAGTCAGGGTAGACCCTTCTGCCCACTACATCCAATCCCATGTCGTCAACCACCACAACCAACCTCCACCAGAGCAGACCCCGCCGGGCAGCACCACTGCCAACCCCCCATCCGCAGCCCCGTTGACCGACGGCCAAGCAAGCCGCCACCTTAGAGCAGACAGATCTGGGAGCAGAGGACCCCCCCCCCCCCCAAGACCGACCAAGGCAGCAGGCCTAGGCCACCACGCCTCCATATCGCTGTGCTGCCTAGCACCTCCGTGTCGACCCGCCATCTCCCATACGTAGCCACGGACAGCTGGCCGAGGAAGCCGCCACCCAAATGGAGCCAGATCTTGCGTTGGAGCTCCCTTGGACAAAATAGCGGCCAATCCCCACGCGGCCAGCCACCCAAGCCACCGTGCCACTCGCGTCACCTCACAGCGCCACCTCCCGCCGGCACACGCCACTGGACACACACGAGTCCCTACCGCCAGACCGCGCCCCGCACTGCCACGTCCCGCCGGGAGGAGGAATAACCGTCCCCCTCGCCGCCAGCGCCGCGCGGGCTTTGCCCGTCGAAGCCCTCCGGCGGCTGCGGGAGGAGAAAGAAGGATGAGGGTGGGAGGAACATGCGGTAGCTAGGGTTTCTCCTAGGCCGCCCGCGCGGGAGCGACACGGGAGCGTGTGGGGGGGGCACCAGAGGACATCTCCCACTCAGATCTCCTTGCCATGGTCCTTATGCTTGCGAGGTCTGTCTGGTACCATATATCTTGCTGCGTGCGGGCCTACACCGGTTCACCCCTATGGCGACTTGTTCAATTCATGAATGGCTCCAAGATCTTCGTTCTCTGGTCATCATCATCACCTTAAGGTTCTTATAGTTAAAGAGGAACAAGCGGGCGTTCGATAATGTCGCGGCGCCGCCCGGGCTAACTGGTGGCAGCGAGGTCAGGGGGGAGGGGAGAGCCGTCAGCGATATAGGGTTTGGAGCCACCCGAGTCGCCCAAGAGGGGCGAAGAAGGCGAGCTACCTTATCGACACACTCAGAGCATCTACAGCCACATATGACAAATATGGCCCCTCAAACGCCCGCGAGCGCGCCCGGACGCGTCCGCGGGCAGTGACCGGGCACGCTTCAAATTTCACTTCTTTCATCCGGACATCTCATACTAGATTCTTATATCTATACAAAGACATGAAGAAGAAATAGAACCTATGTACTACATCGATCCTAGCTTATTCCTCGTCGGAAATCACGACGATCTCCATGCTCGGCTCTGGCAGCATGTGCGGTAGCTGCAGCTCTGGCTCCTCTGGCTGCTCCGCTCCGGCCTCCTCCACCTCTATCTTCGCGTGAGCTCGGCGAAGAGCACGTCGGACTCCGCCTGCTCCCGCCGGAGGAACCCCCGTTGGCCTCTACATAGGCCTCATCCTGGATGGAATCCAAGATGGCCTGCTGCTCCGCCATCTCGTCGGACTGGGCGACGGCGAACTCCGCCTCCGCCTGCTCCAAGTTGAAGGCCGACACTTGCTGTTCCAGCTCCTCTGACTCCTCCACATCCATCGGAGCCATCTCATCCTCCACCTCTTCACCCGGCTGCTCCTCCTCCTCCGCCTCCAGCGAGTCCGAAGGCAGCCCAGCAGCGATGCGGGCGGCGCGCACAGCTTGCCTCACCCGGATCTCCTGTTGGATCTCGTATCGGCGCTCCGACGTCAGCATGGCATAGTAGGTGATCTTGCTCCGGACCATGGCGGAGTGTCAGAGCGTGGGCGAAGCGTCTGACCGTGGGCAGAGCGTCGGAGCGGGAGAGAGAGGAGGTGGATGGGTTCGGATTGACGGCGCGGAGAGGGTGGATGGGGATGGCTTAGGGTTGCAGGATGTCAGCCGGCTTAAATAGTCGGATCTGGTCTTGGGTGGCGACCCGGAGCGGCCCACGCGGCGTTCACTCCGCGGTGACGGACACGGCGTCCGTCGGACTGCCTGGTTTCCGGGCGTTTTCGCCTGGGATCCCGCCTTCAGACCGACGTGGCGGGCGTGTCCGGATATCCCCATATCTGTCCCGTATTTGGGCTGAATATGAGGTGCCGGTCAGCCTGGGCGTTTGAGCGACCGTTCGAGGGGCCGTCTGGGTCAAAAATTCATGACTGGATAGTGACCGAACGGCCCGCCTGAACGTATGAGATGGATTTAAGATGTCCGGGTGTAGATGCTCTCACCGAGCTCACTCAAACGGAGCATGCAATGCAATACAACAGTTTCTGGCTCACAGGCATGCATGCACAATGCACTGATGATTTTGTACAGACCAGGCCTCGCCGGACCTAAATTACAACACTTGCGTCGTGCGCGATCTGGAGCTGCCTACGTGAAAACTGAAAGCCAACAGTTTCTGTACACTACCCAGCGAGGCATCCTCGATGCAGGAGCTCTTCAGCTAACCTGCTGGCCGTTGTAAATTTAGGGATTGTTTGGATTGTGACTATGTTTGCCTTGTGTTACCATGTTACTATGTTTTTGTCACAGTTGTTATACTTGCCTAACTTGAGCTGCTTAAATTGTTAGCTACACTTTGGCTTGCCTAAGGATATCTTACCATATTTTTTGTGTCTATAACATGTGGGGTTCACTGCTCATAAAAAAATCTTGCGTTAGGTGTGGCTAGAACCAAACACCCATCTAACTTGATTAAACTTGCCTAAAATGAGGTGTGAAGAAATATGGCAATATGTGGCTAGAAACCAAACAACCCCTGAATAACCTACCTCTGGCATTCAAGCATTTATGCACCATGTCCCCTGCCTGCCTATTGCATGGCCGAACGAAGCAAAAAAGACGGCAATGTATGTGCCTGCAGCCGCGACGAGATGTAACAGCTATTGAGGCATTGAGCCATGGAGTAGATCAAAGCTGAACCATGCAGCTGCACTTACAATCTGTCTGCGTGTTCACATTTACAAATTATACGCTCAGAGTTGGATTATGCATTATACATTTTTTTAGAAAAGGAGGAATCACCCCCGGTCTCTGCATCTGGGAGATGTATGCGGCCATATTATTTATTATTCACAAAGACCTTACAAAGAAATACAACAGTAAGCCCAAGGCCACCATCTAAACGACACCTGTCGCTACTCCTATTCTCTTGATGAAGGTGTGCCGAATGTCTGGACCAAATACCAAACAGACATCACACAAAAGTTTAACATCTAACGCCGGATGCCCCATCCAAAGCCACAGAGGCGGGACTCAGCAACACTCCGGTCCGGCGCACTCTCAGTGAGTACCACATGCACGCGTTGCAAAGGGACGTCACCTCCATCTTCCCTCGATCCATCCTCAAAGCATGTACTGACGTATCGGCCTTGTCAGGCCTCTCTACCATCGACACCACCATGACAACATACAACGTCGACCTCCTGCGTGTGTCCATCGCCACATATATAACGCCAAGCCTCCACTGCTCCATGCCGTCGAGAACCGCCGCCATGAGTATGTAAAAATAAACACCGCTTCACCGTAGAAGCCATCCGCTGGTCCCTCGAAACCGAGTGCAATTCCAAAAATGCCGCCCCCAAGGAGGTAACGACACATGAATGCCGCCATCATCCGATCAGCTGATCTAGGATTTCCTCCGAGGTATTGGGTGGGGTTGGAAGCTTCACCTCGATGATCTCTGTCTTTGGATGGATTACATGTGACGGTACGGGTTGCATCCACGCACCTGCATGGCTTCAGTCTTTGTGATTTGTCATACTTGTTGGAGTTCACTGCACTGGAAGCTAGCTAAACCAGCAGCAGGCCATGATGTCTAGGGAACGGAGGTGAGAAATGCGGGGAACCAAGAGCCATGGTTATTCTAACCTACCCTGATGTTGATGCTAGGATATTATGGTAAAGCAGGGACAAGTAATGCACTTTTTGTCTCTCTTGTTCCAACCCTTCATCATTAGGAACAAACAAACCACAACCAAACAAGAGCAATGGAGATGCTCATCCCAATTGTTGTGCCAAATCCTCTCCTCACTTTTCTCCTTCCTGAAAATAAATGGCACCTTTTGGCTTTTGCCTCTCTTCTCCCCAGGAAAGCCGGGCAATCATCAGGACCAGGACCAAGGAGGAGTGGCGCTGTGGAGATTCGTGCACGGCAACCATGGGCCCACCTGTCAGTCTGAACACTGTCACTTCTTTGGCCTTTGACCCTCCCTCTGTTGTTGCGCCGCACCGGTACTGCTGTTAAAGAGGTAATAGCACCCCAGGTCCACAAATTTGCACCGAATGTGATGTTTTAGTCCAAAACTTGCAAAATGTGACTGAGGACTCCACAAACTTTGACACCCTATGTGATGTTTTGGTCCACGGCCACTCACAGCGTGCCATGTGGCAGTCCAGAGGGTGGACCGGTCAGCTCTGGCAATTTTGCACAAAGGCCCCTGCCGTTCACTCTATTCAACCCGCACTACACCCACCTGAATTAAATGCAACAGCCGTTCGACAGAGATCCGTTCGATCTCTCCCGCTGTCCTGTCGGGGGAGACAGTGTGGTGGCGGCGATTCTTGATGACGGTTGTCATGGCGCCGTCGTAGCCGTAGTTCGGCGGCGGGGTTGAGCCACCTGCTTCCGCTCATCTCGTCCGGCCGTTCGGCGTCATCCCACCGGACTATGGTGAGCTCCTGTGCCCTCTTCCCCCTCTTCCTTGTTCTTCCGCCCGTGCTCTGTTTCCTCGTCGCCGGTGTGTCGTCGCCGTCGGCATCAGCCCCGCCGCGTCTGTTTGTCTCACGGTGGTGTGCTTGTTGAATGATGTTTGTTTTTTCTTATGACAGTAAAGCTAGGGTTTTTGCGTAGTGGGTTTAGGCCGAGTAGATTAGGTTAGGTTTTAGCCTCGCAAAGTCTTGTGTTTGGCCTGACAAGTGGTTCATTCTTTCTCCTTCATATGTTAGAGTTGTTCGGTCCTCCATTCATGTGCACCGGAAGCAAATCTGACAATAGTTGATTGTGTTCATTGCCACCTAATTTAGTTGTCCAATGCTAATGTTTAGTTGTGCAATGGTGTTAGTGATGCCACCAGTTGGTTGTGTTCAATGGCAGCAACTACATTTAGCCCAAGTCTTGCTTTTGGACATATGATGAATTTTTCAGCTTAATCTGTAGTTATCTGAATTTTGTCGATTAACTGTAGTTATCTGAATTTTGTCGATTCTGCGTAGTTATTCGTAATGTTTTCAAGATAATCGTACTTATTTAGAATGTTTTCGGTGCACTGTACTTAAATGAACATCTTATTTAACTGAACTTCTGAGCTAACTGAATTTTAATGTTAAGTTTATACATCATTTTGCAATGCTTACAAATTACACATCTTTGGTGCAGTGTGTGATTCAGCAAATGGACAAAGGGTGGACACTTCTTTCTTTACACTTGAAATTGAGCATGGTGGACTTTTCTGTGGCCCAATCACTAATTTGAGTCTTTGGAACCCTTCAAAGGAAGTTCTTGATTATGTTGATGCTACCACATTCTCATATTCTTTCCTTGAAGAGCACCTAACTTGGTTGGGATATCCAAAGGGTGAGCACATACTTTCTTCGGTGCTTGCCTCGACAAATCAATTGCGATGTTTTGGTTAGAATTAAATCTGATGATGATGTGCAACACATCATCAGAGCTAGTGTTGATCATAAAGTGCTGGCTATTATGGTTGACCATGCAGATTTCATCAGCAATTTCAGGGTTTAATCCATATGCACTTTGCCATCAATTCAGTGCCCTGTTGCAATGCACACTGCAAGTGAAGCATCTTTCCACCACTCAGTAATTTCTGCCAATGAAGATGAGCCATTTTTAGAGTTTCCTGCAACTGGAACAGAACCTGAAAGCTTGGTTATACAAGGTGTAGATCACAATCTGCTTACTGAAGATGGAGCAACAGAGTTGAAGATATAGTTGTTTCTCGAATCAGATTTCAAAGGATGCGATTATGAGATAGATGAGGGGGATGATGATCTATATGATGACAACATTGACTTTGATGTTGATGAAGAAGCTCAGGAAGAAGAGGATGATGTGGAGGTAGATGACTATTTGCTTGATGATGAAGATCTCAATCTGCCCATTGAGGAAGCAGAGCAGTTGAGGTACAAGTTTACTGCCTTCAATTCAAAGGTGGACATGGTTGCCCCTGCCTTCAAAGTTGGGATGGTCTTTGCTGATGTGAAAGAGCTTAGACTTGCTATTACAGCATATTCTGTTAAGAACAGAGTTCAGATCAAGAAGTTAAAGAATGACAAAACTAGAATAGAGGCTGTTTGTGAAACAGGATGGCCATGGTGGCTAAAAGCTGGGAAGGACAACAGGACAGGTGGATTTGTAATCAAGGCTTACTATGGAGAGCACATTTGTCAGAAGAAATGGAAGATAAGGCAGATGATGACTAAGTTTCGTGCCAGATTTCATAGATGAGTTCAGGGATGACCAGAAAATGTCACTTGGTACATTTTCAAGAAAGATCACCAACGCATTCAATGTGACCCCTAACGGATGGAAGCTAGCAAGGGCTAGAACTGCAGCCCTGAAAGAGATCCATGGATATGAAGAACATCAGTTCAGTAGGCTATGGGACTATGGTCATGAATTAAGGAGTACAAACCCTGGCTCTACATTTCTGTTATCAACTGAGCTGAAGAAAGACCCAAAATTTCCAATGGGCAGGAAGTGTCTGAAGACACTGTATTGGTCTTATGATGCATGTAAAAGAGGTTGGTTAAAGGGGTGTAGGCCTATCATTTTCATTGATGGATGTCACATGAAAACAAGGTTCAAAGGAGTTTTGCTTAGTGCTGTTGGAATTGATCCAAATGACTGCATTTTCCCCATTGCAATGGGTTGGGTGGAAGTAGAATGCACAGGATCCTGGGAATGGTTTCTGACAACTTTGAGATATGATCTAAACATCACTAACACTGCTCCTTTCACAATGATGAGTGACAAGCAAAAGGGATTGATAAATGCTGTGCAGAAAGTATGGCCAGATGCAGAGCATAGGTTTTGTGTGAGGCATATCTATCAGAATTTCAATGAGAAGCACAAGGGAGAGTTGCTGAAGCAAGACCCGTGGGCCATTGCAAGATCACCCAACAAAGTGAAGTGGAGGCAGAACTGTGAGAAAATGGATGCAGATAGTTCAGCTGCATTTCATTGGACTGAAAGACTTGATCCAAAGACTTGGTGTAAAGCATTTTTTAGTGAATTTCCCAAATGTGACATTCTACTGAACAATAATTCTGAAGTGTTTAACAGCTATATCCTTGAAGGCAGAGAGATGGCAGTGTTGTCAATGCTTGAATATATATTCTACAAAATCATGCAAAGGCTTGTGAGCAAACAAAGAGAGGTAATAGAAAAGTGGGCAGGACAGAGAATATGCCCAAAGATCAAGAAGAAGTTAGACAAGAACACTGAATTTGCTGCAAATTGTCTTGTTTCAGAAGCTGGCCAACAGAAATTCAGAGTTCAGTCTGGAAATTCTAGCTACTAAGTGGACCTGTGTTTGCATACCTGTGATTGCAGGAGATGGCAGTTATCTGGTGTGCCTTGTGGCCATTCCATAGCATGTTGGAGGGAAGAAAGAATTGACCCAGAGTTAATGGTTCACGACTGCTACACTGTGGAGAATTATTTGAAAGCATATGGCTACACACTAGTCCCTATAAGAGACCCTAAATACTGGGAGGTGCAGCCAGGATACAAGGTATTTCCACCAGTGTTCACCAAACAGCTGGGCAGGCCAAAGAAAAACAGGAAAAAAGCACCTGAAGAGAAGATCAAACATGGTGTGAGATATTTGAACAAGAAAGGTGTTACAATGCGTTGCTCCGTATGTGGCAGAGCTGACCACAATAGAAAGGGCCATTACAGATGGTAGGAAGCACTTGTTGAAGAAGGTGTAGAGCTGGTGGATGAAAAATATGATGATCCTACTTTTCTGCAGGTATGTTTCATTTGTAACTAAATAAAGTATCACTTGTAATTGAACAATGTTTCATCTTCAACTGAATAATATGAGCTTCTTCTCTGCAGAACATATACCCCACCAGGCAAGATCCTAGATTAGATCCTATTGATTCACCCACCAGCATGGTCTTCAACATGGCTACCAGGGATAGAGGTAGAAGAGCTCAACAAAGAGTTCATGGCCCATTGCCACAACAGTCTTCATTTTTTGCAGCTGCTGGTGCTGCAATACCCCAGCCAAGGGTCACTATAGAGATGAACATTGCTAGACAGACAAGGGCAAGAACCACAGCTAACAGAGGAGAAGGATCTGAAGCTACTGGCAGAGGTAGAGGAAGGAAAAGGAGAGGAAGAGGAGAAGGAAATCCAGCAGCAAGGAGAGGAAGGGGAGCAAATGCTGTCCTTGGAAGAGGAGATAATGCAGTGCCAGGAAGAGGAGCAAATGTTGTCCTTGGAAGAGGAGCTAATACAAATGCAGTGCCAGGAAGAGGAGCAAATGCAATGCTTGGAAGAGGAGCAAATCCAGTGCTGGGAAGAGAATCAAATGCTCATGCAGTTCCAGCAAGAGGAGGCAGAAATGTGCATGCTTGGAGAGGCAGGGGAGGAATTCCAGGTGCAGGTAGAGGTAGGGGAGGAAGAAATGCAGATGCAGGAACAGGAAGTGCAGCAATCCCAGGTGAGAGGGCATGGTGGCTGCTGTTTGGAGAAGATATGAGCAACAGCCTAATTCCTGATCTAAATGCCCCCCTGATGCTTGATTTGGTGGCAGTTGATACTGTCACATTTTTTGTTAAGGCCTGAAGCAATGTAAAACATTGAGTGGCCTTTTCTGGATGCAGAAAGGAGCATCCAGTGCCTCATTATTTGATGGCTAGCAGTGGCATTAAGTGCCCTTTTTGTAACTAAAAACTATGATGTCAAACATGTTGCATTAGCTGGGTCTTAAATCAGTTGAATGCTCTCCAAACTTCAGTTATGTAATGTCAGTTAGCTAAGTTCAGTTAGCTACTATCAGTTACCTAAGTTCAGTTAACTGTTGTGAGTTAGCAATATTCAGTTAAGTACTGTCAGCTAGCTATGTTCAATGAAGTTAAATAAACTTCAAAAAAATAACTTGCTTATTTGGCCTACATTCAACTGCATTATTTGGCCTACATTCAACTTAATTTTGTGTAACAAAAAAAACAAAAAATGTTCGGCCTGGGTCTCGAACCCAGGACCGTGGGTTTGGTAAGCTAGAAGCAATGCCAGTAGAGTAGTTGTCGTGGTTTGGTGTATTTGCTGCCACTGTTGTAGTAATGCCACCGACTGTGATTCAGTTTTTCGACGGGCCCACGATTCAGTTTTCACACCTGTCTTAAATACGGCAACCCACCGCTCTCGTCGCCCACTACCCACTCCCCACTTCCCTCGTCTCCTCGATGCTTGCGCTACCCACCTCCATCTCATCGCCACCAAAGAAACCCTCGCCGAAGGTCGAAGCCGCCACCGACGCCATGGACAGCAGCCTCGGATGGCAGAGGGCCGTCGAAGATCTGGCCGGCGACGACCAGGCGGCGCGTGCGGAGCTGCAGGAGATCGCGCGCTGGTTCTCGAGCATCCAGATGATGAGGAACCACGCGCGCGGCCTCGTCAAGGTAATGAAGGACGACAAGAAGCGTCGCGCCATGCCCAGCGGCAATCACGGCGTCGTCGGCGTCCATCCGGCGAAGATCCTGCAGTTCGCCATGGGGAAGACGCGGTCTGATGATCCGGACTAGCGCGCGCGCTGGTGGATGTATCGCTCTGCCAAGGCGCCCTCACAGCAGGACGATCCCAACCGTGTCGCCTCCAGGGCGGAGCGCGTGCGCGAAGTCGTCCTTGTCGTCCCCGCGCCAATCAACAGGGCGTACTAGGACAGGTTTTAGCCTGACCTCCTCCTTCCCGACGACGTCTCCGACGCGGATTCATCGTCCGACTCCGAGTACGACGACCTCACCTCCGACGCGGACTCTGGCTACGACCCGTAGATCGAGTCGTCTCAAGAGTGGGAGGTGGATGTCATCGTGCTCTCTGACGACGAGCCAGATGAGGTGCAGATGGCACCACGGGCTGTGATCATCCCAATCGACGTGGACGCGCTGCCGGATGTGCCTGACGGCATCGTCGTCAAGCAAGAGGAGGCGGACGAGGCGGACAAGGTGCCTGCGGAGAAAGAAGTGCATGTCAGGAAGGGGAAGAAGAAAGCAAGCAACAAGAGAGCTGCAGATGGGGAGGTGCGCCGCTCGGAGAGGCTGAAGATGCTGAAGGACAAGTGAAGATGAAGCCTTGAAGCCTTGAAGGATTAGGTATGCTGATATAGTAGAGCAGCATATAAGTTAAGTATTTTGGCAATGTTGTTTAGGTATGTTCTTATATGTAGAGCATATAAGTTATTTTGTGATGTTATGGTGCTGGGGATAACTTAGATGTTGAACTATGATGCTATGGTCAGTGAACTATGATGCTATGGTCAGTTATGCTAAACTATGCTATGAATGTTGAATGTTGCTGTTTAGGTGTTCAAATATCCAATGATGTACTTAGTTAGTTATATTTGTTGTAGTGTTTCAATGTCTGCATGTAAGCAACTCTTTCCAAAAATAGAGGGGACCTATCTGCATGACAAAGTTCAGTTAACTAACAAAGTTCAGTTAACTGACAAAATTCAGTTAATTATGAAAAATTAACTTAACTCTGTCAAAGTTCAGTTAACTGTCAAAATTCACTTAACTCTGAACAAATTCAGTTAACTGACAAAGTTCAGTTAACTGTGAAAATTTAGTTGTCAGTTAACTCTGAACAAATACAATTAACTGACAAACTTCAGTTAACTGATAGTTAACTAGTTTATTTGAACAAATCAGTTAACTAGTTCAATTTGAACAAATCAGTCAAAAATTCAGTTAACTATGAAAAATTAAGTTAACTGAAAAAGTTAACTGTCAAAAACTTAGTGAACTCACTAAATCAATATTAAGACAATTCAAAAATTAACTCAAAGTACTTAAATTTAGGGAGCATAATTCAGTACACAAATTAGTCAAATTACTAAATACAAATAAGTCTGGAATTCCAAGTGCAAGGTCATACTTGACCTGCTACTAAGCAAGGTCATACTGGACCTGGTACTAATGATTACATTACACCATCATTCAAATTCTTCAAGCATATCTTTCAGCTTCCTTATCTTGCCCTTGGTGTGTTCCTTATGTTTGAAAAGATCACCAATCATGTACTCTAACTTCTTCTTCTCTTGCTTTAGCACATTCCTCTCCAGCACCAGGTTGTCCCTCTCTTGCACCAGATTGTCCCTCTCTTCCATGATGATGTCCCTTTCCTGCTTCATTAGGTCCCTCTCTTTCTCTGCCTTGGCCCTGACAACTTGATGAATGGTTGTGAATGATTTGTCAGAAATCTTCTTCTTATCAAGATCTTCCTTCATGTCAGCCAGAGCAAGTTGTGTGTTGCCTAGCTGGGCCAGAGCTTGCTCCTTCTCAGCCACCATTTGAGCAAAATAAACCTTAAAAAACCTCAAGTCTCTTTCCATCTTTTCCTTCTCTCTCACAACCCTAACATTCTCTTCAGCATTAACCACATTCTCCCTGAGCCTAAGCTTGTTCTCATCTTCATACATGCCCCAGATCCTAGCTAGGCTCATCTTCAAAGGGGCAGGCCACTCAGGATCAACCCACTCCAGATAGCTGCATTTAGGTATGTTCTACAAATTTGCAACAAAAGAAAAAATTCAGTACAATGTAAATAGTAGTTAAATACTAGCTGAACTACACTACAAATGTTCAGTTTACATGAACAAAAGAAAGTTAACTTGAGCAATATTTGTTAACTGACAGATCTCCACAATTTCAGACTTACAAACAACAAGATTCAGTAAACTGACAGATCTCCACAGTATTCACTTAATTTAAAGAACTACAAATAACAACATTTAGTTAACTGATAGAAGCGACTTAAACACTGAAACTAACTGTCAAAAATAGAAAACATACACACTTAATCTAACTGTCAAACTGTCAAACTTAACTGAACACTGAATCAAGCAAAATCAGCAACTAACCTTCTGTGCACAAGCTAAGAATCTCCTCCCACTATCCACTGAATCAAATGCCACCAGCTTCTCACTCACACATTCATGCTCACATCTTGAACTCAGATCTGTGGCCAGGCCGCTCCATTCCAAGCACAAGATGGTGGCAGGTAGCTAAAACATAACAAAATAAGCTTCATTTGCTAACTAACAATGCACACCCAAAGAAACCCTAACCATACCAGAGCAAGAAATCTAACCTGCACTTCGCTGCTGACTGACTCAGCATCGGACGAACTGCCAGAATCGCTCCAGGAAACCATGGCCACGAGCTGTGCAAATGATCAAGGTTCAAAGGAGGTGGTGGGAGAGGGGCCTGGCTGTCGGCGACAGAGGGACAGGGAGAGCGAGAGGAAGAGGGAGAGCGAGAGGATGGACAATGGGGAACATGGAGGAGAAAGGGGGACAGCAACGGTAGGTGTGGGGTGGGGGAACAAAACAACAACGGTTGGTGGGGTGTGGAACGGGACCAGCAACTGTAAGAACTGCGGGTTGAATAGAGTGAACGGCAGGGGCCTTTGTGCAAAATTGCCAGAGCTGACCGGTCCACCCTCTGGACTGCCACATGGCATGCTGTGAGTGGCCGTGGACCAAAACATCACATAGGGCGCTGTGAGTGGGGTGAAGCGTTACCACCAAGCCAATGTACTGACATGTGGGGCCAGGCCTTTCGCCACACGCTGACTACAGTGAGCCGGTGCTGCCGATGCGGAGAACAGGTCCTCGTGGGACCAGGTCCCCGTATGTCAGTGAGGCAACAGGCCAGAGGTGGGAATGCTTCTTGCTAGCTGGATTCACCACGCGTTGCCGTGGGAGTGAAAGCTAGAGCGTGTGGATTCCACACCAAGGCTTGGAAATTTCAAGGTTGATGTCCACCACTCTACACTAGAGCTTCTCTCTCATCATCCTACTGGCGATCACTCGACCCTCTCCATGCCAGGAGGAATTAGGATGCTCCCAGCAAAGAGAGTACATTCATTTGAGAGCAACTCCAACGCCCCAACCATTTCGTCCGCCCGCGTCCGTTTGGATCGGCGCGGACAAAATAATCAGCCCAACACACCAACCAAACGGACACGCGTCCGCTTTTCGTCCACCTGCCGACCCATATTCGGCCCATTTTTGAGCCGAGTTTGCGTTAGCACGGACACGAGACGGACACGCGCGTGCGCCCGCCTACTTCTTTCCTGGCCCGCTGGTCGGTGGCACATTGGCCATCCTCTCCCATTCCAACAGCAAACCTTCGTCCGCCTCCTTCGTCGCGGACGCCACCGCCCATTTTTCCGGTGCCTCTTCCAGCTGCCGATGCCGTAACATCCCCCTGCAACGCCGCAATCTCCCACGTCGCCACCACCGCCGTCTTACCACTGAGGAACCGAAAGCTTCCCGCCCCCGCTCCCCCGACACAGCCGCGACCGCGACCAAGAAGCCGCATCACCGTCCCAGCCAGATCCTTCGTCCTGACACCGGCACGCTCGTCGGACGCGCACCAGGGCAGCTAGCTGGTCTGAGAGTGGCGCGACTCCCTTCGCCGACCGTCTCCTTCGTCGACGCCCGCAAGCTGTTCGACAGTTTGCCAAGGTACAAAATGGACTCTACCGACGAGTTCTTTTTTCACAATTTCCTTTGCGACTCCGACGATTCCTCGTCCAATGATGATGAGGAGTTCTTGACTGCCATGTTGGTCCATCACCACTTCAATAGCCAGCGGCCGTTGTTCCTTGGCTCCATTCCGGGGCACCTACCAGCGTTGAATCGCAACCGAGAGAGCGGGCATTTCCTTCTTTGGAATGACTACTTTGACCCAACAAACCCGTTGTTCAAACATCAGAAATTTTGCCGCCGTTTCCGTATGAGTAGGCATCTTTTCAACCGTATTAGAGAGGGGGTGGTCGGCTACGATGACTATTTCG
Source organism: Aegilops longissima (assembly GCA_021605205.1). NCBI lineage: Eukaryota > Viridiplantae > Streptophyta > Magnoliopsida > Poales > Poaceae > Aegilops > Aegilops longissima. The sequence goes on from CM038679.1 coordinate 163,710,164, forward strand.
AGTGCAAAGAGGATGTTGTTGGAAAGATTGGCTTCTCCTCTTATTAGAAATGCATTGCAGCCATCCGAATGCTTGCATACAGAGTGCCCGGTGATCTCATTGACGAGTATGTCCGTATGAGCGAGTCTACATGCCTAGACTCCATGTATAAGTTCTGCAAGGTTGTTATTGTTGTGTTTGGCCCTGAGTACTTGAGAGAGACGACTCCTGAAGATACAACCCATTTGTTGGCGATGAATGCCAGCAGGGGCTTCCCAGGGATGCTTGGTAGCATAGACTGCATGCACTAAGAGTGGAAGAACTGTCCTTCTGTTTGGCAAGGGTAGTATAAGGGCCATGTCAAGGCTTGCACTGTCATACTTGAGGCCGTGGCATCTCAAGATCTCTGGATCTGTCACTCTTTCTTTGGCATGGCCGGATCACACAATGATATCAACGTGCTTCAGCGCTCGCCGGTGTTTTCTAGGCTTGCTGAAGGCAACAACCCATCGGTGAACTTTACTATCAAAAGCCACAACTACGACAAAGGATACTACCAGGCTGACGGTATCTATCCTCAGTGGACCACTATTGTGAAGACAATCCCCAACCCCGTCGGAGAGAAGAGGAGAAGATTTTCCCAAGAGCAAGAGAGTGCTAGGAAGGACGACGAGCGTGCCTTTGGTGTTTTGGAATCTTGATGGGGCATAGTTCGGTATCCTGGTAATACTTGGAGCACGAAGAAACTGTGGGAGGTGATGACTGCTTGTGTGATCATGCATAATATGATCGTTGAAGATGAGCGCCCGGAATGTCTCTACAATCAAGGGTTTCAGTTTCAGGGTGAGAATGTTGTGCCTCAGCATGAAGGAGCGGCAACGTTTGAACAGTTCACCCAATTTCATCATGACTTGCGTGATTGGGAAACTCACATGTAACTACAAAATGATTTGGCTGAGCATATGTGGGCTCATGTTGGCAACCAATAAATGTATCTTTTTATCCGTCTTGCAAAACTATGTGAGACTATTTTTTCAGCTTGTAAACCTATGCTATTTATTTGGTTGAAACTATGCTATTTATTTGGTTTGTGGACTATACATTTACTTGTGAAATAACGCAAATTTTGTGTGCGATTTGTTGAAAAAGGGCGGCCAGCCGACCACGCCTGCATATATGGCTCGACGTGTTGGGCGCACTGCCAACCCAAATCTCAAACAGGGCGGACATCGAGCGGGAGGCCGACCCAAACAGACAAAAAGCTAACAAAAGCGCCGTCCGTTTTGGTCAGCGTGTTGGAGTTGCTCTGATAGGGGATGAAAAAAGTTTAATGATTTAAAAAAAGTCAAATAAGTTTGAATGTCTTTACAATAAACTTGACTTTATTTTTCACTTGCATACAAAAAATTCCCGAATAGATAACCGATGTGGACTACTGAGGCAAAAAAACAAAATTTATTTGCAATTATAGGTCACTATTCATACTATTTGACCAGAAATTTTGTCTTTTGCGAGAAGAAGTCACGAGGATTTTTTTTTCTTTTTGTGGATTTTTTTACCTGTACAATGGAAGGTCAAGTTTATTTCAAACATATTTTTAAAATATGTTGATTTTTTATTTATTTACTAAATTATTTTTTCATATATGGTGTATATACACACATAAACCAAAAGTTCATGTCCTCGTTTGATACTCATAGTGTATACTACGTTTGTATTACATAATATTATAGGCTAGTATTTAGATGATTTCATTTATTGTCGTGCCGACACATATTAGTTCTCATAATACAACATTTCATCTTTCTTCATTTAATTTTTTGTCATCTCATGAAAGTCTCCTACTTGCCGCCGGTTGGATTTATAAGCCGGCACGGTTCTTAAGGTCTTTGATTAGAGTAATAAAACATGTAAATACGCCACAAAAAATGTATGGTTAGAAACTTGGCCTCTTTCAATGCATTGGTGCTTAGGGCACTCTGGATGCATTATTTGTTAGCGTGTTGTCATACATAGTGAAAAATTCTGCCAGACAATCATCCCAATGCATTTTAGCTTAGGTGTGGTATCTAAATAATATCGCATTTAATTTTTTTTGGGATCATGTTTGGATCCCAACCTTGTGGCCTAGATGTGGAGAAAGACATTGAGTGATAAATATGGAGATATCCCCACAAAAAAAGATAAATATGGAGATAAGCCACATAAGACCACATCATTATGAAGGAAATATGCCCTAGAGGCAATAATATAATTATTATTTATTTCCTTATATCATGATAAATGTTTATTATTCATGCTAGAATTGTATTAACCAAGAACATAATACATGTGTGAATACATAGGCAAACAGATTGTCACTAATATGCCTCTACTTGACTAGCTCGTTGATCAAAGATGGTTATGTTTCCTAGCCATAGACATGAGTTGTCATTTGATTAACGAAATAACATCATTAGGAGAATGATGTGATTGACATGACCCATTCCGTTAGCTTAGCACACGTTCGTTTAGTATGTTGCTATTGCTTTCTTCATGACTTATACATGTTCCTATGACTATGAGATTATGCAACTCCCGTTTACCGGAGGAACACTTTGTGTGCTACCAAACGTCACAACATAACTGGGTGATTATAAAGGAGCTCTACAGGTGTCTCCAAAGGTACTTGTTGGGTTGGCGTATTTCGAGATTATGATCTGTCATTCCGATTGTCGGAAAGGTATCTCTGGGCCCTCTCGGTAATGCACATCACTTAAGCCTTGCAAGCATTGCAACTAATGAGTTAGTTGCGGGATGATTTATTACAGTACGAGCAAAGAGACTTGCCGATAACGAGATTGAACTAGGTATTGAGATACCGACGATCGAATCTCGGGCAAGTAACATACCGATGACAAAGGGAACAACGTATGTCGTTACGCGGTCTGACCGATAAAGATATTCGTAGAATATGTGGGAGCCAATATGAGCATCCAAGTTCCGCTATTGGTTATTGACCGGAGACGTGTCTTGGTCATGTCTACATAGTTCTCGAACCCGTAGGGTCCGCACGCTTAATGTTACGATGACATTTATATTATGAGTTTATATGTTTTGATGTACCGAAGGTTGTTCGGAGTCCCGGATGTGATCACGGACATGACGAGGAGTGTCGAAATGGTCGAGACATGAAGATTGATATATTGGAAGCCTATGTTTGGATATCGGAAGTGTTCCGGGTGAAATCAGGATTTTACCGGAGTACCGGGAGGTTACCGGAACCCCGCGGGAACTTAATGGGCCTTAGTGGGCCTAGGTGGAAGAGAGGAGAGGCGGCTAGGGCTGGGCCGCGCGCCCCTCCCCCCCAGTCCAAATAGGACAAGGAGAGGGGGGCGGCGCCCCCCCTTCCTTCTTCTCCTCCACTCCTTCCCCCTCCCAAGTCCTAATCCAACTAGGAAAGGGGGGGTGGAGTCCTACTCCCGGTGGGAGTAGGACTCCTCCCGACGCGCCTCTCCCTTGGCCGGCCGCACCCCCCTTGCTCCTTTATATAAGGGCGCAGGGGGGCACCCCATGGACACAACATTGATCAGTTGATCTTTTAGCCGTGTGCGGTGCTCCCCTCCACCATAGTCCACCTCGATAATACTGTAGCGGTGCTTAGGCGAAGCCCTGCGTCGATAGAACATCAACATCGTCACCACGCCGTCGTGCTGACAAAACTCTCCCTCAACACTCGGCTGGATCGGAGTTCGAGGGACGTCATCGGGCTGAACGTGTGCTGAACTCGGAGGTGCCGTACGTTCGGTACTTGATCGGTCGGATCGTGAAGACGTAAGACTACATCAACCGCGTTGTGCTAATGCTTCCACTTTCGGTCTACGAGGGTACGTGGACAACACTCTCCCCTCTCGTTGCTATGCATCACCATGATCCTGCATGTGCGTAGGATTTTTTTTGAAATTACTATGTTTCCCAACAGTGGCATCCATGTCTTGTTTTATGCGTAGATGTCATATGCACGAGTAGAACACAAGTGAGTTGTTGGTGATATAAGTCATACTGCTTACCAGCATGTCATACTTTGGTTCAGCGGTATTGTGAGATGAAGCGGCCCGGACCGATATTACGCGTACGCTTACGCGAGACTGGTTTCACCATTGCGAGCACTCATTGCTTAAAGGTGACCGGCGGGTGTGTGTCTCTCTCACTTTAGTTGAACCGAGTGTGGCTACGCCCAGTCCTTGCGAAGGTTAAAACAGCACCAACTTGACAAACTATCGTTGTGGTTTTATTGCGTAGGTAAGAATGGTTCTTGCTAAGCCCGTAGCAGCCACGTAAAACTTGCAACAACAAAGTAGAGGACGTCTAACTTGTTTTTGCAGGGCATGTTGTGATGTGATATGGTCAAGACATGATGCTAAATTTTAGTGTATGAGATGATCATGTTTTGTAACCGAGTTATCGGCAACTGGCAGGAGCCATATGGTTGTCGCTTTATTGTATGCAATGCAATCGCCCTGTAATGCTTTACTTTATCACTAAGCGGTAGCGATAGTCGTAGAAGCATAAGACTGGCGAGACGACAACGATGCTACGATGGAGATCAAGGTGTCCCGCCGGTGACGATGGTGATCATGACGGTGCTTCGGAGATGGAGATCACAAGCACAAGATGATGATGGCCATATCATATCACTTATATTGATTGCATGTGATGTTTATCTTTTATGCATCTTATCTTGCTTTGATTGACGGTAGCATTATAAGATGATCCCTCACTAAATTATCAAAGTATAAGTGTTCTCCCTGAGTATGCACCGTTGTGAAAGTTCTTCGTGCTGGGACACCACGTGATGATCGGGTGTGATAGGCTCTACGTTCAAATACAACGGGTGAAAAACAGTTGCACACGCGGAATAATCAGGTTAAACTTGACGAGCCTAGCATATAACAGATATGGCCTCGGAACACGGAGACCGAAAGGTCGAGCGTGAAACATATAGTAGATATGATCAACATAGTGATGTTCACCATTGAAACTACTCCATCTCACGTGATGATCGGACATGGTTTAGTTGATTTGGATCACGTGATCACTTAGAGGATTAGAGGGATGTCTATCTAAGTGGGAGTTCTTAAGTAATATGATTAATTGAACTTAAATTTATCATGAACTTAGTACCTAATAGTATCTTGCTTGTCTATCTTGATTGTAGATAGATGGCCCGTGCTGTTGTTCCGTTGAATTTTAATGCGTTCCTTGAGAAAGCAAAGTTGAAAGATGATGGTAGCAATTACACGGTCTGGGTTCGTAACTTGAGGATTATCCTCATTGCTGCACGTAAGAATTACGTCCCGAAGCACCGCTGGGTGCCGTGCCTCTTCTTTGGAGCAACACCAGATGTTATGAACGTCTGGCAGAGCAAAGCTGATGACTACTCGATTGTTCAGTGTGCCATGCTTTACGGCTTAGAACCGGGACTTGAACGACGTTTTGAATGTCATGGAGCATATGAGATGTTCCAGGAGTTGAAGTTAATATTTCAAGCAAATGCCCGGATTGAGAGATATGAAGTCTCCAATAAGTTCTACAGCTGCAAGATGGAGGAGAATAGTTCTGTCAGTGAGCATATACTCAAGATGTCTGGGTATAATAATCACTTGATTCAACTAGGAGTTAATCTTCCGGATGATAGCGTCATTGACAGAATTCTCCAATCACTGCCACCAAGCTACAAGAGCTTCGTGATGAACTATAACATGCAAGGGATGGATAAGACGATTCCCGAGCTCTTCGCAATGCTAAAGGCTGCGGAAGTAGAAATCAAGAAGGAGCATCAAGTGTTGATGGTCAACAAGACCACTAGTTTCAAGAAAAAGGGCAAAGGAAAGAAGAAGGGTAACTTCAAGAAGAACAGCAAGCAAGTTGCTGCTCAGGAGAAGAAACCAAAGTCTGGACCTAAGCCTGAACTGAGTGCTTCTACTGCAAGCAGACTGGTCACTGGAAGCGGAACCGCCCCAAGTATTTGGCGGATAAGAAGGATGGCAAGGTGAACAAAGGTATATGTGATATACATGTTATTGATGTGTACCTTACTAATGCTCGCAGTAGCACCCGGATATTTGATACTGGTTCTGTTGCTAATATTCGCAACTCAAAACAGGGGCTACGTATTAAGCAAAGATTGGCTAAGGTCGAGGTGACGATGCGCGTGGGAAATGGTTCCAAAGTTGATGTGATCGCGGTCGGCACGCTACCTCTACATCTACCTTCGGGATTAGTATTAGACCTACATAATTGTTATTTGGTGCCAGCGTTGAGCATGAACATTATATCTGGATCTTGTTTGATGCGAGACGGTTATTCATTTAAATCAGAGAATAATGGTTGTTCTATTTATATGAGTAATATCTTTTATGGTCATGCACCCTTGAAGAGTTGTCTATTTTTATTATATCTCGAGAGTAGTGATACACATATTCATAATGTTGAAGCCAAAAGATGCAGAGTTGATAATGATAGTGCAACTTATTTGTGGCACTGCCGTTTAGGTCATATCAGTGTAAAGCGCATGAAGAAACTCCATACTGATGGACTTTTGGAACCACTTGATTATGAATCACTTGGTACTTGCGAACCGTGCCTCATGGGCAAGATGACTAAAACACCCACTACTAGGAAAAGGGCTATAGATGGGATTGATACTAATGGCGCATCAGGAAAGCAGTGCGCCACTACTATATATTAATGGCGCACCATCGGGTGGTGCGCCATTAGTGTGAAAGACACTAATGGCGCACTGCACGGAAGGTGCGCCACTAGTAATAATTTTTTCATTTTCCATACATACTAATGGCGCATCCGGTGAAGTGCGCCATTACTAGTTCTAACTAGTAATGGCGCACCAAACAAATGCAGAGTCTTGATCGTATTTTTTTATTCTTATTTTTAAAACTACTAATGGCATAGCGTGTCATAGTGCGCCATTACTAGTTTAAACTAGTAATGGCGCACTCGCCACAATCGCCATTAGTATATATATATTTTTACTTTTTTGCAAAACTACTAATGGCGCACCACCTGCAGGTGCGCCATGCGCATGTGCAGGTGGTGCGCCATTAGTAACCTGGGACCCCAACAAGATATTTTGGACAGCCACACCTACCCACTCACTTTCCCCACTTCATTCCCTCCACCTCCTTCTCCAAGCTTTCGGCTGCCTCCTCCTCCTCACCTCATTTGCACCATAGATTCAGCAAAATTAAGTGGTGAAATTACCTTTTTTTGATAGGTAAGTAAGGGGAAAGCTATCTTCATGTTGTAGATCTACTTTTTTTCTCCCTAGCTCGCTCCAACAACGTGCACATGCACTTTTTGTGGCCTAGCTAGATCTATGTATGTTTGTGGTGTTGCATATGTTTGTGGTGTTGCATATATGTTTGTGTTTGCAGTACCGTATTTGAAATGCGATAGTTGCCAATATTTTGCGGAATGTTGATTCATTTCCGTTTGGCGAGAATTTTGGCACTATGCATTCTTTTGGTCCTATTTTAGGGAAGGTCATGCCAAATTTTTCTTGGTTCTAAAATATCATTTTGCTCTACCCAGCGACCATGGTCCGCACGATGACCGAAGGCATCGTGAATAGGTTTCTGAGCTCCTGAAGGCCGAGATGCTTCAAAAGAACGAGACGGAGATAAGATGTCCGTGTCGAAGATGCAAGCTGAAGAGCCTTATTGCGGACCCAGATTCCGGGCAGGTGTGGGACCACCTGCTCTTGCGTGGTTTCATGGATGGCTATCGGTGGCAAGGTGATGAAGATGACTATGAAGTCGTCCATGGGGGCCGGGCAAGAAATGAGTAAGGGCAACAAGACTACCACCACGGCAAGGGCGGGCGAGAAGTCGAAGAATCTCCAGGACATGATCACGACGGTGATGCTGTACACAGTCATCATGTAGAAGATGTCGTACATGATGATGAGGAAGATCAAGACTAAGGGCATGATCATGAAGATGAAGATGCCGGAGCAGACGATGATGGAGGCTGGGTGCAGGACCCTCATATTCAAGAGCTGCTTCTCAAGCAGACGGATAACGCAACAGCTGCCACCCGAGAGAAAGCCAAGCTGGATCAACTGGAGATAGACGCAGTTACTCCATTGTATGAAGGATGCAGGCCCGAGGATACCCGCCTGAAAGTAACGCTCATGGCTCTGGAGATGAAGGTAAAACACAAAATGACCGACGCATGCTTCGACGAGAACATGTCATTCTGGCACGAACGTCTTCCCAAGGGGAACAAGTGCCCGACCAGTTTCGAGGAGGCGAAGAAAATCGTGTGTCCTCTGGATTTACCGCACGTGAAATACCATGTGTGCATGAACAATTGCATCATTTACCGGGACGAGCACGCGGAGTCTACCATATGTCCGGTGTGCGGTGTCACTCGATACAAGAAGAGGAAGAAAGCTCCTCGAAAATCGGCGTGGTACTTTTCGATCACTCCTCGTCTGCAGCGGTATTTCGCGGACCCTAAGGTAGCAAAGCTCCTGCATTGGCACGCGGATAGGGAGGAGAAGAAGCGGGAAGATGACGGAAATGATCCGGAGATAAATAAAAAAGACAAGATGCTGAGTCACCCTAAGGATGCGAGCCAGTGGCAAGCGTTGAACTTCGAATACCCAAAAATTGGGAAGGATCCAAGGAACATCGTCTTTGGCGCGAGCACCGATGGAGTCAATCCGCTTGGCAGCCGAGAAGCACACATAGCACCTGGCCTGTGTTTGTGTGGATGGACAACCTTCCCCTGGTTGTGCATGAAGAGGAAGTACATTCACATGAGTATGCTAATTGAAGGCCAAAACAACCAGGGAATGCCATCAATCAGATCTGGGCTGCTAAAGAGGAGCTAGACACGCTGTGGAAAACGCCACCAATACGTGGGATGCCATAGAGAAAGAATATTTCCCTATGAGAGCCGCCTTTGCTCACGACAAAGCGACTATCTCGATTACGGATATCTCATGGGCAGGTAGTCCACGGATTTTACGGATGCGTAAGGTGCATGGATGACACAATGTATCGCCAGCTAGATAGAGATCCCGGGTCTTTGAAAACCGTGTTCATGGGACATCGAAGGTGGCTTCACGACGATGACCCGTGGAGGAAACACAAGGATCAGTTCGATGGTGAAACCGAACCCCGAAAACGCTCGCGTACGAGGAGCGGCGAGGAAATAGACGAGTTGTTGAAAAATTGGAAAGATTGCCCACTGCCGGGAAAGAAGCAAAAGGCGCCAGAGCCGGGGAAGAAGCGAAAGGCACCAGAGCCGCTGCTGAAGGTATGGAAAACGAGGTCTGTTTTCTGGGACTTTCCGTACTGGAAGATCCACCGTGTGCCTCACAGCCTTGATGCCATGCATATCACGAATAACGTGTGCGAGAGTCTGCTTGGTACCCTGCTCAACATGCCAGAGAGGACCAAAGATGGGCGAAAGCAAGGGCAGACTTGAAATCAATGGGCATCGTGCAGGAGCTTCACGCTAATGATGATGATGATGATGATGATGAGGCGAAGCAGACACAAAACTCGTCGCAAAGGCAAAAGGCCAAGAAGACCGAAGTGACTACCCTCTCGCGTGCTTCACTCTAAGTTAGGAGGAGATCGAGCAGTTTTCACCTGCCTCATAGGAGTAAAACTTCCTTCGGATACGCTGGGAAGATAAGCGGATACCTAGACCTAGCGGGCGAAGTTCAGCGGGATGAAGTCTCACGACTATCACGCGTTGATGACGCAGATACTTCTAGTTGCAATCCGTGGGATCATGGACGCGCACGTCCGTGAAACACTATTTGGCCTATGCAACTTTTTTGACGTCATCTCTTGGAAGTCGATTGGCGTGAGGCAACTCAGAAGGCTACAGGAAGAGATCATGGTGATACTATGCGAGCTTGAGATGTACTTCCCGCCCGCATTCTTTGACGTTATGGTGCATCTGCTGGTCCATATCGTGGAGGATATCATCCAACTCGGGCTGATGTTCCTGCACAGCATGATGCCGTTCGAAAGGATGAATGGTGTCGTCAAAGGATACGTTCGCAACATGTCACGTCCAGAGGGAAGTATAGCCAGGGGCTTTCTGACCGATGAGTGTATCTCCTACTGCACGAATTATCTAGGCATCGAGAACCCCGTTGGTCTGCCCGTCAACAGGCACCTCGGCAGGCTCGCTGGATGGGGTCACCGTGAGGGTCGCCGCGAAATGCATGTCGACTTCGAGGGTCGACTCGCCGACTTTGAAAGAGCAAACCTAGTCGTGCTAAAACACATAGACGTGGTCGATCCTTGGGTGGTAGAGCACAAAACCTTTATTGAGAAGACGTACAATGACCGAGGCCAACAGAGGACGGACGGAGATATAATCAAAGAGCACAACTCATGTTTCACGCGTTGGTTCAAGCGAAGCTTCAGTCGTACCCTTTACATGAGGATTCTTCCGCGAAGAACAACTCATATTCGCCTTGTCACAGGCGCCGAGCACAACCTCGATGACCTATGAGGCGTTTATATCAACGGCTACACATTCTACACCGAGAACAAGGACATGAAGAGCGATGGTTATCGAACTCCGGGTAACGATGGAATCCTACACCGTAACGACAAGGACAGATACTACGGAAGGATCGAGGAGATCTGGGAGCTGAGCTACGCTGAGAAAGGTCCCGATGTTCCGTGTCGGATGGGCCAAGAGCGTCCTAAAAGAAGACCGGTATTTCACCACCATGGTTATACCCGGCCAAATCCAAGACCATGGGCGAAGCGCCACCGCGAAAAATGAGCCATGGGTATTGGCTTCCCAAGTGGACCAATGCTTCTTCATTACCGACCCGTCAAAGCCCAGTCGTGTTGTCGTGAGGAGAGGCAAAAGGAAGATCATCGGAATGGCTGGAGTAGCCAATGAGCAAGACTTCGACAAGTACGGCGAACCGAAGATCGAACATGACGACGACGATGAAGTAGCAGCACACACCACAAGAAGAAGCAGGACCACCCTACCTAAAGGACGTCCGTTCCACAGAAGAACACCATTTGCGAAAAAGAAGGGCAAGAAGATTGTGAACAGATAGCTAGCTAAGATCGATTGTATTTAAATCGTAGTCTTCATTTCTCGATTGTATTTCATGGGCACTTTTTGATATCATTAATAATTTTAAATTTCATGGGCACTTTTTGAATTCATGAGGACACTCGATCTTGATCCCCCTCCACCGCCGCCGACGAGCACCCGGCCCCACGCACCCTCCCCCGCTCCACCGCCGCCAACGGGCACCCCCCGCACCTTCCCCCGCTCCACCGCCGCCGCCGATGATATTTTCAAGTAACAAATTTGAACATATTTTTTAAAAAATTATTACTATTTTTATAAAAAAATATTACTATTATGATTTAAACAAGTAACATATTTAAACACAAATAAATATCAAACAACATTTAAAATGCAAAAAAAATTATTGGGGAGCCTGGGAATCGAACCCAGGACCTCCTGGTGTGTGTGCTGTGTGCTGACCAATCGGGCTAGTGGGCCGGTTCTGATGTGGATTGGGTTAGGTGGAATATAACCTGTGCTCGAACTGTAATAAAAAAAACATTCTAATGGCGCACCTCTGCGGGGTGCGCCATTGCTATCTAAAAAAAAGATTTCTAATGGCGCACCGATGGTTGGTGCGCCATTAGTAAGCTTCCCCCTAGCTATCCTCCCTCTCCCTCGCCAGATCCCCTTCCACCCTTTCTCCCTCGCCACCAGATCCACACCCGCGCGCTGCCCCGACCCACGACGCCGCCGCCCCGACCCTTGCCGGACTCCACCCCGCCGCCCCGTGCCCCCACCCCTCCGCCCGACCTCGCGGACTCCACCCCGCCGCCCTCGCGCCCCACCCCCACCCCGCCACCCGACCCTCGCCGGACTCCTCCTCGCCCGTCGGCGCCGAGCAGCGACACAGCACCGTCGCCCCCGACCCTCCTCCTCCCTTTCCCTCCTCCTCCTCCCTTGCCCCCGCTGCTGCAGTGGCGGCCCCTTCTCTGTCTCGCAGGGCAAGGTCTCCGGGGCCTCTACGACACCGACGCCTCCACCGTCTACGGCGTCTGCGCCTTCTTCCACCTCCAGCCACCGCGGCCTCACCGTCGAGTAGTCATCAAATTCGTCTCCGTTGAACCGTCCCCAACCACGCCGTCTACTCTCTTCAGTTTCCCCTCCTCCCCTTGGTCGTTTGCTCCCCGTAGCACCGCCCCTGTGATTAATGCTTCATATGATGTTCAATTTTTGCATAAGTTGAAGAAACAATAGTTCTACTAACAAGCAGAAGAAAGGAGTGGGCTCTGGTCCAAATGATGTTTAACATGAATTTAACTAAACATGAATTTTATGTTGTTGCTGCTGAAGATGAGTAGCTGTAGGAAGATGATGCATAGTAGTTTTATGTTGTTGTAGTAGTTGTAGGATGTTATTGTAGTTGAAGTTGCAGGAGTAGATAATGGAGTCCTGCCAATTTACTATTAGTAAAGATGTTGAACACACAACTGTTGTTTACTCTAGTGATAGGAGTAGTAGTGGTGGCCATCTAGTTGGGCCAGTACTGCTAGGACTTGCTCCAGATTTTAGGATTTCTTTTCTTTTAGGATTTATTTTCTTCTAGGACTAGGTTTTTATTATTTTTCTGTTGTGATTGTTTTTTGAGCTCTTTCTTTTTCATTTCCTACTATCCTTATCCTAATTATCTTAAATTGTTATGATGTGTGTAACAGGATTATATCTTGGATTTGCTAGTGGACTTTGGGAGTTTCTTAGCCAGCTTGGTGACTCCATATTTTTCACTATTTCAGCAAGTCTTTTGTAAGCATTAAACTTTCAGCACTACATTTTTTATCTTATGTGTACATCTGTTTGCTTCCAATTGCTATATATGTATTGTTGTTACTAAAAATGATGAAGCTCCTGTCAATTGCTATACATATATATGTGTATGATGACCCTCCTTTCCTGCAGTAGTATAACTAGGATATAAAGCACATTGAACTAACAATCGTGTATGGTGCCTAAACTACAATGATTCAGGAACATCAGATGACATAGCATGTGGATATTGACATAGGATGAGTACATTAATAAGTGAGCCAAAAGTGATGGACAAACCTCATGCTAGGAATTCTCGAGGGTTGCATCTTTCTGAATGACCCTAATTGTCACTGACAATATCTGGACAGATTGAAAACAATTTAACTTTAGTACTTCAAGTAATTTGCATGAAAGATTTTTGAAGTCCAACTTCGAATCCAGAATTTGATTAGTTCCAGAATTTGTATGACCACAGATTTGTAAAGTTTCAGAGATTTGTATGACCAAAGATACAGTTCAGATTTGATTACTTCCATAAATTTGTATGACCAAATATATATTTCAGATTTGTAAAGTTTCGAGATTTGTACGTATGACCAAAGATACTGATTCAGATTTGAATTGTTTCAGAAATTGGTATGACCAAAGATGCTATTGTATATAAATGGGCTGCTGTAGAACTGTTCTTCATCTTTACAATCTTTGTTGTATAGAAATATGCTGAATTTAGCAAAAAAAAGGGTCTGGGAGACGCCGCTGCTGCTTGAGGCCCTTGAGAGGCCCTTCGTGTCGTGATGATTTTGCAGATACCCCGAGAGGCCCTTGAGTTTGTCGAAATGTCGATTAACTTCCATTCCGTGAATTTTAGCATGACTTTGCTAAAAATCGGACATATGAGGTACTTGCTACTAATGCATGGGCCGGGGTATCTTTGTACTTAATTAAGTAGGATCAACTGCCCCTTTATTCTTGCTGCATTAAACCCAACTTAGAATTCTCCTCAGCATCGATAAACCCTAGATGATAAACCCAACATAGGTGGCAATAGAGCCAAGTGATTAGTGCAATAAACCCAACATAGGCTTTTAGGGTGCCTCGGCGTCGACAAACCCTAAATGATAAAAGCTTAGCTTTTAGGATGCCTCGGTGTCGACAAACCCTAAATGATGAGACCATGATCTTGTTCCTTGACAATAACCAACTTTTGACCAATTTTTTTTTCCTATTTAGAGCGAAACATGGCCCACAACGATGAGGCCGGCGGTTCGAGCGACAAGCAATTCTGGGAGCTGTCCCAGGAGTTGGAGGAAGAACCTCACCGCTATGAGGACACCGCGGAAGACACCGATCCTGACTACACAACCCCTAGTGGCGTCGGGGATGACACCACTGATGGTGCCGCCGAGGATGCCACCACTGATGATGGCGGCGCACACATAGATGGCAGCCAACCGAAGAGGCAACGGAAGGACCGGCGCCCGAGCGTGCTCGGCACCGTCAGGGAGGAATTTACTGAAGTGGACTCCGACGGGAATCTGACGGCGTCCAAACAAGTAGTCAAGGGGTACTCGATTCAGCTTGGGTGCATTCTCTGGAGCACCGTCTCGATCAACACTGAGAACCTAATGCATAAGGACCACGGGAATTTGCGCAGCCTCCTCTTCACGAAGTTGCACGAATGATACAAGTTCCCCGCTGAGTTTGCAAACACACGCCTCTTAGGGAATAAAGTGAATAGTACCGCCCTCACGAGGATGAGCACAACCCTGTCTACTTGGAGAAGCACGGTGAAGGCAATGATTGACAAAGGTGGTAGTTATGACAAGATCAAGGCGAAATATCCTTTGATGAGTGAAGATGAGTACAAGGAGTTCAAGATCAAGTGCGAGAGCAGCGCAACCTCCGAATCAAGTCAGTGGGGGAAAGAAATGCGGAAGTTGAACTTAGGGGTCCACCAATTCGGTCCGCGGTTCTGAGTGGCGGAGCCTATATGGGACAAGGAGGGCGCGGGCGTGCCGAGCAAGGCCTACCGCCCGCTTCGAGAAATACCGTGACAAGCAGACCAGGAACTTTCTCAGGGCCCGGTACAAGGAGGACCCGGTAACAAAGGAGCTTACCACGGATCCGAAGATCAGGGCGCTCGAGCTTGTTCTGGTAAGGAATACACCCCCGCTTAATTAGCTCCATATGGTTGCATTGTAATTAATCCCCAATATTTCTAAATGGTTCACGTTCCTTCCGCAGGACACTGAAAGAAGTAGCGCGGAGTCGTCTCAGAGATCCCCTTTCGACACCCCTTTAAATATGGCGTTGAACGTAATTAAAAACAAGGATAAGCTCAGTAAGCCGACGTCAGCTGGTCGTGTGACCGGCAAAGGCTTGTCCACAAAATGGTCGTCATACTATACCGCTGGTGGGCGAAAGGAGAAAAAGACCAGCTCGGAAAGCCAGTCGGCGCGAGGTTGAAGCACTCAAGGCACAAGTGGCGCGGATTCCGGAGCTTGTCCAAGAGCAAGTGGAACAACAACTGGGAACGAAGCTCAACGCCATGGTGCCTACGTTGATTCATGGGCTGACGACGTGGATTACGGGCGGCCAATAGGGGCCTCCCCCGGTTCCCAGCTTCACGGCCAGCAACTCGCACAGCGCGCAGGCGGTGCCATTGGTGTCTCCGGCGGCACCATTGGTGTCTCCGGCGGAGGCTATATTCGTGTCTCCGGCGCCGGCACGGGCATTGGAGCTTAATGCACCCGGGTGTACGCCGGCCGACACCTCGCCAGCAAGCGGCCCCCGTCGATTACCGCCCGCCGTTGGCGGTGCCTCTACATTAGCCGAGCTCGACAGCATCACGGTAACTAAGCCTCTCGGCCGATGACTTCATCTCCTTGCCTTTGACTGGGCATCCCTGACGCCCTACATGTTTTTGCAGGGCGCCACCGACGTTCCTTGCACTCTTCTGCACTTCGTGGGCGGCGAGTTGGTCGATGTCGCCAAGGGCAGAATCGTTCAACCGGGCAACCCCATGTTCCACGGTAATCCGATGCCACCCAGAGTGTATAGGGTTGAAGTGGTTCGGGTGCTGCCAGGCTGCGATGAGCTATTACCTCCGATTCGACCTGCTAGGGCCGACGAAGAATATGAGATGACCCTCAGCGCCTGCGTAAACTGGCCCCTGCTTTGGCCGAAGAGCCAGATTCATTTGGGGGCGGGGGACACCACCCCACAGACAAGACAGCCAGTCGTGCCGGCGCCAAGCCATGGCAAGAATGCCGCAACGCTACCGGACCTACCGGACATCCCTATGGCACAGGATACGGACAACCCTATGGCACAGGATCCGGAAGGCGACGACAACGACGACGGTACATTTACCAAAGTTGATAAGTACTTTGCCGAACATGGGTACGCTGACGAGTTCTGCGGGCCTCTTTCTCGAGAACCCAACCAAGACGACCGCGATCTAGCTGGTACGGCGGAGAAATCAATTGCAACAGCGCCGTCGGCGTTCAGTTCTCAGGACACGCCTCTAGCCCCCGCCTTCACCGAGCCTCAGATAGCTGAGGTGCGAAATATTATCAGCCCCAACACGCTCAAGAAGGCGGTCTGTGAGCAGAACTCGGTCCCATTAAAGGAGATCAAGAAGAAGGGACGAAAACGAAAGACTAACAAGGGAGCCAGTGCGAGCCAGCCAGCACCGAGTTCGATCCGTGCTCAGGACGGGCCACCTTCACCTAAGGATATCTCGAGGAGGGTGCATGTGGCGGGTAGGGCTATGTTACCGCCAAATATGCTGAATGCTGCAACCGGTGCTATGCGGAGTCTGCACGACAGTGTTCTTTCTTTGGAGAAGCAGCGTCTGAGAGAGAATGATGTGGCATACCCGGTTTTCGTGGCCAAGGTGCCAGAGGGCAAGGGCTTTGTGGATGGCGACATCGGGGGTATGATCGTCCTGCGGTTTGATGACATCTTTGCTATGTTTAACCTTCATCCGCTTCATTACACCTTCGTTCGGCTGTTTTCGCTGAGTATGGAGATGCGGATCATTAGAGACAAGACCCCGGACATCGTGATAGTCGCCCCTTCTACATGCGTGCCAAGCACTTGAGCAGCGCTGGGGACCGCCAAGTTGCGAGTTCACACCTCGAAGGCGTCATTCTAGCAAACCCAGATTAGTATAACTTCCTTGTGGCTTACTTTCCCGAGTAAGTCACCCCTTAACCGCCCCGTAACATATGATTTCTTAGATTTTGATCGTTCTTTTTTTTTCTAACATTCCGTGTTCTGTGCAGTGATACACATTGCACACTCATCCTCTTAAGCCCGAAATATTCCATGGCCACGTATTTCGACCCGAACAGTAACTCCAAGATAGACTACACAAATGTCAAGAAAGTTCTTGATGATGTTCTCCCTGGCTATGCCAAATCTGGAGGGACCTTCACCAGGGCAGTTCGTAAGTACGGCAAGCACATGTTCTCACACAATACGAAGTTCTACTGCGTCAAGCAGCCGCCTGGCGGTCAGAAGGATGCCTACTACGCCCTCCATCAAATGCGGGCGATCGTAAGGGACCAACATCAACTTCTACTACCAGATAATCTCAAAGATTGGGCCGCGAGCTTGTCGGCAGTCCAGGACGCGGACCTCAGACAAGAATTCTTTCGCATCCAGTCAGAGTTTGCGGACATCATCCATCAAGATGTCCTTCATACCTCGGGGCAGTTCTTCCTCAGATATCAACCGTCCAACAGTGAGATAGATGAAACGCTACAAATGCAGGGTGACAACAACCGCGATTTCATGACCATCATGACAGACGGCGGCTTCATCCACACTCCTGTCCGATGAGTCGAGTCGAAAGTAGTGATGTGTAGTTCTGAAACATTGATTGGCTCATGTTGTAATTAAACTTTAATGAATTCGTATGTCTCTTTGGTTTGGACAGTCGTTCAACTTAGATGTAATCGATGCTATTTATTAGTAGGACCATGAATCGTGCTATTAATGTCTTGCTTTTCTCTTTAGATCCTTTTGTTGCATACTTACATATTGCTTATGTATATTCTGTTGTTTGGCTTGTGCATAGAGATGCCGTCGTATGTCGTGTACAAGGGTAAGGTTCCCGGAGTCTACGACGACTGGGAGGAGTGTGGGAGACAGGTTCACCATTTCAGCGGTAACAGTTACAAAGGGTACACCACTAGGGCGGAGGCCGAATCTAGATACGCCCGCTATCTAGCGGGAGAGAACCAGATGAAGACTAGTTTGATCGCGATGATGCTCATCGTGATGACCGCAGCTCTCTTCTATGTGATGGTAGTTTAGATGATCGATATCGACTTGTAATGTGAAGACAAACTCGATACTCGCGGTCTTGAGACTTGTAATGTTTTATCTTTGTTCGGTCTTTTGAATTCAGAGACTAATATGATGAATTGTATTCGGAGACTAATCTTCTATTGTATTCGATGAATCTGCTCTTGCTGTGTGCTGCTGTCTATATTCTGTCCAGTAATATATTTTGTAACCTGTGCAAAAATCAGAAAAGTAAAAAAAAGAAAAACCAAATATTCATACTAATGGCGCATCAGCTCAAGGTGCGCCATTAGTATGCCAAAGGATACTAATGGCGCATCACAACAGGGTGCGCCATTAGTATGACAAAGCACATGGTTACGTATGGCCCCCCGGGAGGCACACAAATGGCGCATGGTGTTATACTAATGGCGCACTACGTGGTGCGCCATTAGTATACCAGATACTAATGGCGCACCAGTGGTGCGCCATTAGTAAAAAATACTAGTGGCGTGATACTAATGGCGCACCGGTAGTGCGCCATTAGTAGGCAAAACCGGTGTGCCATTAGTAGGCCTTTTCCTAGTAGTGGCCGTTCTCCGGAACTATGGAGAGAGCAACAGATTTGTTGGAAATCATACATACAGATGTATGTGGTCCGGTGAATGTTGAGGCTCGTGGCGGATATCGTTATTTTCTCACCTTCACAAATGATTTAAGCAGATATGGGTATATCTACTTAATGAAACATAAGTCTGAAACTTTTGAAAAGTTCAAAGAATTTCAGAGTGAAGTTGAAAATCATCGTAACAAGAAAATAAAGTTTCTACGATCTGATCGTGGAGGAGAATATTTGAGTTACGAGTTTGGTCTACATTTGAAACAATGTGGAATAGTTTCGCAACTCACGCCACCCGGAACACCACAGCGTAATGGTGTTTCCGAACATCGTAATCTTACTTTACTTGATATGGTGCGATCTATGATGTCTCTTACTGATTTACCGCTATCGTTTTGGGGTTATGCTTTAGAGACGGCTACATTCACGTTAAATAGAAAACCATCCAAATCCGTTGAGACGACGCCTTATGAACTATGGTTTGGCAAGAAACCAAAGTTGTCATTTCTTAAAGTTTGGGGCTGCGATGCTTATGTGAATAAACTTCAACCTGGTAAGCTCTAACACAAATCGGAGAAATGTGTCTTCATAGGATACCAAAAGGAGACTGTTGGGTACACCTTCTATCACAAATCCGAAGGCAAGACTTTTGTTGCTAAATTTAGAGTTTTTCTAGAGAAGGAGTTTCTCTCGAAAGAAGTGAGGGGGAGGAAAGTAGAACTTGATGAGGTAACTATACCTACTCCCTTATTGGAAAGTAGTTCATTGCAGAAATCGGTTTCTGCGACACCTACACCAATTAGCGAGGAAGTTAATGATGATGATCATGAAACTTCAGATCAAGTTGTTACTGAACCTCGTAGGTCAACCAGAGTAAGATCCGCTCCAGAGTGGTACGGTAATCCTGTTCTGGAAGTTATGTTACTAGACCATGACGAACCTATGAACTATGAAGAAGCGATGGTGAGCCCAGATTCCGCAAAATGGCTTGAGGCCATGAAATCTGAGATGTGATCCATGTATGAGAACAAAGTGTGGACTTTGGTTGACTTGCCCGATGATCGGCAAGCAATTGAGAATAAATGGATCTTCAAGAAGAAGACTGACGCTGATGGTAATGTTACTGTCTACAAAGCTCGACTTGTCGTGAAAGGTTTTCAACAAGTTCAAGGGATTGACTACGATGAGACCTTCTCACCCGTAGCGATGCTTAAGTCTGTCTGAATCATGTTAGCAATTGCCGCATTTTATGATTATGAAATTTGGCAAATGGATGTCAAAACTGCATTCCTGAATGGATTTCTGGAAGAAGAGTTGTATATGATGCAACCGGAAGGTTTTATCGATCCAAAGGGAGCTAACAAAGTGTGCAAGCTCCAGCGATCCATTTATGGACTGGTGCAAGCCTCTCGCAGTTGGAATAAACGCTTTGATAGTGTGATCAAAGCATTCGGTTTTGTACAGAATTTTGGAGAAGCATGTATTTACAAGAAAGTGAGTGGGAGCTCTATAGCATATATGATATTATATGTGGATGACATATTGCTGATTGGAAATGATATAAAATTTCTGGATAGCATAAAGGGATACTTGAATAAGAGTTTTTCGATGAAAGACCTTAGTGAAGCTGCTTACATATTGGGCATCAAGATCTATAGAGATAGATCAAGACGCTTAATTGGACTTTCACAAAGCACATACCTTGACAAAGTTTTGAAGAAGTTCAAAATGGATCAAGCAAAGAAAGGGTTCTTGCCTGTGTTAGAAGGTGTGAAGTTGAGTAAGACTCAATGCCCGACCACTTGAGAAGATAGAGAGAAGATGAAAGATGTTCCCTATGCTTCAGCCATAGGCTCTATCATGTATGCAATGCTGTGTACCAGACCTAATGTGTGCCTTGCTATAAGTCTAGCAGGGAGGTACCATAGTAATCCAGGAGTGGATCACTGGACAGCGGTCAAGAACATCCTGAAATACCTGAAAAGGACTAAGGATATGTTTCTCGTTTATGGAGGTGACAAAGAGCTCATCGTAAATGGTTACATTGATGCAAGCTTTGACACTTATCCGGACGATTCTAAATCGCAAACCGGATACGTGTTTACATTGAACGGTGGAGCTGTCAGTTGGTGCAGTTCTAAACAAAGCGTCGTGGCGGGATCTACGTGTGAAGCGGAGTACATAGCTGCTTTGGAAGCAGCAAATGAAGGAGTCTGGATGAAGGAGTTCATATCCGATCTAGGTGTCATACCGAGTGCATTGGGTCCAATGAAAATCTTTTGTGAGAATACTGGTGCAATTGCCTTCGCAAAGGAATCCAGATTTCACAAGAGAACCAAGCACATCAAGAGACGCTTCAATTCCATCCGGGATCTAGTCCAGGTGGGAGACATAGAAATTTGCAAGATACATACGGATCTGAATGTTGCAGATCCGTTGACTAAGCCTCTTCCACGAGCAAAACATGATCAGCACCAAGGCTCCATGGGTGTTAGAATCATTACTGTGTAATCTAGATTATTGACTCTAGTGGAAGTGGGAGACTGAAGGAAATATGCCATAGAGGCAATAATAAAGTTATTATTTATTTCCTTATATCATGATAAATGTTTATTATTCATGCTAGAATTGTATTAACCGGAAACATAATACATGTGTGAATACATAGAAAACAGATTGTCACTAGTATGCCTCTACTTGGCTAGCTCGTTGATCAAAGATGGTTATGTTTCCTAGCCATAGACATCAGTTGTCATTTGATTCACGAGATCACATCATTAGGAGAATGATGTGATTGACATGACCCATTCCGTTAGCTTAGCACACGATCATTTAGTATGTTGCTATTGCTTTCTTCATGACTTATACATGTTCCTATGACTATGAGATTATGCAACTCCCGTTTACCGTAGGAACACTTTGCGTGCTACCAAACGTCACACCGTAACTGGTTGATTATAAAGGAGCTCTACAGGTGTCTCCAAAGGTACTTGTTAGGTTGGCGTATTTCGAGATTAGGATTTGTCACTCCGATTGTCGGAGAGGTATCTCTGGGCCCTCTCAGTAATGCACATCACTTAAGCCTTGCAAGCATTGCAACTAATGAGTTAGTTGCGGGATGATGTATTACAGTACGAGTAAAGAGACGTGTCGGTAACGAGATTGAACTAGGTATTGAGATACCGACGATCGGATCTCGGGCAAGTAACATACTGATGACAAAGGGAACAACGTATGTTGTTATGCGGTCTGACCGATAAAGATCTTCGTAGAATATGTGGGAGCCATTATGAGCATCCAGGTTCCACTATTGGTTATTGACCGGAGACGTGTCTCGGTCATGTCTACATAGTTCTCGAACCCGTAGGGTCCGCACGCTTAACGTTACTATGACAGTTATATTATGAGTTTATATGTTTTGATGTACCGAAGGTTGTTCGGAGTCCCGGATGTGATCACGGACATGACGAGGAGTCTCGAAATGGTCGAGACATGAAGGTTGATATATTGGAAGCCTATGTTTGGATATCGGAAGTGTTCCGGGTGAAATTGGGATTTTACAGGAGTACCGTGAGGTTACCGGAACCCCCCGGGAACTTAATGGGCCTTAGTGGACCTAGGTGGAAGAGAGGAGAGGCGGCTAGGGGTGGGCCGCGCGCCCCTCCCCCCAGTCTGAATAGGACAAAGAGAGGGGGGCGCCCCCCCCCACCTTCCTTCTTCTCCTCCACTCCTTCCCCCTCCCAAGTCCTAATCCAACTAGGAAATGGGGGGGGGGGAGTCCTACTCCCGGTGGGAGTAGGACTCCTCCCGGCGCGCCTCTCCCTTGGCCGGCCGCACCCCCCCTTGCTCCTTTATATAAGGGGGCAGGGGGGCAGCCCATGGACACAACATTGATCAGTTGATATTTTCGCCGTGTGCGGTGCCCCCCTCCACCATAGTCCACATCGATAATACTGTAGCGGTGCTTAGGCGAAGCCCTGCATCGGTAGAACATCAACATCGTCACCACGTTGTCGTGCTGACGAAACTCTCCCTCAACACTCGGCTGGATCGGAGTTCGAGGGACGTCATTGGGCTGAACGTGTGCTGAACTTGAAGGTGTCGTACGTTCGGTACTTGATCGGTCGGATTGTGAAGACGTACGACTACATCAACCGCATTGTGCTAACGCTTCCGCTTTCGGTCTACGAGGGTAAGTGGACAACACTATCCCCTCTTGTTGCTATGCATCACCATGATCTTGCGTTTGCGTAGGAATATTTTTGAAATTACTACGTTCCCAACACATTAATTATTCAAGATAGAGCTAAGAACTGTATTTCCACTAACATACACTCCACACTCTCTATTCTTTTAATATAGTTCCATACTTGCATTTTACCTATGATACTATGCTAAGAACCACGCATTGTGGGCCCTTCCCACTGCTCCACTTTGTACATATGCTAAGGCAGGTGCAATTATGCAAATAATGTTATGTGGCAAGATAATTAAGAGGATAGAGAGAGGATGAAAGTGCATGTAGCCCCAAAGTGTAGTTTTGGTAATTAATGACAATATCTATGGCGTAATGTTTTCACTGATATGTATTTGAAGGGATATTTCATAGGTGGTGCCTTGAGGATATTGGATGGATTCAAGTACGAATGTCATAGTGATGCATGAAGCATATTGGGCTGATTTAAGAAGAGTTTCATTAAAAGACCCGAGGAAGAGTTCTCATGGTATCCCTCTTTGCATACACCTTGTCCGTGGGTTTAGGTGGCTGAGCCCACTAGGTCCATGGAAATCTCTCTTGACACCCCATGCACACGGTCCTCCTGACCTCTGTGCACACGGGGTCGAGTGTTAAACTCTCTAAATATGCCATGCGCACGAAGCCTAGGGTTTAAGTCTCAGGGTCTCATGTCTAGTGAGGTTACTAATTGGTCTTTGGAGATATCCATTAAAGCCATCAATATTGATTTTAATTCCTAACCAAATATGTTCAAGATGGAGTTCATCGGGCGATCTCAAAGGTTGACATATTTGGGCTTATAAATATCAAGGCCTCGAGAAGTATGAGAATTAAATCTATAGTGTCAAGAGAAGATTAGGAGGATCTCATGTGTTACCTTTTGGTTGATCATGTCTTAAACTAAGCAACTAGAGTGAATTCGTTGCGCCTTTCAAGAGATTGTGATGGAGAATTTAGAAGAGCAAGTGATTACCAATATGATGTTCATGGTGAAACTTGATATGATTAAGTCTTTGGTGTTCTCTTCATAAATTAACGAAGTGAAAATAAGAGTTCTTTGTGGTTTTCAATAAACCAAGATGGAGCATGAAGTAAATATGTTAGCTTACCCAGATGAATCAAGAAGATTGATACTAGATGGTAAGCATACATGCACAAACAATGTATGCATGGGATCAAGTAATCTAGTGGTATCATAAGTAATTGTGAATTGTGTTTTTCTGAAGTAACCCGTGCTATTTTTTTATTATGTCTATGTGGGTTAAGTGTTTCTCCGGCGCCGTCCTTCGCAGTACGATGTTGAGTGACACGGGACGATGCAGAGCCAAAGCTTCTACTACAACCCCGGTCCAACCGCAACCGGTGCAGCACAATGTGAACAGCGAGGTCCTCCATGTTGTCCTCAGCGCTAGATCTACCACCGAATGTTGCACTGATGCCGTATGTCGGCATAGTTTGGAAGGAAAGGGGATGGGGAGAGGAGGAGACAGAGAGAAGTGGAGTGAAATGAGCTTTGACCGCTGTTTAGGGTTCGTCCAGACTGGGGATAAATATGGGGTCGTGTGGGCCAGGGTGAGCCGGTCCGATGTGGCGGATGCGACAGGGCACATCCGGGATATTCAGTATGGGAGGACAAGTGGATCCCTTCTACGTTCACAATGTCCCTGATGCTACGCCCAGCAGGTGCGACAATCCACACTGTCGATGAGTTGATTGATACTGACAGCTGGAGTTGGCGAAGGGAACTAGTGAGAGAAAACTTCATTGCACCGGAGTGACAACAATTCTGAATATCCCTCTACGGCGGGGAGGAGGTGAAGATTTCCTTGCGTGGGCACATGAGAAGTCAGGCATCTACTCTGTTAAATCACTGTACCAGGCTCTAGTGAATCAAAAAGAGCGCTTAGCACTAGATGAAGGACAGGTTACCGGCACCTCAGTGAATCAACAACAGATGTGGAACGCAATCTGGAAGCTCAAAGTCTCCCCGAAAATGAGGGTGTTCTGGTTGCGGGTAATGAGGGGCATCTTACCTGATGAATGCACCCTAAAACACCGCCACATAAGATAGGCCAGCACTTGCAAAATTTGTCTAGCCATGAATGAGGACATGGAACATGCACTGCTGCATTGTTCGCATGCACGGAGGTTTTTTTGGAGGAAACAAGATTGTTATTTCATGTTGATCTACCTCGGCTCCATCCTCTTACTTGGACGAAAGACATTCTATGCGATCTCCGATTCTCTGACAAGGAACGGGCGATCTTCATCACGGTGATGTGGGCAATTTGGATGTCTCGAAACCGATTGACTCATGACAAGGAGGGGTGGAATACACCTATTCTGTCAGACGGATTAGAGAAGACCTAGCCATCTTGGAGTTACCTAGGCAGCAGGAAATCACGCTACCCGGCTTCGGTTGGGAGCCTCCTGACGATTCTCATATCAAGATCAATACAGATGCTGCGGTTCACCTTGATGATGGCAATGCAGGAGCGGGAGGTGTCGCCCGCTCGTCCTCAGGGTTCAAGGGTGCATGGTGCAAGCCGATATCGGGTGTTACGGATCCTCTCATCGCGGAGGCTATAGCGCTGAAGGAAGGAGTCCTTCTTGCTACACTTCGAGGTTTCACGCATGTGATCATGGAGACTGACTGTCTAGAGGCAATTCACCTCTGGAACTATCGCTATACCGGCCGGTCTGTGATAGCACCTATCTTGTTTTAAATTGGAGAGCTAGCCCTTAGTTTTACTTCTTTTCGTATTCATCATGTAATGAGAACAGCTAATGGTCCTGCACACCTGTGTGCTAAGCGTGCTTGTACGCTTAACATGATCGAGAGCTGGCAAGATACCACTCCTGGCTTCCTGATCAGTAACCTTCTGGCTGACTGTTCAGCGAACACTTTTGTTGAATACAAGCTCTCTAAAGTTCCCCGCAAAAAAAAGTTAGACCAGACGTCCGCTGACGGTTGGGAAGCATGATACCTTTTTGTGACCAGTCTCTCACTCGGTCGTCCGATGAGTCAGTTTGGCGAGGTTGGGTGTAGATGCTCTAAGCTCACACTGAGGGTGAATTACAAAAAGCCACAACATTCTAAGTTCAATTCTGGATTTGCTACCACATTCCTTGGGCACCCCATATATCTACCTATTTCCTTACTATTTTCTCAGTAAACATTGATGACCGATTTGCGGTAAATTAATAAAATTCTGACTTATCAGGTCCACCATAAGCGCTGACATGGCACAGATTGGTCGCAACGCTTCTTGGCCATTAAGTTGGATGGAGAGCCCATCCGTCAGCACGGTGATACGTCTCCAACGTATCTATAATTTTTGATTGTTCCATGCTATTATATTATCTGTTTTGGATGTTTTATATGCATTAATATGCTATTTTATATAATTTTTGGGACTAACCTATTAACAGAGAGCCCAGTTCCAGTTCCTATTTTTCCTTGTTTTAGAGTTTCGTAGAAAAGGAATACCAAATTGAGTCCAAACGGAATGAAACTTTAGCAATGATTTTTCTTGGACCAGGAGACACCCAGAGGGCTTGGAGTGCATGTCAGGAAAGCCACGAGGCGGCCACAAGGTCGGGAGGCGTGCCCGGGGGGTAGGGCGCACCCCCACCCTTGTGTCCCCCTCGTTGCTCCACCGACCTATTTCTTCTGCCTATATATTCTCAAATATCGAAAAACCTTCTAGGGGAGCCACAAAATCACTTTTCCACCACCGCAACCTTCTGTACCCATGAGATCCCATCTAGGGGCCTTTCCTGGCGTCCTGCTGGAGGGGGATTTAATCACGGAGGGCTTCTACATCAACACCATTGCCTCTCCGATGAAGCGTGAGTAGTTTGCCACAGACCTACGGGTCCATAGCTAGTAGCTAGATGGCTTTTTCTCTCTTTGATTCTCAATACCATGTTCTCCTCGATGTTCTTGGAGATCTATTCGATGTAATAATCTTTTGCGGTGTGTTTGCCGAGATCCGATGAATTGTGGATTTATGATCAACTTATCTATGAATATTATTTGAATCTCCTCTGAATTCTTATATGCATGATTTGATATCTTTGCAATCTCTTCGAACTATCAATTTGGTTTGGCCAACTAGATTGGTTTTTCTTGCAATGGGAGAAGTGCTTAGCTTTGGGTTCAATCTTGCGGTGCTCGATCCTAGTGATAGAAGGGGAACCGACACATATTGTATTGTTGCCATCGAGGATTACAAGATGGGGTTTTCATCATATTGCTTGAGTTTATCCCGCTACATCATATCATCTTTCTTAATGCGTTACTCTGTTCCTATGAACTTAATACTCTAGATGCAGGCAGGAGTCGGTCGATGTGTGGAGTAATAGTAGTAGATGCAGGCAGGAGTCGGTCTACTTGATACGGACGTGATTCCTATATTCATGATCATTGCCTTAGACATCGTCATAACTTTGTGCTTTTCTATCAATTGCTCGGCAGTAATTTGTTCACCCACCGTAATAATTTCTATCTTGAGAGAAACCTCTAGTGAAAGCTATGCCCCCCGGGTCTATTTTCCATCATAGAAGTTTCTGATCTATAATTTTCGTTTCCTATTTACTTTATTTGCAATCTTTTACTTTCCGTTCCATAAACCAAAAATACCAAAAATATTACTTTACCGTTTATCCATCTCTATCAGATCTCACTTTGCAAATAACCATGAAGGGATTAACAACCCCTTTATCATGTTGGGTGCAAGTTGGTGTTTGGTTGTGCAGGTATTCAGTGGCTTGCACGCTGTCTCCTATTGGATTGATACCTTGGTTCTCAAAAGCTGAGGGAAGTACTTACTCTACTTTGCTACATCACCCTTACCTCTTCAAGGGAAAAACCAACGCAAGCTAAATAGGTAGCAGGAAGAATTTCTGGCGCCGTTGCCGGGGAGATCTACGCCGAGCCGAGACATACCAAGTACCCATCATAAACTCTCATCCCGTGCATTACATTATTTGCCATTCGCCTCTCGTTTTCCTCTCCCCCACTTCTAAAACGATTTTCGTATAGATTTGCCTTTCCTTTGCCCCTCTATTGATCAACTTCGTTTGCTTTTTGTGTGGTCGTGCGATTGGATTGCTTGCTTTGTCACGATGGCTCAAGATAATACCAAATTGTGTGACTTTTTCAAAACCAATAATAATGATTTTATTAGTACTCCAATTGCTCCAGCTACGAATGCGGAATCTTGTGAAATTAATACCGCTTTGCTGAATCTTGTTATGAAAGATCAATTTTCCGGCCTTCCCAATGAAGATGCCGCATCCCATCTTAATAATTTTGTTGATTTGTGTGATATGCAAAATAAAAAAAGATGGGGATAATGATATTGTTAAATTGAAGCTATTTCCATTCTCACCTCGAGATCGTGCTAAAACTTGGTTTTCATCTTTGCCTAAAAATAGTATTGATTCATGGAATAAGTGTAAAGATGCTTTTATTTCCAAGTATTTTCCTCCCGCTAAGATCATCTCCCTTAGGAACGATATTATGAATTTTAAGCAACTTGATCATGAACATGTTGCACAATCTTGGGAGAGGATGAAATTGATGATACGAAATTGCCCTACTCATGGTTTGAATTTGTGGATGATTATACAAAAAATTTACACCGGATTGAATTTTGCTTCTAGAAATCTTTTAGATTCGGCCGCGGGAGGCACTTTTATGGAAATTATGTTAGGAGAAGATATCAAACTTCTAGATAATATTATGGTTAATTATTCTCAATGGCATACCGAAAGATCTTCCATTAATAAAAAAGTGCATGCGATTGAAAAGATTAATGTTTTAAGTGGAAATATGGATGAACTTATGAAATTATTTGCTATAAAGAGTGCTCCTATTGATCCTAATGATATGCCTTTGTCTATTTTGATTGAGAATAATAATGAATCTATGGATGTGAATTTTGTTGGTAGGAACAATTTTGGTAATAACGTATATCGAGGTAATTTTAATCCTAGGCTGTTTCCTAGTAATTCCTCTAATAATTATGGTAATTCCTACAAAAATTCTTCGGGAAATTATAATAAGATGCCCTCTAATTTTTAGAATAGTGTTAAAGAATTTATGAGTTCGCAAAAGAATTTCAATGCTATGATTGAAGAAAAATTGCACAAGATTGATTATTTGGCTAGGAACGTGGATATAATTTCGCTTGATGTTGTTTCTTTGGAACTTAGATCTATTCCACTTAAGCATGATATCAATGAGTCTCTCAAAGCCATGAGAATTTCCATTGATGAGTGCAAAGAAAGAACGATAAAATGCATGCTAAAAAAGAATGGTTTATAAAAGCGTGTTCTTCTATTTTCCGTGAGAATAATGATGAAGATCTTAAAGTGATTGATGTGACTCCTATTGAATCTTTGTTTTCCAATATAAATCTTGATTAATATGGGACCGAAGATGAGTCAACTTTAGTTAAAAGGCATCCCAATGATTCGGAGTTTTTAGATCTTGACGCAAAAATTGATAAAAGTGGGATTGGAGAGGTCAAAACTTTAAGTAGGAATGAACCCACTATTTTGGATTTCAAGGAATTTAATTATGATAATTGTTCTTTGATAGATTGTATTTCCTTGTTGCAATCCATGTTGAATTCTCCTCATGCTTATAATCAAAACAAATCTTTTACTAAACATATCGTCGATGCTATGATGCAATCTTTTGAAGAAAAGCTTGAATTGGAAGTTTTTATCCCTAGAAAACTTTATGATGAGTGGGAAATGTCGGTGTCGAAACCGGCAGATCTCAGGTAGGGGGTCCCAAGCTGTGTGTCGTGGATCAATGGGTAACAGGAGACAGGGGACACGATGTTTTACCCAGGTTCGGGCCCGCTATATCGAGGTAATACCCTACTTCCTTCTTGATTGATCTTGATGAATATAGAGATTACTAGAGTTAATCTACCTCAAGATCATATGTTGTGGTCTAAAACCTGAGGGTATGATGAATAATGTCATAATGATCTGTTGACTAGCCTGGCCTCGGCTTATATAATGTACCAGAGGCCTAGGATAACAAGAGTCCTAGTCGAATACGTTGGTGGAGAGGAGTCCTTGTCTTGATCACCAAGTCTTGTGGAATCTTCCTGGTATGCGGCATGGGCTGTCCGAAGTGGCCCATGATAAAACCGCCATGGGGGTCCTCGGCCCGCTCCACCTGGTCAGGAGACGACTTGGTGAGTACCCCCTAGTCCAGGACACCGTCAGTAGCCCCCTGAACCGGTCTTCAAGTTGGGGACGCTCCTCGATTCTTCCAAACTGCCCTTCATCTTCGGTCGTCGGTCTTGAAAACTGGTTCAACAAATCTTCTCATCTTCGATCTTGAGGATCACGGAAGTGAATCCGAAGAGTTTACACGTCGGGTATCCGAGGAGCCCTTTAAGTCTTCGACCTTTATCAATGCCTAGTTATTTTTATGCCGCACCTCGGGTTTGAAGTGTTTCACGTGCAGCAGTGTCCTCTCGCGTCCGAGCTCCAACGCTGGATTACATCCAAGCTCCATCGCTGGACTGTATCCAAGCTCCAACGCCAGACTGTATCCAAGCTCCAACGCCGGACTGTGTCCGAGGTCCAACGCCGGACTATGTCCAAGATCCAACGCCGGACTATATCCGAGGTGCCATAGATCACCTTGGTTCAAAAAGTTTTAGCCGAGATTAATGCGAGAAATGCCCTCTAAGATGCCAGCCACTTGCATCCGAGCTATATGTCGAACTGCTTCTGAGGTGGCTCAGCACCTCGGTCATGGGCTGATTGTTTGCGGATTTTATTTCCGATGCGTTGCTGGCTAGATGTATTGCCAGTAGCCCTCAAGGTGTCTGTCGGCCTAAAATCCGAGATGCACCTGAAGGAAAACATGAAATCGCTGATCCTAGTAGCTTCTGAGACCTAGTTCGTGAAATCGGCCTGAGGATTGATGTCTACCACGCAACCTTCTCCTTATAGACGTTGTTGGGCCTCCAAGTGCAGAGGTTTGTAGGACAGTAGCAAATTTCCCTCAAGTGGATGACCTAAGGTTTATCAATCCATGGGAGGCATAGGATGAATATGGTCTCTCTCAAGCAACCCTGCAACCAAATAACAAAGAGTCTCTTGTGTCCGCAACACACCCAATACAATGGTAAATTGTATAGGTGCACTAGTTCGGCGAAGAGATGGTGATACAAGTGCAATATGGATAGTAGATATAGGTTTTTGTAATCTGAAAATATAAAAACAGCATGGTAACTAATGATAAAAGTGAGCGTAAACGGTATTGCAATGCTAGGAAACAAGGCCTAGGGTTCATACTTTCACTATTGCAAGTTCTCTCAACAATAATAACATAATTGGATCATATTACTATCCCTCAACATGCAACAAAGAGTCACTCCAAAGTCACTAATAGCGGAGAACAAACAAAGAGATTATGGTAGGGTACGAAACCACCTCAAAGTTATTCTTTCGGATCGATCTATTCAAGAGTTTGTACTAGAATAACACCTTAAGACACAAATCAATCAAAACCCTAATGTCACCTAGATACTCCAATGTCACCTCAAGTATCCGTGGGTATGATTATACGATATGCATCACACAATCTCAGATTCATCTATTCAACCAACACAAAGTACTTCAAAGAGTGCCCCAAAGTTTCTACCGGAGAGTCAAGACGAAAACGTGTGCCAACCCCTATGCATAGGTTCATGGGTGGAACCCGCAAGTTGATCACCAAAACATACATCAAGTGGATCGCGTGATATCCCATTGTCACCACAGATAAGCACGACAAGACATACATCAAGTGTTCTCAAATCATTAAAATCTCAATCCTATAAGATAACTTCAAAGGGAAAACTCAATCCATTACAAGAGAGTAGAGGGGGAGAAATATCATAAGATCCAACTATAAAAGCAAAGCTCGCGATATATCAAGATCGTATCACCTCAAGAACACTAGAGAAAGAGATCAAACACATAGCTACTCGTACATACCCTCAGCCCCGAGGTTGAACTAGTCCCTCCTCGTCATGGAGAGCGCCGGGATGATGAAGATGGCCATCAGTGAGGGTTCCCCCCTCCGGCAGGGTGCCAGAACAGGGCTCCGATTGGTTTTTGGTGGCTACAGAGGCTTGCGGCGGCAGAACTCCCGATCTATTCTGTTCCCCGATGTTTTTAGGGTATATGGACATATATAGGCGAAAGAATTCGGTCAGGGGGCCCACGAGGGGCCCACGAGGGTGGAGGGCGCGCCCAGGGGGGTTGGCGCGCCCCCTGCCTCGTGCCTTCCTTGTTGCTTCCCTTACGTACACTCCAAGTCTTCTGGATTGCTTCCCTTCCAAAAATAACTCTGCCGAAAGTTTCATTTCGTTTGGACTCTGTTTGATATTCCTTTTCTGCGAAACACTGAAACAAGGAGAAAAACAGAAACTGGCACTGGGCTCTGGGTTAATAAGTTAGTCCCAAAAATAATATAAAAGTGCATAGTAAAGCCCATTAACCATCCAAGATGGATAATATAATAACATGAATACTTCATAAATTATAGATACTTTGGAGACGTATCAGCATCCCCAAGCTTAATTACTACTCGTCCTCGAGTAGGTAAATGATTAAAGAAATAATTTATGAAGTGTGAATGCTAGCAGGTGCATAGGTTTGATCAATGTTAATTTCAATCACCTTTTCTAGCATCATTATATGTCATAATATTAGCTCATATCATAAAACTTTGCATGATCAAGTGACAAACTATTCACATGTTAAAGTATAGATCATAAACTTTCTTGAAAACTAACAAACCGTGTTATTAGTCATCAAACAATTACAATTCATCTTATTTTCAGGAAGAGTCTATGTCAGAGCTTTGATTTGGCAAACTTCACGTACTCAACTATCATTTAGTCTTCCATGATTGCTACCACTCAAAGCATATTTTTAGAACAAATAGTATTCATCGAACACAGAGAAAGATAGGGGCTTAATGTTTCGCCTCCCAACCTTTTACCTCAAGGGTAATGTCAACAATAATAATTCATGCTCCAATATATTTGAATGGCCATATATGCTTAGATCTTTCCATCACATGATGCTTGCCAACTAAAGAGTAGGTTGGAATGAGAAGGAATACTACTGACTCTTGCATAAAAGTAAAAGATAGGCCCTTCGCAGAGGGAAGCATGGATTTGCAGAGGTGCCAGAGCTCGATGCTAAAACATAGATGAAAATAATTTTGAGAGGTATGCTTTCATTGTCAACATAACGACCAAGAGTTCCCAATATCTTCCATACTAGATACATTATAGGCGGTTCCCACACAGAAAGGTAAAGTTTCTACTCCCCCTCCATTAACATTCACACTCCACGGCTTATCCGAAACAACGGGCGCCGTCCAACTATCAACATTCCTGGGGGAGTTTTGTTTAAATTATTTGCGAATTTGTTTCTGATCTTTTGATCATAGGACTGGGCATCCCAGTTACCAGCCATTTTCTCGTGAAAGATGAGCGGAGTCCACTCATCGTGAGAATAACCCACCTAGCAAGGAAGTTACTGACAACCCCTAGTCGCTACATGAGCGATTCGGGCATACAAAACAGATTATTATTTGAAGGTTTAGAGTTTGGCACATGCAAATTTACTTGGAACGGCAGGTAATACCGCATATAGGTAGATATGGTGGACACTCATGGAAGAAACTTGGTTCAAGGAATTTGGATGCACAAGCAGTATTCCCGCTTAGTACAGATATTTTGGCTAGCAAAGGATTCTAAATAGCAAGCACCACATGTTAGAGGACCCATAACAATATAACTTCTATACAAATATACCCAAGCATAACTCATTATGTTGTCTTCCTTGTCCAACTTCAACTAATTTTCTCAGGTTTGAAAATAATTAAAGGGGCTCACAATTATAGAAGATGTCCAAGATAGTATATTTATATGTGAAATCTCTCTTCCTTCAATATTCTTTCATGAATTGTTCAAGTGACCAATACAATGTTTGCTAACCTTCAATAAATTTACCACATCTACTTCTTATATGTGAAGTCATTACTCCCCATGGGATAAGCATATGAAACATATATAATTTCAGATTTATGATATTCAAATCATTCAACCATTTACTCATTGGATATAAGTGAAGCACACGAGTAAATGACAAACTACACCAAAAAGATATAAGTGAAGATCAATGAGTAGTTAAATAATTATGTAGCTAAGTGAAGACTCTCTCTCATTTAAGAATTTCAGATCTTGGTATTTTATTAAAACAGCAAGCAAGGCTAAAGAAAATAAAACGATGCTCCAAGCAAGACACATATCATTTGGTGAATAAAAATATAGCTCCAAGTAAAGTTACAGATGAACGAAGACAAAAGAGGGGATGCCATCCGGGGGATCCCCAAGATTAGGCTCTTGGTTGTCCTTGAATATTACCTTGGGGTGCCTTGGGAATCCCCAAGATTAGGCTCTTGCCACTCTTTATTCCATAGTCCATCGAATCTTTACTCAAAACTTGAAAACTTCACAACACAAAACAGAACAGAAAATCTCGTGAGCTCCGTTAGCGAAAGAAAACAAAACACCACTTCAACTTACTGTAATGAACTCATTATTTATTTTTACTTGTGTTAAATCTACTGTATTCCAACTTATCTATGGTTTATAAACTATTTTACTAGCCATAGATTCATTAAAATAAGCAAACAACACAAAAAAACAGAAACTGTCAAAAACAGAACAGTCTGTAGTAATCTGTAACTAACGCAAACTTCTGGAACTCAAAAAATTCTAAAATAAATTGGTGGACCTGAGGAATATGTCTAGGAATCATCTGCAAAAAGAATCAACTAAATAGCACTCTCCAGTGAAACGTTTTAGCTAATCTCGTGAGCGCTAAAGTTTCCGTTTTTTACAGCATGATCATAAAGACTTCACCCAAGTCTTCCCAAAGGTTCTACTTGGCACAAACACTAAATTAAACACAAAACCACATCTAAACAGAAGCTAGATGGATTATTTATTCCTAAACAGAACCAAAAATCAAGAGACTAAAATAAAATTTTGTTGCCTCCCAACAAGCGCTAACGTTTAATGCCCCTAGCTAGGCATGATGATTTCAATGATGCTCACATAAAAGATAAGAATTGAAACATAAAGAGAGCATCATGAAGAATATGACTAGCACATTTAAGTCTAACCCACTTCCTATGCATAGGGATTTTGTGATCAAACAACTTATGGGAACAAGAATCAACTTGCATAGGAAGGTAAAACAAGAATAACTTCAAGATTTTAAGCACATATAGAGGAAACTTGATATTATTGCAATTCCTACAAGCATACATTCCTCCCTCATAATAACTTTCAGTAGCATCATGAATGAATTCAACAATATAACCATCACATAAAGTATTATTTTCATGATCTACTTGCATAGAATTTTTATTACTCTCCACATAATCAAATTTCTTCTCATGAATAGTAGTGGAGCAAACTCAACAAAATAACTATCATGTGAAGCATAATACAATTGAAAATTAAAATCATGATGACAAGTTTCATGGCTATATTTATTCTTTATAGCATACATGTCATCACAATAATCATCATAAATAGCAACTTTGTGGATTCATCAGTGAGGGTTCCCCCCCGCAGGATGCCTAACAGGCCCCATTGGTTTTGGTGGCTACAGAGGCTTGCGGCGGCGGAATTCCCGATCAATTCTATTCACAGATGTTTTTAGGGTATATGGACATATATAGGCGAAAGAAGTCGGTCAGGGGACCCACGAGGGTGGAGGGCGCGCCCAGGGGGGTTGGCGCGCCCCCTACCTCGTGCCTTCCTTGTTGCTTCCCTTACGTACACTCCAAGTCTTCTGGATTGCTTCCCTTCCAAAAATAACTCTGCCGAAGGTTTCATTCCGTTTGGACTCTGTTTGATATTCCTTTTCTGCAAACATCAAACAAGGAGAAAAAGTAAACTGCACTGGCTCGGGTTAATAAGTTAGTCCCAAAAATAATATAAAAGTGCATAGTAAAGCCCATTAACCATCCAAGATGGATAATATAATAGCATGAATACTTCATAAATTATAGATATGTTGGAGACGATCAGCGTCCCCAAGCTTAATTCCTACTGTCCTCGAGTAGGTAAATGATAAAAGAAATAATTTATGAAGTGTGAATGCTCGCAGTGCATAGATTTGATCAATGTTAATTTCAATCACCTTTTCTAGCATCATTATATGTCATAACAGTATCTCATATCATAAAACTTTGCATGATCAAGTAACAAACTATTCACATGTTAAAGTATACATCATAAACTTTCTTGAAAACTAACAAACCGTGTTATTAGTCATCAAACAATTAAAATTCGTCTTATTTTCAGGAAGAGTCTATGTCAGAGCTTCGATTTGGCAAACTTCACATACTCAACTATCATTTAGTCTTCCATGATTGCTACCACTCAAAGCATATTATTAGAACAAATAGTATTCATGGAACACAGAGAAAGATAGGGGCTTAATGTTTCGCCTCCCAATCTTTTACCTCAAGGGTAATGTCAACAATAATAATTCATGCTCAGATATATTTGAATGGCCATATATGCTTATATCTTTCCATCACATGATGCTTGCCAACTAAAGAGTAGGTCGGAATGAGAAGGAATACTACTAACTCTTGCATAAAAGTAAAAGATAGGCCCTTCGCAGAGGGAAGCATGGATTTGCAGAGGTGCCAGAGCTCGAAGCTAAAACATAGAAGAAAATAATTTTGAGAGGTATGCTTTCATTGTCAACATAACGACCAAGAGTTCCCAATATCTTCCATACTAGATACATTATAGGCGGTTCCCACGCAGAAAGGTAAAGTTTTTACTCCCCCTCCACTAACATTCACACTCCACGGCTTGTTCGAAACAACGGGCGCCGTCCAACTATCAACATTCCTGGGGGATTTTTGTTTAAATTATTTGCGAATTTGTTTTTGATCTTTTGATGATAGGACTGGGCATCCTAGTTACCAGCCATTTTCTCGTGAAATATGAGCGGCGTCCACTCATCGTGAGAATAACCCACCTAGCATGGAAGTTACTGACAACCCCTAGTCGCTACATGAAAGATTCGGGCATACAAAATAGATTATTATTTGAAGGTTTAGAGTTTGGCACATGCAAATTTACTTGGAACGGCAGGTAATACCGCATATAGGTATATATGGTGGACACTCATGGAAGAAACTTGGTTCAAGGAATTTGGATGCACAAGCAGTATTTCCGCTTAGTACAGATATTTTGGCTAGCAAAGGATTCTAAATAGCAAGCACCACATGTTAGAGGACCCATAACAATATAACTTCTATACAAATATACCCAAGCATAACTCATTATGTTGTCTTCCTTGTCCAACTTCAACTAATTTTCTCAGGTTTGAAAATAATTAATGGGGCTCAGAATTATAGAAGATGTCCAAGATAGTATATTTATATGTGAAATCTCTCTTCCTTCAATATTCTTTCATGAATTGTTCAAGTGATCAATACAATGTTTGCTAACCTTGAATAAATTTACCACCTCTACTTCTTATATGTGAAGTCATTACTCCCCATGGGATAAGCATATGAAACATATATAATTTCAGATTTATGACATTCAAATCATTCAACCATTTACTCATAGGATATAAGTGAAGCACACGAGTAAATGACAAACTACTCCAAAAAGATATAAGTGAAGATCAATGAGTAGTTAAATAATTATGTAGCTAAGTGAAGACTCTCTCTCATTTAAGAATTTCAGATCTTGCTATTTTATTAAAACAGCAAGCAAGGCTAAAGAAAATAAAATTACGCTCCAAGCAAAACACATATCATGTGGTGAATAAAAATATAGCTCCAAGTAAAGTTACAGATGAACGAAGACGAAAGAGGGGATGCCATCCGGGGCATCCCCAAGATTAGGTTCTTGGTTGTCCTTTAATATTACCTAGGGGTGCCTAGGGCATCCCCAAGCTTAGGCCCTTGCCACTCCCTATTCCATAGTCCATCGAATCTTTACTCAAAACTTGAAAACTTCACAACACAAAACATAACAGAAAATCTCGTGAGCTCCGTTAGCGAAAGAAAACAAAACACCACTTCAACGTACTGTAATGAACTCATTCTTTATTTTTACTTGTGTTAAATCTACTGTATTCCAACTTATCTATGGTTTATAAACTATTTTACTAGCCATAGATTCATTAAAATAAGCAAACAACACAAAAAAACAGAATCTGTCAAAAACAGAACAGTCTGTAGTAATCTGTAACTAACGCAAACTTCTGAACTCAAACAATTCTAAAATAAATTCGTGGACCTGAGGAATATGTCTAGGAATCATCTGCAAAAAGAATCAACTAAATAGCACTCTCCAGTGAAACGTTTTAGCTAATCTCGTGAGCGCTAAAGTTTCCGTTTTTTACAGCATGATCATAAAGACTTCACCCAAGTCTTCCCAAAGGTTCTACTTGGCACAAACACTAAATTAAACACAAAACCACATCTAAACAGAAGCTAGATGGATTATTTATTCCTAAACAGAACCAAAAATCAAGAGACTAAAATAAAATTTTGTTGCCTCCCAACAAGCGCTAACGTTTAATGCCCCTAGCTAGGCATGATGATTTCAATGATGCTCACATAAAAGATAAGAATTGAAACATAAAGAGAGCATCATGAAGAATATGACTAGCACATTTAAGTCTAACCCACTTCCTATGCATAGGATTTTGTGATCAAACAACTTATGGGAACAAGAATCAACTTGCATAGGAAGGTAAAACAAGAATAACTTCAAGATTTTAAGCACATATAGAGGAAACTTGATATTATTGCAATTCCTACAAGCATACATTCCTCCCTCATAATAACTTTCAGTAGCATCATGAATGAATTCAACAATATAACCATCACATAAAGTATTATTTTCATGATCTACTTGCATAGAATTTTTATTACTCTCCACATAATCAAATTTCTTCTCATGAATAGTAGTGGGAGCAAACTCAACAAAATAACTATCATGTGAAGCATAATACAATTGAAAATTAAAATCATGATGACAAGTTTCATGGCTATATTTATTCTTTATAGCATACATGTCATCACAATAATCATCATAAATAGCAACTTTGTGGATTCATCAGTGAGGGTTCCCCCCTCCGGCAGGATGCCGGAACAGGGCCCCGATTGGTTTTTGGTGGCTACAGAGGCTTGCGGCGGCGGAATTCCCGATCAATTCTATTCACAGATGTTTTTAGGGTATATGGACATATATAGGCGAAAGAAGTCGGTCAGGGGACCCACGAGGGTGGAGGGCGCGCCCAGGGGGGTTGGCGCGCCCCCTACCTCGTGCCTTCCTTGTTGCTTCCCTTACGTACACTCCAAGTCTTCTGGATTGCTTCCCTTCCAAAAATAACTCTGCCGAAGGTTTCATTCCGTTTGGACTCTGTTTGATATTCCTTTTCTGCGAAACACTGAAACAAGGAGAAAAACAGAAACTGGCACTGGGCTCTGGGTTAATAAGTTAGTCCCAAAAATAATATAAAAGTGCATAGTAAAGCCCATTAACCATCCAAGATGGATAATATAATAGCATGAATACTTCATAAATTATAGATATGTTGGAGACGTATCAGCGTCCCCAAGCTTAATTCCTACTCGTCCTCGAGTAGGTAAATGATAAAAGAAATAATTTATGAAGTGTGAATGCCTGCAGGTGCATAGATTTGATCAATGTTAATTTCAATCACCTTTTCTAGCATCATTATATGTCATAACAGTATCTCATATCATAAAACTTTGCATGATCAAGTAACAAACTATTCACATGTTAAAGTATACATCATAAACTTTCTTGAAAACTAACAAACCGTGTTATTAGTCATCAAACAATTAAAATTCGTCTTATTTTCAGGAAGAGTCTATGTCAGAGCTTCGATTTGGCAAACTTCACATACTCAACTATCATTTAGTCTTCCATGATTGCTACCACTCAAAGCATATTATTAGAACAAATAGTATTCATGGAACACAGAGAAAGATAGGGGCTTAATGTTTCGCCTCCCAATCTTTTACCTCAAGGGTAATGTCAACAATAATAATTCATGCTCGATATATTTGAATGGCCATATATGCTTATATCTTTCCATCACATGATGCTTGCCAACTAAAGAGTAGGTCGGAATGAGAAGGAATACTACTAACTCTTGCATAAAAGTAAAAGATAGGCCCTTCGCAGAGGGAAGCATGGATTTGCAGAGGTGCGAGCTCAAGCTAAAACATAGAAGAAAATAATTTTGAGAGGTATGCTTTCATTGTCAACATAACGACCAAGAGTTCCCAATATCTTCCATACTAGATACATTATAGGCGGTTCCCACGCAGAAAGGTAAAGTTTTTACTCCCCCTCCACTAACATTCACACTCCACGGCTTGTTCGAAACAACGGGCGCCGTCCAACTATCAACATTCCTGGGGGATTTTTGTTTAAATTATTTGCAATTTGTTTTTGATCTTTTGATGATAGGACTGGGCATCCTAGTTACCAGCCATTTTCTCGTGAAATATGAGCGCGCCCACTCATCGTGAGAATAACCCACCTAGCATGGAAGTTATTGACAACCCCTAGTCGCTACATGAAAGATTCGGGCATACAAAATAGATTATTATTTGAAGGTTTAGAGTTTGGCACATGCAAATTTACTTGGAACGGCAGGTAATACCGCATATAGGTATATATGGTGGACACTCATGGAAGAAACTTGGTTCAAGGAATTTGGATGCACAAGCAGTATTCCCGCTTAGTACAGATATTTTGGCTAGCAAAGGATTCTAAATAGCAAGCACCACATGTTAGAGGACCCATAACAATATAACTTCTATACAAATATACCCAAGCATAACTCATTATGTTGTCTTCCTTGTCCAACTTCAACTAATTTTCTCAGGTTTGAAAATAATTAATGGGGCTCAGAATTATAGAAGATGTCCAAGATAGTATATTTATATGTGAAATCTCTCTTCCTTCAATATTCTTTCATGAATTGTTCAAGTGATCAATACAATGTTTGCTAACCTTGAATAAATTTACCACCTCTACTTCTTATATGTGAAGTCATTACTCCCCATGGGATAAGCATATGAAACATATATAATTTCAGATTTATGACATTCAAATCATTCAACCATTTACTCATAGGATATAAGTGAAGCACACGAGTAAATGACAAACTACTCCAAAAAGATATAAGTGAAGATCAATGAGTAGTTAAATAATTATGTAGCTAAGTGAAGACTCTCTCTCATTTAAGAATTTCAGATCTTGCTATTTTATTAAAACAGCAAGCAAGGCTAAAGAAAATAAAATTACGCTCCAAGCAAAACACATATCATGTGGTGAATAAAAATATAGCTCCAAGTAAAGTTACAGATGAACGAAGACGAAAGAGGGGATGCCATCCGGGGCATCCCCAAGATTAGGTTCTTGGTTGTCCTTTAATATTACCTAGGGGTGCCTAGGGCATCCCCAAGCTTAGGCCCTTGCCACTCCCTATTCCATAGTCCATCGAATCTTTACTCAAAACTTGAAAACTTCACAACACAAAACATAACAGAAAATCTCGTGAGCTCCGTTAGCGAAAGAAAACAAAACACCACTTCAACGTACTGTAATGAACTCATTCTTTATTTTTACTTGTGTTAAATCTACTGTATTCCAACTTATCTATGGTTTATAAACTATTTTACTAGCCATAGATTCATTAAAATAAGCAAACAACACAAAAAAACAGAATCTGTCAAAAACAGAACAGTCTGTAGTAATCTGTAACTAACGCAAACTTCTGAACTCAAACAATTCTAAAATAAATTCGTGGACCTGAGGAATATGTCTAGCAATCATCTTCAAAAAGAATCAACTAAATAGCACTCTCCAGAAAAAAGTTTTAGCTAATCTCGTGAGCGCTAAAGTTTCCGTTTTTTACAGCATGATCATAAAG
The DNA here is from genome assembly GCA_021605205.1 of Aegilops longissima. NCBI lineage: Eukaryota > Viridiplantae > Streptophyta > Magnoliopsida > Poales > Poaceae > Aegilops > Aegilops longissima. The sequence goes on from CM038679.1 coordinate 163,752,244, forward strand.
ACTTCACCCAAGTCTTCCCAAAGGTTCTACTTGGCACAAACACTAATTAAAACACAAAACCACATCTAAAAATAAGCTAGATGGATTATTTATTCCTAAACAGAACCAAAAATCAAGAGACTAAAATAAAATTTTGTTGCCTCCCAACAAGCGCTAACGTTTAACGCCCCTAGCTAGGCATGATGATTTCAATGTTGCTCACATAAAAGATAAGAATTGCAACATAAAGAGAGCATCATGAAGAATATGACTAGCACATTTAAGTATAACCCACTTCCTATGCATAGGGATTTTGTGATCAAACAACTTATGGGAATAAGAATCAACTTGCGTAGGAAGGTAAAACAAGCATAACTTCAAGATTTTAAGCACATATAGAGGAAACTTGATATTATTGCAATTCCTACAAGCATACATTCCTCCCTCATAATAACTTTCAGTAGAATCATGAATGAATTCAACAATATAACCATCACATAAAGTATTATTTTCATGATCTACTTGCATAGAATTTTTATTACTCTCCACATAATCAAATTTCTTCTCATGAATAGTAGTGGGAGCAAACTCAACAAAATAACTATCATGTGAAGCATAATACAATTGAAAATTAAAATCATGATGACAAGTTTCATGGTTATCTTTATTCTTCATAGGATACATGTCATCACAATAATCATCATAAATAGCAACTTTGTGGATTCATCAATTGGAACCTCTTCCGAAATAGTGGATTCGTCACTAAGTAAAGTCATGACCTCTCCAAATACACTTTCATCAATATAATCATCATAAATAAGAGGCATGCTTTCATCATAATAAATTTTCTCATCAAAACTTGGGGGACAAAAAATATCAATTTCATCAAACATAGCTTCCCCAAGCTTGTGGCTTTGCTTATCATTAGCATCATGGATATTCAAGGAATTCATACTAACAACATTGCAATCATGCTCATCATACAAAGATTTAGTGCTAAACATTCTAATGCATTCTTCTTCTAGCACTTGAGAAAAATTATCGGAATCCTTATTTTCACGAAAGAAATTGAAAAGATGAAGCATATGAGGCATCGTCAATTCCATTTTTTTTGTAGTTTTCTTTTATAAACTAAACAAGTGATAAAACAAGAAACAAAAAGATTCGATTGGAAGATCTAAATATATACCTTCAAGCACTCACCTCCCCAGAAACGGCACGAGAAAAGAGCTTAGTTGACGGGGTGTGAGTACCGCTTACCTAGCCTCCCTGGCAACGGCGCCAGAAAAGAGCTTGATGTCTACTACACAACCTTCTTCTTGTAGATGTTGTTGGGCCTCCAAGTGCAGAGGTTTGTAGGACAGTAGCAAATTTCCCTCAAGTGGATGACCTAAGGTTTATCAATCCATGGGAGGCGTAGGATGAAGATGGTCTCTCTCAAGCAGCCCTGCAACCAAATAACAAGTCTCTTGTGTCCCAACACACCCAATACAATGGTAAATTGTATAGGTGCACTAGTTCGGCGAAGAGATGGTGATACAAGTGCAATATGGATAGTAGATATAGGTTTTTGTAATCTGAAAATATAAAAACAGCAAGGTAACTAATGATAAAAGTGAGCATAAACGGTATTACAATGCTAGGAAACAAGGCCTAGGGTTCATACTTTCACTAGTGCAAGTTCTCTCAACAATAATAACATAATTGGATCATATAACTATCCCTCAACATGCAACAAAGAGTCATCCAAAGTCACTAATAGCAGAGAACAAACGAAGAGATTATGGTAGGGTATGAAACCACCTCAAAGTTATTCTTTCGGATCGATCTATTCAAGAGTTCATACTAGAATAGCACCTTAAGACACAAATCAATCAAAACCCTAAGGTCACCTAGATACTCCAATGTCACCTCAATTATCCGTGGGTATGATTATACGATATGCATCACACAATCTCAGATTCATCTATTCAACCAACACAAAGTACTTCAAAGAGTGCCCCAAAGTTTCTACCGGAGAGTCAAGACAAAAATGTGTGCCAACCCCTATGCATAGGTTCATGGGCGGAACCCGCAAGTGGATCACCAAAACATACATCAAGTGGATCATGTGATATCCCATTGTCACCACAGATAAGCACGGCAAGACATAAATCAAGTGTTCTCAAATCATTAAAGACTCAATCCGATAAGATAACTTCAAAGGGAAAACTCAATCCATTACAAGAGAGTAGAGGGGGAGAAATATCATAAGATCCAACTATAATAGCAAAGCTCGCGATACAACAAGATCGTATCACCTCAAGAACATGAGAGATAGAGAGAGAGAGAGAGAGAGAGAGAGAGAGAGAGATCAAACACATAACTACTGGTACATACCCTCAGCCCCGAGGGTGAACTACTCCCTCCTCGTCATGGAGAGCGCGGGATGATGAAGATGGCCACGGTGAGGTTCCCCCCAGCAGGTGCTTAACAGGTCCCGATTGGTTTTTGGTGGCTACAGAGGCTTGCAGCGGTGGAACTCCCGATCTATTCTGTTCCCCGATGTTTTTAGTGTATATGGACATATATAGGCGAAAGAAATAGGTTAGGGGAGCCACGAGGGGCCCACGAGGGTGGAGGGCGCGCCCCCCTGCCTCGTGCCTTCCTCGTTGCTTCCCTTACGTACACTCCAAGTCTTCGATTGCTTCCTTCCAAAATAACTCTCCGAAGGTTTCATTCCGTTTGGACTCCGCTTTGATATTCCTTTTCTGCAAACACTAAAACAAGGAGAAAAATAGAAACCGCACTGGGGGCTCGGGTTAATAAGTTAGTCCCAAAAATAATATAAAAGTGCATAGTAAAGCCCATTAACCATCCAAGATGGATAATATAATAGCATGAATACTTCATAAATTATAGATACTTTGGACACGTATCAAGGATCAACTCCTAGCTCGGCAGCATACATAGGAACAGAAACACAATGTAATATATTAGAGGTAATAGTGATCGGCAGACGGGCCCTTGAGAGAGGGTCGTGAGAAGTCGTCGTGACATATCAGCTTGATGCCGGATAAGTCCCATATGGTACTTATTGTCGTCCGAAGACGCGCTTGTCCATAGTTCGGTTATGCCGAACACTGAGCACTTTGAATTTACTGCATTGAATAGGCAATGCAGTAGCCCCCGAGCCACTGGTCGGGTGGCAACACTAGATCAGGGGATCGATGTGCCCCTTTAATATTTATAAATAATGAGCGCAAAGCCCAGTAGCCCCCGAGCCTTAATGTGGGCACTGGTGGCCGAATTAAGGATCGATATTGAAAGTGCAACTATTCCTGGGTGGTTTTGGTAATTCCTAACAACATATAGCTCATTGATCTAATGCTATTCCAAGATAAACATTTCAGTAAAGCTCAATGATTGGCATGGCTTGGATTAGAAAGTGGACCCTTCAAACTGCTAAGGACAAAGGATTGGATGAAGCCCAAAGCACAAGACTCTGCATTTTCTATTTTAGTGATCCAAGATCACATTGAGTCTATAGGAAAAGCCAATACTATTAAGAAGGGACTAGGTATTGCTTAGTGAGGATCTTGCTCAAAATGCTTAGTGATATGCTGCAAAACCCTCCACTACTTTCTCATATCCACACATGTCCTAAACCAAAAAGTCCAACTCGGCCCCACCGAAATTTCATATCCGGAGCCACCGAGTTCAGTTGTTATAGCCACTGCCAGAAACCCTAATCAATTCGGTCTCACCGATAGGGATCTCGGTCTCATCGAGATGGGGTTGTAATCTTTCTGTTTCCTTTTCGTAACATTTCGGTCAAACCGAGATGAGCGATCGGTCCCACCGAGATTGCAATGCAAACTCTCTGTTTCCCCTTCGTAACGTTTCGGTCCAACCGAGATGAGCGAATCAGTCCCACCGAGTTTGCCTGACCAACTCTCTGTTTGACTATTACCAAAATCGGTTTCACCAAGTTTGTGTAATCGGTCTCACCGAGATTACGTTATGCCATAACCCTAATGACATCGGTCCCACCGAGTTGATCCAGTCGGTCCCAATGAGAATCCTAACGTTCACATTTTGAACTAAATCGGTCCGACCGAGTTTCATGATTCGGTCCCACCGAGTTTGGTGATTTGTGTGTAACGGTTAGATTTTGTGTGGAGGCTATATATACCCCTCCACCCACTCTTCATTCATGGAGAGAGCCATCAGAACATGCCTACACTTCCAACACATATTTTCTGAGAGAGAACCACCTACACTTGTGTGGAGGTCAAGATATTCCATTCCAACCACATGAATCTTGATCTCTAGCCTTCCCCAAGTTGCTTTCCACTCAAATCTTCTTACTACCAAATCCAATCCTATGAGAGAGAGTTGATTGTTGGGGAGACTATCATTTGAAGCACAGGATCAAGGAGTTCATCATCAACACACCATTTGTTACTTCTTTGAGAGTGTGTCTCCTAGATTGGCTAGGTGTTACTTGGGAGCCTCCGTCAAGATTGTGGAGTTGAACCAAGGAGTTTGTAAGGGCAAGGAGATCGCCTACTTCGTGAACATCTACCCGAGTGAGGCAAGTCCTTCATGGGCGACGACCATGGTGGGATAGACAAGGTTGCTTCTTCGTGGACCCTTCGTGGGCGGAGCCCTCCGTGGACTCGCGCAACCGTTACCCTTCGTGGGTTGAAGTCTCCATCAACGTGGATGTACGATAGCACCACCTATCGGAACCACGGATAAAAAATCTCCGTGTCAACATTGTGTTTGCTACTTCAAACTCATCCATTTACCTTCATATGCAATTGTTTTACATTCCGCTGCTATACTCTTGGAATTGCATGTGTAGGTTGATTGCTTGACTTGTGCAAAGTTGCTAAAATCTGCCAAGAACTAAAAGTTGGAAAAGGCTAGATTTTTATTTGGTCAAGTAGTCTAATCACCCCCCCTCTAGACATACTTCCGATCCTACAGATATCCGTTTGACAGAAAAATTTGTCGTGTTTAACACAAACTTCTCGATAAGAGAATAATGATATCTTAAAGGAGCTAGAGCCAGCGAAAGCTGGGCTCGCCAAGGTTGGCCCCAAGGGGCTTAATAGATAAATCAATGCCACTTGGGATTTAGGAGAGCTTTATGTAAGTTGCTTGGTTGTCTCAACTAGACTGTGCCCCTTGGTCTTTAAAAGATGGGCTGCAATAAATCGACTTTACTCGCAATTTATGATCCTATGTATCCAAGTATTTTACATCATTAATGCTCGGATCCGCATTGTACAAAACTTTGTTGACCGACCATCGGCTTCAACCTCCTCGGTTAGTAGCCAGGGAGTGTTTGTCCCACTTTTTAAAGCCTAAATGAGGGCAAAGATTTGTGGCAAACGAGGCAATCCGGCCGTACGGTTTTATAAACAAAGGTATGCGGACAGATATGTTATATGAAGAAACATCTTCCAAAGAAAATAGGTCCGTTATCGGTTCCTTTATTTGGGTTGCCATGCCAACCATGGTCATGAAACCTCACCTCCAATCAATGCGGGAGAAAAATATTCAGGATTTAGTTTGGGGAAAGTTCCCGAATTATGTGGTCTTTAGCGAACCTAAATTTTAACTTGTGTCGTTGCCGACCAATTATATCCTTTAAGATGGCTAGCTTTCGGCTTCACCTAGTCTGAGGTACTAACTCGGATGACCCGGTAGTAACAATCACAGAGGTGCTCCCTTTACCGCCTAGACGAACAATCGGGAACATAGGGGTAAGCACAGGTGCCAGGCAACCCAGCTTGGCCAAAATATGAAGTCAAATTGATGCATATTTATGGCTTTGTAATGATGATTACGGAAGGCAGCCCTCGTATATTAAATACAAACGCCGATGATATGTTTATTTTGACTCCGTTGCGACCATTTATCAGTTGAATGTGGCCCATCATCGGCTTCCACCCCCTTGTAGATGCTACACAGGGTGTTTTTGTAATAACAAAACAACCCTTAGCCGACATCTCGGTGCCCGAAGGCGGTTGTGTTAGCAGAAACGAGGCAATCAGATATGCGGGCTTTATAACTTTCACTTAGTCATAGGATCTTTAATCTGGGGAAGCTAGCTATGAGCCCCCGGTTAGTGTTCGGCGACAGCCGAGTTCAACCGTAAACACTTCGGCCAATGTTATGAACGGCCCGTCATTTAACACGGGGTGACCTCTAATGATCTTATAGTTCAACATAGTCATCGGATCATTGACCAGTTTGCGCTTATTGTGACAGTTAGTTTTCGGCTTTCTCCACTGAGGTGCTTTAACCATGCTAGCTGGAAGCACAATCGCAGTGGTTCTCCCTTTGGACACCTAGCAGAATAAAGCGGAACGTAGGAGGCAAGCACAGGAGCCGGGCAACCCAACTATTGACCGAAGTCTCAATTCGAAACCGATGCATATATAGCAATATCCGAGAATGTTTTTGCCGAATCTCTAAAGGTGTCCGATGTTGCACTTTGAGACTTATGCTGGAAACACACAAATAGTTTAAAAGTGCGATAGGCTTGGAAAACCAAAAAACTTTAGTAAAAACTTTACGCCCGAACTAAATCAAGTTTCTTTTTCCGATGCCAATCCGAAAATTGGTCTTAAAATTAGTTTGTGCTTCCGTAGCGCTTTAACATGACACATCCGATCTCAAGACTTCGAGTGGGTCAGACTTCGGCTTCAACCTCCTATCCCTAAGGCGGAGTGCATCTCAGGCCAGTTTAGCGAACTAAACTCGAGCGGCTTTAGAGAGAAACCAAGCTATCCGTCTATTGACCACATACTCGAGTCGAGGAAGGAGTGATAGAAAAATACATTGCAACGAACAAGAAGAAAACACATTTATTGTAAAACGGCTCAAATAAATTTTAAGAGCCCCCAAGTGACTTGGGTAAAAGAACTTTATGTATAATGATTGTATGTACCGAAGTACTTATATCATATCTGTGTTCACCCGAACTTTAAACGCGTCTTAACCAACTGTCGGCTTCTCCCTCTTCTGTCAAGGGTCGAAAAGTGTTATGTACTCCACCTGTAGAGAATATCAACGGTGTTTCCGATAACCAGGCAATCAGGCCATAAGGCTGTAATGCACAAAGCGCTCGTGGAACTTATGCTATATTACTGACGAAGTGCAAGAAGCATCTTCGAAGAAAATAGTACCCCCACCGATACCTTTCTTTGGTTGCTCATTGTTACTATGAGACTTGTGCAATAGATTTTTGTACTCATGAGTTTCGTTGTGTGCCAACCATGATTGAAAACAATAAGAGCGCTAGCTTTCAGCTTCACCCAGTCTGAGGTCCGAGCTCGGATGAACCGATCGTGACAATCGCAGAGGTGCTCCCTTTACACCCCAAATTAACAATCGGGAACGAGGGGTAAACACAGGAGAAAGGCAACCCAGCTATGGAACACTTAAGTCAACTTGGTGCATATTGTATGTAATACACGAACAAGGAACGGCCATACAAGTATAATCATATGCAAGAGGAAAGGCTTCATAAAGGAAGCCCCCAAGTAAACGGGGTATTTGAATTTGTGTGTCACAAACAAAGTTTTGACAAGGAAGTTTTTCACACACAACTTTTTGCCAAAAAAGTATAATGCTTGGTCGAACCGAACAAAATTTAAAATTGAAAGTTTTTGAGCATGAAAGCGACTTAGCTGGTTAATGTGCTCGGTGTTGATGCATGGCCCGAGCTTGCGGCGGGACAATGTCCCAGCCCCCAAGCCGGTCCCGAGGTGGCGGAGCGAAGAGCTCGGCACTCCGAAGTGGCGACATAGCACGACCAATGCAGGTCGATAGTGTGACGCCGAAGTCTCCGCCGTGGGTTAATGAAGTGATGACGAAGCCCCCAGTTCAGCCGAGGTGACGTGGTACGTCGGTACGCCGAGGTGACAGCGCTGCCCGACCCGGATCATTTACCTGTGCACAGAAAATAATGCAAGCCGGAGATAATAGGAATAATAATAAATTATAAAAGGTTGCATAATTAATAATTTATGCAAAGTGAGTAATAAAAGAAATATGGCCCGTGTGCCGAACACTCAATGAGGTAGAGTCTCTCAACGATGCCGAAGTCCCTGAGGCAACCGAACATGTCGGTATGGCAATTCGACCAAAAATGTGATCACGCGAGCCGATTTATGCCGATTGGGACGACAACGTCTGCTTGTGGAAGTGACCACGTGATGCATTCGAAGTCGATCACCCACACACATAAATAGTGCGGTCCAGAAAGAACAATATAAATATATATAAAATCCTTATATAATTGCTTTTCGCAAAAATAATTTATTTAAAGAGATGTGGCCTTTTTTCAAAGTCAATGTCGATGCAGGGCGTCAGCGTGACGCGGTGAAGGCGTGGCAAAGCCTGAATTCACAAGCCGGTCCGAGTTCAGGATGTGGCGTTCACCGAACGGTATACGGAAACTGACCAAACCACCATGCGACCGTTGTTAATGTGGCCACCCTTTGACAGACCTGTGTACAGATGATGGAACAAACCAGAGTAATAATTCCTCAGGAAAAATAAACCCAAGCTAGAAAAAATTACTAGGATTAATAGCACCCAGTTTATCTGTTGTAGCAATATGAAGAAAGGTTACTCCCAAAATTGGGACTTGATCCGCACACCCATTGCATGATGGGCGATGAAGCGACGGCCTGGCGTTGCTGACAAAGGTTGGCTCGCCGAGGCAAAGCCCCCGGTCCATCTAACGTGACGAAGCTGGTTGGCTGGTGACGGCGAAGTCTCAGGAGTAGGTTGACGAAGAGATGGCGAAGCCCCCGGTCTAGCCGAGATGACGGAGCCGGTCGGTAAGGAGACGTTGCAGCTATCATGTCAGCCGAGGTGTTGAAGTAGTTCAGCATGATGGACATCGGCCCGAAGAAGCAATGGTGCGGCCATGCCGATGCAGGTCATAACTTGTGATGTGGTTAGTGCCGGCTTGATGAAGTGACCATGCAGCTATGTCGATGTGTCCACTCCGTGTAATCCGTGGGGCCGCGAGGTTGGTGATGATTTATCCTTCGCAATGCCGAAATCTTGTTCGGCTTGCCGAGATGATGATCCGAAGAAGTTGAGCTCAGCTCATTCTTCAAAAAAATAAACAAAGCGACGACGTGTCTAGCACAGGTCGGCAGCCGTGGAGCAACATTCTCGGGCTGGTTTGACACCGGCGTGATGGTGACGATTATATTGGAAAAGACTTTTAAAATTAGTGGGATGTGTTTGGGAACAAAACACAATACCCCATACAAAACTTCCTTCAAAAAGGATGTCTAGAATCCCGTTCATAAAAAGGACGAACTCGGGTCGGATTCGTTCTCGCGCAGAAAACAGACCTGAAAAGTGATGCACTAATCGGAAGGTTCCCGGAGTTTGAACCGTCGGATCGAGCTGAAATTTTGAGAAGTGGTAGATATAGGAATTCCGCAGCCGATCAATGGTTGGATCTTCCAAAGCACATCTAAGCTAGATGTTGGACACCACGCTCCAAACTCGTCTGAATTCCTGTCCAGATTCGGCACGGCTCCGGTATATCGCAAATCGGCGGAGATTGATCCATTGGAACGCAACAAAATTTTACAGGGTTGTTGTAGACTCAATTCCGCACAATTCCACTGAAGGAATCGTCAAGGTGATGCTTGAGGACATGGTGGCAGTGGATACAAGTTTGCTGTCTGAAAAAACAGCACGGTCGCCCGAGGGCAATGTTGACGTCGAGCCCCCGAGCTCCATGGATGATTCCTCCATGATCTAGAGAGAGATCGGAGTTGATGTTGATGAAGGCCCTCGTCCGGGCATGACAATCAGAGGTAGGGAGCAGTCCTCAGTCAAGCCAAGGTGACCAGTCGAGCCGGCGACGAAGATGCCGACGTCGCAGTTGAGCAGTCAGCCATTGATCCTTTGTCAATCACACAACGGAACTCTCAATGAAAGCACCATTGTCGGTGTCAAAACCGGCATATCTCGGGTAGGGGGTCCCAAGCTATGTGTCATGGATCTATGGGTAACAGGAGACAGGGGACACGATGTTTTACCCAGGTTCGGCCCTCTCTATCGAGGTAATACCCTACTTCCTGCTTGATTGATCTTGATGAATATACAGATTACAAGAGTTGATCTACCTCGAGATCATATGTTGTGGTCTAAAACCTGAGGATATGATGAATAATGTCATAATGATCTATTGACTAGCCTGGCTCGGCTTATATAATGTACCGGAGGCCTAGGATAACAAGAGTCCTAGTCGAATACGTTGGTGGAGAGGAGTCCTTGTCTTGATCACCAAGTCTTGTGGAATCTTCCTTGTATGCGGCATGGGTTGTCCGAAGTGGTCCATGATAGAACCGCCATGGGTGTCCTTGGCCCGATCCACCTGGTCAGGAGACAACGTGGTGAGTACCCCCTAGTCCAGGACACTGGCAGGAACCTACTATTAAAATTAAGATTAAAGATTCTGAATGCCATGCTTTGTGTGATTTGGGTTCTAGTGTTTCCACGATTCCAAAAACTTTATGTGATGTGTTAGGTTTCCGTGAATTTGATGATTGTTCCTTAAATTTGCATCTCACAAATTTCACTATTAATAAACCTATGGGAAGGATTAATGATGTTCTTTTCATTGAAAATTGGAATTATGTGCCCATAGATTTCATTGTTCTTGATATAGATTGCCATCCTACATGTACTATTATTATTGGTAGACCTTTCCTTATAACGATTGGTGCAATTATTGATATAAAAAAAGGAATCATTAGATTTCAATTTCCGTTAAGGAAAGGCATGGAACACTTTCCAAGAAAGAAAATTAAATTTCCTTATGAATCTATTATGAGAGCCACTTATGGATTGCATACCAAAGATGATAATTCCTAGATCAATTCGTGTTTTACGCCTAGCTAAGGGCGTTAAACAATAGAGCTTGTTGGGAGGCAACCCAATTTTATTTTATGTTTTTGCATTTTAGTTTGTGTTTTTCTTTGAATAATTCATCTAGCCTATGGTTAGATGTGGTTTTGTGTTTTAATTAGTGTTTGTGCCAAGTTGTAACGCCCCCGACTCGACCGTACACTAATCATACACGCAAATGTGTACGATCAAGATCAGGGACTCACGGGAAGATATCACAACACAACTCTAGACACAAATCAAAATAATACAAGCTGCATATTACAAGCCAGGGGCCTCGAGGGCTCGAATACATAGCTTGATACACAAGAGTCAGTGGAAGCAACAATATCTGAGTACAGACATAAGTTAAACAAGGATGCCTTAAGAAGGCTAGCACAAAAGCAACACGATCGAAGAGGCAAGGCCTCCTCCCTGGGACCTCCTAACTACTCCTGGTAATCGGCGGTCTCCACATAGTAACATCCGTCGGCGGTGGCATCTAGCTCCAAGGATTCACCATCTGGTTGCATCAACCGGAAAGAAGAAGGAAGGGGGAAAAGGGGTAGTAAAGCAACCGTGAGTACTCATCCAAAGTACTCGCAAGCATCATATCTACACTAAGTATGCATTTGTATCAAATGGAAGGGTTGTATCTGTGGACTGAACTGCAGAATGCTAGAATAGAGGGGGAAAGCCTAGCCTATCAAAGACTAGCATCTTCACGCAGCTCTGAGCATCTTGCAGCATGTATAAGAGTGAAGAATAGTAGTTTATATTTAACAAACATGTTGTAGCAACAATGCCCAGAGGTCCTATCTCGACTCCCTGCGAGAAAGCAATCCCGGAGCCATATAACTTAAGTATCCATTTCTAGTTGTATTAGATCAAGATATAAGTCTGAACGTCCATTAAGGTGGACACGGCATTCGAATAAAGATCTTCCCTGCAGGGGTGCACCACGTTTTCCAACACGCTTGATTACTCTGGCCGGACACACTTTTCTGGGTCAATGCCCGGCCTCGGAAAATCAACACGTCATAGCCCTACCTAGGCTCAGCAGAGAGGTCCCCGCCGGTCTATATCCTAAGCATTCCAGGGTCTGGGCCCATCGCCCGTTGCACTCTGGATCATTGCGCGCAGGGAGGGTCCAGGCTCCACCACTACAGGATGGTGCCGGCCCAGCCGTGCCGCACTGCTGAACTGGACGTCTGACAAAGCTTTGGCTAATACTACGTCGTCGAGGCCCATATCTATTCTCATGTGGCGGTTGGTGCGTAAAGGCCAAAGGCCAATTCAGAACAAATACCGAAACCATAGTGTGTTATTAGCTCGCGGAGACGAGCAGAGACTCACGATAATGTGACCCCGTCGCCCCGTCTCAAGGAAATACGGCAAGGGCAAGCCCAGCCCACTCGAGACTGCCAGACTTCCCGGCCGTGCCTTGTAACCATCTTGCGGGTGCTCTCCAGGCCCGCCCGACTTTCCCAAAGGTCTCAAGTAATGTCAAGGTAACCGTGTGTCCAAACATCAAGGGGAAAACCCAAGGAATCACCCTCAGAGGATTCCACTCGATGTAATCATCAAGGTGAACGTAAGAGGAACCACCCTCGAGGTTCACACTTGAGGGGTTGCACGACATAGCCGTATCAGGAATGGTGAAGGAGGAAATCACCCTCGATGACCACGACCGAATAGCTACACTACAGAATTAACATCAGGAGTGCGTTTTGAGGGATCACCCTCAGCACTCGATAGTAGCTCTGCAGAGTCGAGCAACAAAAGGGGCGTGATGTGATGTGAAGTGTCGGGCTCCCGTCGTCGATCATGTTGATCGAGTCATCGATGATGAAGCAGGGGCAGCAAGGACGAGGTGGGGGTCACTGATGGATCACTAACCAACCTATACTAAGCAATTTAGGATAAGCAGGTAAGGTACAACAGCAGGTACAAAAGCAGGCTATGCATCAGAATAGGAGCAAACAATAATAGTAGGAAAATCTAAGGCAAGCATGAGAATATAGAATGGGCGATATCGGGATGATCAAAGGGGGGGCTTGCCTGGTTGCTCTGGCAAGGAGGGGTCATCGATCACATAGTTGATCCCCGCGGCATCAGCGGCAGTCTCGGGGTCTACCGGAGAGAAGAGGGGGGAGAAACAATAAATACATAGCAAGCATGCATGTCAAGACAATAAGCGGTGTTAGAGGTGTTCTAACGCGGCGTTACACGATACCGTGGAAGGGGGGCAACATCCGGGAATGTTTCCCCAGGTTTAGCATTTTCGGACAGATGAAACAGAGGGGAAAAGTTGCTTGTTCAGATAGTTAGGGGCATGTGGCAGACGAACGAATCTCGTATTCGGATTTGTCATATTTTTCTGAGTAACTTTCATGTATAAAACTTTTTCATTGAGCTACGGATTATTTTATATGATTTTTCAAAGATTTAATACTATTCTGAAATTAATTTTAATTCGAAAATAAATGCTAAAATGCTAGGCGACTCCATCACAAAGGTACACGAAGTGTACCCAAAGGGTGACAGTGGGCTAGGTTCAGATTGACCACCAACGTTTGACTGGTCAACAAGGGGTGGGGCCCCCGTCATCTACTCATTTAACTAACTAGAGATTAATTAGGCTAGCTAATTAGTTAGTTTAGCTAAACCAATTTTATTAAGTTAATTAAGTTAACTAATTGATTAATTAACTAACTATTTATTTACTTATTTTTCTTAAACAAATTTTTTTTGTTTTTTTAAGCCAGGGCAACAGGGGCCCGCTGGCGGTGGTATTAGGCCAGCGGGCGGGCAATCAGGCAGCACCCGTCAGGCGGCCAAAGCGCCTCCCCGCCGAAAGCATGGTAGCGAGGCCGTGACCCGGCGAGGTGCCGGCGCCCAGGGCCAGTAGGCCGAACGGGAGGTCGGGGAAGTGGGGGGCACGGTGGCCGGTGATAGCCGACGCGGGGCGAGGCCACCGGCGACGGGGGAGCCCGCCGGGCGGCACGGTGAGGTCGGTGAGTGGGGGGGGGGGGTCCGGCGGAAGCGCGGTGGGGGAGCCTGGCACGAGCGGGCAGTTGGGGGCGTGGCCGGAGCTGGAGGGAGCCGCGGGATGGAGCGGGAGCGCAGGTGCGGGCTCGGCCATCGAGCAGTGAGTGCGAACGGTGGCGACCCGTACATGCGATGAGCTCTACATGACTCGGAGAGGCAAACAGACACACTCGCTCAAACATTTGTTCACCGGCGACGAGCTCGAGCGAGGACTAGTTCGACCATGATGGGGACAGTGGCTACGCGCAAAGAACGAGAAGGGGTAAAAAGTGGAAATGGTGTGGTGCTCACAGCGGGGTCGCGAAGGTGGTTGGCGAGGTCGTGAGGGGGTCGGGGAGGCGCCGGTGTGCGGGATGACGGTGATGCAGTGCGACGGCCGAAGATGAGGAAGACGATATGGTGACGAGCGTACAGGGCCTCCCTGCTTGATTCAGTGAATGTAGGCGAAGGAGATGGCAGCGTTGAAGCTCATGGACATCCTCCCAAGCGCCGGGGAGCATGGTGGCCACAGGACCGACGGATCCATGGTGTCGTGTGGTTCAGCCTCGAGCGAGGATTGCGCGGTTGAAAGCGGCGTGAGGGGAAAGAGCACGGGGTCTAGGATTTGACCAAGAGGGGGGTGTGCAGCCTCAAGTAGGCGCCGGGAGGGTCGGGATGGCCGGCACATGGCCGATCCGGCCATGGACGCGCGGGAAACGGCCACGGTGCCATGGATGAACAGGGGGAAGGAGATAAGATGGGGGAGTTGTGCTGGGCCTCCCTGTAGCCCTAGAGCCCAAGTGCACAATAGTTTCTTGCTCCTTCTCTTTGCTATTTCTGTCTTTTATTTCTACTATGCTTGTATTTAGTTGGCCCACCAAACGAATTTTTTTATGTAAGAAACTTAGCAATTAAGTCATGCACAATATGATGGTTGAGGGAGTCCTGGATTAGGGGGTGTCTGGATGGCCGGACTATAACCTTTGGCCGGACTCCTGGACTATGAAGATACAAGATTGAAGACTTCGTCCCGTGTCCGGATGGGACTTTCCTTGGCGTGGAAGGCAAGCTTGGCGATACGGATATGTAGATCTCCTTCCATTGTAACCGACTCTATGTAACCCTAACCCTCTCCGGTGGCTATATAAACCGGAGGGTTTTAGTCCGTAGGACGAACAACAATCATACCATAGCCTAGCTTCTAGGGTTTAGCCTCTCTGATCTCGTGGTAGATCTACTATTGTACTACCCATATCATCAATATTAATCAAGAAGGAGTAGGGTTTTACCTCCATCGAGAGGGCCCAACCTGGTAAAAACATCGTGCCCTTGTCTCGTGTTACCATCCGCCTAGAAGCACAGCTCGGGACCCCTACCCGAGATCCGCCGGTTTTGACACCGACATTGGTGCTTTCATTGAGAGTTCCTCTGTCATCATCTTTAGGCCCGATGGCTCCTCCGATCATCAACAAAGATGCGGTCCAGGGTGAGACTTTTCTCCCTGGACAGATCTTCGTATTCGACTGCTTTGCACTGCGGGCCAATTCGCTTGGCCATCTGGAGCAGATCGAAAGCTAAGCCCCTGGCCGTCAGGTCAGATTTGGAAGATTGAACTACACGACCGACGTCCGCGGAGACTTGATCTTCGACGGGTTCGAGCCACAGCCAAGCGCGCCGCACTGTCACGATGGGCATGATCTAGCTCTGCCACCGAACAGTGTCCTGGAGGCTGCACCAGTGTCCGCTCCGACCCTTAGTGCGGAGCCGACTGCGCCAATCGAGGACGGGTGGCTGGACACCGCCTCGGGGGCAGCAATCTCTACGGCGATCGAGCCGAACACCATACCTGTCCTTTGTCTCCTGTTACCATCCGCCTAGACGCACAGTTGAGGACCCCCTACCCGAGATCAGCCGGTTTTGACACCGACAATGGTGTTGCACAAAAAGTGTCGGAGTCAAAGGAATTGTTCAAGAATTTTTAGAAATTGAAAAAGCCAATTTTAAAAGCTGCTGGACCACTAAATAATTTCCAAGGGCACTTTGGGAACCCAAAAGAGGTTGGTTCCGACATGACAAATATCCAGGGATTATTGCTACACTTCAAACATTTTAGTTTTCATGTTTGGCAAATTAGAATTTTCGATTTTAATTTTGAGTTTGAATATGAATTATGCTTCGGATCAAATGAGGATTAGTAACAGTAAGAATGATGACCTAGCATCATTTGCAGGAGATTACTGTAGCTTAATTATCCGGGCGTCACAATTCTCCTCCACTACAAGAAATCTCGTCCCAAGATATAAGGGGTGAAGTAAGGGGGAAAGACTCGAGAAGGACGGATCTCAACTCAAGATAGGTACTTGGGGGCTATCTCAGTGAACGAGGCATAGAGGCATCTCTCGAGTTGAAATTCAAGAAAGTCATTGAGAGCAAGGTAAGGAGGTGCAATAAGAAGCTTCAACCGGGTAGACGACCGTTCGATGTCTGAAACAGAGTGTGAAAGGGGCTCAGAGCATCGAGAATAAGTATTGCATCTGATATCGGAACATATCACAAGAAGGTGGCTCGTGAATTACATACGAAGCCAAGCGCGAGGGATAACTTGGAAAACAAGGAGAGTCAGGTTTCGATCCCGTGGAACTGTGGGTTATGGGCCCACCATGTGGATTAAAAGCAGGAAGGGTGCTAACATTTGCACGGTTATGATAGTAAGGCAGATCAGAGGACAACCTGTCAGTTTTGTTGGCAACAACGTTGGTACCAAGGGCGAGGGACGAAGAGAACCATTTTCCTGCTCGTTAAGACGAGGCAGACAAATAGGCAAAGTTCTCGTCCATCGGTGGCTACCGGAATGTCATCAACAATAGTAACAAGGTCTTATAGACAGAGCTTGTAAACCGAGGTGTATACATAAGCAGGGTATTATCACTGCTCAGATATGTTAGGTTACAAGAAAGGTTAAACAAAGCAATGGAGACTAGAATCAGTTATCGGTGTCCTCGAGTGTCTAACAACTCAGAACCCGTGGAAAAATTGATTCAACAAGAAATAATAGTTGATGAAGAACTCATAAGAAGTTATGTAGTTCCGTGATATTCTCGAGATACTAGAGGATAATACTCGAGGGTAGAGCAGAATAGAGGCTTGACAGGTGAAATGATCTGAAGAAGACAAGTACTTTAACTCGTCCGAGAAATGCAATCGAAGGATAACAGTCATGGTCGGAACCATGGTTGCCAAGGACCAAACATAGATACAAGATGAAATTACCACAAGGGGATTATTATTATTACAAGAAGCTTCCATGATAAGATCTACATCATTTCCGTGGGCATGAACACCAAGTTCAAGGTCGACTCCCACTTCTTCAATGCATAACCTTTCATTCACTTCTCGCTTTCGATGAAGTTGTAGTGTTGATATTTTATCTGGCAAAACACCAGAAGAGTAAGACTCATGAAGACTCTTGGGTTAAAACGGATTAGGGGAGGCATAGGTTCAACCCATTGGGGCATCTTAGGAACATATACCACAAACCTCACGAGTACTAAAGCTCGAAAGTAGAGTATGGTTGACAAGAGCGGGGATACAATTTACCAAAGGCATTATGTATCCGAGGAAAGGCTCACAAGGTTTACTGAATATGAAGGACGATGTCGGATAAACCCAACAAAGGACCTGGTGGTCCACAAGGGATCTGATGTGAGCATCGATACTCACCCAGAAGAAGAAAGAAGGCAAGGACATCAGATTATAGAAATAACTGACTAATTCAAAGCTCAAAATGCAAAGTAAATATGATTTTCAAAACGGTGGATCAGAAGCAGAGGCTCTGATCAAAGACAGGTAAGTTGAATAGACATAGATCAATAGTCAATCAAGGTTTGATTTGCCGAACACCAGCTCATGTCAGGGATGACGTCTGAGCCGAAGGGAAGAATTGTAACTTTGATTGATGATTGCAAGCATTCACAAACATATCGAATCAAATGCTCAAAATTAAATATGACAAATGATACTACTGAATATTGCCACACATATGGAAAGCATCCACAATGCAAGCAGACAAGGAGGAGCAAGAGTAATAGGTTCTAAGAATTTTCGGAAGATCGGATAATATTCCAAATAATTTTGTGAAATGGTGAACAACTACGGATGAACGGATACTCGGGAAGCACGAGTAATTATCCGCAGGGGTATTCATGTGGCAAAGAACTGCAAGGCAGTAGGCTCAACGGATTCTCAGGACAACGGAGAGTAATTCAAGGCATCTTGTAATAACAAGAGGAACTGGGGATGAAGGTATGAACGACAACATAGGTAGTTACTCACAAGGATTTATCCGTGGTAGGGATCGCAACAGCGAAGGGCACAAGGGTCTCAAGAAGGCATCGGAGAGTATCTTCAGAATCTTCTGGTGAAGCGGGCCATCATCTGGAATGAAGGGGCTCTCCCGGAGAAGTATTTACGAGAACCTAGAGTTATAGTTTGCAAAACCATTTAACCCGAATAGAAGAGAGATCAGATTTCCACAGTAAAGGTCGAGGAGTAAAAGGTCCTAATACCACCCAATGGCGACATGGGCCCGTAAGCCACACAGCCATGTTAGTAAACCGTTTTTTTAAGACTAGACTCAACTTCAGCCAAGGAGTTGGAAAGGGGGATCCTACAGGCAGTCGGCTCTGATACCAACTTGTAACGCCCCCGACTCGACTGTACACTAATCATACACGCAAATGTGTACGATCAAGATCAGGGACTCACGGGAAGATATCACAACACAACTCTAGATACAAATCAAAATAATACAAGCTCCATATTACAAGCCAGGGGCCTCGAGGGCTCGAATACATAGCTTGCTACAAAAGATTCAGCGGAAGCAACAATACCTGAGTACAGACATAAGTTAAATAAGGATGCCTTAAGAAGGCTAGCACAAAAGCAACACGATCGAAGAGGCAAGGCCTCCTGCCTGGGACCTCCTAACTACTCTTGGTCATCGGCGGTCTCCACGTAGCAACATCCGTCGGCGGTGGCATCTAGCTCCAAGGATCCACCATCTGGTTGCATCAACCGGAAAGAAGAAGGAAGGGGGAAAAGGGGTAGCAAAGCAACCGTGAGTACTTGTCGGAGTAAATGACCACGGGTAGCCTAGCCGGCTCCCCCTAGGACTTCTGAAAAAATTACAAGACAATCAAGCCATCCAACATCCAAGACGCAGGGCCGTCTTCCCCCGGCCGGCTGCCCCTTAGGCCGGCTGTCAGGAGGCGGCCCGTCCCCAAAAGCTACAGGAAGAAGGCCACAAGAGGGCCGGCTTCCAAGGAGCCGGCTGCCAAAGGGCCGACTCCACAAAGCCGGCCTCCCAGCAAGCGGCCAAGGCCGCACCCTCAAAATCTGCACCCACATAACGCTGATGAGACGGGGCGTGGCTACAGTGAAGCCTGCCACCCCCGCATCCTGGAGCGCGCGTGGCTACAGTACGCCATACGAGGCGGCCATCACCCGTCCGGCGCGGCACTATTACTGTTGAGGATATAGCTACTAAGTATAAACCGGCCAGGAGGGCCCGGTTCACCTTAGACTGTGCTGAAGCCCATGAATGTCTTGAAGATGGCGTTGAACTAGTAAAGCTTGGAAGCCCACGGCCCAAAGGCGGATTAGGGCCCGTAGTGGTAAACCGCCATGATTATGGAAACTTTTAATATAAGTTAGAAAGGAAAGAGACCGAGCCGGACACTTTGTATAGGTCGGCTCGGGACTCAGAGACCGCCAAGGCCAACATGTGTATATAAAGGGACGACCGGCGGCGGTTCAAGACAGACAACAACAACTCGAGGCCTAGGCGGCTTATTTGCTCCCTAGTCATCGAAACCACATCAATCCCATCACAACTAGACGAGGCTTTACCTTCATCAAGGGCCAAACTAGTATAAACTCGTGTTCTTTGCGTCCGCTTTAACCCCTTCAAGTTAACCCGTAGCGATGGCTCCACGACTAAGTCCTTTCACGAGGACATCTGCCATGACAAAACCACGACGGTTGGCGCCACCGTGGGGCTATCACACGATGGTTTGATGATCTTAGAGGCAAGTTCAAGGACTCAAGGTTATGCTATGGGCCGGATGACCAAGAGTCGTCCGCGCAAGCTCTACATCGATGACGCAGGATGGGGCCCCGAGGCCGCTCAATCGAAAGTACGGATATCGGGTCCCCTTTGGTGGCATACACGCTTTCATCGGCAAGATTGGTGAGCCAGGGCCTGAGCCGGACATCCGCACCGACTCGCCGAGACGGCTCAGCCCACGAGATCCGCCCAGTTAAACCGCCGTGAAGCGCCATTGTGGGAGTCATCCATGGAGGAAACCATGAGGACGAATCGAGATATGGTAGCGAGACCGTCGCTATTCCGTGACGAGTCCTCGACCGAGAAACCGAATCGCTGTACCAGTTGCAAGATGACCGATGAGGGGCTGTTCCGATGGCGATAGTATTCCGGACCCCTCCGATCAGCCCAACCGGTTGGAATATTTATGGCCAGACACAAGCGGCGCTTCACTCTTCGATCAAGGCGGCGATGCTCTCCGACCATCAGCGGCGGCAAAGAACCGGGCAGGAGGTCCTGCACACCCGCCGCTCAAGTTTTATCTCGACCTGTTCGCACACTAGCCGTGCTTATGCAGAGGCCAATCCGCGAATCAAGATGCCCACAA
Organism: Aegilops longissima; assembly: GCA_021605205.1. NCBI lineage: Eukaryota > Viridiplantae > Streptophyta > Magnoliopsida > Poales > Poaceae > Aegilops > Aegilops longissima. Next base: position 163,772,886 of record CM038679.1, read on the forward strand.
CGCAGAAGTTGCAAAGGTGAGAGAGCAGATCGCGCGAGGCCAAAGCAGACTGGCAGCCGAGAACGACAGATGGTCGCAGAGCGGGCCGCTTGGATGCCCAGGCCTATAAGCTTATGTTGGACCGTAACGCCGCATGAGGTCTTAAAGCGGAAACACAGTCCCGCTTGCCTTCAGTTTTGACGCTAGAAACCTCTTTCACACCCTGTATGCGGAACGAGTAATCCGCCAGAGGTAAACCGGCTGAGGCGCCAGGCTGTGCACGCCGATCCAACCCCGCCTCATGGAACCCCTCGCAGTAACAATATGATGCCTCCGCTGGTCCGCATACCTCCGGTCATTATTCTAATCCTATGGACAATCTTGTCGCTGCAGCTTCACGATTGGAGGCCATCCCGATCAAGGAGATTCTCCGCAGCAGAGAGACACGCCGGGTTAAGGAGCTTTTCAACCGCTTGATCCAACAGAAGCATACTCAGACAGCCGTGACCGGATTCATTCCACCCCACGCCCGAGCAGGAGCTACAGCAGCGTATGGATGAACCGCTGACGAGCAACGATGGCACCGTGAAGCGCCCATGGCCATAACCCGACAGCGGTATTCGCGATGCTCGTGAAGTGGTGGACCGGCCCGCACGGCGGGAGGCCGAAGTTAGCAGCATGTAATGAGGCGCGCCACTTATGCCGTTCGCCGCACCACCTCGGGCCGAGCTGTGGGTCGCTTCTAGCTTGGGGGTGCCCTGCTTGATCCCGCTTTACGCAACGCGGCGCTGCCCAAAGACTTCAAGGGTCCGCAAGGTGCCAAATTACACCGCTGATTTATCTCCGTACATGGATAGAGAGCTATGAGATGGCCATGGAGATGCTAGATGTGGATGAGGCCGCAGTGCAAAGTATTTTACCATGATGCTTGAAGGGACGGCCTGCATTTGGTTAAAGAGCTTGCCGCCAATTCTATCAGTTCATGGGCCCAGCCATAACCCGGTTTATCCAGAATTTCAAAGATACCTGTAAACAGCCCATGTCCATAGTGGACTTGGCGGCTTGTGTCCAGGGGAAGGGGAGTCAACAACCCATTGGGTACGCCAGATTTTGGAAATCTTGCACTGCTGACCGATCAACGCCGACTCGCGATCTTAACCTCGAGGGCAACCGCCGTTTCAGCCTCTGGTTAAAGTTGGGGGATGAAGCGATTTTGTAATGACATGGGAACTCTCATGGGCGCTTTAGTGAAGTATGCTGATTCTGATAGTACCAAGGATCCCGAGTCTGAGGATGACAAGGCAGGGTAGGGAAAGAAGAACAGCAACTCCAAGGGGCATCAGCACAACCCGGCAAGCCACGGGAACGGAGGCAAACGTAAAGCGGATGGCAGCATGGACTTTGTGGCTAATACTAATGCGCAGAACAAGGGTCAACGACGCAGAGGTAAAGCGGCGAATCGTGGTGGGGCTCCGGATCCAAACCCGGATCGCTTGAACTATTTATTAAATCAGCCCTGTCCAAAACACGGGACGAAGGAGATGCCACCAACCACCTTTGGAAGGACTGTTACATTATGCAGGAGTTCAAAACTCTAATGCTTTCCGTTATGATCATGGGTCCGTGGTGGCTCAGATCTGGTTTTCATGGGTCGGGTCACGATGGAGGAGCTCCGTTCAGCTTCAATGGCAATCGTATGATGTAATAATCGAAATAGTCGAATAACCAAGGTGGTTACAACCAGCAGAGTCGGGTTATCGAGCCATCCAAACAGTTGAACAAAGGCCAATATCACGTTGTCACAACTAGCTTGGATAAGCGAGAACGGAAACTTCACAAGTTTAGCTGTGAATTCGTTGAACCGCCATACCACATTATTTATGCCGGTCGAACAGCCAATCGTGTGGAGCAGGAGGATCACCTCTTCGGGTTGACAATCCGCCACCGGCATTGGTGGTAGCCCCTCGTGTGGAGGTTATAAGTTCACCAAAGTGCTCATGGATGGAGGGAGCAGATTAATATCCTGTACTATGAGACATTCCACCGTATGGGGCTAACAGACAAAATTTAAAACCGCCTAATACGGTGTTCCATGGTGTGGTACCGTAAGTCCGCATACCCTGCTGGCAAGATAGCTCGAAGTGGCTTTGGGGATGATCATGATTCCCGATCGAGACACCGACCTTTGAGGTGGTGAAAACCGAGCCCATATCACGCCTCGTTTGGGCGGCCGGCTTATGCCAAGTTCATGGCACGGCCTTGTTATATCTATTTACAACTGAAGATGCCGGGTCACAAGGGGACAATAACGGTTCATGGAAGCGGCAAGATTGCTTTGGAATGTGATGAAGGTGATGCGCCTATGCAGAGTCGGTTTGTGCTACAGAGGAGTTGAAATATTATAAGGACAATGTTGATCCGCGGACATGACCCTTTGAAGAAGCTGACTACAGAGCATGATCCGATTTAAAGTTCAAATCGGCGGCCGAGACTAAGCTTGTTGACTTCGGTGTTCGGCGATTCGCCCAAGCAGTTCACTATCGCCAACTTGGACCCGAAATAGGAAAGCGCTACCATCGAGTTCATCCGTGAGAATCGACATTTTGCATGGAAGCCTTCGACATGCCAGTGTACCGAGGAACTCACGAGCACACTCTTAATGTTGATCCCAAGTAAAAACGTGAAGCAGCTCCGCCGGTTTAACGAAGAAAGGCGCAAGGCTATTGGAGAAGAGGTGGCTGTGCTCTTAGCGGCTGGTTTTATCGCTGAAGTCTTCCATCCAGAGTGGCTTGCTAATCCAAAGGCTGGTCCTTAAGAAGAACGGCACTTGGCGACAAAGCGTGGATACACCGATCTTAACAAAGCTTGTCCAGCAGATCCTTTTGCCTCCCCCGCATCGACCAAATTATTGATGCCACTGCGGGTTGTGAACGGTTGAGTTTTTGGATGCATATTCTGGTATCATCGATCAAAATGGCGGTTAAGGACCAGGAGAAAACGGCATTTATCACCCCCTTTGGAGCCTTCTGCTATGTATCCATGCCCTTTGGGCTCAAAAGCGCCCAGGGAACTTATCAACGATATGTACAGAATTGCCTGCACAAGCAGATCGGCCGTAATGTGCACGCCTATGTAGATGACATTGTGGTCAAGTCAAGGGAGAAAGAGACACTGATTGACGATTTGAAGGAAACCTTTGACAACCTACGGTTTTAAAAGATGATGCTCAACCTGGCCAAATGTGTTTTTGGTGTTCCGGCAGGCAAGTTATTGGGTTTTCTCGTGTCCAACAGGGGAATTGAAGCTAATCCGGAAAAGATTACGGCTATTACCTCCCTGGCTAAACCGAAGTGTATTAACGATGTCCAGCGCTTAAGGCCGGATTGCCGCGTTGAGCCGGTTTATCACCGCCTTTGGAGAGAAGGCCATCCTTTGTACCGTATGCTCAAAAGACAGATCAGTTCGTTCGAGTCCAGCCACCGATGAAGCGTTGAGGACTTAAAGCGGCAAGTAGCCAATCCGCCTCGTTTGCAGCTCCAATCGACAAAGAACCGTTATTACTATACATAGCGGCTAATGCTCGTGCAGCTTAGCGTGGCTATTGTGGTAGAGCGCAAAGAAGGTGCAAGGAATATCCGTTCAATGCCGTTTACTATATTAGCGGCGTTTATTGAATCCAAGCAATGGTACCCGCATTGGCAAAAGCTAGTATACGGAGTTTTTATGGCGAGCCGAAGCTTGCAATACTTCCAGGCCATCCGATCACAAAGGGTCACCGCCTCCTTTGGGCGATATAATTCGAACAGGAAGCGATCGCCGGATTGCTAAGGGCTATAGAGCTTGGGCCGCACGGATTGAAGTATGTGCCTCGAACGATTTATCAAATCTCGTGCACTTGTGGATTTCATCAATGATTGGACGGAGTTACAAGCGCTCAAGAGAAGCCGGATCACACTTATTGGACGATTCATTTTGATGGATCCAGTCAATTGGAGGGCTCGGGGGCCGGAGTCGTATTAAGTTCCCCATGAGGTGACAAGTTCTATTACGTTCTCCGCTTAATGTTCCCTTGTACTAACAATGCAGCTGAGTAGGAAGCTTTGCTCCATGGTCTTCGAATGGCGAAGGAGATGAATCTTAGCCGGGTTAAGTGCTTCGGTGACTCGGACCTGGTGGCTCAACAGGTGTCTGGCACTTGGGATTCCAAGGATCCACTCATGGAAGCCTATCGTCATGAGGTGGACATTGTTGCAGGTCACTTTAAGGGTTATCAGGTGGATCACGTGGAAAGACGAAAGAACGAAGCGGCGGACTGTCAGGACCCCGATTCCAAGTCACATCGACCTAGCCGGTAACACCTCATATCACTTTGCGGCCTCACGCACGGTATTCCCACGGGTGTCGCTTACCATGGCTCGGGACCGCTTATGCCTTTTGGCTCACGATATGATAGTGTCGCTAGCATCCACATGACAAAGAACCCGGGCCGACATGGCTAGTCGTGAACCCAAAGCGCGCTTAACCTATGGGGACAGTATACATGAATCACATCGAGCATGTCGGTCATCAACATATGAATTGGCTGTAGCACCGGGATAACAGACTCGTATCCCGGCTGTAGCAAAGCTAGGCAGGACTCAATATCACCGCGTGACATTTCAAGGGATGTATATAGGAACGAAGTGAAACACATGCCGCCACCAAGTGTCCAAGCAAGAGTGCTGGGCTAGCAGGACTCCGTGAACCGGTCAGAAGCGACTACTATCGCTAGAAGCACGAGACTACATTTCCCATATGAGAGGCTGCAAGGATAAACAACTAGTTTGTCGGATCCCACTCATACCAAGCATTTCAATCATACACGCAATATGCCCGATATGAGTAAATACAACAAGGCATCACAACAAAACTCTACAACTCAAGTATTTATTTAAAAGGCTCCGAGGAGCCATACATAACATATCCATACAGTAGGGGTCACATGACCCAACACTCAAGTCATACAACATGCAAGCACATGCGAAGCAAACTAGTCTCGAGTACGACTCTAGAAAGAAAGAAAGCTTGTTGAAGCCTTTCTATCTACAAAGGGCCCTTCACAAGCCATGGATCACCACCGGTGGCTAGTTCACTGCCGATGTCAAGGTCTACATAAAACCCATCGGAGGGGCAGTGTTGTCGCCCTAAAAACATTAATTACAAACATGAGTACAGAGGTACTCAACAAGTCTTACCACGTAATCCTATCATACATGCACATTCTCAAGAAGGTGGTGGAGTTATTTGCAGAAGCCAGCTTTGACTCTGGCTGCTTATCCCACGTGACACCGCTTGAAAAGCATTTGTCGCACACGAGTCCACTAATCACCATCACAATACTCCACCGTGGATCCTCTCTCACAACCCACGAGAGGGCCATCCGCGTACTCACACTTATCTTGAGGCTTTAGTAGTATCCATTTACTTGTCTATGAACTGATATAGGCAACCCAGAAGTCCTTCTCCGTGGACACGGCTATTCAATAGATCATATTAACCCTGCAGGGTGTACTTCTTCACACACGCTCACCACTTACCGCCGCTTACACGACATGTACTGCAACCTTCAAGCGGAAGCTCAACGTGGGTGTCGGCCACAGCCTACCTAAACACTCAAGTCCCGAGTCCAGGTTTATCGCCTATTCGGTTCCATCCGCAGGAGTCCGCCGAGGTTTCCCATACAGCCGCTGAACGATGTGTGCAGGTTCCCGAGATACCAAACGGCACTTTCAGTACACCGGGCCATGTGCCTACCGCAACACAACCCACCCCTAAGGTCAGCGCTATGCGTGCCCCCAAAGATGCTACAAACACCAGAAACTACTTGCAACTCCCTGACCGAGAACAAGGGTGGTTAAGAAGTTTAGAGGGTCCATTGGTTTCGGGCCCAATGTGTGGTAGTAACTGCTTTCATGGATCACAAACACGTAACTCAGCCTTAGGGACGGCTTCAATGAAACAACCCACCATGTACTCCTACATGTCCTCTCATCGATACCTTTACCAAATCGTGTTCAACACTTTCACTCTTGAACCCGACACAACCTTTCACTCCAGTTCATCATCCCGATGAGCCAGACCTGACACAACTCTAAGCATAGCAAGCATAGCATGGTAGGAATCACAAACATGGCTCAATCAACTCCTACACATACTAGTGGGTTTCATCTAGTTAATGTGGCAATGACAGGTCATGCAAAGGAAGTGGGTTCAACTACCGCAGCACACAACAGTTTGAATCGCGTTGTCTTAATGCAGAAACGAGAGCGTAGCGAGAACATGGGTTTGTATCGAATGATCAATGAGTTGCTTGCTCGATGGAGTGGTGGTAGGATACGCCTTCAAACGGATATTCGGATTATCCTGAGGCGTAACCTATCACGAAAGACACACCGAAAATAAACACACATGGCAATATGCAACAATATGATGCATGCTATGACATGGCAATATGGATGTGTGTTCGCCTAATGCAAGCTGAAACAAAAAGGGATGAACTCATTTGAATCAAAGATTCAAATGCTAGCTCATTTAAAATAACCCTAAAGGTGTAATATCTTATTCTTCTTAAACAGCAAGGTTAACTTGTTTTATCATGCATGAAACCTGTACTAATGGATAGAATGGATTTTTCTGATCATTTTCATATATAAATCTTTGCATTTGGAGTTACAGATTAATAGTTATGCATTTTTGAAGTTTGAACTATATTCGAATTTCCTATATTAGAATAAATCCAGAATTAATTTATTGCGTCACCATGCATCGTAATGACGCTGTGGTCAACGGAGACGCCCAGTCAAACCTGATCAGGTCCAGGTGTCGTGGTAATTAGTTTAGCTAAAGTTTAATTAAAACTAAACCTAATTAGTTAATGTGGCTGGGCCCCACTCGCCATTGACTCATCGAGTCAACCAGGCCCACCGTGGTCAAAGTCAATGTCGGCTGCACTGGCGCTTAGCCACCGCGCAGCCCGACGCTGTGGCGTAAGTGAGTTTGGCTATTCCGCCACCAAATGGGTCGTGGAGGTGGCTATGGGTAGTCGGGTTGAGCCGCATCTTCGTGGAGTCGGGCTAGGGGTCGGGCGGCGGAATCGAGCCATGACGACCTAGGTAGCCGCCAGAGTTCGGCCAAGGCGAACTCGAGGCTAGGGTGTTCGTGAGGTGCAGGAGTGTATGGTTTGATGCTACGTGACGTGGTGAGCATGAGGGACACCGAGAGGTGGCCGAGGGTGACCGGAGCACGCCGGCAACGAGCCTCGGCGGCGGCGGTGCGGTGATCTCCGCTCGTCGCTACAAAGCTCGAGAGCGAGAGAGGAAGGGAGGGAAGGTAGCTAGGCTCACAGCAACTCGGAGGAGCACTCAAGGGTCGGGACGGGCCGAGCGAGACGGCGTTGAAGGGGATCTCCGCCACGCGGACTCGGGCGGTTTGCAAAGGGCCTCGGCCACTTGAGCATGCGGGCTCAAGCTAGCTCGGGTAGAGGAGGGTGGCGGAGCTCCAAGACAAGGCGAGGAGGAGCACGGACGGCGGGAGCGCGCCCACGACGACGGGCGTGGCTGGGCATGTGGCGCCGGCCATGGCGGGGAGCGCGAGATAGGAGCCGGGAGGAGAGGAGATGTCCGAGGGGTTCTGGGAGAAAGGGGAGCGAATCTGCGTCAAGGCTGGGTGAGGGAAGCGGCGAGGCGGCGCCAGCGCGTGGCACCCATGCGGTGCTCTCGCCGAAGCACTGCCGCCTGCCGTCAAGCCGAGCCAAGCAGCCACATGCGGCCGTTGGGCTGGGCCGGGCAGTGGGCCGGTTAGTAGGCGCCTGTAAGGTTTCGATCCTGTTTTTCTTTTTCTATTTTTCTGCAACTTTGTGGAGTTTTTAAAAATACTAAAACAGTTTCAAAAATCACCAAACTGCTCCAGGTCCATTGTTGGAATATTTCCAACATGAAACATTTCTGTTTGGGAATATTTGGGCATTTGAAATATTTTATATAATTTTAAATGCCCAAACTCAAATAGCTATGATTTAATTCAAAGACCTTAGGATGTCATAGAAAATTGTGCACCACTTTTGGCAGAGGCTCTGAACCAAGCAAATGTGATGAGCATTTTTGAAGGGCATTTCAGGTTCATTGAAAATAATTTTAATAATCCCTAGTTGGATTCAAGAGGGGTTCTGGGGGTTCTGCCTTCCCCATTTCAAATTCAAATGAAATTTAAACATGATGCACACACTAATGCATGGTCTAACTAGGATGTGACACGGACGCTTTAAGCCGGCTGGGCTCTCAGCGTAAACCGGTCCCGCCTAACGTCTTTTTGGATGTTCTAAATAACCCGTCAGACAAGCTCCCTGGTGAAGCGGATTTGGCTATTCCTGATCCGGAGGCGCAATTGGTGGCAGCCCTGCATGTCATACCGGATTGGACAGTTCCTTATCTTGCATACATGAATCGGGGCGAGTTGCCAGAGGATGAGACTCTGGCCAGGCAGATAGTCCGGCGATCCAAGGCCCTAACCATTATCAATGGCGAGTTGCATCATTGCAGTGTATTAGGCGCGTTTCAACGCTGTGTGTCCCCTGAGGAAGGCTGTGAAATTTTACGCGAAATCCACGAAGGGGATTGTGGTCACCACGCCGGTTCAAAGTCTCTGGTAGCTAAAGCGTTTCGTCACGGTTTCTACTGGTTGACGGCTCATGCTGATGCGGAGGATCTAGTTAGACGATGTGATGGCTGTCAGAAATTTTCAAGGCGTGCTCATGTGCCAGCTCAAGAATTGAGGATGATTCCAATTACTTGGCCGTTTGCGACTTGGGGGCTGGATATGGTCGGACCTTTCAAAATGTCCAAGGACAAGAAGACCCACCTCTTGGTGGTGGTTGACAAATTTACCAAGTGGGTTGAAGCGGAGCCCGTTAGCAAGTGTGATGCAGCCACGGCGGTTCAGTTCGTAAAAAAGGTGATTTTCCGGTTTGGCTTTCCACACATGATCATTATCGATAATGGTACCAACTTGTCCAAAGGCGCTTATGAAGGAATTTTGTGAGCGTGAGCACATCCGCTTGATGTATCGCCAAGAGCTCACCCACAGTCCAATGGACAAGCGAACGGGCCAATCAAGAGATCTCATGGGTATCAAGCCCCGCTCATGGTTCCTTTCCAACGAACGCCGGATGTTGGGTGGAGGAGTTACCATCTGTGTTATGGAGTATCAATACTACACCCAACAAGTCGACAGGATACACACCGCTCTTTATGGTCTATGGCGCAGAGGCGGTCCTCCCCAAAGATATCCGGCCACGATTCACCTCGTAGCGGCATATGTTGAAAAGGACAACGAGGAGGCACGGCAAGACGCTTTGGATCTGTTGGACGAAGAATGTGACATCGCAGCTGCCCGCTCGCGATCTACCAACAGGATCTTCGCCGATATCATAGTCGCCGAGTTAAGACCAGAACTTTTCAAGAAGGAGATCTCGTGCTTCACCGATCCAAGACTGCATCGATATGCACAAGTTATCCCCACCTTGGGAGGGACCTTTCGTGGTCAGCAAGAATCTGCACAACGGGTCGTATTATCCGATCGATGTTCGAGAGAATAAAGACTCACGACGCCGAGGAGGAGACCAAACGCCCTCGAACATAGCTCATCTTCAAGTATTATACTTAAGCCATAGATTTTACCATGTACATATTATGATGTAACGCCGGATGGTTTGCACAAGAAACCTTCGCTTCTAATCGTGGTTTCAAGCTGTCAAAAAAAAAAAAAAATAATAAAAAAGAAAACGGTCGGGAGGGGATAAACCCCAACCGCCCAAAGAGCCGCCCCCTCCCCACTTCCCCCCCGTGGCCCATCTCCTTTCCCCCCTCCTTGGGCCAGCCCCATCACACCAGGCCGGCCCACCGGCCAACCCACCTCTCCCTTATCCCCACCCGAGGGGAACCCTAGCCCTCTCGCCTCCCACTCCCCCCACTCGCCCCCACCTCCCCGATCCGACGGATCGGCTCACCCCCACCGCCCCCTCCCCGACGGCGACCCTCCCTCGCCGCTGCCTCCAAAGGCCCCCTGCCTCCTCCCTCCTCCTCCACACCGCCTGGCAGGCCCGCCCCTCCGCCCCACCGAGGCCGAGCTGGTCCTCGGCGCCTGACGCCACCTGCCGCCTCACCAAGGCCTCCCGCCTCCCTCCCCGACGGACTGCCCCTGAGCTCCTCCAAGCCCGCGCCCGAGACCCCGCGACCCCTGTGAGCCTCGACCTCCTCTCTCCCCTCGCCGGGCGGCTGGTCTGGCCACACCACGGCGACGACCCCCCTCCGCCCCTCCGTCCCCTCCGCCTGTGAGCTCCGACGCCTCCCCCCGCTCCTCTCGCCAGCCGGATCCGCCCATGGCCTGCCTGCCCGGCGCCTGCCACCGCGCCCTCCCCCCTCCCTCCCTTCTCCTCCCGTCATTGGCGCTGCCGCGGCGACGAGGCGAGGCCCCGAGCCCCCACGCTGGCCCCCGATCCCTCCTTCTGCTCGGCCCTCCTCGCAGACAGCCGCCCGCCTGAGCCTCAAGACTGCCTCCTGTCCGCCTCATCATGGGCTGGCTCACCGGGGCGCGCGCCAGGCAACGGCCGCCAGCCGCCTCACGCTCGACGGGCCGGGTCACGCCTGACGGCAAATACCAAGACAAGACCTCATGGCGCCACCTACCAGAGGCCACGTGTGCATCGACTACGGGCCCCACCCCAAAAACGCTTTTAGAAAATGTTTTATTTTAAATGTAATCAAAAATGATTTAAAATGAATTAAAAGTAATTAAATTAATTAACTAAATAATTAATTAATTAATTAATTGGATAATTAATTAATCTAATTAATTTTGGATTAGTTAAACCTAATCATTAGCTAATTAATTGGGTAATTAATTAAACTAATTAATCTCGGATTAATTAATGCTAATCATTAGTTAACTTAATTAACTAAGTTTAATTAACTGATTAGGTTAATTGCTATTAGGTATGACATGTGGGACTCACTCGGCAGGTTGACTTAGTCAACCCTGTTGGTCGATGACGCCAAGATGACCTCATGTCATATGATTTTTTTGAAATTAATTAATTAATTAATTAAAATTCCGAAATTAATAAAACCTTTATAATTATAACTTTTAACCAGAGTCTTGATTAAAATATTTTCAACATGAAAGTTGCTCGTAACGACGAGACGATTCCGGATACGCATTCCGCTCGGCCCACCGCACGCCTCTAACCTATCGAACCTGCAAACTTTCTCCTCCGGTTCATCCGTCTCGACAGACGTCCGAACCGGATAACTTCCTGATGCTTCCCCTAAACCAAGACTCTTCTTACCACGTTAGGGCACGCCTAGCATCGCTTCTGGCATGTCATGCATCGTTATGCATCCGTTATCGTATTCATTGTTTCTTCCCCTCTCTTCGGTAGACTACGAGACCGACGCCGCAATGGCCGCCTCGACTACAAAGGTCGACGATCACTCTCTTGCCGAGCAACCAGTGCAAGCCCCCTTTGATCATCCCGATATCGCCCATTCCATTCTCTTATTGCTTGCACTAGATTTTGCTATCGTTATTGTTGCTCCTATTCTGCTGTATAGCCTGCTTATTGTAACCTCGCTTTTGTTACCTACCGCTTATCCTAAACCGCTTAGTATAGGTTGGTTAGAGACCCATCGCTGACCCCCACCTTGTCCTTGTTGCCTCGCTTCATCATTGAAGACCCGATCAACGGATCAAGACCAGCCCCGACACCGCACATCACTTCCCTTAGTTGCTCGACACTACTAGGTTACTATCGAGTACCGAGGGTGAAACCTCTACAAAGACTTCCGATATTAACCTCAGAGTATAGTTATCCGCCAGTGGTCATCGAGGGTGATTCCTCTTAACCACTTCCGATACGACTGTCGTGCAACCCTCAAGTGTGGACCTCGAGGGTGAATCCTCTTATGTTCACCTTGACGACTACATTGAGTGGAATACACCGGGGTGATTCTCGTGTTTTCCCTTGATGTTTGGACTCACGCTACTTGGACTGTTACCATCATTATTTGAAAGACGGGTCGACCTCGAGGGGTACCTGCGCGCTTAATTGCGAGTGATGTGGAGACGGTTGACCTGGATGGTGCCCGCGAGATATTTACGAGGCGTGGCGGGCATTCCTAGCCCTTGCCACAAGTCCTCGAGACGGGCAACGGGTCACATCTTCGTGAGTTCTCGCTTGTTACCGCTGCCCTAATCCACTACGATTTGGATATTTGATCCGAGGGCCTCCGCCCGATAGCACTAACCATCACGTGGCTAAGTATGGGCGCTCGCGTCAGATACATCACCAAGCTTATTAGACGTCACGAGCGGCGCTACCGGATTGGGCTGAACGCCTGTTAGGCTAGGTCTGCTTCCGCCGCCGCAACGCAAGTGAGTTCCCGGGAGATGGCCCATGACCCCGGGGCATAGGTTTAGTCCGCGTGCTGGCTCTCTATTAAGCTTCTAGGTCGGGTTGCGGCGATTGTTTGACCGAGGCCGCATGACCCCGAAAGTGTGTCCGCCGAGTTAAGCGAGCGTGGGGGTAAGTTGGTGCACCCTCGCAGGAAGAAAACATCTATCGATAGCCTGTCCTACGGTAACGGACACTTGGAGTTGTATCCCATCGATACAACTAGAACTGGAAACTTGAGATGAGACATGGATATGAGCATTGGATTGTGATGATAATCGGATAGTATGGTTCGGGATTTCTTTCGCAGGAGTCGAGAAAGGATCTCTCGCCGAGGTTGATAACACTACTGCTACTTTAAGTTATGTTACTCTACTCCTCTTGTTTGCTGCAAGATGGTGGTTTCCTAAGATGCTAGTCTTCATAGGACTAGGCCTTCTCTATTCTCGCATTCTCGCAGCTCAGTCCACCGATATGGCCTTTACACATATATCCTTGCATATGTAGTGTAGTTCCTTGTTTAAGTAGTACTTTGATGAGTACTCACGGTTGCCTTGTTCCCTTTTTCCTATCTCTACTCGATTGCTGCAATCGACGATGGAGACCAGGATCCAGACGCCACCGCCACGCATTTACTACTACTCCGAGGCGCCTTACTACTACGCAGCAGCCCACGACGACGCACCAGAGTGACCTAGGAGGATCCTGTGCAGAGGCCTGTCCTCTTCGATCCAGATCCCAGCTTTGTGCTAGCCATCTTATGGCACCTTGTTTAACTTATGTCTCAGATCAGATATTGTTGCTTCCACGACTCGCCTATGATCGAGCACTTGTATTCGAGCCCTCGAGGCCCCGGCTTGTATTATGATGCTTGTATGACTTATTTTATTTGTAGAGTTGTGTTGTGATATCTTCCCGTGAGTCTCTGATCTTGATCGCATACATTTGCGGCATGATTAGTGTACGATTGAATCGAGGGCGCCACAAGTTGGTATCGAGCCGATCGCCTCAGAGGAATCCCCTTCCACACTCCTTGGCCAAGTCGAGTCTAGACATTGCAAAACTTTTACTAACTTGGCTGTGTGTCTTATGGGCACACGCCGCCATCGGGTGGTATTAGGATCTTTTACCTCGACCTTTACTCGGGGCTCAACTCTTCTACTCGGGTTAAACGATTTTACTAACTATCACTAGGATCCCGTGACCGCATTCACCCCAAGATGGATATAGCCTTAGTTGTTTTTGGAATTGTATTTGAACAATTTCCACACCGCCATTTGACTCCTTTGAAACGCCTTTGTTTTCAGATGGAACCCACGAGGCAGGTCGTGGCGCCACACGACGGCCATTGGTGCTCGGGATCACTCGCGTGCTAGCCGAGATGATGACCTATCCGGTTATCGCCGCACCCCGAGTACACCGCCTATGAGGAGTACCAGACTACAACCAGAGCAGTACCGCCGCCATCGCCCACCTCTACTCGGAGTATGAGTCCACCATCGTGCCGCACACCGCACATGGTGTTGGAGTGACCATCGATATGGCAGTCCACGATGTTGCTTATGCTGCACCGACACGCCTTCGCAGTAGTATCGAGAGTTGGACACCTCCCCTTCGTGCACATTGCTATCGCGGCTCGATGTTGGTGAGGAGGGTTACTACACCGCTGCCTACACCATCGCTACCAGAGAGCTTTTCCACCATCGTAACTTTGTTCTCGCATGCCGATGGGCTGGATCGAGCTAACCGAGTTTTCGCCACGAAGTTGTACATCACCCGTCAAGACTCTACTGCGTTCTCGACGCTGATGCACCCTTTGTCCGCTCCGGAGAGCTGCCGCTCGCGATCTACCCCGCCAGACCGTGATGCCCTGTGGAGTTGGTTGGCCGACGGGAGGCTACTCTCCGACTTGGTCCTTTCCTCGCCACTGGACGCCGGATTCAGCACCGAGTATCCGCGCCCTCGTGTCACCGACGTGGAGGACTATCCACCGCCGCACTACCAGCTTTCAGCTACACCTACCTCCGCAGCATCGCTGGGACTGATGTAGGCTTGCTTGTTAGCATTTGATGTATTCGCCATGAGCTCAAGGTGCCGCCTATGATGTAGTAGTCTATGTACTGGACTCTATGTATCGAACTCTATGCATGATTCCTTTTGTAAGATATGCCAACTACTATGTAGTTTCCATCATGCTGCTTTCATTATGCGTGTTTCATCATGAATGATTCTTGTCTCTTGCTTATCTTCTCAAATGCTGAACTACCCCTGTTATTTAATAGCAGGATGGTTAGGCCAGCAGGTCGTGGTCGTGGTGCCAACCTTCCACCACCGCCGAGTACATGGCTGGTATGATCCAACAGCTCGAGATGAATCGCCACCATGGAGAATATGATGGCTCAGCCTCGCCCCAATATGAACCAAGACCCAAACGGACAACTCGCAGAATTCATACGCTCAACCCCAGCAGTACCGCAGCTCAACTCAGCCATCGGATGTCGATGATCGCCCGTGACATCACCTATGAGATGGAGTCTGCTAATGTACCCCCGCCAGCTATGTCACCTTTGCTTCCTTCTTCCAAGGGGACCCGCAGCTCAATGGTGGGACAGCCACCGTCAGATTTCGCCAGCTTGGGACACTCATCACCGCCGACTTCCAGTTGCCTTCCGCGCCGCTTCATTCCTCAAGGGGTCATGGACCGAAGAAGCGTGAGTTCCGCAACCTCACCCAAGGCAACAAGACTGCTAGTTTATCACAGAGTTCTGGACTTGTCTCGCTATGTCAAGAGGATATTGCAACCGATGCACGCAGACAAGAGAAGTTCCGTGACGGACTTCAAGTCGACATCAAGCTCGCACTTCTAGTGCACGACTTTGCTGATTTCGCCACCTTGGTGAACAAAGCTATCAATGTCGAAACTGGTCTGCAGGAATACCAGAGCTCTAACAGCGCAACTGCGACACCGCTCATCTTCGGCCCGCCCTCGCAGGCGCAAGATATGGATTCCCAATAGCATGTACCAGCCCAATGCATCTCGCTTCAAGCGTAACTATGCTACACCTCGCCCGCTTACAACTAAGCAGCCAAGCTTCCAGCTCCGCCA
This sequence comes from Aegilops longissima, assembly GCA_021605205.1. NCBI lineage: Eukaryota > Viridiplantae > Streptophyta > Magnoliopsida > Poales > Poaceae > Aegilops > Aegilops longissima. Next base: position 163,788,455 of record CM038679.1, read on the forward strand.
CCCCAAGCTCCTGCTCCCACTCCCAATAATGGCTTATGCTTCAAAAGTGGACAGCCAGGCACCGCTAGAGATTGCAACCAGAACCGTAATCAGTCGGTTCTTCCAAAGAACTGGCCGTGGAAACAACCGTAACCGCAACAACACCGGCAAGTCTTATGGGAAAGCTCAGCCAACCACGTTGAACTGAATGAAGCTCAAGACCAGCCTGCACATCGTGATGGGTACCTTCTCAGAAATTCAGACTCAGATCTGTTTTATTCGATTCAGAGCATCACATTCATTCATGTCTCAAGATTTTGCATTCATGCATGGCCTTAAAAGCGAAGACATGAATGCTTCACTATTAGTACACACCTCGCTGGGCCAATGTCGGACTTCCATGATTTGCAACGACGCCCCTGTTGAAATCAAGGAATGGAATTCTTGTCTCTCCTATCGTGCTAAAGTCTTGTAGCATTGACCTCATTTTGGGATGGATTGGTTGAAAGCGATACGGCGACAATCGCTTATGCCACTAAGACCGCCCATCTGCTGCACCCTTCGATGAAATCGTAGCTACAATGCTCGTCTGTTCAAAATGCCGAGGCAAGGCTCTATGCATTGAATGCATTGAACGCCGCACCCTCGAGGGAATTGAAAACATTCCTGCTGCTTATGCATTTCCAAGACGCTCTTTCCTCAAGAACTTCCAGGATTCCCCGCTAGAGCTGTCGAATTCGCCATCGACTTGAAACCGTGCACCACTCCTATAGCCAAGCTGCCCCTACAAGATGCCGCCGATGAACTCCTTGAGCTAAAGGAGGAAATCGACAAATCTCTTCAAAGTGGTTTCATCCGCCCAAGTTGCTCTCCTTGGGGAGCACCTTCTCTTTGTCAAGAAGAAGGATGGGACAAACCGATTGGTTCAAGACTACCGCCCTATAAATCAAGCTACCATTCGAATAAGTATCCTCTTCCTGATCAATGATCTTTATGATCAACTGGCTGGTTCGCTGCTGTTCTCAAACTCGACTTGAGGTTGGGTTACCACCAGATCCGTGTTCGCGAGGAGGATATCCCTAAGACCGCATTTGTGACTCGTTATGGTTCATACGAGTACACCGTCATGTCTTTCGGCTTAACCAATGCTCCAGCCACCTTCTCTCGCCTCGATGAACTATATATTCATGGATTACCTCGACAAGTTCGTCGTGGTTTATCCGGATGATATCCTGATCTATTCCAAGAATGAAGAAGAACATGTCAACATCTTCGCCTTGTGCCGAAAAGCTACGAGAGCATCAACTCTATGCCAAGTTCTCCAAATGTGAATTCGCTTCCCAAGTAACCTATCTTGGGCATGTCATTTCTAAGGATGGTATTGTTGCCAACCCCGAACGAGTTCAAAGCTATTCTCGATTGACTCCTCCAAGAACGCATAAGTCGGTTTTCGGTCTCGCCACTATTGCCGCCGATTCGTCGAGAACTTCTCCAAGATTGCCGTGCCTCCGACTAATCTATTGCATAAAGGCGCAAGTTCCAATGGATGATAAGTGTCGAAAGTTTCAGAACTCAAGGACAAGTCGACAACCGCCCCAAAGGCTAGCTCCTCCGACACTAAGAAGGACTTCACATTTATCGCGACGCTTCGCCAAGGATTAGGCGGTGTCCTAATGCAAGAGCGCAGTGGTTGCTTATGCCTCTCGACAGCTATGCCCTCACGAGGAGAACTACCCAGTTCACGACCTCGAACTTGTCTGCTGTCATTCATGCGCTTAAAGCAAGGGCGACATTACCTTCTCGTAATCGCTATGTAGATCTACACCGACCACCAAAGTCTGAAGTATCTGCTTACTCAGCCAGACCTGAACCTCCGCTGCCAGAGATGGATGGAGACTGCTGCACTTTGATTTGGGAATCTCCTATACGCCAGCAAGGCTAATGTGATGGCTGATGCCTTGAGCCGCAAGTCTTATCAAAACCACCTTCGTGTTCACAAAGTTCAGCCTCACTTGTTGAAGAATTCAGCAGTGAACCTCCATATTGTTCCTCCGGTGCACTTCGCCCCTCCTCCGGAGTTCCGCAAGATGAATCTCCGTGTTGTTCCTCAGTGATCCTCTTTACCCTCGGCTGTTGAACCCGATCTCTTGGGCACCATAAAGACAATGCAGGATCTCGACTCGAGGTCTACAAGCTTAAACAAGACGTCGAAAGGAAATCCTCATCCTTCACTATTGTCGATGATGGCGCCTTTGTACTTCAAAGGCCGCTTAGTGGTACCTTGCAAGAAGGACAACCTGGATATGACTCGTAAGGTTATGCAAGAAGCTCATGATACGCCTCTATGTATCCACCCCGCAGTACTAAGATGTATCAAGACATTCGCCGAGATTCCGTGGTCTAATATGAAGCAGTGACATTGCTCGCTATGTTTCGAGTGTGACGCTTGCCGTCAGATCAAAGCAGAACATCAAAGGCCCGCTGAACTCGCAGCCTATCTCTATTCCCGAATGGAAATGGGACCATGTTGAAATGGACTTCGCCACCGGTTTTCCCAAATCGCAGAAAGGTAATGATGCTATTCTTGTCGCCATTGACCGCTTTCTAAAGTTGCACATTTTCCGCGGTCAAAGAAACGATCATCGCTAGCCACCGGCAACGCCTATATGTCCAGAATTGTTTCACTTCACGGTATTCCACTCGTTATCGCCTCGACCGTGGCAGCTTATTCACTTCAAGATTCTCGCAAGTTTCAAGAAGCTATGGGGACTCATTTATCTTTCAAGATCGCTTTCATCCGCAGCCTCAAGGGCAAGTTGAACGTGTCAACCAAATTCTCAAGACATGCTTCGAGCTTGTGTCGCCTCATTCGCAAGAAATGGAGGAATCTCCCAGATGCTGAGTTCTCTTATAATAATAGCTTTCAAGCTAGTCTCAAGATGGCCCCTTCAAGTGTTATATGGACGAAAGTGCCGAACCCTCCGAACTGGTCGAAATCGGGAACGCCCACTCTTCGTCCGGATATTATCCAACATGCCAAGAACAAGTCCGCATTATTCGCGAGAATCTCAAGACCGCTCAACAAGGCCAAAAGAGTAATTATGACCGCTATCACAAAGACATGGTCTATCAACTCGGCGAAAAGGCCTATCTTCGCTACACCAATGAAGGGTGCTCACCGCTTCGAATCAAGGGCAAGCTAGCTCGCTATATTGGCCCTTTCACTATTCTCGAAAGGCGGAAAAGTGGCTTATCAACTGAGCTTCCGTTCAACCTTTCTCAGTTCACGATGTGTTCCACGTGTCCCAACTCCGACGCTGCTTCAAGGACCCAATCCGAGCAAAGGACCATGAAGTGCTCGAATTGCAACAGACCTCTCCTATAAAGAGCATCCGTCCGCATTCTCGACTGCTGAACGCCGCACACGCCGGCGATCAAATTCTCAAAGTCCAAAGGGTCGAATCACTCAAGATGAAGCCACCGGGAACGCGAGGATCGCCTACGAGATGAATATCCCGCCTCTTTCCTTCTACCTCCTAAATCTCGGACGAGATTTCTTGTAGTGGAGGAGATTTGTAACGCCTGGATGGTTTGCAACAAGAAACCTTCGTTTCTAATCGTGGTTTCAAGTCACAAAAAAAAAAAAAAAAATAAAAAAAAAAATGAAGCCGGAGGGGATAAACCCCAACCGCCCAAAGAGCCGCCCCCCTCCCCACTCCCCCCTGGCCCATCTCCTTTCCCCTCCTTGGGCCAGCCCCATCACACACTGGCTGCCCACCGGCCAACCCACCTCTCCCTTATCCCCACCCGAGGGAACCCCTAGCCCTCTCGCCCCCCTCCCCCCCACTCGCCCCACACCCCCCTCTCCCCGATCCGATCGGATCGGCTCGCGCCACACCACCGACCCCTCCCCCCGACGGGCGACCCCCCCCCCGCTGCTGCTCCCCAGGCCCCCCGCCTCACTCCTCCCCTCCTCCACACCGCCTGCAGGCCCGCCCTCCTCCCCCCACCGAGGCCGAGCCGGACCTCGGCGCCTGACGCCACCTGCCGCCTCACGCCTGGCTCCTCCCCGCCCCCTCCTCACGGACTGCCCCTGAGCTCCACCAAGCCCGCGGCCGAGACCTCACACCCCCCGTGAGCCTCGACCTCCTCTCTCCTCCTCGCTGGCGCTCGCCTCGGCCACACCAAGGCGACGACCCTCCCGGCCTCCTCCGGCCCTCCGCCTGAGAGCTCCGACGCCCCCTCCCTCTGCTCTCTCGCCCAGCCGGATCCGCCCAGGTCCTGCTCGCTGGCCTGCGCCCGCCACCGCCCTCCCCTCCCCTCCTCCTTCTCCTCCCTGCCACGCGCCTGCCGGGCGCGAGGAGGCGAGGCCCCGAGCCCCAAGGCCCGATCCTCCCTCCTTCCCCCTGCTCGGCCCCCTCCTCCGCAGACAGCCCGCCCGCCCGAGCCTCAAGACTGCCTCCTGCCGCCTCACCGGCGTGGCTCACACAAGGCTGCGGGGCAGGCAACGGCAACCGGCCGCCTCGCCTCGACCGGGCCGGTCACGCCTGATCGGGCAGCGCCCAGACTGCACCTCAAGGCCAAGACCAGAGGCCACGTGTTCATCGACTAGGGGCCCCACCCCAAAAACGCTTTTAAAAATGTTTTATTTAAATGTAATCAAAAAATGATTTAAAATGAATTAAAAGTAATTAAATTAATTAACTAAATAATTAATTAATTAATTAATTGGATAATTAATTAATCTAATTAATTTTGGATTAGTTAAACCTAATCATTAGCTAATTAATTGGGTAATTAATTAAACTAATTAATCTCGGATTAATTAATGCTAATCATTAGTTAACTTAATTAACTAAGTTTAATTAACTGATTAGGTTAATTAAGCTATTAGTGTATGACATGTGGGACTCACTCGCAGGGTTGACTTAGTCAACCCGTTATCGATGACGCCAAGATGACCTCATGCCGATGTCATAAATGATTTTTTGAAATTAATTAATTAATTAATTAAAATTCCGAAATTAATAAAACCTTTTATAATTATAACTTTTAACCAGAGTCTTGATTAAAATATTTTCAACATGAAAGTTGCTCGTAACGACGAGACGATTCCGGATACGCATTCCGCTCGCCCACCGCACGCCTCTAACCTATCGAACCTGCAAACTTTCTCCTCCGGTTCATCCGTCTCGACAGACGTCCGAACCGGATAACTTCCTGATGCTTCCCCTAAACCAAGACTCTTCTTACCACGTTAGGGCACGCCTAGCATCGCTTCTGGCATGTCATGCATCGTTATGCATCCGTTATCGGTATTCATTGTTTCTTCCCCTCTTCTTCTAGAGACTACGAGACCGACGCCGCACCGCCGGCCGACTACAAGGTCGACGATCACTCTCTTGCCGAGCAACCAGTGCAAGCCCCCTTTGATCATCCCGATATCGCCCATTCCATTCTCTTATTGCTTGCACTAGATTTTGCTATCGTTATTGTTGCTCCTATTCGCTGTATAGCCTGCTTATTGTAACCTGCTTTTGTTACCTACCGCTTATCCTAAACTCGCTTAGTATAGGTTGGTTAGAGACCCATCGCTGACCCCCACCTTGTCCTTGTTGCCCTCGCTTCATCATTGAAGACCCGATCAACGGATCAAGACCAGCCCCGACACCGCACATCACTTCCCTTAGTTGCTCGACACTACTAGGTTACTATCGAGTACCGAGGGTGAAACCTCTACAAAGACTTCCGATATTAACCTCAGAGTATAGTTATCCGCCAGTGGTCATCGAGGGTGATTCCTCTTAACCACTTCCGACACGACTGTCGCAACCCTCAAGTGTGGACCTCGAGGGTGAATCCTCTTATGTTCACCTTGACGACTACATTGAGTGGAATACACCGGGGTGATTCCTCGTGTTTTCCCTTGATGTTTGGACTCACAGCTACTTGGACTGTTACCATCACATTTGAAAGACGGGTCGACCCGAGGGGTACCTGCTGCTTAATTGCGAGTGATGTGGAGACGGTTGACCTGGAGGGTGCCCGCGAGATATTTACGAGGCGTGGCGGCATTCCTAGCCCTTGCCACAAGTCCTCGAGACGGGCAACGGGTCACATCTTTCGTGAGTTCTGCTTGTTACCGCTGCCCTAATCCACTACGATTTGGATATTTGATCCGAGGGCCTCGCCCGATAGCACTAACCATCACGTGGGCTAAGTATGGGCTCAAGGTCAGATACATCAGCCGGCTTATTAGACGTCACGCTGAGCGGCGCTACCGGATTGGGCTGGACGCTCGTTAGGCTAGGTCTGCTTCCCGCCGCCGCAACGCAAGTGAGTTCCCGGGAGATGGCCCATGACCCCGGGGCATAGGTTTAGTCCGCGGTGGCCTCTCTATTGCCTAGGTCGGGTTGCGGCGATTGTTTGACCGAGGCCGCATGACCTCGAAAGTGTGTCCGCCGGAGTTAAGCGAAGCGTGGGGTAAGTTGGTGCACCCTCGCAGGGAAGAAAACATCTATCGATAGCCTGTCCTACGGTAACGGACACTTGGAGTTGTATCCCGATCGATACAACTAGAACTGGTTACTTGAGATGAGACATGGATATGAGCATTGGATTGTGATGATAATCGGATAGTATGGCTCGGGATTTCTTTCTCGCAGGAGTCGAGAAAGGATCTCCGCCGAGGTTGATAACACTATCGCTACTTTAAGTTATGTTACTCTACTCCTCTTGTTTGCTGCAAGATGGTGGTTTCCTAAGATGCTAGTCTTCGTTAGGACTAGGCCTTCTCTATTCTCGCATTCTGCAGCTCAGTCCACCGATATGGCCTTTACACATATATCCTTGCATATGTAGTGTAGTTCCTTGCTTTAAGTAGTACTTTGGATGAGTACTCACGGTTGCCTTGTTCCCCTTTTTCCTATCTCTACTCGATTGCTGCAATCGACGATGGAGACCAGGATCCGACGCCACCGCCACGCATTTACTACTACTACTCGAGGCGCCTACTACTACGCAGCAGCCCACCGACGACCACCAGAGTGACCTAGGAGGATCCTGTGCAGGAGGCCTGTCCTCTTCGATCAGATCCCAGCTTTGTGCTAGCCATCTTATGGCACCTTGTTTAACTTATGTCTGTATCAGATATTGTTGCTTCCACGACTCGCCTATGATCGAGCACTTGTATTCGAGCCCTCGAGGCCCCTCGGCTTGTATTATGATGCTTGTATGACTTATTTTATTTGTAGAGTTGTGTTGTGATATCTTCCCGTGAGTCTTGATCTTGATCGCATACATTTATGCGCATGATTAGTGTACGATTGAATCGAGGGAGTCACAGGACCTTGGCTGATCGGAACCATAGCTACGCCTCGGGGCTTGGTCGTGTCCGACCATGGTAATACCACTTGATCGGCTCAGATAGCCTCTTTTTTTTAAACGATTTTATTTGTCTTTCCTCCGATTTGCATATTTTTTGTTGTGTTTCTTCACCAACAACTGTTATACCGGTTTGATCACAATTGATGTAACATGGACTATTCTTGATCCGGAGACGTTTTGCCTGGTTTAATTTTTTAACTAAAACATCGTATCTTGGTGACTGACCTTGCATTCACAGGAGCTATTTCTCCTATGATGTTGCTTTTCACAAAGCGCCCAGCCATTTATTGGCATAGCTAACTCCATGCCTTATGATGGCAGGTATTATTTAATGATATGTTTAAATTAAGTTATTCTTGATTTCATCGATATTATGACCCTTTGGTGGTACAACCAAGAACGGCGCTTTAAGATTTTCACCGCAAGTAATAGTTTATCATTGACAAATCAAACGGAGGCATAAGTTGCAAACGATGCACGAAGGCATATAAACGCCAATGGTGGCAGCTAGTTTTATTACAAGGCATTCAGAGGCCCAAAATTTGGAATTGCTTCATAACGGGCAGTTTCGACGATCAACCGACTTGACGGATTGCTTCATTGTCGGGTTGACGTGAAGTAGATGGGTCGTCTGGCGTCGGTTCAACTTCTTCCATCTCACCATCCAATGGCCGGAAGTCATTGGTGGTCCAGTCAATCCGGGTTAAAGCCTTAAATACAGCCTCTTCACTTATAAGCTCAGACGGATCAACGCTGTATGTAAGTGTGCTTACGGGTTGGTGGAACAAGGTTCTGACTTCCGAATAACAGCTTCAACCCGCTCGTTGTTCGGCCAGAGAAGGAGCGGTGAACCGTCAGGTTGGCCTCTTGTCACACCCTGATTTTCATGCCACAACACTTAAGCTAATGAATCATGATAAATTGTGGTTTGACAAAACCTTTTGTGTGTTTTGGTCTTTGCTTGATTTGATTTTTGTCTGCTGTTTGCAAGTGCTCTAAAAATCAAATAAATCCTCCACCTCCTATACTTCATCTCCTTGCTCCAAACTCTTGAACCAATGATCATACCATGTGTATAGAACAACATAGTATTTTCTTACAAAAATAATTTGGCCAAATAGTATTTTCAAAAATTAGTTTTTCAAAAACCCCTGAATTAAGGTTTGCACTGCAAGTCTTAACTAAGGGCAGTAAAAATCTTTACAAAAATATATTTGACTCCTATTAGATATAGGACACCCAGAAACCACAAAACTATAATTTTAAAATTTACTATCCTATTTTATTTAAAGGCTTTTTCTTTAGTCCATAAATGGTCTTTAATAGGTTAAAATTATTTTAAAGCTTCAAAAATATTTGAGAAAAATCAGGGAAACTCGGTGGACATATATTTTCCATATATAAGAGTTTCAACACATGGTCATGTTCAAAATATTGGTGAAATCCCTCAAAAACCCTTTCTGAATATTTCAAGCTTTTGAAATATTTACAAAGGAAATATTCCCCAAAAATTCCAAGAAAATTCTAGCATGTCACATATGACATGTTTGATGATATTGTCAAGTCTCATGTCATGGAGAACAGTATAACCCCATGAAACCCTCTCAAAACCACTTCTGTCCTTTTTCAAGTTTTAACAACTTTGCAATGTCAAACATGTCCAAATGCTCTCAAACTTGGTGCACATGCCAAAATGGTGTAATAATGCATCTAGTCAAAATGGCACAAGTTGGAGAGAATGTTATCTTGATCAAAGTGCCCCAAAACCCTCTCTGCCCAGAACCAAATTTGAACAACTCTACATTGGCAACTTTCTCATTTTGATCTCAACTTTTGTGGACATGTTCAGAACCTCAAATGATGACACTACACTGAGTGGTGCATCAAGGAGAATAGATTTGCATGACTAAATCTTGGTAAAGCCATTTCTGCTGATTTCTAGGGTTTACCAAACTTACATTGGCTACTTTTCCCAAATGAGCTCAATCTTGGTGGAACATCTTATTTTCTCATGACGTTTGACCCTGTCAAGCCTCATGACAAGGGAAGTCCATTTGCTTGCCCAAACCTACATCAAACACCTTGTGGCAGAAACTTAAAATGCCTGTTTTGGCCATTTCCACTAATCTCCGTGAGCTCAACTTTTTCCCACAGCCTCATATGGTCCCCCTCTACCACCTGCATCTTTCCCTGCCCGAGGAGCCATGATTAAGGGGGTAGAACCCCATTTTTCTTCTCTGGGCAACAGCATTCTCCCTCTCTCTCAGCCTCTCTCTCCCTCCTTGGCATTCCAGAGCATCCAAGGTTCTCCTCAGCTTTTGCCCATACCCACGCCCCTGGCCCCCTCCTCCTTCTCCCTCCTGCTGCCTCCATTCGCACGCGCGCCGGCCACCCGAGAGCTCCAATGGACGAGCTCACACGCGCGACGCCCTGACACTTCCCCGCTCCTTCTTCCCTTCCTCTAGGCATAGACCACCCCTACAAACACCCAGGACACGCCCACGTGAGCCCCCGTGGCTTGTAGCGACGGCAACAGCCTCACCGGCGCATGAGCTCATGGTGCACCTCGCCCCCTTCTACTTAAGGCCACCCCCGAGCCCCCTCTCTACTCCTTTGGCCCTCTCTCTTCTCGTGCCCTCCTTGCATCTCAATGTCCGGAGCAATGCCATCGGCCTCCGCCTAAATTCGCGCACTGAGAGCCCCTCCTCCCCACCTCTTTGTTCCAGAGAAGCACCAGCACCACTGCCAACTCTCCCAGCGCACCATTTTCTCCTTCCCATGCTCGCCTTGCCGTGCCCAAACCTCGCCGGAAACCCCGCCCGCCGGCGTCAAGACCACTGTCATCTCGTTCCTCCCCAGCTTACGTGACATCCATGGATGGGCTCGGCTCTAACTCCCGAGTCCGCAGGCGTGACCGCCGCGGGGACGGCCGGAGTCGGCGGAAGGGCGCCAGCTTTGCTCGGCCGGCCTCCCCGCTCCTTCTCTGTTTTGAGCGGAGGTAGGAGGAGAGCCTCGCCGGGACCCGCCTGTAAGTGGCTAAGGCCCCGGCCCCGGGTAAGTAGAGACGGCTTCCATCAAGGCGCCTACCCGAGCAAAGACGTACACCTGTGAGTATGCCATCGACGTCGCTGGCACCCAGCTGGGTGATGCCATCGGGCCGCCCACGATATACCTCGCTGCAAGGCATGATAAGGTTAAGACCTTTTTCCTTTTCCTTTCCAACAACTTAAAAATCCATAAATAATTCAACAGAGCTCCAAATTTGATGATTCAAATTTCTGGTAGTTTCTAAAATCATTCCCTACCACATGGTGCTATTGTCACATTTTTACAGAACCATTTCCTTCACAAATATTTATCAAATCCCAATTTTCCATTTCTGTGATGAACTTTAGAAAAATCACAGAGAGCTCAAATTTTATCAGAATGCCATTATTCAAATTCCTAGATGCTTCTAGGTTCATAACTTAGTTTATGGACATTTTTGTTAACACTTTCTATACCACACAAAATAATGAGCCATTTCTTCATATTTGTCAACTTTGAAATTTCATAGGAAAATCATTTGAACTCCAAATCCAGTGAGACCAACTACTAGATGCTTCTAAAATCAAGGTTTGTTAAATGGGTGCCTTTGCTCATTTTTCAAAAATATGTTTCTGTACACTTCTTGCAAATCCATAAACCCCTTGATTCCATCATATCGAAATGTTTAGAAATATCCATTGATCCACTTCCAATGAAATCACCTTGGTCATTCCTCATATGACCAGAGGTATCCTAAAAAAGTCCAACTCACATTTTTTTGAACACTTTTATTTTTGCCTTGTTGTGTTGCTTATTATGATTGTTTCGACGTTAGTTGATGAAGTAGGCGGAGTACTCGGGGAAGGACCAGAAGATCTCAAGACTCTCATGAACCAGGCAAGCAGCCCTTTGACCATATCTATGAAACCCTTTTTATGCATGACATATAGCACCATATTGTTGTTGCAACAGAATCATGATGAGGTGGAACCACTTTGATGGTTTGCCTCCGTTACTTCCTCGTTGATACTTGCATTGTGCATGAACCTACCGCCTTATGAGGGTTATGCCGGTGGGAGTAGATAGGATGCTAAAGTAGTTGCTACGCAAAAAGGGACGGGAATATGCATGGCGATGGAGACAAAGTATTTTCAAAGGACTTTTCGAAAACCCCGTCGGGTGCCACTTATGCCCGAGGGAGATGATGAGTTGGGTAACCACTTGATGACGAAGTGGTGTACCGAGGCAAATGCGTGTGTTGTTTTTCAAAACGGATTGGTTTAAGTTGCGATTGTCATTCCAACCTTACATGCGCAACCACTCTACCCTTGTATGGGAAAGGGAATTATTGATTACCTAGGTCGATACTAGCTTGGAGCCCGACATTAGTGACGGGAGAGTTGGTGCTCTCTCTGGACGGGTCGTGCTGTAGGGCGGCCAAGAACATTTTTATGGGGCACCGACACACTGCTGGTACCCGTGCTGCTGGTACGTGATGAATATGGGAGCGACGCCCACAATTTTAAGTTGTAAAATGTTGGGCACGGGGTTACTACTAATCGAGTGGACTCCATGTTAGTGTCGCCTAGGAAAGATAGTGATCGGTGCTTACCCCGGTACTTGAGGTACCGCTGGTCGTGGATGACATGAAGTTCCCGGATCTTGTGGGTAAAGTGTGCAACCTCCGCAGAGTGTAAAACTATTCAATAGCCGTGTCCACGGTCAAGGACAGTTGGGTAACCGCTCTTGGGCTACGTCCACTTGTTTAAAAACCAGTGTGTGTGGGAAGAACTACGTGTGTCAAGTCAAAGGGCTTGGCATAGATGAGTTGGGTTGGAGCCCACTCCCTTTATGTTGATATCTGTAACCTGTCCTCTTGGTTACTTGGATTCTCCTGATGCATGTCTTACAAGTTGTTGAACATGTCATTGCACTCAAAACTAGCTTTCTCGCAAAAATTTACCTATATCATGCATTGTTGTATCTTGAACCAAAACATGGGTTGCTTTATAGTACATTCAAAGTACTCATTGGCTTGCCACGGGTTATTTTATTGGCCGTGCATGAAAGAACAGGATATAATGAAGAATACTTGTGATTTAACATGCGAGCTAGAACGCTTCCCAGCTTAGAATGCCCGTAGGGTTAAGGCGTATGGCATGGGTCCAAGTTATCGATGAAGATTTCCGCTGCAATGTTATACTCAAGACTTGACCATAATGGTCCTACTTGTGTAATACGGTATGTATGGATGTAAGACTATTGTTATTCAGCTTCTGTGTGTTCAGTGAGCATTGATCTCTGGGATCACTGTACACGTGCATTCGGTGATCACGACTTATGAGTCGGGGTCCCCACACCTCTTCTGCCAGTTGACTCGCCAGAGGACGCATCTCCCTTGTTACCCGTTTGAGAGCATCATTATCAAATACTTCGCCATTTTCTTGAGCACTGGGGAAGCCCTTGGCTATGTCAGCCGGATCAAGGTCAGCTATCCATGCTTTGGCGCGAGTTAGTGCCAATAAGGTGCCAGCCCGGGCAACGGATCGTTTCAATTCTTCTATCTGTGCTGGTATCATAGATAGCCGGTCCAGTGTGTCCTTGATCAGTGTTGGAGCCGCATTATCATAAGAAGTGGCACAAATAACCCGCTGGGCGCCGGTATACAGCTGCTCAATCAATGTATATGCGGCCTTGAGTTTTTTCCGCATGTCAGAGCCTAGATGAGCAATGCGCCTACCTATAGCGGTTTAAGAAGTTTACGTTAAACCGCATGCAATTTCAAAACGGAATAATTATAAAGCTTCGGTAAACATTGCTTACAAAATATTGCAGAAGTCATGGCATTGATTTGGCGCTTTAATCCAGTGAGCTCTTCCGTCACCGGTTTAAGAGCTGCTTCAAAGATCTTCCGCCTGGTTTAGCAAGCCCGCCTTTTCAAGATCCTGCTTGACCCGCCAGACTTGAACCACCTTGAGCTGCTCCATGGTAGTCAAGGCGGTTTTCAGCTCATCCTTGGCCTTGGAGGTTTCGCTTGTTGAGATTTCAGATTTTCTTGAAGATCATTGATTTGTGAGACTTGTTACGATCTCACTCTGCAACAAAAAGAGAGCATGTTAATATCTTCATTAGAAGTCCCAAGTGCATAACCAGTCATACACTTGGCACTTGGGGGCTAATGCGGATCATTTTTATATCGATTATTGAAGTCCCATGGATTAATACAAGTGTTAATCATGGCACTTGGGGGCTAATGTGTGTTTGATCAGAAATATATAAGACAAAGTACTATGAACTATGCAAAGTCCCAGTTTGACTTTCTAGGGACAAACCGGCCCTTGGGGGCTACTATGCAATGAAGGTACAAGAGAAGGGCACAACTATTTACCTCATAGCGCTCCTTCATAAGATTTACTAAACCGGCTTCATAATCACGGCTTGTGTAGAGCCGGTTCAGGAAGCGAGAGTGAAGGTCTTGGGCAGAGAGATTGTTATAAGCTGACAGATCAGTTTTTTCCTTCCCTTTGCTCATGGCAGCAAATTCTTCCTTGGTAGTGTGCTTTGATAGAGCAACCGGATTGCCAGGGGCAGTATATGCGGTGCCCGTAACTACGACCTCATCATCTTTGGTCGGATCCGCCAATTAGCATTTTCAACAGGCTTGGCGCTTTCATACCCGGGCTTTCGCCACGAGGCATCTCCGTGCTCACCGGTAGGGTAAAAGCGCCATCCGCGATCATGCGGCTCGCTTTGGAGCGGAGCACCGGCTTTCCAACGGCGGCGGCACAGGTCGGGCCCCCACCAAGTCCTCCGATTGATCATCACCCGAGCGGTGATGGCTGCCCTGCCGTGGAGAGCGACTGGCCTAAGGACTAAGACGGTGCCTCAAAGCGGGGCAGGCTACGAAGCGGCAGATTCAAGTAGTCGCCTTTGGTAGGCACGCTCTTCACGAAGTATGATTGCTGCCGAGCTTCACCGACCGGATCAGCGGGATAGGCGAAAGGGGTTGTTGTCGGCTATCCTCCGCTACGGCGAAGGCACCACAAGGGGCGGGCACACCTGGTGACGGTGCCGAGCTTGCACCGAAGAATTCCCCAAAGAGCTCAAGGGTGGGAGGACTCCAAGAAAGTTTCTCGCAGTGGTGATTAAGTTTACAGCAGCATCACCGTGTTGGGGTGAGGTGATGCGGCTGAGATGATAGAACTCGAGGAAGGAGCGAAGAACCTGGCGGCCGGGCAAAAGCCGAGGTCACAGAGGCGGCGAGCGGAAGATAACCTGCTCGCCTCCTCCCAAGGCCAAGAAACTCTCATTCCGCGCGAGGCGGGTCTTCACGAGGTCCCCGCCGCAACTGTCAAGGCCTTGGCGGCCAATTGATGGTCTTCATGGACGTTGGAGCCATCCCACTAGCCAGATGCAACAGCCATGGGAGCAAGAGGAATGAGAGATGCGGCGTGGAGAGCACAACCACGCTGCGGAGGAACCGCGGCAAACCAAGAGGGTTGGCGATGGAACGGCGCGGTGGTGAGGGCGCTGCAGCGGCGGAAGGAAGGAGAAGGAGGCAGAAGGAAAGGTAGAGCGAGGGCGAGCGTGCGAGCGTCTGCCGCTCCCCCCTCCCCCTATTTATAGGCTCGCGCGGCGGAGCCGAGGAGGCGAGGTGTGGGGGAACGTGGGGTTAACTGCGCCCCCTCCCCCCACGTCTCGCGATTATTGCACTCTAAAGCCGTATGAAACCGCTGCGGAAGGCGAAGCGGTCCGCTCCGCAGAGGATCCATACGGGCCAAGGCCTAGGTGTGGTGGGCTCCAGCCTCGGGCGACGCCCGCTGCGGTGCGTGGCTGGCAGGACTTTCTCGCCACGTATGCTGAGAGGGTGGCGCGCGGTCAACGCTACGATTCGGGCGCTGCTTCACCTTCTCGCTGCAGAACTTCCCCAAGACGGCACACTGGGCCAAGGCCGCTCCTAGCTGCCGGCTCAAGATAGGAAGCTGATCGAGCTCTCGCCCTCCTTTCACCAGAGCTCAGTCAGCTTTAGGGACTACCGTTGAGTAATGACCACGGGTAGCCTAGCTGCCCCCCCGACTTCAAAAATTACAAGACAACTGCCATCCAACATCCAAGACGCAGGCCGCTTTCCCCGCCGGCTGCCCCTTAGGCCGGCTGTCAGGAGGCGCCTGTCCAAAACCTACAGGAAGAAGGCCACAAGAGGGTCAGCTTCCAAGGAGCCGGCCAAAGGGCCGACTCCATAAAGCCGCTCAAAGAGCGTGCCAAGGCCGCACTTTAATCTGCACCACATAACGGTGATGGGACGGGCGTATACAGCTCGCCACCCTCGAGATCCCGGAAGCTACAGGCTACAGATGCCATATGAGGCAGCCATCACCGTCCCCGCGGCATCATACTCATGTTGACCATGACATCACCCACGACAGCGTCGTCAAGACGACCAAAGCGCGGGCCCCTCCGTCGTAGAGAGATGCCCGAAGGCGGCTCGGCCTCCCCCAATCGGCCTGAGATATGGCCGGCTTCCTATAGCCGGCTTGTTCCCTCCGTCAAAGGAAGCGCCTCATTAAGGACACAAGACGAGGTGAGACTACAGTGATCGCCGCCAAGGCGGCGGCACTGTAGCCATGCTTATCCCGACAAAGCCCTCATCATCAGGATTGAGGCAACAGTAACCAGCCCCCGACAAGGCCCTCAATGGTGGGGCCCGCTTGTCGCCAAGAAGCCGGGCAGCCAGCGAGACCCACCAACAAGGGAAGCAGCCGCCGGCGGGAAGCCGCGAAGAGACACCACGCCTAGGGCCTGCTACTAGTCAGATTATTATGGTACCCTGGGGTAGGCCTATATAAACCCCTGTGGCACCCATGCAAAGGGTTGATCTCTTAGAGTTCTAGAACACCATGTAGAGGGAGGAGAGCTAGTCGTGCCCTTCTCTTCTTCCTCTCATCGAACAGCTCAAGGAGCCACTTGTAGCCACTTGTTCATCTAGTGATCATGGAGACCCCAGAGCAGCAAAGAGGGGTGTTATTCCACGGAGAGCCCCAAGTTGGGTAAGATTCGGCCGGCTGCATGTCTTAGCCTCATCCCGCTTGTGCACCGCGACGCCTTATTAGCTCCCACTATGATAAGCCACCTGCTGGCATATGTCGCACCTACCACCCAACAAGATTTCATCCAAAGTACTCGCAAGCATCAGATCTATCTAAGTATCCATTTGTATCAAATGGAATGGTTGTATCTCAGGACTCAAGCGTAATGCCGTAATAGAGGGGAAAGTTTAGCCTATCGAAGACTAGCATCTTCACGCAGCTCCCGAGCATCTTCCAAAGATGTAGAAGAGTAAAGAATAGCAGTTTATATTTAACAAACATGTTGTAGCAACAATGCCCAGAGGTCCTTCCTCGACTTCGCGAGAAAGCAACCTGAGCCATATAACTTAAGTATCCATTTCTAGTTGTATTAGATCAAGATATAAGTCCGAACGCCCATTACAAAGGGACACGGTATTCAATAAAGATCTTCCGCAGGGTGCACCACGCCCAACATGCTTTGTTACCTCGCCGACACACTTTTCGGTCAATGCCCGCCTCGGAAAATCAACACGCTTTAGCCCTACCTAGGCTCAGCAGAGAGGTCCCCGCCGGCCACATCCTAAGCACTCCGGGTCTGGGCCCATCGCCTGCTGACCGGATCGCTAGGCCAAGACGGCGGGTCCAGCTCCACCACTACAGATGGTGCCGTCCAACCGGCCGCATCGCTGAATCGACGCTTGACAAAGCTTCGCCGATACTACGCCGCCGAGGCCCATAACTATTCTCATGTGGTGGTTGGTGCGTAGCGACAAAGGCCAATTCAACAAATACCCAAACCATAGTGTGTTATTAGCTCGCAGAGACGAAAGCAGTAGACTCACGATATGTGACCGCCGCCATCGCCTCGAGGAAATACGGCAAGGCAAGCCCAGCCCACCGAGGGCTGCTGACTCCCGGTCAGGCTCAGAACCATCTTATGGGTGCTCTCGGCCCGCCCGACTTTCCCAAAGGCCTCAAGTAATGTCAAGGTAACCGTGTCCAAACATTAAGGGAAACCGAAGGAATCACCTCGAGGACTCCACTGATGTAATCATCAAGGTGAACGAAGAGGAACCACCTCAAGGTTCACACTTGAGGGGTTGCATGACAGATCCAGACGGGAATGGTGAAGGAGGAAATGACCTCGATGACCACAATCGAATAGCTACACTACAGAATTAACATCCAGAGGCGCAGGAGAGGATCACCCTGCACTCGATAGTAGCTCGCAGAGTCGAACAAACAAAAGGGGCGTGATGATGAAGTGTCGGCTCGTCGTCGATCATGTTGATCGAATCATCGATGATGAAGCAAAGCAAAGACGAGGTGGGGTCACCGATGGATCACTAACCAAGCTATACTAAGCAATTTAGGATAAGGTAAGGTACAACAATAGGCAAAAGCAGGCTATGCATCGTAATAGGAGCAAAAACAATAAAGAGCAAAATCTAATGCAAGCATGAGAGTATAGAATGGGCGATATCGGGATGATCAAAGGGGCTTGCCTGGTTGCTCGGGCAAGGAGGGGTCACGATCACGAGTTGATCAAGGGCATCAGCGGCAGCCTCGGATCTACCGAGAGAAGAGGGGAGAAATAGTAAATACATAGCAAGCAGATGCATGACAAGACAATAAGCGGTGTTAGAGGTGTTATAACGCCTGCTACATGATATCTGGAAGGGGGCAACATCCGGAATGTTTCCAGTGTTTAGCATTTTCGGACAGATGAAACGAGGGGAAAAGTTGCATGTTCAGTAGGTAAGGGCATGTAAGGCATAAACGGATCGCGATTCGGTTCGCTATATTTTCTCGAGCAACTTTCATGTATAAAACTTTTTCATCCGAGCTACGGATTATTTTATATGATTTTTCAAAGATTTAATACTATTCTGAACTTAATTTTAATTCAAATAAATGCTAAATTGCTAGGCACACTCCAGACAATGTACATGTATGTACCAAGGGCGGACAGTGGGTTGGGGTCCAGTTGACCACCAACGTTGATCGCTCAACAGGTGGGGCCCGTCATCTACTCATTTAACTAACTAGAGATTAATTAGGCTAGCTAATTAGTTAGTTTAGCTAAACCAATTTAATTGAGTTAATTGTTAACTAATTGATTAATTAACTAACTATTTATTTACTTATTTTTCTTAAACATATTTTGTTTGTTTTTTTAAGCTGCAGGCAGCTCCGCGGCAGGCATTAGGCAGCGGGCGGGCGGGTCAACGGCAGGCACCCGCCGGGCGGCTCCGCGCTGGCGCCCCGCCGAGCTGGAGAGCGCCGACTGGCGTAGGGCGCCGCGCCAGGCTGTGAGGGCTTAACGGGAGGCCGGGAAGTGGGGGCAGGGGCCGATGGCCGACGCGGGCGAGGCCACCGGCGACGGGGAGTTCGGGCGCACGACGAGATCGGTAAGTGGGGGGCCCGCGAAGCGCTGTGGGGAGCTCGCGCGAAGGGCAGTTGCGGCGCGACCGAGCCGGAGGGAGCCGCGATGGAGCGGAGCGCAGTGCGGCTCGCCATCGAAAGCGGGAGCGTGAACGGCGGCGACTGCAAAGCGCCGACGGAGTCAACGCCACGGGCGCTGCTCGAGATGAAAGAGTGGGCTAGGGGCTCTACATGACTTGAGAGGCAACGGACACACTCGCCGAAAATTTGTTCACCGCGATTTGTGCTCGAAAGGGGACTAGTTCGCCATGATGGGGATAGTGGATACGCAAAGAACGAGATGGTGAAAAAGTGGAAATGGTGGTGCTCACAGCGGGTCATGAAGGTGGTTGGCGAGGTCGGAGGGGTCGGGAGAGGCCGGAGAGCGGACGACGGTGATGCAATGCGGCTAAAGGTGAGGAAGACGATGCGGTGACGAGCGCAGGGCCTCGCCGATCTCAAAGGAACGAGGCGGAAGGAGACGGCGACGTGAAGCTCATGGTCATCCTCCCAAGCGCTGGGAGCATGGTGGCTGGGACCACGGATCCATGGTGTCGGTGGTTCGCCTCGAGCGAGGATGGGCCGAAGCGGCGCGAGGGGAAAGAGCATGGGGTCTAGGGTTTGACCAAGAGGGGTGTGCAGCCTCAAGTAGGCGCTGAGGGTCGGGATGGCGGCACATGGTCGATCCGCCATGGACGCAGGGCAACGCCACGGCGCCATGGATGAACAGGTGCAAGAAGCAAAAACAAGAAGAGTTTTGAGCTCGCTGCCAAAGAGCCTGCGTAAGAGAAAAAGAAGAAAAGGTGTTGCAAGATCGCCGGGCCGGTCGAGCTCGACTAGCTGGGACTCTTCGAGCACCCAGGCTCAGGTACACCGCCGGTGGCCAGCACACTACGCGGCGCGACCACGGCTGTTCGAAACTCCACCAGCTACACGAAATGAATGTGAGCTTTCACCGCATATTTTTGCATCACGCAAGCATCGATAACGCCGAAGCGATGCTGGGGCTATCTCCGCATTTTATTGCGTTGCACCATCGTCACTTTAGTGCTGCCTAAAGTTAGCTCTGGCCTGTCGAGACGTTAGTTCCAGAGATTTTAGTAGCAAGCGCGGTACCAAAGGCCCACTTTAGTCGCTGCATCGCAGATGCTGTCCGGCTAGCAAGAGGAACGTTGGAGGCCATTCACGCTAATAACGCCTCCGGAAGAGAAACGCCTTGCAATTCAACCGCTTCCTTTATGAGTATCTCGCTGGCTAAATCTGCTCCTGACTCTTAGTACTATACACTCACGGCTCCACTCTCAGCCACGCATGCAGAGCAGCTGTCCGGCGTAGCGAGAGCACGCCAAAATCGGAGGAATATGAAAGATTAGGGGGCCTGACAAACCAGCCGGCACCTCCGCATAAAACTCGCATGCTAAAAGCAAACATTTGATATATCTGCGGACTAATCTGGTTTTTCATGATCATTTCCATGAACATTTCTGTTAAAAATCCTCCGCCTAACTTTACCAAGTTTCCGGAGGCTTGGGGCTACTCGTCGGAGTAATTGGACACGACCCCAAAGACGGCGGCGACAATAATTCAAGAGATCGGGCAGCACCTCAACCGACTGCCCATGCTTCCCGCCGGCCCCCATCCGACCGTTCTTCCCGCCGGTCGCCGACCGCGCCACAGCCAAATGAATGCAGTCTAATCTTATTAATCGATAAGACTCGACGAGACGGTTGTACCTGAGCACTGTTCACGCGTCACCCCAGCCATCATGTACAATGACACTTGTTCCTGGGCACTATTTATGAAGTGACCCAGGGGATAAGTGTGACATCCCACCATGCCACTAGCTAGCTAGCTACCATACCTACATAGCTTACTTCCTAAGCTACCCCCACACTATATAAGCTAGCTATCCATCCATCCATCTAGGATGAACACACTCACGCATGCCCCATGCTCACTCACGGTGTAGCTCTCTCATGTTCACTAGCTAGCTAGCTCATACACACATATGAGACATATACAAAGCCAGATGCCTATGGCACTGAGCCTCGGATAACGCCTCCATGAGCACTCAGACTAAATATATCGACACACTTTACATGCAACAAGAGGGATATTATCTGAGAGCTCAAGGTAGGTAAACCACTGCTGCTACTCGCATACCCGCCCCGTCCTATCGCAAAGCAGCCTTACCTCACACTAAGCCCTTGTGGCATCCACGACCGCGAAGCCCCCCCGAGAACACCACGACGCTTGGCCCAATTATGGGGCCAGTGCACCGCCGTCCCGAACCCGCTCGACGGAACCCTTTCTCCCCGCTGGCATAGCCAGCCCGACGCCTGGATGCTGCCTTATCGCTGGCCGCATATGCCGGGCCGACGATGCGCTGGGCGAGCTGCTCGCCGACCTCTTGGCGAGGCTCAGATTCGACGAGCCCAAGATACGATCGCTGGCAAAGCTGCCTCGAGCCACCTCGTCGCCTCCTCGACCAACTCCCGCCTCCAGCGAGCCCTGTGGATTTGAGTCGGTTATTCACCACCCGATGCTTGTCGATTCGGCACAAAGACGCTTCGATCCCCACCAACGCTAGGATCTTCAACGACCCGCCCCAAGCCGAAGCTGTGGGCGGCAATCCCAGGTGCTGGTTAGTCACGGCGGCTTCTTCCGCAGAACGCCCACGACGCTTCTGGAAGCGGCGCTGGCACCACCTTTCCGCCTTCCTCTGCCGACGCCGATGGCGCAGGTAATCGAGGCGCCGCTTTCCACGCGAGGGCTATAGGATAACTTCATGAGACGCCACCAGGCTCACCAAGACGAAGTCGACCGCACCGCTTTTGGCACGCCCCGGCGGGGCCGAGCCAACGACGCTGTTAAGAAACGCGCGTTATCGCCGACATGCCGAGGGACCGCCCAGTCTACACCACGCCCTCGAGAATTTAGCGCGCCAGCGGCCGAGAAGAGCTTAATGAACTAGGGGCCCGACGAGCCTCTATATGGCTAGGCGATCCAGCAATCGATATGCGTCAGAGCGGCATGAAGACAGCGCCGCGCTGAAGTTCTCCCCGCCGAGAGCACAGCGCGACGTCAGTACGCCGACCGCGGCAACGCCATGGACGGGCGAAAGGAGCTGCTGCCACCGCAGCTCAACCCGGATTCCATCGAGCACGACGCAGGCTGTCTCGAGCCGTGGAGCCGCGAGGCAACCCGCTTCCGCCTCGGGAAAGATATCCACCCCGCCGCCACGCATCCGACTTCAAGGCGACCAGGGCCGCAAGGAGTCGGCGATAACGACGCTCGCCACCGATCGATCCGCTTAGCGCGATGCCGTGGCATTGAAGAAGAAGACGGCGTCGGTCCGCTTTGCTTGCCCTCGTGATCCGCTGATGAGCCCTTCCCTAAAGCGGCTTTCGCCCCAAGAGACATGCCTATACAACGGCTTTGTGAAGCCGAGGATTGGGTGATCGACTACCCACCGCAGTCAAGATGGCGAACCCAAAGCGTGTTGCCGCGGAAATATGTGCCCTCATGCTTCAGGCATGGCGAACTCGCCTCAACAGCCTCAAGCCGATAGCATCATCAGCCATTAGACTTCACCGCCTTCATCTCGCAACTTCACCACAAAGACAAGGGCTCCTGCTCAGACAGCTATCTCAGCGCATAAGGACCCACTGAAGTCGACTCGTGACTACCACGCCAAGGTCGAGCCCGCACCCCTGCTAAGGTGCACGAGGTTCAAGCCATAGATTACCACCGCTGGTGCCGGAAGCCACACCTCAAGCACAAGCTTCTTCCGCGACGAAATACTACCTCGACGAAAGTTACTAGTCATATGACAAGCACGCCACCGTCGACTTATGAAGACCGAGTTCGGTGGACGCCCGAAGGTACTCAACCCGTTTCCAAAACGCCGGGTGGCGACTCCAATTGACGTCTGCACTGTCAGAATGACAACAGCGCAGGGCCCAATGCCGCTTCCAACCAACAAGGTGGCTACCATCGAAGACGAAGAAGCCGAGGGGCGGCCCGCGCTCAAGAAGCCGGGCTGCATGCCGGCTTGGCAGCCGGCTTTCTCTCCTACGAGCAAGCCTCGACGCCCATTGTAAGTTCCATAACGCGCTAAGTCCGCCCAACCATACGACCTTAAAATGCCATTTCCTCTGCTTCACCAATCACCAGGTGAAGGGCTGGTGCCGCCCATCAGCCGGACAGCCGCCTGCTCCTCAACAGCCGGGCCGCCGCCAGCAACAGACCATCCAAGACGAAGTTCCGACGAGCATGCCGCCTACTGTCCTTCACAAGCTCAAGATCAAGAGCCAGCGCCGACAAATACCAAAGTCAACACGGTCAGCCCAACAACCCCGGCACATGCACTAGTCGAAGGTTTATCAGCCGGAGCCGGGCCGACCACCCAGTAGGTGATGCCGCCCCGGCTCTTATGCATTGGTTTTGAAACCCTAGCAATGTATGTGCTTGTTGTTCGATTCTCCGCTGCATCGATAGACGGCGGGAGCAACATCAACATCCTGTATCGAGACACCATGAGATGCTAAACATCAATACAGCACCTCATGCAAGCCGGACCGTTCCATGGCATTGTACCCGCCCGTCCCTGCTCACCAATCGAAGATCAAGATAGATGTTCTTTGGAGACAAGGATCATTTCACGAGAAGCAATCTGGTGAAGTGGTGGACCTTGAGAGCCCCTTTATCATAGCGCCTTTACGACCCTGCTCGCCAAGTTCATGGCTGTACCCCACACGCTTACCTCAAGATGAAGATGCTACACCAATGGCATCATCACCATAGCCGGCGACACAAGAAATCCTCCGACGCGCCAGCCAAGAGCCGGCCCGAGTCCCTGTGATCGCAAGAGAAGAGGATATTGACCGAAGTCGGTATGGCCAGCAAGCAGTCGGCCTATCCCCGACCCCAAGGAATGATGCCCAAGTTCCTTCCACCGCCAAGGAAACAAAGAAGATACCTCGGACCCAGAGACCCGGAAAGGTTTGCCATTGGGGCAAACCCGACAGCAACAGGGTGAAGCCGCCGATTCCGTGAGAATCGGGACATCTTTGCATGGTCCCCTCAAGGACATGCCGGGTGTTCAAGGAATTCGCCGAGCACAAGCTACACGTCCGAAGCGCATAAAAACCATACAGCTCCTCCGGGCCGCTGTCGGAGAAGAGATGGATTGTAGGAAAGAGATAGCCCGGCTCCCGCGGCCGCTTCATAATGGAGGTGTTCTTTCCGAGTGGCTTGCCAACCGGTGCTCGTGGTAGAAGAATAACAAGTGGCGATGTGTATAGACTACACAAGCCTCAACAAAGCTCGCCCTAAAGATCCCTTCGCCTTGCCAAGGATTGATCAAGGATAGACTCCACAGCCGGATGCGAAGCTGCTGATTTTCTGGATGCCTACCCGCTACCACCAGATAAAGTTGGACCCGCTGACCGCTTCATCACGCCTATTCGAGCTGCCATTCGACTATGACATTCGGCTTGAGAAATGCCGTGCCACTTTTCATTGCTCCATGCGTAAATGCCTCTCGCTAACTCGCAGAAATGCCCACGTAGACAATATCGGTGAAGACGGAGAAGCGCACTTTGTTAGAAGACCTCAAGGAAACATTTGAGAACCTCATACCGTTTCGCATCAAGCTTAACCCCGAGAAATGCGGTTCGGAGTGCCACCGCCAGCTTCTAGGCTTCCTGTTCGAACGCCATTGAATGCAACCCAAGAAAGATCAAAGCCATTGAGAGAATGGAGATTCCCACAAGCTGTGAGACGCCCGAAAGTTTACCGGTGCCCGGCCTCCCGAACTCGCTTATCGGCCGCTTTGAGAGAAGGTTTTCCCTCTAACAACTCATGAAGAAAACCACTCACTTCGGTGGAAACACCAAGTCGACCAAGCTTTTCATGAGCTAAAGAAGATGCTTGCCACGCCGCCGCCTGGCGGCGCCGATCGAGAAAGAGCCCATGCTCCTTATATTGCCGCCACCAGCCGGTGGTCACGGCCATCGTGGGTCCAAATACCGTAAGACCGTATTACTTAAGTGAAGCATCGCCCACCTCGGGCGTAATCCACCTGACACGAAGATGTGCTATGGCGGTACTTCACGCCAAGAAGCTGAAGCCCTACTTCCAAGAGCACTTCCCATCACTAAGCCCGCCGCCACGAGATCATAGGAGGTCGGGACGATCCGGCTGGTGGAAAATGGGCCACCGAGGCCTGGCCCCTACACGATCTTCTACCAGCCTTGCACCGCCATCAAGTCCCAAGCATTGGCCGATTTCTCGACGACCGGCCGAGACCCAAGACTGGCCACGGGCCCCGACTCCACTCATTGGCGGATACCTATCGGTCCAAGATGCGCACGGCTTGGGAGCCAGCATCATCCTCACCTCTCCTAAAGGCGCATAAACTCAGATACACATTAAAAATTCACTTTGCCGCTTCCAACAATGTGGCCAGTATGAGGCACTTTACACGGCCCGGCCAGCTAAAGAGCTTGGCATCCGCCGGATCCTCGTACATGGCGACTCGGATTTGGTGGTCCAGCATCATTCCAAGCATCGGGACGCCAAGGACGCAACATGGCAAGCCATCCGCTACTGCTCAGCAAATCAGCGGTACTTGAAGGATGTGGAGTTCTCCACGTACGGGCCGATAACGAAAAGGATGCCCTGCACGAATAGGCTCAACTTGACAATCTATACCAACCGCCTCTCTCCAACGCCTCCTCGCCGCCTATCGCTATCTCCTGATCCGACTCCATTCAGTGTCGCTTAACCCCGATGTAGCCGAATCCGCTTGGGGAACCAAGCAGCGTCGGGACTTCAATAGCCAGCTCGGGACTTCATAGTCGCACCTGCCCGGGACTTCGAACCCACCAGGTGACTACGGTAGTGCCCGGATCGTGATCAACACCATAGGCGGTGGCTAACTCCAGCTCTTCACCACTCAGCCCAATTACGCTCGGTTGCGTGAGTCTGGTTCATAGAAGAAGTCATAACTCCATCATGGGCTCAGCCCATCCACAACTTCCCCGGTAACAGAGAACCGCCGCCGACGAGATCGCGCAAGACAAGTCCAACACCGAGTCGAAGCATATACATTGTTATCAGAGAGCTCGCTGCATTACGTCACCGAGTTTTCCAGCGCCGAGCCAGAAGGGCATAGTAATCCTCAAGGACATTCACTACATGCATGCGCCACCACGCAGCCTCAAGATCCCCATTGCCAAAGCTTCGCCATGGATTCTTTTTAGCCGATCGCTGGACGACGCCAAGGAGTTGGGCAATATTGCAAAGGGTGCCAAGTATTCAGCTCCGCTACACCTGCCGGTTTGGCATTCAAGACCATTCCTCACCCGCCTTTTGCCGAGTGGGGACGGAGATGGTGGGCCCATTCAAGACGACAAGCTGGCGGTATGACACACTTGCTTGTCGCCAGGATAAATTTACCAGTGGATCAAGCAAAGCCGATTAAGAAGTCAATGTGCCGACTATCGTGACATTCATCGCAAATACACACAACTCGCACGGCCACACAGATCATCACGGCTAACGGCACAAATTTTGCTAAGGAGACAGCACGTCGACGCAGTATCCGACCGACCTAACGCCCGCTGCTCCACCCGCACTAAACAACCAAGTTGAGCGAGCTAACGCCTCATCCTTTCCGCATCAAGCTCCGGATGGTCGCGGTTGCGGAGCTGCTCGCCCGCTGTTGGCTCAATGAGCTGCCGTCATTCCTCTCGGAGTCTGCGCGACTACCCCAACAAGTCAACTGCTTCACCCCTTTCTTCCTTGTATATGGTGCCGAGGCTGTCATCCCAACCGACATCGAGTTTGACTCCTTCGGGTGACCATGTACATGGAAGCAGAGGCCAAAGAGGCACGAGAAGAAGGCGCCGACCTGCCGAAGAAAGTTGGCTGTTAGCCCTCACCGTTCCGCCATCTACCAGCAGGGTTTGCGCGCCACCACAGCCGGAAGGTCAAGCCATGATCCCATGAGGGCGATCTTCGTCGCTAATCCATGAACAGCCAAGAAGCACAAGCCTCGGCCCCTGGGAAGGTCCTTCGCCATCGCAGAGCATTGGGAAACGACTACTACCTAATCGACGCACGAAGTCGGAAGCATGAAAGGAGTCGGAACAACCATGGAACGCCAACCTTCCAAAGATTTTACTTAAAATGCAGTATGTATCACGCCACTTTTGAACTAAGTATGACAATGGGCCCCGAGGAGCACTCGGGACTGCCACCTTTATCTATGAATGACGCAGTATCATGCTTATGATTTTGTCATTACACTCTTCCTCCTCGTCCGCACTGAGTTCACCAATGGCCCGGGATCGCCGCTTTGAGTTATATTCAAGTTCCACCTGCAATGGACAAGTAGTGTCAGCACCCAAGCCTTCTTTGTCAAAAGTCGGAGCTCAAGAACCGACCGTCCGCCGGCAAGAGTCAAAGGTGAAAGGATGCCCACACGAAAAAACTATAACAATAAACTCAGATAAAAAAGCTGCTTTGATTGCCGATCGGGCTACCAGAGAAGCCGGCCGGTGCTTCCCATTCCACCTTGCCACAATCCAAGAAAGTTTATACTTGCCTTCCCACAATAGTTGGTTCCCTCAGCCACAGATCGCAGAAAGCACTGTTCGCTGAAGGCGGCGCAATCAAGGAAGGCGGCAAAGGAAACAACCTAAGGATAAAAAGCAAATTAGAATGGAAGCCAAACACATGCGTAATTATATTTACACAAAATCCTTTCAAAGGCCGCATTCAACATAGTTTGAATACCCCTGGTGGAATCGCGAAATTTAATAAAAGTTGTTCAAGGAGCAACAAGAGAAAGCAAGAGGGCAGATCAGCCAAGGAGCGACAAAGCAGTCAGCAGGTCGGCAGAGGAGGCGTGTTGTCGAGGAGGCCGGCAAGCGGTCTCGCCCATCATCACCCCCGCAGGAGGTGCACTCGCCGCCGCTGTTGTCGGAGGCACGATCAGCCGGTTGCTGGTCGTCATTGCGGGCACGCACGCTCTTCGCCTCCTCTTTCTTCGCCTTTTGCCTTCGCCGCTGGAAGCAATCTCCGCCGAGTCCTCACCTTCCGCAGTTCAGCCCGAACCACCTCCCGGGCGGCGACGCTGTCATTCACTTCAGGAGAAAAAATGTGGTGTGGGTATACTTGTGATAGCCGAGGCGCTGATGGATGATAGCTGGCTGCACCGCCACCAGCCTCGCCAGCCTCTCTCCAGTGCTCACTGGCGCAAGCTCGCCCAGATACCAGGGCCCGAACGAATTCCAGCTCACTGCCCGGACCGAGAAAGTTTTCCAGCCTCGGCAGCCAACCGCATTTCTAGCCACCGGCAGTCCGATCAGGGTATGGGGAATCACCGCCAGCCAGAGCGGTCAGACTTGCGCCGCAAGCACGCTGCCGGGCGGAGCATGCGGAGCCGCTGCAGCCGGGCTCGATCACCAAAAGTTGCTCGTCCGGTCAAGGCTCAAGCGCGATCTCAACCCTGCTTGCCGGGTGTCTCGTGGGCCTCGATGGCTTGGCTGGGCCGACAGAGTAACCAGGAAGTAATCTGCGGAAGAGCAAAGAAACAACACAAAATCAGAAGATGAACAAGAGGGCAAGGAGCAAGCAAAGGTGAAAAGGCGGCTTACCGCCGATCGATCCTCAACCCGCCCATAGCCTCGCTGAGCGCTTGCCTCGCTTCAGCCCAGCCTCCGCTTCGGTCTCAACTCGCCATAGGGCGGCTCGCTGTCGGTAGCCTTCTTCGTGGCCGCTTTATGGCTCTCCTTCCGGTCGGCCTTCTTGCCAGCGGTTTCGCTCCGTGGCTAAGGCGCCGTCCTCAGCCTCCTGGCGTGAAGGGCGGCTCAGGCCCCGCCTAGCTGCTCCCTGTCAGCATTAGCCTGCAAGCGTGGAGAAAAAGGAAAATCAATAAGGAAGAAGTCGTTGAAGATCCGACCCGATTGCTCAGCAATCGCCCGAATCTCGGGACTACATCCAATGGTACTGACGCCGCCTTCACATGAGATAAAGAAAAAAAGTACTCACTCCGCCATTAGTCGCCGCCGCCTTTTGGCTCAGCAGCTCCGGCCCGGGAGTTGGCAGCCGAGCGAGATTGTGATTCCTCAAAAATCGACGGAGGCGAATAAGAATAAGATTGCCGCCAAGGCCTGCTAAATTTTCCAGCCGTCAAAGAAATTGACTAAACTCGGCATCACACTCAGCAGGCGACGCTCCATGGAAGAAATCAAAAAGAAATCACTAAGGCCGTAAGACTCACCCGGTGACCGCGCACAGAAGAGAAACTCCTGTGTACCGCTGCGTTGAGGAGGCCCGGTCCGCCGGGCGCCGACCTCCCGCGCCATGTTCAGCTCGGTCGTTCCACCGGGCGCCCACTCGGACGCGGCGCGCCACGCTTTCAGATCCTCGAAGTCGCCGAGCTGGCGCTCAGCTCTTTTTGCGGCTCCGGGCCGAAAGACGCTTCTTCGCACGCCGCAAGGCGGCGATCGCACACAAGATCTGCCGCCGACCGCTTCGGCCGTCTGCTCAGCGCCACAGGGTCGGCCGCTTTTGCTCGGCTTTGGCCGCCGCGTGGCGCCCCAGGATCGCCACGCCATCCTCCTCCACTCCATCACGGCTGGTCGCGTCGCTTCTCCGGCGGAGGCACGAGGAAGTCGGGATCCATGGCGCGAAGAGGAATGACAAGCTATGGAGGCTGATTGCATAGAGCCTACCTCCTCTCCGCGGCCGCGCCGCTCGGGCTTGCCGGGCCGCGGCTGCTTGCGCCGCCGATTTCGCCGATCTCGACGGCCTCCGCCCGCTTCCCGCCTCCTCCCACGCCTCCCACGCTGCTCGGCCTGCTGCTTCCATGAGGTTGGTGCGGGATCCACGGCGGGAGCTTGAAGACCTCCTCTCGGCCCGACTAAGGAGGCGGCGCCAACCTGCTCAAGGAAAGCGCCTGCTCAGCAAATCAAGAAGACCGCTTAGATGAGCCTCAACCAAAGAAGACAACAAAAAGTACGAGACATCCAACACTTACGCCAGATCGCCTGCGGGCAGCTTGACCACCTTGCGGAAGCTGCCGCTGCCGCCTTCGCCCCGCTTTGGTCGCCGCCACGGAGCTCCTTGGGTTTTTCGCCGGGCGAAGAGACCGCACGCCCGACGCGGCGCGCTACCCCTTTAGCAGCTGGGCAGTAAGGTCTCGCTTGGCGACGGGTCGCCGGGTCGGCGCCATGGGATGGGCTTCGCCGCTATCATCCAGCCACCCCTGCCGCCGTGAGAGCTTGGGGCCGCTTTTCCTCCGGCCGGATCCGCCTATTGCGCCGTCCATGGCAGCCGCCTCAGATCTGGGTCGCCGGGTCATCCACCGGCGGCGGCCATAAATCAAGGCCCGCCCCGCGCCCCTGCGCGGCCGGTCGTAAGAAGGGGTTCGCCAAAGACAAGACGACTAATCAAGAGTCGCCCGTCATAACCCGCAAACAAAAGAAGAAGAAAGTAAAGAAAACTCACCACAGCGGGGATCAGCCCGAGAATACGACGCCTGCCATAATGCCACCTCAAGAAGCTTGCGTTGAGATGTATCACCATGTAAGATACCTCGCCACGAGGCATCTCCGTGCTCACCGGTAGGGTAAAAGCGCCATCCGCGATCATGCGGCTCGCTTTGGAGCGGAGCACCGGCTTTCCAACGGCGGCGGCACAGGTCGGGCCCCCACCAAGTCCTCCGATTGATCATCACCCGAGCGGTGATGGCTGCCCTGCCGTGGAGAGCGACTGGCCTAAGGACTAAGACGGTGCCTCAAAGCGGGGCAGGCTACGAAGCGGCAGATTCAAGTAGTCGCCTTTGGTAGGCACGCTCTTCACGAAGTATGATTGCTGCCGAGCTTCACCGACCGGATCAGCGGGATAGGCGAAAGGGGTTGTTGTCGGCTATCCTCCGCTACGGCGAAGGCACCACAAGGGGCGGGCACACCTGGTGACGGTGCCGAGCTTGCACCGAAGAATTCCCCAAAGAGCTCAAGGGTGGGAGGACTCCAAGAAAGTTTCTCGCAGTGGTGATTAAGTTTACAGCAGCATCACCGTGTTGGGGTGAGGTGATGCGGCTGAGATGATAGAACTCGAGGAAGGAGCGAAGAACCTGGCGGCCGGGCAAAAGCCGAGGTCACAGAGGCGGCGAGCGGAAGATAACCTGCTCGCCTCCTCCCAAGGCCAAGAAACTCTCATTCCGCGCGAGGCGGGTCTTCACGAGGTCCCCGCCGCAACTGTCAAGGCCTTGGCGGCCAATTGATGGTCTTCATGGACGTTGGAGCCATCCCACTAGCCAGATGCAACAGCCATGGGAGCAAGAGGAATGAGAGATGCGGCGTGGAGAGCACAACCACGCCATGGAGGAACCGGGCAAACCAAGAGGGTTGGCGATGGAACGCGCGGTGGTGAGGGCTGCAGCCGCGGAAGGAAGGAGAAGGAGGCGAAGGAAAGGTAGAGCGAGGGCGGAGCGTGCGAAGGCCCGCCGCCCCTCCCCTATTTATAGGCTCAAGGCGGAGCCGAGGAGGCGAGGTGTGGGGAACGGGGTTAATCGCGCCTCCCCCACGCCTCGCGATTATTGCACTCTAAAGCCGTATGAAACCGCTGCGGAAGGCGAAGCGGTCCGCTCCGCAGAGGATCCATACGGGCCAAGGCCTAGGTGTGGTGGGCTCCAGCCTCGGGCGACGCCCGCTGCGGTGCGTGGCTGGCAGGACTTTCTCGCCACGTATGCTGAGAGGGTGGCGCGCGGTCAACGCTACGATTCGGGCGCTGCTTCACCTTCTCGCTGCAGAACTTCCCCAAGACGGCACACTGGGCCAAGGCCGCTCCTAGCTGCCGGCTCAAGATAGGAAGCTGATCGAGCTCTCGCCCTCCTTTCACCAGAGCTCAGTCAGCTTTAGGGACTACCGTTGAGTAATGACCACGGGTAGCCTAGCTGCCCCCCCGACTTCAAAAATTACAAGACAACTGCCATCCAACATCCAAGACGCAGGCCGCTTTCCCCGCCGGCTGCCCCTTAGGCCGGCTGTCAGGAGGCGCCTGTCCAAAACCTACAGGAAGAAGGCCACAAGAGGGTCAGCTTCCAAGGAGCCGGCCAAAGGGCCGACTCCATAAAGCCGCTCAAAGAGCGTGCCAAGGCCGCACTTTAATCTGCACCACATAACGGTGATGGGACGGGCGTATACAGCTCGCCACCCTCGAGATCCCGGAAGCTACAGGCTACAGATGCCATATGAGGCAGCCATCACCGTCCCCGCGGCATCATACTCATGTTGACCATGACATCACCCACGACAGCGTCGTCAAGACGACCAAAGCGCGGGCCCCTCCGTCGTAGAGAGATGCCCAAGGCTGCTCGGCCTCCCCTAATCGGGCTCGAGATATGGCCGGCTTCCTATAGCCGCTTGTTCCTCCACAAAGGAAGCGCCTCATTAAGGACACAAGACGAGGTGAGACTACAGTGATCGCCGCCAAGGCGGCGGCACTGTAGCCATGCTTATCCCGACAAAGCCCTCATCATCAGGATTGAGGCAACAGTAACCAGCCCCCGACAAGGCCCTCAATGGTGGGGCCCGCTTGTCGCCCAAGAAGCCGGCAGCCAGCGAGACCCACCAACAAGGGAAGCAGCCGCCGGCGGGAAGCCGCGAAGAGACACCACGCCTAGGGCCTGCTACTAGTCAGATTATTATGGTACCCTGGGGTAGGCCTATATAAACCCCTGTGGCACCCATGCAAAGGGTTGATCTCTTAGAGTTCTAGAACACCATGTAGAGGGAGGAGAGCTAGTCGTGCCCTTCTCTTCTTCCTCTCATCGAACAGCTCAAGGAGCCACTTGTAGCCACTTGTTCATCTAGTGATCATGGAGACCCCAGAGCAGCAAAGAGGGGTGTTATTCCACGGAGAGCCCCAAGTTGGGTAAGATTCGGCCGGCTGCATGTCTTAGCCTCATCCCGCTTGTGCACCGCGACGCCTTATTAGCTCCCACTATGATAAGCCACCTGCTGGCATATGTCGCACCTACCACCCAACAAGATTTCATCCAAAGTACTCGCAAGCATCAGATCTATCTAAGTATCCATTTGTATCAAATGGAATGGTTGTATCTCAGGACTCAAGCGTAATGCCGTAATAGAGGGGAAAGTTTAGCCTATCGAAGACTAGCATCTTCACGCAGCTCCCGAGCATCTTCCAAAGATGTAGAAGAGTAAAGAATAGCAGTTTATATTTAACAAACATGTTGTAGCAACAATGCCCAGAGGTCCTTCCTCGACTTCGCGAGAAAGCAACCTGAGCCATATAACTTAAGTATCCATTTCTAGTTGTATTAGATCAAGATATAAGTCCGAACGCCCATTACAAAGGGACACGGTATTCAATAAAGATCTTCCGCAGGGTGCACCACGCCCAACATGCTTTGTTACCTCGCCGACACACTTTTCGGTCAATGCCCGCCTCGGAAAATCAACACGCTTTAGCCCTACCTAGGCTCAGCAGAGAGGTCCCCGCCGGCCACATCCTAAGCACTCCGGGTCTGGGCCCATCGCCTGCTGACCGGATCGCTAGGCCAAGACGGCGGGTCCAGCTCCACCACTACAGATGGTGCCGTCCAACCGGCCGCATCGCTGAATCGACGCTTGACAAAGCTTCGCCGATACTACGCCGCCGAGGCCCATAACTATTCTCATGTGGTGGTTGGTGCGTAGCGACAAAGGCCAATTCAACAAATACCCAAACCATAGTGTGTTATTAGCTCGCAGAGACGAAAGCAGTAGACTCACGATATGTGACCGCCGCCATCGCCTCGAGGAAATACGGCAAGGCAAGCCCAGCCCACCGAGGGCTGCTGACTCCCGGTCAGGCTCAGAACCATCTTATGGGTGCTCTCGGCCCGCCCGACTTTCCCAAAGGCCTCAAGTAATGTCAAGGTAACCGTGTCCAAACATTAAGGGAAACCGAAGGAATCACCTCGAGGACTCCACTGATGTAATCATCAAGGTGAACGAAGAGGAACCACCTCAAGGTTCACACTTGAGGGGTTGCATGACAGATCCAGACGGGAATGGTGAAGGAGGAAATGACCTCGATGACCACAATCGAATAGCTACACTACAGAATTAACATCCAGAGGCGCAGGAGAGGATCACCCTGCACTCGATAGTAGCTCGCAGAGTCGAACAAACAAAAGGGGCGTGATGATGAAGTGTCGGCTCGTCGTCGATCATGTTGATCGAATCATCGATGATGAAGCAAAGCAAAGACGAGGTGGGGTCACCGATGGATCACTAACCAAGCTATACTAAGCAATTTAGGATAAGGTAAGGTACAACAATAGGCAAAAGCAGGCTATGCATCGTAATAGGAGCAAAAACAATAAAGAGCAAAATCTAATGCAAGCATGAGAGTATAGAATGGGCGATATCGGGATGATCAAAGGGGCTTGCCTGGTTGCTCGGGCAAGGAGGGGTCACGATCACGAGTTGATCAAGGGCATCAGCGGCAGCCTCGGATCTACCGAGAGAAGAGGGGAGAAATAGTAAATACATAGCAAGCAGATGCATGACAAGACAATAAGCGGTGTTAGAGGTGTTATAACGCCTGCTACATGATATCTGGAAGGGGGCAACATCCGGAATGTTTCCAGTGTTTAGCATTTTCGGACAGATGAAACGAGGGGAAAAGTTGCATGTTCAGTAGGTAAGGGCATGTAAGGCATAAACGGATCGCGATTCGGTTCGCTATATTTTCTCGAGCAACTTTCATGTATAAAACTTTTTCATCCGAGCTACGGATTATTTTATATGATTTTTCAAAGATTTAATACTATTCTGAACTTAATTTTAATTCAAATAAATGCTAAATTGCTAGGCACACTCCAGACAATGTACATGTATGTACCAAGGGCGGACAGTGGGTTGGGGTCCAGTTGACCACCAACGTTGATCGCTCAACAGGTGGGGCCCGTCATCTACTCATTTAACTAACTAGAGATTAATTAGGCTAGCTAATTAGTTAGTTTAGCTAAACCAATTTAATTGAGTTAATTGTTAACTAATTGATTAATTAACTAACTATTTATTTACTTATTTTTCTTAAACATATTTTGTTTGTTTTTTTAAGCTGCAGGCAGCTCCGCGGCAGGCATTAGGCAGCGGGCGGGCGGGTCAACGGCAGGCACCCGCCGGGCGGCTCCGCGCTGGCGCCCCGCCGAGCTGGAGAGCGCCGACTGGCGTAGGGCGCCGCGCCAGGCTGTGAGGGCTTAACGGGAGGCCGGGAAGTGGGGGCAGGGGCCGATGGCCGACGCGGGCGAGGCCACCGGCGACGGGGAGTTCGGGCGCACGACGAGATCGGTAAGTGGGGGGCCCGCGAAGCGCTGTGGGGAGCTCGCGCGAAGGGCAGTTGCGGCGCGACCGAGCCGGAGGGAGCCGCGATGGAGCGGAGCGCAGTGCGGCTCGCCATCGAAAGCGGGAGCGTGAACGGCGGCGACTGCAAAGCGCCGACGGAGTCAACGCCACGGGCGCTGCTCGAGATGAAAGAGTGGGCTAGGGGCTCTACATGACTTGAGAGGCAACGGACACACTCGCCGAAAATTTGTTCACCGCGATTTGTGCTCGAAAGGGGACTAGTTCGCCATGATGGGGATAGTGGATACGCAAAGAACGAGATGGTGAAAAAGTGGAAATGGTGGTGCTCACAGCGAGACCCACCGGTCAAGCGGGCCCCGGCCGGGCGGGAAGCCGGCGAAGAGACACCGACGTCTAGGGCCCGCGCTTAGCGGATTACCATGGTACCCGGGGTAGGCCTATATAAACCCCCCAGGGCACCCATGCAAAGGGTTGATCTCTTAGAGTTCTAGAACACCATGTAGAGGGAAGAGGAGAGCTAGTCGTGCCCTTCTTCTTCCTCTCATCGAACAGCTCAAGGAGCCACTTGTAGCCACTTGTTCATCTAGTGATCATGCGGAGACCCCGCAGAGCAGCAGTAGGGGTGTTATCTCCACGGAGAGCCCCGAAGCTGGGTAAGATTCGCCGGCGTGCATGTCTTAGCCTCATCCCGTTTCCAGGCACCTGCGACGTCTTATTAGCTCCCACTATGATAAGCCACCCGTTGGCATATGTCGCACCTACCACCCAACAGTACTCATCCAAAGTACTCGCAAGCATCAGATCTACACTAAGTATCCATTTGTATCAAATGGAATGGTTGTATCTGTGGACTGAAGTGCAGAATGCCAGAATAGAGGGGGAAAGCCTAGCCTATCGAAGACTAGCATCTTCACGCAGCTCCGAGCATCTTCCAGCATGTAGAAGAGTAAAGAATAGCAGTTTATATTTAACAAACATGTTGTAGCAACAATGCCCAGAGGTCCTTCCTCGACTCCCCGCGAGAAAGCAATCCCGGAGCCATATAACTTAAGTATCCATTTCTAGTTGTATTAGATCAAGATATAAGTCTGAACGTCCATTACAGTGGACACGGTATTCGAATAAAGATCTTCCCTGCAGGGGTGCACCACGTTTTCCAACATGCTTTGTTACTCTGGCCGGACACACTTTTCTGGGTCAATGCCCGGCCTCGGAAAATCAACACGTCTTAGCCCTACCTAGGCTCAGCAGAGAGGTCCCCGCCGGTCTACATCCTAAGCACTCCGGGGTCTGGGCCCATCGCCCGTTGCACTCCGGATCGTTGCGCGCACGGCGGGTCCAGGCTCCACCACTACAGGATGGTGCCGGTCCAGCCGTGCCGCACTGCTGAACTGGACGTTTGACAAAGCTTCGGCTGATACTACGTCGTCGAGGCCCATAACTATTCTCATGTGGTGGTTGGTGCGTAAAGGACAAAGGCCAATTCAGAACAAATACCCAAACCATAGTGTGTTATTAGCTCGCAGAGACGAGCAGAGACTCACGATAATGTGACCCCGTCGCCACGTCTCGAGGAAATACGGCAAGGGCAAGCCCAGCCCACTCGAGGGCTGCCAGACTTCCCGGTCGTGCCTCGTAACCATCTTGCGGGTGCTCTCCGGGCCCGCCCGACTTTCCCAAAGGCCTCAAGTAATGTCAAGGTAACCGTGTGTCCAAACATTAAGGGGAAAACCGAAGGAATCACCCTCGGAGGACTCCACTCGATGTAATCATCAAGGTGAACGTAAGAGGAACCACCCTCAAGGTTCACACTTGAGGGGTTGCATGACAGATCCGTATCGGGAATGGTGAAGGAGGAAATGACCCTCGATGACCACGACCGAATAGCTACACTACAGAATTAACATCCAGAGTGCGTTATGAGGGATCACCCTCGGCACTCGATAGTAGCTCTGCAGAGTCGAACAACAAAAGGGGCGTGATGTGATGTGAAGTGTCGGGCTCTGGTCGTCGATCATGTTGATCGAGTCATCGATGATGAAGCAGGGGCAGCAAAGACGAGGTGGGGGTCACTGATGGATCACTAACCAAGCTATACTAAGCAATTTAGGATAAGCAGGTAAGGTACAACAGCAGGTACAAAAGCAGGCTATGCATCAGAATAGGAGCAAACAATAACAGTAGCAAAATCTAATGCAAGCATGAGAGTATAGAATGGGCGATATCGGGATGATCAAAGGGGGGGCTTGCCTGGTTGCTCTGGCAAGGAGGGGTCGTCGATCACGTAGTTGATCACAGCGGCATCAGCGGCAGTCTCGGGATCTACCGGAGAGAAGAGGGGGAGAAATAGTAAATACATAGCAAGCAGATGCATGACAAGACAATAAGCGGTGTTAGAGGTGTTATAACGCGGCGTTACATGATACCGTGGAAGGGGGGCAACATCCGGGAATGTTTCCCCAGGTTTAGCATTTTCGGACAGATGAAACGGAGGGGAAAAGTTGCATGTTCAGGTAGGTAAGGGCATGTGGCAGACAAACGGATCGCGTATTCGGTTCGTCATATTTTTCTGAGCAACTTTCATGTATAAAACTTTTTCATCCGAGCTACGGATTATTTTATATGATTTTTCAAAGATTTAATACTATTCTGAACTTAATTTTAATTCGAAAATAAATGCTAAATTGCTAGGCACACCCAGCACAATGTACACAGAAGTGTACCCAGTGGCTGACAGGTGGGCCAGGGGGTCCAGTTGACCAGTCAACGTTGACTGCTCAACAGGGGGTGGGGCCCCCTGTCATCTACTCATTTAACTAACTAGAGATTAATTAGGCTAGCTAATTAGTTAGTTTAGCTAAACCAATTTAATTGAGTTAATTAAGTTAACTAATTGATTAATTAACTAACTATTTATTTACTTATTTTTCTTAAACATATTTTTTTGTTTGTTTTTTTAAGCCAGGGCAGCAGGGGCCCGCTGGCAGTGGCATTAGGCCAGCGGGGCGGGGCGGGTCAACGGGCAGCACACTGTCGGGCGGCCTCTGCTGCGCCCCCGCCGAGCGTGGGAGCGAGGCCGTGACCAGGCGAGGCGCCGCGCCAGGCTGTGAGGGCTTAACGGGAGGCCGGGAAGTGGGGCACAGATGGCCGGGATGGCCGACGCGGGCGAGGCCACCGGCGACGGGGAGCTGGCGGGCGGCACGACGAGATCGGTAAGTGGGGGCCCCGTGAAGCGCGGTGGGGAGCTGGCGCGAAGCGCAGTTCTTGGCGCGACCGGAGCTGGAGGGAGCCGCGGGATGGAGCGGGAGCGCAGGTGCGGGCTCGGCCATCGAGCAGTGAGCGTGAACGGCGGCGACCCGTACAGGCGCTCGACGGAGTCAACGTCACGGGCGCGTTCGAGATGAAAGAGTGGGCTAGGGGGGCTCTACATGACTCGGAGAGGCAAACGGACACACTCGCTCGAAAATTTGTTCACCGGCGACGAGCTCGAGCGGGGACTAGTTCGGCCATGATGGGGATAGTGGATACGCGCAAAGAACGAGATGGTGAAAAAAGTGGAAATGGTGTGGTGCTCACAGCGGGGTCATGAAGGTGGTTGGCGAGGTCGTGAGGGGGTCGTGGAGAGGCCGGAGTGCGGGACGACGGTGATGCAGTGCGGCGGCTAAAGGTGAGGAAGACGATGCGGTGACGAGCGTACAGGGCCTCCCTGCTCGATTCAGTGAACGTAGGCGAAGGAGACGGCGACGGTGAAGCTCATGGTCATCCTCCCAAGCGCCGGGGAGCATGGTGGCCGCGGGACCGACGGATCCATGGTGTCGTGTGGTTCGGCCTCGAGCGAGGATTGCGGGGTCGAAAGCGGCGCGAGGGGAAAGAGCATGGGGTCTAGGGTTTGACCAAGAGGGGGGGTGTGCAGCCTCAAGTAGGCGTCGGGAGGGTCGGGATGGCCGGCACATGGCCGATCCGGCCATGGACGTGCGGGCAACGGCCACGGCGCCATGGATGAACAGGGGGAAGGAGATAAGATGGGGGAGTTGGGCTGGGCCTCCCTGTAGCCCTAGAGCCCAAGTGCACAACAATTTCTTGCTCCTTCTCTTTGCTATTTCTGTCTTTTATTTCTACTATGCTTGTATTTAGTTGGCCCACCAAACGAATTTTGTTATGCAAGAACTTAGCAATGAAATCATGCACAATATGATGGTGTTGCACAAAAAGTGTCAGAGTCAAAGGAATTGTTCAAGCATTTTTTGAAATTGAAAAAGCCAATTTTAAAAGCTGCTGGACCACTAAATAACTTCCAAGGGCACTTTGGGAACCCAAAAGAGGTTGGTTCCAACATGACAAATATCCATGGATTATTTGCTACACTTCGAACATTTTAGTTTTCATGTTTGGCAAATTAGAATTTCCGACTTTAAATTTGAGTTTGAATATGAATTATGCTTCAGATCAAATGATGATTAGTAATAGTAAGAATGATGACCTGGCATCATTTGCAGGAGATTACTGTAGCTTAATTATCCGGGTGTCACACAAGTAAGACCTTTGGGATAGCTAATGGTGATAGTTGATTTGATCTTGCTGAAAAACAGAAAATTTTGCGCTCAGTCCCGAAATTGTTGAAAATCACACGAGTGTGATAAAATATTGATTTTTTGTAGAAGGTTAATAAACAAATTTCTCAGGTCTTCCTAATTGTTTCAAAATTTTTGGAGTTAAAAAAGTATTCAAAATATCCAGATTGCTACAGACTGTTCTGTTTTTGACAGATTCTGTTTTTCGCGTGTTGTTTGCTTATTTTGATGAATCAATGGCTAGTATCGGGGTATGAACCATGGAAAAGTTGGGATACAGTAGATATTGTACCAATATAAATAAAGAATGAGTTTTTCTGTTGAGTTTTGTGTTGTGAGGTTTCCAAGTTTTGGGTAAGGATTTGATGGACTATGGAATAAGGAGTGGCAAGAGCCTAAGCTTGGGGATTCCCAAGGCACACCAAGTTAATATTGAAGGACAACCAAGAGCCTAGGCATCCCCTCTTTCGTCTTCGTCTATCGGTAATTTCACTTGAGGCTATATTTTTATTCACCAGATGATATGTGTTTTGCTTGGAGCGTCTTGTATGATTTGAGTCTTTGTTTTCTAGTTTTCCACAATCATCTTTGCTGTGCACACCTTTTGAGAGAGGGCACGCATGAATCGTGATTTATTAGAATACTCTATGTGTTCACTTATATCTTTTGAGCTAGGAAAATTTGCTCTAGTGCTTCCCTTATATCTTTTTAGAGCACAGCGGTAGCTTTATTTTATAGAAATTTATGAACTCTTGCACTTCACTTATATTATTTTTAGAGTATCTAAACAGCATGGTAATTTGCTTTGGTTATAGAATTAGTCCTAATATGATAGGAATCCAAGAGGGATTTAATAAAAACTTTCATATAAAGTGCATTGAATACTATGAGAAGTTTGATTCCTTATGATTGTTTTGAGATATGAAGATGGTGATATTAGACTCATGCTAGTGAGTAGTTGTGAATTTGAGAAATACTTGTGTTAAAGTTTGTGAGTCTCGTAGCATGCACGTATGGTGAACTGTTATGTGATGAAGTCGGAGAATGATTTATTTATTGATTGTCTTCCTTATGAGTGGCGGTCGGGGACGAGCGATGGTATTTTCCTATCAATATATCCCCCTAGGAGCATGCTCGTAGTACTTTGTTTCCATGACTAATAGACTTTTTGGAATAAGTATGCGAGTTCTTTATGACTAATGTTGAGTCCATGGATCATACGCACTCTCAGCTTTCCGCCATTGCTAGTCTCTGTTGTACCGCGCAACTTTCACCGGTACCATACACCCACCTTATACCTTCCTCAAAACAGCCACCAGACCTTCCTATTATGGCATTTCCATAACCATTCCGAGATATATTGCCATGCAAATTTCCACCGTCCCATTTACTATTAGACGCTTCATCATTGTCATATTGATTTGCATGATCATGTAGTTGACATCGTATTTGTGGAAAAGCCACCGTTCATCATTTTTTATACATGTCGCTCTTGATTCATTGCACATCCCGGTACACCGCCGGAGGCATTCATATAGAGTCATATTCTGTTCTAAGTATCAAGTTGTAATTCTTGAGTTGTAAGTAAATAAAAGTGTGATGATCTTCATTATTAGAGCATTGTCCCATGTAAGGAAAGGATGATGGATACTATGATTCCCCCACAATTTGGGATGAGACTCCGGACTAAATAAAAAAAGAGGCCAAAAAAATGAGAATAGGCCCAAATAAAAAATTGAGAGAAAAGAGAGAAGGGGCAATGTTACTTTCCATTTACCACACTTGTGCTTCAAAGTAGCACCATGATCTTCATGATAGAGAGTCTCCTATGATATCCCTTTCATATACTATTGGGAATTTTTCATTATAGAACTTGGCTTGTATATTCCAATGATGGGCTTCCTCAAATTGCCCTACGTCTTCATGAGCAAGCAAGTTGGATTCACACCCACTTAGTTTCTTTTTGAGATTTCATAAACTTATAGCTCCAGTGCATCCGTTGCATGCAATCCCTACTCACTCAAATTGATATCTATTGATGCAATCCCTACTCACTTATAGCTCCAGTGCATCCGTTGATACGCCTAGTTGATGTGATACTATCTTCTCCTTTTTGTCTTCTCCACAACCACCGTCTATTCCACCTATAGTGCTATGTCCATGGCTCACGCTCATGTATTGCATGAAAGTTGAAAAAGTTTGAGAGCATCAAAAGTATGAAACAATTGCTTGGCTTGTCATCGGGGTTGTGCATGATTTAAATATTTTGTGTGGTGAAGATGGAGCATAGCCAGACTATATGATTTTATAGGGATAAGCTTTCTCTCGCCATGTTATTTTGAGAAGACATAATTATTTTGTTAGTATGCTTGAAGTATTATTGTTTTTATGTCAATATTAAACTTTTGTTTTGAATCTTACGGATCTGAACATTCATGCCACAATAAAGAGAATTACATGGATAAATATGTTAGGTAGCATTTCACATCAAAAATGTATTTTTAGCATTTACCTACTCGAGGACGAGCATGAATCAAGCTTGGGGATGCTTGATACGTATCCAACGTATCTATAAATTTTTATTGTTCCATGCTATTATATTATCTGTTTTGGATGTTTTATATGCATTAATATG
The DNA here is from genome assembly GCA_021605205.1 of Aegilops longissima. Lineage (NCBI taxonomy): Eukaryota > Viridiplantae > Streptophyta > Magnoliopsida > Poales > Poaceae > Aegilops > Aegilops longissima. Next base: position 163,830,945 of record CM038679.1, read on the forward strand.
CTATTTTATATGATTTTTGGGACTAACCTATTAACCGAGAGCCCAGTGCCAGTTCCTGTTTTTTCCTTGTTTTAGAGTTTCGCAGAAAAGGAATACCAAACGGAGTCCAAATGGAATGAATCTTTCACGAGGATTTTTCTTGGACCAGGAGACATCTAGAGGGCTTGGAGTGCACGACAGGAAACCGACGAGGCGGCCACAAGGTCGGCTGGCGCGCCCAGGGGGGTAGGGCGCACCCCCACCCTTGTGGTCCCCTCGTTGCTCCACCGACCTATTTCTTCCGCCTATATATTCTCAAATATCCCAAAACCTTCCAGGGAAGCCAAGAAATCACTTTTCCACTGCCACAACATTCTGTACCTGTGAGATCCCATCTAGGGGCCTTTTCTGGTGTCCTGTCGGAGGGGGATTCGATCACGGAGGGCTTCTACATCAACACCATTTCCTCTCCGATGAAGCGTGAGTAGTTGACCATAGACCTATGGCTCCATAGCTAGTAGCTAGATGGCTTTTTCTCTCTCTCTTTGATTATCAATACCATGTTCTCCTCGATGTTCTTGGAGATCTATTTGATGTAATACTCTTGCGGTGTGTTTGCCGATATCCGATGAATTGTGGATTTATGATCAGCTTATCTATGAATATTATTTGAATCTCCTTTGAATTCATATATGCATGATTTGATATCTTTGCAAGTCTCTTCGAACTATCGATTTGGTTTTGCCAACTAGATTGGTTTTTCTTGCAATGGGAGAGGTGCTTAACTTTGGGTTCAATCTTGCGTGCTCGATCCTAGTGACAGAAGGGGAACCGACACGTATTGTATTGTTGCCATCGAGGATAACAAGATGGGGTTTTCATCATATTGCTTGAGTTTATCCCACTACATCATGTCATTTTTCTTAATGCGTTACTCTGTTCTTACGAACTTAATACTCTATACGCAGGCAGGAGTCGGTCGATGTGTGGAATAATAGTAGTAGATGCAGGCAGGAGTCGGTCTACTTGATACGGACGTGATGCCTATATTCATGATCATTGCCTTAGATGTCATCATAACTTTGCGCTTTTCTATCAATTGCTCGGCAGTAATTTGTTCACCCATCGTAAGAATTTCTATCTTGAGAGAAGCCTCTAGTGAAACCTATGGCTCCTGGGTCTATTTTCCATCATAAAAGTTTCCGATCTACAATTTTAGTTTCCTATTTACTTTATTTGCAATCTTTTACATTCCATTCCATTAAACAAAAATACCAAAAAAATTACTTTACCGTTTATCCATCTCTATCAGATCTCACTTTGCAAATAATCGTGAAGGGATTGACAACCCCTTTATCGCGTTGGGTGCAAGTTGGTGTTCGTTTGTGTAGGTATTCGGTGGCTAGCGCGTTTTCTCCTACTGGATTGACACCTTGGTTCTCAAAAGCTGAGGGAAATACTTACTCTACTTTGCTGCATCACCCTTTCCTCTTCAAGGGAAAAACCAACACAAGCTCAAGAGGTAGCACATGGTCATCTCTCTCAAATCTTCTTCTCTTCTTTGAGGGCATTCCAACGAACACTTCGAGTGCATGGGCATAGGTGGTGGTCAGACAACAAGGAATGCCGTCAGGGCAGCATGGAGTTGCCGACGCAGCCGCGCAAAGAGCAGGGATACGATGGCAGAGTGGACTTGTCCCGTTTGCTCCTGCATCGATGCGTCACCACCTCGTCATGGATTTGGTGGGGAGACGAAGGGTGAGCATGGCCATGCTGGGTTGCAGCGGCTGGGAGGAGTGGGGCGGCCGCAAGTCATGCTCTCTACCTCCCACCAACAGGAGATGGTGAGGGCCAGCACCAGCCAGAGCAACTCGGGTCACGCTGCTCAGATGGGCGGTGACACCATCTCAACATCCCACGGGGGAAAGCGGAGGTGGTGTGTAGCCTCGGGCCCGTCGCTGGAGCAAGTCGGAGGCGAGGAATGATACGTACATTTTGCATCCTGTTTTCCTACTGTTATTTATATTCTTTTTATGCATAATCATGCTTTTTGGAGTAATTCTAATGCCTTTTCTCTCATAATATGCAAGGTTCACACAAAGAGGGAGAATACCGCCAGCTGGAATTTTGGACCTGAAAAAGCTACCTAGGCTACCTAGTCTGCACAACTCCAAATGGGATGAAACTTTACGGAGATTTTTTATGGAATACATAAGAAATAATGGAGCAAATAAGTACCAGAGGGGGCCCACCAGGTGGGCACAACCCACCTGGGCGTGCCAGGGAGCCCAGGCGCGCCCTGGTGGGTTGTGCCCTCCTCGGCCCACCTCCGGTGACCCTCTTCTGGTATATAAGTCATTTTGACCTAGAAAAAAATAAGGAGAGCACTTTCGGGACGAAGCGCTACCGTCTTGAGGCGGAACTTGGGCAGGAGCACTTTTGCCCTCTAGTGGAGCGATTCCACCGGGGAACTTCCCTCCCGGAGGGGGAAATCATCATCATCATCATCTCCAACAACTCTCCCATCTTGGGGAGGGCAATCTCCATCAACATATTCAACAGCACCATCTCCTCTCTGATGTCGCTTGAAGCTACGTCAGTATTTACCCAAAGAGGAACGGATGATGCAGCACAGGGGCGGTAGGTATTTCTCTCAGATATGAAACCAAGGTTATCGAACCAGTAGGAGACCCAAGAAACACAACGTAAACAGCCCCTGCACACAGATAACAAATCCTCACAACCTGACATGTTAAAGGGGTTGTCAATCCCTTCCGGGTATGGCGCCTCAAGTGGGCAGACGGGCGTGAGATAAATTTGTAGTAAATAGATAGATCGAACACCAAATAAAATAAGTAAGAATAAAATGCAGCAAGGTATTTTTGTATTTTAGGTTTACTAGATCTGAAAATAAATGCAAAAGAAAAGTAGATCGCAAAGGCAAATATATGAGAAAGAGACCCGGGGGACGTAAGTCTCACTAGTGGCTTCTCTCGAGAAAAATAGCAACCGGTGGGTGAACAAATTACTGTTGGGAAATTGATAGAACTTCAAATACTCATGACGATATCCACGCAATGATCATTACATAGGCATCACATCCAAGAAGAGTAGACCGACTCCCGCCTGCATTTACTACTATTACTCCACACATCGACCGCTATCCAGCGTGCATTTAGTGTATTAAGTTCATGAAAAAATGGAGTAATGCAATAAGAACGATGACATGATGTAGAAAAGATATATCTATGTAGAGATAGACCCCATCGTTTTATCCTTAGTAGCAATGATACATAGGTGTCAGTCCCCTTTCTGTCACTGGGATCAAGCACCGTAAGATCGAACCCACTAACTAGCACCTCTTCCCATTTCAAGATAAATACATCAAGTTGGCCAAAAAAACCCAAATATCGGAGAATAAATATGAGGCTACAAGAAATTATGCATAAACTCAAAGTTCATCGATGCCAACAAACACACCACAAAAGTTCTGATCATAAACTCAAAGTTCATCGATGCCAACAAACACACCGCAATAGAGTTACATCATATGGATCTCCAAGAGACCATTGTATTGAGAATTCAGAGAGAGAGAGAGATGAAGCCATCTAGGTACTAACTACGGACCCGAAGGTCTACAAAGAACTACTCACGCATCATCGGAGAGGCACCAATGGAGGTGGTGAACCCCATCCGAGATGGTGTCTAGATTTGATCTGGTGGTTCTGGACTCTGCGACGTCTGGATCAATATTTCATCGACTTCCCTTGGGTTTTGGGAATATTGGGTATTTATAGAGCAAAGAGGCGGTCCGGGGGGCACCCGAGGTGGGAACAACCCACCAGTGCGCGCATGGGCCTCCTGGCATGCCCTGGTGGGTTGTGCTCTCCTCGGAGCACCCCCCAGGCGCAGCCAGGGCCCATTATGTTCCTTCTGGTCCAAAAAAAATTATCCGTGAAGTTCCTTTGCATTTTGACCCCGTCTGATATTGATTTCCTGCGATGTAAAAACATGTAGAAAACAACAACTGGCACTTGGCACTATGTCAATAGGTTAGTACCAAAAAAATTACTCTATAATGATTATAAAACATCCAAATTGATAATATAACAGCATGGAAAAAGCAAAAATTATAGATATGTTGGATACATATCAACATCCCCAATCTTAACTCCTACTCGTCCTCGAGTAGGTAAGTGATAGAAACGGAATTTTTTATGTGGAATGCTGCCTAACATGTCATATCATATTCTTTTCTTTATAACATGGACATTTGGACTTTTATATTGTTCAAAGCAATAGTCTAGTTTTGACATGATAATTTAAATACTCAAGCATATGATAATTTAAATACTCAAGCATATGAACAAGCAACCATGTCTTTCAAAATATCAATGCTAAAATAAGTTATACCTAGCCCATCATGCTCAACCATTGATCCATTCATGAATCACACTCGCATATTAGCTACACCCAATACTCAAGTACATTCATATTGCCTCTTAGTTGGTACTTTTATAAGACAAGATGGAGACTCAAATTCAAAAATAAAAATTGATAAAGTAAAAGAAATGCCCTTCACAGAGGGAATTAGGGATTTGTAGAGGTGCCAGAGCTCAAAGCGAAAAATTTAGAGATAAAATTTTTTGGGAGGTGTATCCATCCCACCAACAAAAAAGACTTAGAGTTCCCAACACTTTCCATGCTAGATATATCATAGGCGGTTCTCAAATAGAAAATAAAGTTTATTCCTTTTTCAACCATACTTTCACTTTTCATGGCTAGCCGTATCCATTGTTGCCCTGCATACCAACATTTTCTAAGGAATTTATTATTTGACAACATAAAGTAAATTCATTTTTCATTTCGGGACTGGGCATCCCTAATACCTTTGCCTTACTCTCGTGCAATGACACGTGAATAAACACTCATCGTGAGAATAACACATCTAGCATGGAAAATATTAGCCACCCCTCACCGCTCCGCGAGTGAAACGAACACACAAAAGAGAAGTTTATTTTTAAAATTAGAGATGGCACATGCAAATTTGCTTAGAACGGCAAAATAATACCGCATATAGGTAGATATAGTGGACTCATGTGGCAAAACTGGTTTAAAGGTTTTTGGATGCACAAGTAGAGATCATACTTAGTGCAAAATGAAGGCTAGCAAAAGATTGAGAAGCGACCAACCAAGAAATAGATAATCTCATAAGCGAGCATTAAGCATAAATAACGCCGAATAATGCACCACAAGTAGGATATAATTTCATTGCATGACTATTGACTTTCGTGCTTGCATAGGGAATCACAAACCTTAACACTAATATTCTTACTAAAGCATAATCACACCTGAAATTCCTTTTGATGTCGCCTGAAGCTACGTCGGTATTTCCCCAAAGAGGAAGGGATGATGCAGCACATCGGCGGTAGGTATTTCTCTCAGATATGAAACCAAGGTTATCAAACCAGTAGGAGAACCAAGCAACACAACTTAAACAGCCTCTGCACACAGATAACAAATCCTCGCAACCTGACATGTTAAAGGGGTTGTCAATCCCTTCCGGGTATGGCGCCTCAAGTGGGCAGATGGACGTGAGATAAATTTGTAGTAAATTGATAGATCGAACACCAAATAAAATAAATAAGAATAAAACACAGCAAGGTATTTTTGTATTTTTGGTTTAATAGATCTGAAAATAAATGCAAAAGAAAAGTAGACCACAAAGGCAAATATATGAGAAAGAGACCCTGGGGCCGTAGGTTTCACTTGTGGCTTCTCTCGAGAAAAATAGCAAACGGTGGGTGAACAAATTACTGTTGGGCAATTGATACAACTTCAAATACTCATGACGATATCCAGGCAATGATCATTACATAGGCATCACGTCCAAGATTAGTAGACCGACTCCTGCCTGCATCTACTACTATTACTCCACACATTGACCTCTATCCATCATGCATCTACTGTATTAAGTTCATGGAAAAACGGAGTAATGCAATAAGAATGATGACATGATGTAGACAATATCTATCTATGTAGAGATAGACCCCATCAATTTATCCTTAGTAGTAATGATACATATGTGTCAGTTCCCTTTCTGTCACTGGGATCAAGCACCGTAAGATCGAACCCACTACAAAGCACCTCTTTCCATTGCAAGACAAATAGATCAAGTAGGCCAAACAAAACCCAAATATCGGAGAAGAAATACGAGGCTATAAGTAATCATGCATAAAAGAGATCAAACAAACTCGAATACTTTCATGGATATAAAAAGATAGATATGGTCATAAACTTAAAGTTCATCGATCCCAACAAACACACCGCAAAAGAGTTATGTCATATGGATCTCCAAGAGACCATTGTATTGAGAAATCAGAGAGAGAGATGAAGCCATCTAGCTACTAACTACGGACCCGAAGGTCTACAAAGAACTACTCACGCATCATCGGAGAGGCACCAATGGAGGTGGTGAACCCCATCCGAGATGGTGTCTAGATTAGATCTAGTGGTTCTGGACTCTCCGGCGGCTGGATCAATATTGCCTCGACTCCCCTAGGGTTTTGGGAATATTGGGGTATTTATAGAGCAAAGAGGCGGTCTGGGGGGGCCCCGAGGTGGGCACAACCCACCAGGGCGCGCCTGGGCCTCCTGGCGCGCCCTAGTGAGTTGTGATCTCCTCGGAGCACCCCTAGGTGCAGCCAGGGCCCATTATGTTCCTTCTGGTCCAATCAAATCTCCGTGAAGTTTTGTTGCGTTTGGACTCAGTCTGATATTGATTTCCTGTGATGTAAAAAACATGAAGAAAACAACAACTGGCACTTGGCACTATGTCAATAGGTTAGTACCAAAAAATGATAACTATAAAATGATAATAAAACATCCAAGTTGATAATATAACAGCATGGAACAAGCAGAAATTATAGATACGTTGGAGACGTATCACTCTCAAACCCTAGTTCATCTCTTTTGTTCAACCTTTGTACCGGAACTATAGATTGGTGCTTGTGGGTACTAGTAGTGTTGATTACATCTTGTAGTTGATTACTATATGGTTTATTTGATGGAAGATTATATGTTTAGATCCATTACGCTACTTAATACCCTTCAGATCTTGAGCATGATTATCATTTGTGAGTAGTTACTTTTGTTCTTGAGGTCACGGGAGAAATCTTGTTGCAAGTAATCATGTGAACTTGATATGTGTTCCATATTTTGATGGTATGTATGTTGTGATTCCCTTAGTGCTGTCATGTGAACGTCGACTACATGACACTTCACCATATTTGGGCCTAAGGGAATGCATTGTGGAGTATTTTTAGTGTCGGTGCTCAGGAACGACACCTATGGGATCCCTCGGCGGGTCCCTTCTACGGTTGGTGGGGCGTGGAGCTGCGCAAAGAGCGGGTCTAGAAGATCTACACGGGGGATTTTTACCCAGGTTCGGGCCGCAAATGATGCGTAAAACCCTAGTCCTGCTTTGTGTGTATATTTAGTGCTCTTGTTCTTTTGAACTAGCTGCGGCGCATGCCCAGTCAAAAAAGTCCGAATCCTTCTCCAGTATGCCTCGGGCCTCCTTTTATATGTCAAAGGGGTTGCCACAGTGGCACACAGGTGGTGGAAAGTATGTACAGTGTACAAGTCTATCGCCTGGCACCGTAGGAAAAACACATTTAATGCGCTACCGACGTGCCCTCTTGCTTTATCGGGGACGGCAAGGAATCTCGTCCCGTCTGTCGCGGCCTCGCCTCGCTCTGACGCGCGTCCAAGGTGACGAGGCATGCAGCGCCACGCTGGCTGGCTGGCTGCTGAGCTGGTGCGGTGGCAGGGTCTTCAAAATGTCGGTGTCAAAACCGGCGGATCTCGGGTAGGGGATCCCGAACTGTGCGTCTAGGCGGATGGTAACAGGAGACAAGGGACACGATGTTTTTACCCAGGTTTGGGCCCTCTCGATGGAGGTAATACCCTACTCCTTCTTGATTAATATTGATGATATGGGTAGTACAAGAGTAGATCTACCACGAGATCAAGGAGGCTAAACCCTAGAAGCTAGCCTATGGTATGATTGTTGTTCGTCCTACGGACTAAAACCCTCCGGTTTATATAGACACCGGATAGGGTTAGGGTTACACATAGTCGGTTACAATGGTAGGAGATCTACATATCCGCATCGCCAAGCTTGCCTTCCACGCCAAGGAAAGTCCCATCCGGACACGTGACGAAGTCTTCAATCTTGTATCTTCATGGTCTAGGAGTCCGGCCAACGGTGATAGTTCGGCTATCCAGACACCCCCTAATCCAGGACTCCCTCAGTAGCCCCCGAACCAGGCTTCAAATGTCGATGAGTCCGGTGCGTAGATTGTCTTCGGCGTTGCAAGGCGGGTTCTTCTCCAAATTCCATATACTTGTCGAATAGTGTCCGGCTTCTGATAAATGCTGCGCTCCTTGGCTTCTACGCCCAATAATGGCCATCTTCCACGTGTTTGAATGAATGTGAAAATCCAGGGTATTTTTACACTTACCCCCCTGGCCGCGCAAATGAGCCACCTATAAAAGGGACGAGGATCTAGATCTGACTCACACCATCCCCCCTCCGCGATCTTTCATCGGAGCACCTCTGACAAAGACCCATTCCATCATGGACAGTCGACGCGGCTCCTCTTTTCGCGCTCCCAGCCCTCAGCCCGGAAATTGGGAGAGATGCTCAGTCCCGCATAGTGAGCTAGTTATACTCCAAACCAAGGGATTTCTTCCCCCGGCCTTCATGGTTCCGGTTCGAGCCGGACTTGCCACCTACAAGGGCGGAAAGCAAGTGGAGAGTGTCCTCGATCCCTCTAAAGGAGAGCGGGTATGCTTTATCTCTTATCTAGTAAGAGGACTCGGATTTCCAATCCATCCGTTTCTCCGGGGGCTCTTGGAGTTCTACGGCCTCCAGTTGCACCACCTTACGCCTGCCTCCATTTTGCACATCACGGGCTTCATGGCCCTGTGCGAACTGTTCTTGGGCATCGAGGCTCATTTTGCGTTGTGGAAGAGATTATTCTGCCTAGTACCCCGTTCTCATGAGGGGTCAATATATCAAGTGGGCAGAGCCGAACTATGGCGCATCGCCAGGACCGAATACTTATCCGGAACCCCAAAGAAGGCGTCCGAGGACTGACCCTCGGAATGGTTTTACATGGAGGACGTCCAGCTGCCGGATCCTGTTCGGATCGGCCTTCCGGAGTTTAGCAACGCTCCTCTGAAGAAGCGCCTAAGCTGGCGCCTTCGGAGCCCCCAGAGGGAAAATGATCGGGACGTCCTTTACTTGATGAGCCGAATAAGATTACTGGCTCATCTCGGATTGACTATGATTGGAATCATGGCAATCTGCATTATGACGGGAGTGCAGCCGCTCCAATATAGGGGCCACCCCATGTGGGACTTCAACGGGGAGGACGATGCCACCCGCCATGGCCGCAAAGGGCCGGGATCGGTCACCGAACTGGTGAAGACCTTGTCCGCCATGTACAAAGGGGAAGAGGAGGATTTTTCTCCGCGTCAATCCACTGAGCGGGTTTTCTTCAAATAATCCTCGAAGTTGGGTAAGCAAATATCTTTTTGGCCTGTCCGATCCATGTTCCCGTGGTTAAACATCTCATTTCATGGTTTCTACTCAGGAACTGCGTCGGGCCGTGGTGAAGATACACAACCCACCCCCACAACCCGAGGATCCGGAACGGTCCCTCGGTCCGGCCTCCGAAGAGGACCCGGATATAAAGGTGGAGCTGATCGACGGGGTGTTCCAACAACTTAGCATCGACAATGCTTTGGTTGCCATTACGGCCGACTACCCCGGATTATTTCCGGCCTCCTAGGTAACCGTGACCGAAGTCCGGATACCATGACCCACCCGTGCTTTACTTCTAATCACCACGTATTTGATGGTGTTTTGCAGGGGGTGCCTTCGAGGCAGGGGCGAGCTGCGGCGGCTAGCCAATAAGGGGCGTCTGTTGCAGGTAAAAAAAGTGCGGTCGGATCGAAACTCCACCGCAATGGTAAGGCGTGTCACCATATTCCCGGATTGATTCTGGAAGGCGTATTAACGCTGGTGCTCTTTTCAGAAAAAGCTCGCGGACTGAGTCCGGAGAGGTTGCCAATCGAACCTCCGCCGGCCAGGCTCCAAAGCCGGGTCCAGAAGCGGAGGCGAACACGAGGCGTACGTCGGATGCTCCTCCGACAGAGGATGCCGACAGATTGTCCGCCACCAACTCCGAGGTGGAGAGCGCCTTGAATCACAGGCGCCGCCGGACAGTTCTTCGTGACGCATGTTTCTCCCAAGAGGCCTTGAATGCCTTCAATTCGGGAGATGCGCACCTCCGTGCCGCTCAAGATGGTCTAGCCAGAGCCACGGAGCAGTATGTAAAGGCCATACGGGTGAGGAAATTTGACAGTTATATATGCCAGTAGCCCCCGAGACATAAAATAGTTAAAATAACTTATTTAAGGATGATTTGTTATGCAGGATCTTACAAAAAAGAATACCCGACTGTCCCAGGAGCTTGAAGAATGCAAGGCCCAACTTGAGGCCGCACTAGCCGCTACAGGGGGAGCCACAGAGACCCCTCCGTAATATATGCTTCAAAAGATAAATAGTTTATGAAGTGCGGTGGGTGTGTAAATCTGACAATAATATTGCAGATGGCGCCAGACTAGATCCGGACAAGCAACAGCTCCTGCGCCAACTAAAGGCTGGCGAGAGCGCGCTTACGAGGGTGCGGCGGGAGAAAAATAACCTCCAAGATGCCAACACCAAACTGGGTGAGGAACTAAAGGATGTTCGTTCCCAGTTGTCTGACTCCCTAAAGGAGAATCGACGGCTTCGTCGTGGCATTTTCAGTAAGTGCTTGAATGAACTTTGAAAGAGTTCGGCGAGGAAGGCGACTAACATAAACATGTATGTAGGTTTGCTCACAGGTCGTCCTGAGGAGGAGATGCCCAGTTCTTCGGGTGATCTTCTTCCCGAACTGCGTCAACTGAACGAACGAGTTCGGCAGGTGATGAAAGGCGTCGGTCAGGCCTTATGGCCATCTATCTCCCTGCCCGAAGGCATTGGGGAGCTGGCAGAGCGGCTTCAAGGAGCACGGCGGCGCTTCCGACTATGGAAGATATCGTCCTGCCGTTAAGGCGCCAGGGAGGCCTGGGCCATGGTAAAGACGCGGTACACGAAGGCTGACCCAAACCACATGGCGAGGTCGGACTGTGGGGCTGATGGGAAGGAGATCCTGAAGCAGTGTACGGCCAAGTAGAATTGGCCGCCAAGTATTCCTAGCAAGATTGTAAATTAGATAGCCTATTAGATGGCATTTAGGAGGAATACAATGAGTCGAGTTGACTATGTAATTGAATATGACATGAAAAATGTCTTCTATCCGGATTGTAGATCGTTTGTCATAGCGGACCTTTTCTCTTCGACCTCGGGACCCAATAGTCCGGAGTGTGTCCGAATACCCTCGCGGTTATATAAGAACCGGGGCATGCATGGAGACAAGGCGTAGTGGTCATTATTGCTGTATCAGACAAGTGCCCAACTAGTTATGTTATATTACATGGATAGTAAGAAACATCTCCCAGGGAGAATAGTTCCATTAAGCGTTCCTTTCGCTGGGAGGCATGCCCTAAAGTGCATGTCCAAACTGCTAAGAAAGAAGAAAATCATCTGGGGGCAGATGGATAAATAGTTAAAAATCATCTTTCAGTTCACCGACCGAATATTCCCTTAAGAACGCTAGCTTTCGGCTTCACCCAGTCTAGGTACACATCCGGTGACCCGGCAAGAATAATCGTGAGGTGCTCCTTTACCACCTAGCCGAACAATCGGGAGCGTGGGGTAAGCACAGAGCCGAGCAACCCAGCTTGGCCAAAACTTAAGTCATATCGATGCATATAATGGTGAGTAAAAGGTACAAGCGGAAGTTTGACACATGTGTTGGGCATGAAGCCCGTATAAATAAGCTTCTATTAAAGAAGCCCCCAGGTATAATGAGCGCGGACAGCGCGTCAAGTATGTGCGAACAAAGCGCAAACGAGCCTCTAAAGGCTTCAAGAAGAAGGAGGAGGAAGGAGGGAATGAAAGACAGCAAAAATAGAAAATGTGGACGGAGGAAGGAGATGAACTTGGAGTCCGGTGCTTAGGCGTAGAATCTTCGTAGACGGGCTGCGTTCCATGGGTTCGGCTCGAGTCGGTTATCCGATGCGTTTCGCAGACGGTATGCTCCGCCGGTCAGGACCTGGTCGATGATGAAGGGACCTTCCCATTTGGGCTTGAGTTTGTCCTTTTTCTTGTCCGGCAGCGAGAACTAGTTCGCCAACGTTGCAAGCTTTGGCCCGTACTTCCCTGCTTTGATATCTTGAGCCTGCTGTTGATAAAATGCGGAACGAGCTTTTGCCATGTCGCTCCTCCTCCAATGCGTCCAAACTGTCCTGCCGACGAGCTCGGCTTCTCTTTCTTCATACATGCGCATGCGAGGCGAGTCATGAATTATGTCGCAGACAAGACTGCCTCGCACCGTACACCATAAAAATGGTGTGAATCCGTAGTACGATTCGGCGTGGTCCGCAGCCCCAGTCTGAGTCGAGCTCCTCAACCCAAAGGCGTGTAAGATTCCTTTAGGGACCGCACTAGTCTGGGTTTAATGCCGCTCATGATTAGACCGTTTGCTCGCTCGACTTGGCCGTTGGTTTGAGGGTGATAGGCGAGGCGTAATCGAGCTTGATGCCCATGTTTTGCACCATAATTTGACCTCATCGGCCGTGAAGTTGGTGCCGTTATCGATGATGATATTGTGGGGACACCGTAACGGTGCACTACCACCGATATGAAGTCTATCACCGGTCCGGATTCGGCCGTTTTAACAGGCTTGGCCTCTATCCATTTGGTGAATTTATCCACCATGACCAATAGGTATTTTTGCTTGTTGGTTCCTCCCTTAAGGGGTCCAACCATGTCAAGCCCCCAGACCGTGAACGGCCAGGTGATGGGTATAGTTTTGAGGGCAGTGGGTGGCATGTGGCTTTGGTTAGCAAGAAGCTGGCAACCGACGCATCGTTGGACTAAATCCTGCGCATCTGCCCGGGCCGTCGGCCAATAAAATCCTGTACGGAAGGCCTTGCCTACAATGGCCCGGGCTGCTGCGTGGTGCCCACCCAGTCCGGCATGAATTTCAGCCAGGAGGTTTCGCCCTTCCTCTTCGGAGATACACCTTTGAAGGACTCCTATTGTGCTTTTCTTATAGAGCTATCCCTCATGGACTTTATAGGCTTTGGATCGCCGTACTATGCAGCGAGCCTCATTTTGGTCTTCGGGGAGTTCCTGCCTAGTTAGGTAGGCTAGGAATGGTTCCGTCCCACGGGCGATAACCGCCATTATTTCGTGGGCGGAGGTGTTATCTCGGTGGCGAGCCTCCGATTGTGTCGAAGTGTTCGTGTCGAGCGGTGCGGTTGGGTCCGAATTGTTATTTCCGGACTCCGTACCCATAGTACGGATGGCTTGAACAGCCGTTCGAGGAAGATGTTGGGCGGGACGGCATCGCGTTTTGCACTGATGCGTGCCAATACGTCCGCCGCTTGGTTGTTATCCCGGGCTATATGATGAAATTCGAGCCATTCGAACCGTGCTGACATTTTTAGGACCGCATTGCGGTACGCTGCCATTTTCGGATCTTTGGCATCAAAGTCCCTGTTTATTTGACATATCGCGAGGTTCGAATCCCCACGCACCTCTATGCGTTTAATGCCCATGGATACTACCATCCGGAGGCCGTGCAGAAGGGCCTCGTATTCGACTGCGTTGTTGGAGTCCGTATACATTATCTGAAGGATGTATTGGACTGTGTCCCCGGTTGGGGACGTCAGGACGACGCCAGCCCCCAGGTCGGCCAACATTTTGGAGCCGTCAAAGTGCATTATCCAATTGGAGTATGCGCCGTACTCTTTATTGAGTTCGGCTTCGGTCCATTCGGCCACGAAGTCGGCCAAAACCTGCGACTTAATAGCTCATCGTCGCTTATAGGTTATGTTGAATGGAAGGAGCTCTATGGCCCATTTAGCAATCCGGCCCATTGCATCGCGGTTGTTTATAATGTCGTTAAGAGGTACTTCGGAGCCTACGACTCTACTTTAAAGAGTGCTTGGTGATGATGCACCCTTTTATTTCAGACTAGGGCTGTATTCGGGACCGGATTATCCCAAAATTTACTTTCGGTTTTCCAAGCACTCTCCATCGCACAGTACTTTTGTACTATGGTCGCCAAGTCAGCAAAGCGTGTAATTTCGTGACGACTTATGGCGTTTAGGATTCCCTTGTCCGTGCAATTATTGCAGAAAAGTGAGATTGTGTCCTTCTCTCGGCAGTCCTTTATCCTGTCCATAACCAGGAGGAATCTGGCCCGGTAATGATGTACTGTTTCAGCGGGCTCTTGCCGAATTCGGGATAGATCGCTAATGTTTGGGTGGGCGGGTGGAACTAGATCCGGAACCCCGTCCAAATTAAGACTCGGGGGCCGAGAAGTTTTTGAACTTGGAAGTTTGGATTTTTGAATGCTATCCAATGAATCCAACCCGCCGCCTGACTTTAAGTTTAAGGCTTAATCGACATCCGTCCCTCTGCGGGAATCCGGCATGGAGGGATCGGGAATCCGGACGTAGCTAGTCCTTAAGATAGAAGAAGAATCGCCGTATTGCTCCTCTATCACAGCAACATGATGGGTAGCCTGGGGAGAGTTGATCTCTCTCAGATCGGTTTTAGGCCCGATCCGGTCGTAGTCTGTGGCGACTCCCAGGGCGGCGATGCGATCCAAGAGCTCGTTTACGGAGGAGAGCTCGATCGGATCTAACTGTTCGGCAAGTTCCGAATTAACGTGAAGATTGGTTTCGATGACTCGAGAAGTCATCGTCGGCGCGGTGGCCGAGCTGGCGGTCATAAGAAAACCACCTAGCCGAACAGTCTGACTAGTGGCCAAGGCTCTTTTGGCGATAGTATCGTCTTTAAAGACGGGATGAGGCATCCTTCCTGACGGCGATGGCACAGAGGAACTCTCAATGAAAGCACCAATGTCGGTGTCAAAACCGGCGGATCTCGGGTAGGGGTCCCGAACTGTGCATCTAGGCGGATGGTAACAGGAGACAAGGGACACGATGTTTTTACCCAGGTTCGGGCCCTCTCGATGGAGGTAATACCCTACTCCTGCTTGATTAATATTGATGATATGGGTAGTACAAGAGTAGATCTACCACGAGATCAAGGAGGCTAAACCCTAGAAGCTAGCCTATGGTATGATTGTTGTTCGTCCTACGGACTAAAACCCTCCGGTTTATATAGACACCAGATAGGGTTAGGGTTACACAGAGTCGGTTACAATGGTAGGAGATCTACATATCCGCATCGCCAACCTTTCCTTCCACGCCAAGGAAAGTCCCATCCGGACACGGGATGAAGTCTTCAATCTTATATCTTCATGGTCTAGGAGTCCGGCCAACGGTGATAGTTCGGCTATCCGGACACCCCCTAATCCAGGACTCCCTCAGTCTTCACGAAGATCTGCATGCCACCACGTAGGTGCTTGGCTAGTTGGCCTAGAAGCTGCATGTTGCCACGCAGGCGCTCGCCTAGTTGGCGGGCTGGCCGCCACGTCGGAGCGGGCACGGGGCAGCGAATCTCTGGCAGGTGCGGGCCTGGCCTCGGCCTCGCAAACGCCCCCGGCAAGGGCCTTGCTGGGATCTCGTAGACATCCATGGAAAGGGTATTGCTGGGGGCTCACGAGCGTCCCCGGCAAGGGTCTGGTCGGGGGTCTACGGTCGTCCATGACAAGATCTTGTCGGGGGTCTTCATCTTCTGGTTTTCATCTAGGCTTGCAGGCCTTTGGTTTTCACAAAGATTTGCATGCCACTACGCAAGGCACCCCTGAGTCTTGGTCTTGACGCTGCCGGTGGTGTCGGAGCTCTCAGGCTCAAGGGTGGTGGCCTTGCTGGTGTTGGGCAATTCGCCCCGGCAAGGCTCTTGTTGGGGGAAGCACATCTTCTCCCTTTGCTCTTTATGCTTCTGGCTTGAGCGCTGCCTCGGCAGCCTTGTATCTTTCCTTATTCTGCCCCGCCAAGCCCGGCTGCAGGTGCGGCTACGACTGCCCGTGCACAAGTAAAGGGGTACAGAAAGGCCCCTACTTTTGTACACAGACATTTAGATGATGGGTTGCGAGAGTGACAAAAGCTTAAACCCTAGTTTATGTGCTATTCCGAGAGGGATTGATTTGGATCCAAAAGTTTAATGCTATGGTAAGATTTATTCTGAATGCTTTACTCGTAGTTGCGGATGCTTGCGAGGGGGTTAATCACAAGTAGGAGGTTTGTTCAAGTAAGAACAACACCTAAGCACCGGTCCACCCACATATCAAATTATCAAAGTAGCAAACACAGATCAAACCAACTTGGTGAAAGTGACTAGATGAAATTCCCATGTACCCTCAAAAACGCTTTGCTTATCATAACGTCATGTCCTTTGCCTCAAAAGGATTGGGCTACCTTTGTTACTGTTACCGTTACTTGCTTGTTATAAATTATCTTGCTATCTAACTACTTGCTACTTATAATTTCAGTACTTGCACACAGTACCTTGCTGAAAACCACTTGTCATTTCCTTCTGCTCCTCGTTGGGTTCGACACTCTTACTTACCGAAAGGACTAAGATTGATCCCCTATACTTGTGGGTCATCAAGGCTCTTTTCAGGCACCGTTGCCGGTGAGTGAAGCGCTCCTGTTAAGTGGAAATCCGTAAGGAAAAATTATTACTACGTGCTGAAATTTATTGTCACTTGTTACTATGGAGAACAATCCTTTGAGGGGTTTGTTCGGGGTATGTTCACCTCAAACTGAACCACAATTAGATGCTTGATACTTCTTGTATTGGTTCCTTTATGAAGAAGACTATTGAATTTAGGTGCGATCTTTTAGAAGGAATTAAATGCAATTCTAAAGATTGGGAACTACACGAAGGTAAAGAGTCAGGTATTAAACTCAAGTACGATTGTGTTAAATCTTTTATGAATACTGATGCTTTTCAAAAGTTTAGCACTAAATATGGAGTTGACTCTGAAATAGTAGCCTACTTCTTTGAATCATTTTCTACTCATGTTGATCTCCCTAAGGAGAAGTGGTTTAAATATCACCCACCTATTAAAGAAGAAATTAAAGAACCGGTAATAGCTAAAGACGAAACTATCATTTATAATTTTGATCCAATTGTTCCTACTCCTTATATCGAAAAACCACCTTTCCCTGTTAGGATAAACTAATATGCTAAAGTTTCAATTGTGGCCAACAAAAGTAATATTAGAGCACCTAAACCTGCTGAACAAATTAAAGTAGAACCTAGTGTTGCTATGGTTAAAGATCTCCTGTTTGAAAATATAGATGGGCATGTTATGTACTTCTGTGATGAAGCTGCTAGAATTACCAAACCCGATGAAAAAGATAAACATAGACCTATTGTTGGCATGCCTGTTGTCTCAGTTAAAATAGAAAATTACTGTTATCATGGTTTATGCGACATAGGTGCTAGCGTGAGTTATATTCCTTTTACCTTATATCAAGAAATTATGAACGATATATCAGCCACTGAAATAGAAGACATATATGTTACTATTAAACTTGCTAATAGACACACCATCACACCACTTGGGATTATTAGAGATGTTGAAGTCTTGTGTGGGAAGATAAAATATCCTACTGATTTTCTTGTTCTTGGTTCCCCACAAAATGACTTTTGTCCCATTATCTTTGGTAGACCTTTCTTGAACACCGTTAATGCTAAAATAGATTGTGAGAAATAAACTGTCGGTGTAAGTTTTGGTGATGAGTCTCATGAGTTTAATTTTTCCAAGTTTAGTAAAAAACATCATAAGAAATAATTGCCTAGTAAGGATGAAATAATTGGTATTGCTTCTATTGCCTTGCCTACTACTGATCCACTAGAACAATATTTGCTAGACCATGAAAATGATATGCATCTGCATGAAAGAAATGAGATAGATAAAATTTTCTTTGAACAACGTCCTCTGCTTAAACACAATTTGCCTATTGAAACTCTAGGAGGTCCTCCTCCACCTAAAGGTGATCCTGTGTTTGAATTAAAACAATTGCCAGACACTTTGAAATATGCTTATCTTGATGAGTAAAAGATATATCATGTTATTATTAGTCCTAACCTTTCAGAACATGAAGAAGAAAGATTATTGAAGGTTTTGAAGAAGCACCGAGCTGCTATTGGATATACTCTTGATGATTTAATGGGCATTAGTCCCACTCTTTGTTAGCACAAAATTAATATGGAACCTGATGCTAAACACATTTTTGATCACCAATGATGTTTGAATCCTAAAATGAAAGAAGTGGTAAGAACTGAAATATTGAAGCTTCTGGAAGCGGGTATAATCTATCCCATAGCTGATAGTAGATGGGTAAGTCCTGCTCATTATGTCCCTAAGAAGGGAGGTATTATTGTTGTTCCTAACGATAAGAATGAACTTATTACATAAAGAATTGTCACTGGTTATAGAATGGTAATTGATTTTAGAAAATTAAATAAAGCTACTAGAAAAGATCATTACCCTCTACCTTTTTTTGATCAAATGCTAGAAAGATTATCTAAGCACACATATTTTCGCTTCCTTGATGGATATTCTGGTTTTTCTCAAATACCTGTTTCACAACCTGATCAAGAAAAAACCAGCTTTACTTGTCCTTTTTGAACTTATGCTTATAGACATATGCCTTTTGATTTATGTAATGCACCTGCTACCTTTCAAAGATGTATGACTGCTATATTCTCTGATTTTTTGTGAAAAGATTGTTGAGGTTTTCATGGATGATTTTTCCGTTTACGAAACTTCTTTTAATGATTGCTTAAGCAACCTTGATCGACTTTTGCGGAGATGTGAGCAAACTAATCTTGTCTTGAACTGGGAGAAGTGACACTTTATAGTTAATGAAGGTATTGTCTTGGGACACAAAATTTCTAAATGAGGTATTGAGATGGATTAAGCTAAAGTTGATGCAATTGAGAAAATGCCATGTCCTAAAGATATCAAAGGTATTCGTAGTTACCTCGGTCATGCTGGTTTCTATGGGAGATTTATTAAGGACTTCTCTAAAATTTCTTGGCCTCTTACAAATCTTTTGCAAAAGGATGTTCCATTTGTTTTTTATGATGACTATGTAGAAGCCTTTGAAACACTTAAGAAAGCCTTAATTTCTGCACCAATTGTGCAACCACCAGATTGGAACTTGCCTTTTGAAATTATGTGTGATGCTAGTGATTATGCTGTTGGTGCTATTCTAGGACAAAGAGTTGATAAGAAATTAAATGTTATTCATTATGCTAGTAAAACTCTAGACAGTGCCCAACGTAATTATGCTACTATTGAGAAATAATTTTTAGCAGTGGTGTTTGCTTGTGACAAATTTAGATATTACATTGTTGATTCTAAAGAATTGTTCACACCGATCATGCTGCTATAAATATCTTATGGAAAATAAAGATGCTAAACCTAGGCTCATTAGGTGGGTTCTTTTGCTACAAGAATTTGACTTACATATCAATGATAGAAAAGGAGTTGAGAACCCCATGGCTGATAACTTGTCTAGGTTAGAAAATATTCTTGATGACCCACAACCTATTAACGATAGTTTTCCTGATGACTAATTAGCTGCAATAAACGTTCTTCATAACACTCCTTGGTTTGCTGACTATGCTAATTACATTGTTGCTAAATACATACCACCTAGTTTCACATACCAACAAAAAAATTTCTTCTGTGATTTAAGACATTACTTTTGGGATGACCCACATCTTTATAAAGAAGGAGTAGATGGTATTATTTGACATTGTGTACCTGAGCATGAACAGGAACAAATCCTATGGAAATATCACTCTAAAGCTTACGGAGAGCATCATGCGGACGATAGAACTGCTCACAAGGTATTGCAATCTGGTTTTTATTGGCCAACTCTCTTCAAGGATGCCCATAAGTTTGTTTCATCTTGTGATGAATGACAAAGAACTGGAAACATTGGTAAGCGTCAAGAAATTCCTATGAATTATTCACTTGTGGTTGAACCATTTGATGTTTGGGGATTTGAGTTTATGGGACCTTTTCCTTCCTCTAGTGGTATACACATATTTTGGTTGCTGTTGATTATGTCACTAAGTGGGTAGAAGTTATTCAAACTAGTAGTGTTGATCACAACACCTCTATTAAAATGCTTAAGGAAGTCATTTTCCCAAGGTTTTGGAGTCCCAAGATATTTAATGACTGATGGTGGTTCACATTTTATTCATGGTGCTTTCCATAAAATGCTTGCTAAGTATCATGTTAACCATAGAATTGCATCGCCTTATCGTCCTCAGTCTAGTGATCAAGTTGAACTTAGCAATAGAGAAACAAAGTTGATATTACAAAAAACTTTCAATAAGTCTCGAAAGAATTGGTCTAAGAAATTAGATGATGCACTTTGGGCCTACAGAACAACATATAAAAATCCTATGGGTATGTCTGCTTATAAAATGGTTTATGGAAAAGCTTGTCATTTCCCTCTTGAGTTAGAACATAAAGCTTGTTGGGAAATTAAAGAACTCAACTAGGATTTCAAACTTGCCGGTGAAAAGAGGTTATTTGATATTAGCCCACTAGACGAATAGAGAACCCAAGCTTATGAAAATGCCAAGTTATTTAAATAAAAAAGTTGAGAGATGACATGACAAAAGAATCCAAAAGCGTGAGTTTAAAGTTGGAGAATATTTTCTTTTGTACAACTCTCGTTTCAGATTCTTTGTAGAAAAACTCCTCTTCAAATGGGAAGGACCCTATGTTATCGAGGAGGTTTATCGATCTGAAGCTATCAAAATAAATAATGCCGAGGGTACCAACCCGAAGGTTGTCAATGGGCAAAGAATAAAGCAATATTATCCAAACTATAACACCGGAAGAACACATAAAGGAAACCTTTCGAAACACTCCAGAATCATTAAAAAGAGGAGGTATGTGATATGGTAAGTAAACGGACTCCAAAAATCTGCAAAAATATTTTTTTGTCAGTTTTGGAATATATCAAAAAATAGGAAAATAAGAAACAACCAGGAAGGCACCCCTGGTGGGCACAAGACACCAGGGCGCGCTTGGCTTGCCAGGCGTGCCCAGGTGGGTTGTGCCCACCTCGGGTACCTTTCGGACTCTGTTTTTCTTCCGTTTGCTTGTTTCCCAAGATAAAAAATCTTTATATACCCCCCAAACCTATTGAGCACCGTATCGCGGAGAAATCTTCTGTTTTCTTTTCCTTGATGTTTTCTGACAGATCTAATTCACCATGGCCGCTTCGAGCTCCTCCAAGGACAAGTTCTTCGATAACGTCATCAACCCATATCTGCGGGAGGTGATGCAGCACACTTAGGCTATCGAGATGCGCCAGGGGGTGCTCCACATCCGCGATGTGCAAGGCCCCAAGGGGACGGGATCCATGGAGGCCATGCTTGAAGGTATGGAGCAGGAGGTCTTCCGGTGCAAGGGGATGGTGGAACATGGACTCAATGCCAATTACCTCATGATCGCGGACTATACCCGTGATCTCAAGGTGGAGGGCAAGTCCATGAAGGACATCGTCTTCACCTTCAACGAGCAAATCAACTTTCTCCAAAGCGAGATCTACGATCTCCAAAACCAAGTCTTTGAATATGAAGCAAGGTTTAAAGGTATGAGTGTGGCTGCCAGTTGCAGGACCCGCGAGACTCATTCCTCCTCTTATGATGGTGAACCTCTGCCATGGAAACCTAAAGATATGATCGCTACTACTTCATCACCACCACCTCCTTCTTCATCACCAAAGGAAAATTGAGTATCGGGTATGGGCGCCCCCTTGGCTTTTGACAAGCTTGGGGGAGGTGCCCCGGTATCGTATCACCTCCACATCTTTTTCCTTTACTTATCTTAGTTCGATCCTTTCTTTTTGAGAGTTTGCTTAGTGATCTATCTTTGTAATCTTGTGCGAGATATATAATAAAGTTTGTTTGAGTTTTGTTTTCTTTACTTTCATGTTCAATGAAAAGAAAGGAAATAAATGAAAAAGGTCATATGCTAATCTTATGGTAAGTAATAACATCACATAAGGAAAAGGATAAGTAGAAAATTTTATTGGAGATTTACAAACATACACTACTGCGGGATGCTGCTAACGCGACACTACGATCAGAGACCCTATCACAAAACTGTGTGCGATGCATTAATCGCAAACAGGATGTAAAAAACCCATCAAAAAAGGTGCAAAACATTTGCGATGGCGGAGCCATCAAACATGCATGGTTCAGATTTTAGTTGCGTGTACGATGTAGGACACACAATTAATCCATTCGAACTGTTTGCGATGAGGCAGAACAACATAAACGGGCATCCATATCAATGTATGTGCGATATATGGCATACCGTTTGCTCTGATGAACTGTTTGTTATTAGGGAGTGCAACCGAAATGGTTAGACAGATCAAGGTGTGTGTGATATACGGCATACATTTCACTCGAACAAACTGTTTTCGAGTTAGGGAACACAATAGAAACAGTTCAACTTAACAAGATGTGTGTGATACATGGCAAATAGCCGACTCGGATGAACGGAGCGCGCCGCGGCTGCCTCAATGGCAAGCAAAATGCTTGGACGAACGCGAGCAGAGCACGCCGCAGCCACCTCAACGGCGAGCAACCACGTGGTCAACCTTCTGCCATCAATAAATTTTGACCTTGTTTCTCGTCACATTGCAGATTACAATGCAATAAGTAATTGCAAATCTGTTCACACATATAAAACTAATATGTGTTCACACTTAGCACCAGGCTATAAAAACTACCCACTCGAAATTACTTCACAGTTCCTCTCCTCATCACCCACAAAACTAGTCTTTCCTGTCAAGTCGTTCCGCCATGATCGGTAGGAGGAGTTTAGGGTGGACATATAACCAGGCAGTAAAGACCAAGGCCACGGAATCACTAGAGAGGTCCCGCCGCGAAGCCGCAGCCGCAGCAGAGATGTCCTGACGCGCCGCGGAGCCCTCGAACGAGCTCTCATGGGCACGCGAGGGTTCTCACAAGCACACTCGCGGCATCGGCTATCGCGATGAGCTGGCGTTCCTGAAGTCCTTGGCCGGCGACGACAACATTCTCGCTGGCGTCACTAAGCAGCAGGAGCTGGTCAATGGCTTGATGAAGGTGCTCAAGATTGGCGATGCCTCGGTTGACAAGGCGACCGGCCTCGTCGAGAAACTCATGGGTGCCAATGGGAAGCTCCTCAAGGTGCTCGCCGAGAAGGAGGAGGAGGCCGCCGGCTGGAAGATGCTGCATGAGCAGAGCAGTGCCTCAGGGATGGCACTGATAGCGGTCGTTGAGGAACTGATGGGTGACTTGAGGAAGCTCCGGATTGAGTTTGAGAAGGAGGTGGAGGAATACATGGCTGCTTTCAAGCAAAGTCGTGAGGAATTGAAGAAGGAGCTGGAGGATGGCGTCGCCCGGCAATCCATCGACGAGTAGGACAGTAGCGACCCAAATCGTTGTCTGTAATTTCCTTCTTCTCTTGCCCCCGTGTCTTCCGATCTTTGCCGCAAGTGGCATTTTAAATTATCCGGAATAAGTAAGACAATTATTATCTGCGCCATTGTAAATTTGTCGCCTTATTATTCGCTGCCATTTTATTTGTTGTCATATTATCCATTACCCTATGTGGCAATTTAAATTAGGCCGGAATACAAGTTGAAAACACGAACAAAGCAAATGCTGCCATGGGATCACAAGCAAACACCCTCCGTCCAGGTGCTTTAATTAACCCATTAATGGAGAAGTTGTGAGCGAGGCGGGCGGCGGCTGGTGCATGGTGGTCAAAGAGCTCGCTTCCCGGTGAGCATGGGCGGCATTGCTGCTTGCACGTGTCCCGACGAGCCTGCGAGGTGGACAGGATGCACGCGTCCCCTTGAGCCTGCGCGGCGGACTGCTTGCACGCGTCCCGTCGAGCCTGCACGGCGGACTTCTCGCGCTTGCCTGTCTAATCAAATAGCTACACGCACGCCACCGAGTATGGTTAAATTTCGACACAATTAATTTAATACAACTGTTTGTGATATTAATGTGTCAGCTTTTTGTTTCAAAAAGGACTTCGTTGGCTACTAATGTGTGTGCCTCTTCTCAAACTAGACGATTTTTTTACCACGACATATATGTGCCATGTCATGAAACCATGCCAAGTTTCATGTTTTTTGGCTGATTTTTTGATTTACTGTGATTTAAAAACCGAGATTCTCAATGTTTCAGGATGACGACAAGTTTGTAATTCATTCCCATTCCTTAAATGAGACCTAAACATGCACCCAATGACACATGTACGATTTCCCACCCATTTTGCTTCACTAGAGCATGTGCTTGTAGTTCAAATTTGAATTATGGACAACATTAAATGCGTAAAGAACTTAATTAGTAATATATACAATGGCCAAACGAACCCTGAACAGTTTCAAATTTCAGCATGACACTCCTATTATTCTATGTTGCATGTGGAAAACAAAGTTCAAGGCGAGAAGAGGCACCGATTATCGTTGCACCCACAAGAGGGGCATGTTTCCCTACCGAAACCACGAGGGTTGCGACATGCTCCGGTTTGTAAGAGGCTCGTAATATAGCTTTGCCCAAATTGGAGAAGTATATGTACCATGTAGTGACCCCATGCCAAGTTTCATGATTTCCTGGTGAGTTTTGGATTTACAGAGATTTAAAAACCGAGATTTGCAATGTTTGTGGCCAAGCGAGAACGGCGAGACGGTTGAATTCGTTCCCATTCGTTCCATGAGACCTAAACATTCACCCGAGGAAACATGTACGCTTTTTCTAGCCATTTTGGTGCACTAGAGCATGTATTTGTAGTTCAGATTTGAATTATGGACATTAAATGCCTAGAAAACTCAATTAATGAATAAAAAAGGTCAAACGAACCCTGAATAATTTCAAAGTTCAGCGTGAACCTCCCGTTGTTCCGTGTTGCGTGCAGAAGAAAATACGAGGTTCGAACAGGGAGCGATTATCGTTTGGCCCACAAGGGGACATGTTTCCCTATCGAAACCACGAGAGTTCTTGCGACAGGCTCTGGTTTGTAAGAGCTTTATAATAAAGCTTGGCCCAAATTGGCAATGTTTTTACCATGACATATATGTGCCATGACGTGACACCGTGCCACCTTTGATGACTTTCTGTTGAGTTTTGGATTTATAGGGATTTCAAAACTAAGATTCGAAATGTTTGAGGATGAGCCAGGACACCTGTACAGTTGTAATTCCTGGCATGGAACCTAAACATGCACCCAAGGACCCATGTATAATTTTTCTAGCCATTTTGGTGAACTGGAGCATGTAGTTCAGATTTGAATTATGAACATTAAATGCCTAGGAAATTCAATTAGTGTATAAAAAGGCCAAACGAACCCTAAATAAGTTTAAATTTTAGCACGGATATCCTGTCGTTCCATGTTGCCCATAGAAGAAAATACAAGGCGAAAAGGGGCAGTGATTACGTTTCGCCCACAAGGGGAACACGTTTCCCTATCGAAACCACAAGGCTTCTTTGAGAGAAGCTCCAGTTTGTAAGAGGTTTGTAATAAAGCTTATCCCAAATTGCACAATATTTTTACCACGACATATATATGCCATGATGTGACACCATGCCACCTTTGATGACTTTCTGGTGAGTTTAAGATTTACGGATATTTAAAAACCGAGACTCCAAATGTTTGAGGACGAGCCAGGATGCGGGTACGGTTGTAATTCGTTCTCATTCCTAGCATGGGACCTAAACATGCACCAAAGGACACATGTATAAATTTTCTAGCCATTTTGGTGAACTGGAGCATGTATTTGAAGTTCAGATTTGAATTATGGACATTAAATGCCTAGGAAACTCAATTAGTGTATAAAAAGGTCAAACAAACTCTGAATAAGTTTAAATTTCAACATGGATATCCTATCGTTCCATGTTGCCTGTAGAAGAAAATACAAGGCAAAAAGAGGCAGTGATTACGTTTCGCCCACAAGGGGGACACGTTTCCCTATCGGAACCACGAGGCTTCTTTGAGAGAAGCTCCGGTTTGTAAGAGGCTTGTAATAAAACTTGCACCTAAATGGACGAAAAAAATTCCTCCACATATATGTGCCATGTCGTGACACCATGCCAGGTTTCATGATTTTTGGGTGAGTTTTAGATTTACGGTGATTTAAAAACCGAGATTCTTCTCACGAAATGTTTTCAAATAGCACACGGTTCACTCACGAAAGCCGTGTGCCTACCAAACCATGGCCGATGCCCCCTCCCCCACCCCCCTTGCTGCGCGTGCGATCTGAGTCGTGCGTTCTGATTGGCCAGAACCCAAACCCCGCGGATCGTACGTGTGCACCGTTGGATGCTCCCAGCTCGAACGGCAACCCTGAGCCCTTTCGACAGCACATGCAGTACATGGGTAAGCATTGTGTGCATGCATCATGCTAGCTCACGCTTCCTTCTCTACTAGGTTTTCTAAACAGGCTACCGTTTCTCGTCACTCCTCTCATCGGTTTCCGCCTCTTCTCACATCGTTTTCCCGGTACCAGTGTCAGTGCTCATTGAAGGCTAGCGGCGACACACCGGCCATGTAAATATCCCACACAGTTTCTATAATCACAAATGTGTGTGATAGGTGGGAGTAGGTCCCATAGGGTGACCAACGTGAAATGCCTTAATGTCAAGGAGACAATTCTTATCAGCAAGGGGCAGCTTCCCATCCGCTAGCCTAGTAGAATAGAACGCAGAAGTTAAGCGTGCTCGGGCTGGAGTAGAGCAAGATTGGGTGACCTAGTGGGAAGTTGCATATCTCAAGCTTCATTTAAATGCCATGACACGGTCATTATACAGATATATTATATCTCTATAGTGACCTATCATGGCAATTATGTAAACCTTGCGATACTTGTTTTGCTCATTTGTAGACTATGATTTTATGGGTAATTTTTTGCTCTAAAAAATTTAAAGAATGATTGACTTGACCTGTCATGGCGATTATATAAACCTACTATGTTTTTATGGGTTATTTTTTCTCTAAAAATTAAAGAATGATTGACTTGACTTGTCATGGCGATTATAAAAACCTTTTTCATGTTGCATGCAGGGTATAGGGGCAGGGTGTTCTTCTCGAGCATGTCTCCCTTGTGCGGCTTATAGACGTGGCACATATATGTGTGCTCCCTGAGGTATATACTTTACCGACAATTAGGGGGCCCCACACAATCTATCCCTTTGACCCAACAACGAGAAGGGTTTGACCATGATGGTTTCCTATTGATACTAGTAAGGTACACGTGCATTGCACGCATGAGATTTGGTAACCAAATTACGAATAAATACCACACTATAACATGTAAGCTTTGAGTCATATATGCATGATGTAGATGTTTGTTTAATTCTTATTGTTCATCTCATCCAAAATCAGTTAGTTTTATAAAAAAAGTCTATTTTAAGATTCATGGAATTGTGCATTTTAAAGCATAAAAAAAAGTGACAATCCATTTAAAAAAAGTTTGGGCAATTAAGATACCGAACATTCTAGAACAAAGGAGAAGTGCTTGTGTTTTGAGGTTTGTGCATTATGCTTAAGTTCAACCATGGAGTCTTCTAGATTGTACATACATGTGCAGAATCTGGTGGAATGTAGATGATATCCAACGGCCAGTAGTGCTCGGATTTGTCATCTCTATACCATCGGATTGTCTTCATCCAACGAACAACTTTCAAAATTATTCACACACTATATAGGGGTATAGATATAGATATAGATGTGTCCCATGCTAGACCAAATAAAGTTTGAGCGCATGCGTGGGACGACCCCCCCCCCCCCACCCGCCGCCGCCTCGAAGTTGGCAAACCGACATCGTACGTATTTTGAACGAGGCTTGGAGTCGGGTACGGTGTTAGGTTTGTAATGTATTTGGTGGCCCATCAAAGTTGTCCATTCGGGATTTAAACACATCACACACCACCGGACCCATACATATTTTCAGGCCGCATGCAGTGTATACGGGGTCTTCTGATCGACCACATCTCCCTTGTGCAGTTTTTTGTGACGACACGCATATCTGTGGACTTCTCGAGTTTATATATATCATCCCTTTGACCGATAATGAGGGGTATGTGTTGGCCAATGGATTCCTCCTAGTTCGTGTTAGGGCCGGTCACCGTCACATGTCGCTCAACCAAAGCTCGAGCTCATGCTTGTCTGGATTCCCTCCCACATGCTCGGATTGCTGGGTTCAACCTACATAATACCCTGCGTATCTCGTCCTTAACTACCTTGCCTTCATGGTTGTTGTCTGTATCGAGAGGTAGGCACCACATCTAAATTGTACATTATTCTATATTGAAAACATACATCACCCCATCCCAACATACATCATTTTGGGCCGCATGCGAGAGATGTTGGTTTTGTTGTCCCTCTCTTGCAATTTTTATGATGGTTCAATCAATTGGCCCAAGCGGTTTATTGACAACAACAGTTGTCGTTTGACCAAACAATAGATTCATTGGTCCGTCTTATGGTAGGTCATGGCGACATGCATGTATGACCAAAGTATCGATCATTACGTGCATCCGCCCCGCTGACACGAAGTGGGAGGTGCTGGGCCAAGCATCCTAGCTAGGTATGACATTATGTCATTATAGATATATCCAAGGGTGCTTTCGGGTTTGCGAGGCAGGTGCTACCAAAGTTATGCATTGTGTATTTAAAGTTTTAAACATCCCCAATATTCCTACATATATTTGGCCACATCCAGGTGGTTCTTGACTTCTGGCCCCTCTCATCGATCTTCAACGACGCGCCCAACTATGGGCCCGCGCGGTCAAAGTTGTGCATTTGAATTTTGAACATCACACACCACCCTTTTCACTCATATATATTTGGGCCACATGCTGGTCTGGTTGTCTTCTGACCCTCTCTAACATTTTTTTGCTACAAAGACTATGATGACGCTCAACGGACACGGGTATAATATCTTAACCGTGTGCGATACAAGTGCCCTGTGAATCACCACGCCTGTGCAAGCGAGCAAAGGTGGAGGTACTGGCTCAACCGTGTGTGATGCAAGTGCACTGTAAAATCACCACGACGGCGCAAGCGTGAGCAAAGGGTGGAGGTACTGGCTTAACCGTGTGCGATGCATGTGCATTGTAAAATCACCACCTGTGCAAGCTAAAGGAGGGTAAGTTTATTTGGAAATTAGGATGAACCGTGTGCGATAGACCAGCTAGCTAGAAATATAAAAACAAACTACCCGCCTTGAGCGTTACAAAAATCGGCGGTTCCACCACTTTTCCTTATTGTTATTGGACCGTGCGCAATCTTGTGAACTCCCGCCCTACATAAATTCCTTTACCCAAATTTTAGTAGCCGCCGTACTTCAACCGTCGCCCACACTCGTCCAGCACCGACCTTATTGTAAAAATGTAGTGGATGGGGCATTTTAACCGTCGCCCTCCCTCGTCCACCACC
This sequence comes from Aegilops longissima, assembly GCA_021605205.1. NCBI lineage: Eukaryota > Viridiplantae > Streptophyta > Magnoliopsida > Poales > Poaceae > Aegilops > Aegilops longissima. The sequence continues at coordinate 163,860,545 of CM038679.1, forward strand.
ATCTCCACCCACCATTACTAAAATTTTCAGTAGTCGTGGCGTATCCTCAAACACCCCCCCTCCACAGTCCCCCACCCGCCCCCTCCCCCGTCAAACCCTTGCTCGCGCCGCCGCCTGGCGCCGCCGCCAACCCCTGCTGGTCTGCCCATTCCTCCTAGCTTAGATAATAAAGTTCAGGTCACCCAGCGATTCGCATACCGCCGCCCCACTCCCCTGAGTTTTTAGATGAAGCCTGCGGTGTCCCTCCCCGCGAGATCCACATCCCCTGCTTCAGAATGTCGCAGCCTAAGCTCGACAGGGGAGCCCGACGAGCGTTCCGCCAAGAAGAGGTTTATCGTAGCCTCTCCGGCGGACATTGGCGAGGTGGACGCCATTCGCCCCGACCTGTCGAACCCGGAGCAACACGTTGCCATGAAAGGCGGCGAAGACATTGACTATGGTGCCATGCCGAAGGCTTCATGTCAGCGGGCTAGTGTACTACTGTATCTCGGGAAAGCTAGCTGCGACATAAAGCTCGTCCACGGCGACGGCTTCACGTGGGCCATGTCACAGGTTAAGTGGTCCATCTCCTCCGCCAAGCGGTCATGGATTTACGATATTTATACACTATCGAGCCCATTTTGTCATTTATGAAGGTCACGTTCTACGGTGGTGGCTTGGGGTCCTCAATTGCCAAGTCAGATCTCATCGACCACGACCACGAGGAGGGCACCCATGAAGGTTCTTCCAAGGTGAAACAACCCATCTGTGACATCAGAGAGCGCACCATGGGTCTGTGCTCTTCCAACTAGAGGATCCCGTCCAGGAAATGTGAGACAACATCCTATCAGCAAATCTTACCTTTTCTAGTTTCGAAACCCGTACCCTTTGTTTTTGTAGAATTTGCCGTGCGGTGCTTTAACTGTGCCGTGTTTTATTATTTCAGTTATGCAAAAATGTGTTGTTCAATAGGGCTATGTGATGTTTAAGTATGAATTGTCCACTTCAGTTTCACGAATGGCTATATTTGGTTGTTTATAGTGAGTAGATGCCTTGTTTATCTTTATTTGGTTGTTAGGTTGATTGGAGTGAGCACTTTTCCAGTTATCGAGCAGATGCCTTGTTTATATGTATTTGGTTCTTCGTTTGGTTGTAGTGAGCATTTGTCCAGTTATCAAGAAGATGCCTTGTTTATATGTATTTGGTTGTTAGGTTGCTTTTGTAGCATTTGTCCAGTTATCAAGAAGATGCCTTGTTTATTTGTATCTGCTTGTTAGGTTGGTTACAGTGAGCATTTGTTTTTCAAGCATATGCCCTGTTTATATGTATTTGCTCTTAGGTTGGTTGCAGCAAGTCTCTCTCTAGTTTTCAATGGCTATATTTGGTTGTTATATTGGTCATTTGTGCATTGTTTATTTCAGTCATTCACAATGCATTGTTCATTATGTTCAAGTTAGAACTGTGCCGGTCGACTACATCAATACCAGTTTGAACGACTATATTTGGTTCCAGTTATTCCTGGTGTAGTTAACACATGCCCTTTATTTCAGTTTTACACATTTATCCAGTGTGATGTTTAAGCATTACCTACGTTCTATTCATTTTCAACAATACCAGTTTAAATTGCAATATTTGATGGCTGTTAAGCCTGCTGTCGGTAACATTGCCTTCCATTTTATATCTGCTTTAACAACATGCTGAAACCAACACATTCAAGCTATCATTTGGAGATGATGTTGTTTACCTTTGCTATATTTGTTTGATGTTAAGGTTGTTGTACTTATCATGCCTTTCCACTACTTATACAGGACAACAACGGGAGTGGCCACCATTTTCCGCCGAGGTTAGCTTCATCCCTCGGCTTGTACTCCCCCGTCGTTCCATAATGTAGTCCATATAGATCCAGGCCTGGACACTCGTTAGCTTCTAATATTGACTTGTTGCTTGTAGGTACATATGCCCTTGGCAAGGATCCATGCATCGACCCGTTTTCTGTATGGGACAATGAGATATTCATGAACAAGCATCAAGTGAGGAAACTGATAAGGATTATTAGCAAAACGATATGAATGGTGGCAAACAAATTATTTATTTATGCTCTATCCAACAAAACAGTGAGTTGTAGGATGGTAACTACAAACTCTGCAGCCTTCTATTTTTACTGCCCATAATGAGTTCTTAGACAACAATGTCTGAATCTTTTTCGTTCACAGTGGTTCCCGAAGCAGTTCACTCAAGATTACCTCGCAAAGTACATGATAGGAGGACACGCAATGAAGGTTAAAGTATTTCATCCAGACTATAATGAGCATCGAGAAGTCGTAATGAAGACAGTGAAGGATGGACGAGCAGCCATCACAAGGAGTTGGCCTAGAGTCGTGTGTGCATTACGCCTGGAGGAGGGCACAATATGGGCATTCCTCTTCACCTTTTCAGCAACCAGAATGTATTTCGTCTCTCTCTTTATAGTCTTTAGTACAACTGTGGTTCATCATTCTGTACTTGGTGCTTCTGTAGTTCTTCGGTATATGTACATGTGCATCGAATTATGCATTCGTGGTTGAACCTATATTTGTAATAAACATGGTTGAATATGAAATAAGTGATTGCCTACTTTCAAAATCATAACATGTGATTTTTAAATTAGCGTTTAATTAGGGATTACACTTCACACGGTTTGCGAAAGCGAAACGTCTGCAATAGATGTGAAGATCAGAAAGGTTTCTAGGATCCACTATGTGTGCGATCAATCTCCACTGCACACACAACCTTCTCTTGAAAACTGTTTGCGTTAGGCCACCTTATGCAAACATTTACCACATAAAAAATGTGTGTGATGGACAGCCTTTGCCACACAGTTTCTTCTACGCACCGTGTGTGATGCATTCAATACGCAAACAGTAAAATTGTTAATATTGTGTGCAATGGCAATGCTATCACAAACGGTTTAACAGGGAAAATTGTGTGTGATGTACCTGTGAATGGAAACGTTTTCCTTGGAGCGACTATGTGGGATGTACATACGAACGGAAACGTTTAGCGGGGACTGATGAAGTCATGTACCTGGGGTAGGGTCATAGACCTGCCCAAAGGTACCCTCCACAAAGACACTCGCAAGAGAAGCAGTCTTCCAGTCGACCTGGTAGGTTTCCACTCGACAGATTCAAAGACACTCGACCATGAAGACCCACTCGACCACCAGGAGTCCAGGAGCCACTCGGTGCCCAAGCGATTACGTAGTTAAATAGTCTTTATGACCTTAATGACACTTTATGTAAGAAGTTACCATGCGCCTAGCTTTAACGCACCTTAAACCCTCTACTACGTGGGCTGGCTGGGGTCTGGCGCACTCTATAAAAGCCACCCCTCCACGGTGAGGGGTTCGCACCCTCAGTAACACATACGCATATAATCCGATCAACCGCCTCCGGGCTCACGAGGCGTGGGATATTACTTCCTCAGAAGGGCTGAACTCGTAAATCCCTTGCGTATACAACTACTCCATAGCTAGGATCTTGCCTCTCCATACCTACCCTCCATTCTCTTGTCGGACTTAGAACCACGACGGTTGGCGCCCACCGTGGGGCAGGTGTTCTAGCGATTTGTTGGAGAAGTTGGGATTCTTCGATCTCCTACACCATGGTTTCCGGTGGAGTTCTGGTTGATGGCCACGAGATCCGTCTCGGTGCACTCACGTTCGTCGCCGACGACTCCGCTTGGCTTCAGGAGGCTCCACTCGACGAGGACGCGCTCCCCGTCCGCGGGGCGACACACTTTCGCGCGTGTGTCCGCGGTGTTCTCCTGCGGCAACCGTCGACCCAGTATGGGTCGGTTCCTGTGCCGTCTACACTCCCAGTCTCCCGCCGACGCAAGCCTTCCGGTTGGTCAATTCTTCAGCGGTGGGTGAGGCATGCGGTGGCCCGCCAGTCGGCCATCCCCCAAGTCGCGGCGATCGAGCCCGCGAATCTCTCTGGCCTGTTCGACCGGCTCCGTAGAGATCTGCGTCGAATCTTGGTAGCGATGACCCGGCGCAGAGGTTCTAATGGTCGATGGACCACGCGGTCCCCTGGATTCACCCGCACCAGCGGAGGTGGCGGTGGAAGCGATCGGAGCAAGCCCATGAAGAGTACTTGCCGAGCCCCTCACCCGCTCGGAGGAGGAGCTTCGCCATCGGAACATGGATGCACTTCACACTCCTATCGTTGGAGAAACCCCGAGGCTCGCGCCTTGGAGGATACACGCAACAGCCAACTTGGCTGGCGCTTTCGTGGAGAATCTTCAGCGAGTACTCGGCAGCGTCTGTGACCAAGGGTTCGAGAATCCAATCGGCGTCGGCTCTTTCAACCGCCAACTCAGGTATATCAAACTCGATTCAGAATTTAGCAGCTGCCGCTTTGTATAGCGAGTCAATTCAGCCTTCCCAATCGAGGCGGGTAGAGGTTTGCAGCAAATCGAGATTTGCTCCGGCGGCGAGGAGATCAAAACTCAGTTGTATCCCAATCGCGAACAGGGTTCACAGCCGATCCGTCGCTGCGAATTCAGTCGATCGGCCCATAGTCCGAGATCGCCCCGGCGTGAGGAACGTGGGGGCGGCGTGATGATCAATACAAGGGCGCGAGCAGTATGAGCACCGATTCGATCGCAGCGATCGACGTCGAGTGCCCACCCTCCCCAAGGGGTGGATCGTATGCTCCTCGGCAGCGGGGCGACGACGCCAACACGGTCTTTGGGCGAAGAGTTCGGTCGACCCGGAACCAGGCTTTGATCGCGAGATCTATTATCGTTCAAGGATTTTCGGCGAGAACGAGCTCGCGAGACGGCCATGATAGAGATGTTCCTTCCAGCAGCAGCGAGTTCATGTCTCGGGACGGACTGTTTCAGCAGAGCCATCGAGCTGCGGTGATTCCTCCCAACTTCAGGTTGGCGGCGGAGTCGATAAGTTCCTTGGAGAATCCAAGCGACACTTGGCTTGACGATTACACGAGTGGCGGTTCAGATTGGCGGTGGCAGCGATGAGGTAGCCATGAAGCATTTGCCTCTTATGTTGGAGGGTTCAGCGAGGCGTGGTTGAATCGAGTTAGCACCAGCAGTATTTACACTTGGGAAGATCTTGCCCGAGTGTTTGTCGGACATTTGAAGGAACTTGCAAGCGACCAGCAGGTTTGACGGAATTGCGATCGTGTGTGCAAAAGTCGAGTGAAACTTTGAGAGATTATATCGAGGTGGATCACTTTGCACCACGATCGAGAATGTATCGATCACCAGGCGATCTGTGCCTTCAAGGAAGGTGTCAAGAACAGAGAATTGAGTTTGAAATTTGGTCGAACCAGATATATGACCCTGAGTCGGATGATGGAGATTGCCACCAAGTATGCAAATGGTGAAGAAGAGGATCGGCTCCGGAGTGGTAAATACAAATCGGACGCCAATGAGTCCGGCGGAGGAAATTCCAGTCGGAAGCAGAAGCGCAAAGCCGAGCCAGCCGCTCCCGGAGAGGCCTTGGCCGTGACCCCAAGAAAGTTCAAGGGGAAACCCAAGGGTCCTTGGAATCCAAAGAAGGTGAAAGACCAGGATGGAAACGACGTGTTGGATTTGCCATGTCATATTCATACAAAGAAAGATGAAGAGGGTAAACTCATTTACCGAAACATACCACTTTCGGCGATGTCGACTCTTGATTCAGCAGTTCCAAGGAAACAACTCAAGGATAAGGATAAGGAAATAGACAAAGTTGAGGACAAAGATGACAGTGATGGTGGATATCCTCAGGTTATCAGTCGGGAAGTGAACTTGGTTGCTCCTGCGACTCCCAATTATTTGAAATGGTCCCAGACCGCCATCACATTCGACCCGGTCGATCACCCGACGATATTGCCACCCACAGGAGGCAAGCGTTGGTGGTCGACCAGTTGTTGAAGGCACTCGGCTGACCAAAGTCCTGATGGATGGTGGTAGTGGCTTGAACATATTATGCTCGGAGACGTTTAAAGGGATGGGCATTCTGATGTCCAGACTCAGTACCAGTAACATGAGCTTCCACGGAGTCATTCCTAGAAAGAAGGCTGAGTCACTCGGCCAAATTGCTCTTGATGTAGTTTTTGGTGTTTCAAAGCATTTCCGGAAAGAAAAGTTGACCTTTGAGGTCGTGGATTTCCAGAGCGCTTATCACGCTATTCTGGGGAGACCAGCTTATGCACGTTTCATGGCCCGACCATGTTATGTCTATCTTAAACAGAACATGCCTGGTCCCAAGGGCGTGATCACTGTCACGGGCAATCGGAAGAAGGCAGAAGAGTGCTTCCAGAAAGGCTCTAAGATCGCAGGTTCACATTCACCCGACTGGCGAGACTGGCATCTGGCGAGATGAAGCAGGTTCACATTCACCCGAATGATCCCAATGCTGCTCCGACCAACATCACAACAACACTCGACTCAAAAAAGGAAGAAGCGCTCATCCAGTTCCTCCGTGAGAACTGGGACATGTTTGCATGGAAGCCTGCTGACATGCCGGGTGTTCCCAGGGGGCTGGCTGAGCATCGCCTATGAGTCGACCCAAAATTCAAACCGGTTAAAGAGTATCTTCGGCGGTTCGCCGTCCAGAAGAGAAAGGCCATTGGCGAGGAGGTGGCTCGGCTCTTAGCGGCAGAGTTCATCCGAGAGATATACCACTCCGAGTGGCTCGCCAATGTCGTCATGGTTCCCAAGAAGGACAAGTCGTTGCGCATGTGCATCGATTTCAGGCATATCAATCGGGCCTGCCCGAAAGATCATTTCCCTCTTCCTCGCATCGACCAAATAGTCGACTCAACTGCGGGATGTGAGAGGTTGTCTTTTTTTAGACGCCTATTCCGGGTACCATCAGATCCGTCTGTATGGACCCGATGAGATTAAAACAGCGTTCATCACTCCATTCGGGTGCTTCTATTATATCACCATGCCATTCGGTCTCAAGAATGCGGAGCCACATTCATGAGGATGATTGAAGTGTTTGCTCACTCAAATCAGTCGGAATGTGGGCGTACATGGATGATATAGTGGTCAAATCACGAAAGGGTTCTCGACCTGTTGGTGACCTTGCTGAAACATTTGCCAATCTCGGGAGGTATGATATCAAGCTTAAACCATCAAAGTGTACATTTGGAGTTCCCGGTGGAAAGTTACTCGGTTTTCGTTTACGAGTGAGGAATCGATGCTAACCCGAAAAGGTTGGCACCATACTCGAATGAAGCTCCTGTCGCGTGTGCGATGTCCGAAAACTTCTTGGATGCTTGGCGCTTTAAGTCGATTCATGTCTCGCCTCGGTGAAAAGGCATTGCCTCTTTACCGGTGATGAAGAAGTCGAGACAAGTTCGAGTGGACTCTAGAAGCTGATGCAGCGTTTGCGAGCTCAAAGCTCGCTCTCCACCAACCGGTGCTTGCTGCTCCAATCAGCAAAGAGCCTTTGCTGCTTTACATTGCAGCCATTGGACAAGTCGTCGATTGCCGTGCTTACGGTCGGCGGGAAGAAGAAGGAAAAGCCTTCAAAGTTCAGCGCACGGTTTATTATCTTTACGAAGTCTTGACCCCATCAAAGCAAAGATACCCTCACTATCGAAGCTTGTTTATGGGATCTATATGACCACGAAGAAGGTTGCTCATTATTTCTCCGATCATTCCATTACGATCGTCGTGACGCCTTTGTCGGAAATTCTTCATAACGAGAGATGCAAGCGGTCGAGTGGCAAAATGGGAAATTGAACTCCTTCCCTTGATATTAAATTCGAGGCAAAGAAATCCATCAAGTCCCAAGCAATAGCAAATTTCCTCGCCGAGTGGACTGAACAGCAGCTTCGACTCAAGTTCACTCGGAACACCGGACTATGTTTTTCGACGGTTCCAAGATCTTTGAGCAGTTACAGTGCGGGAGTTGTATTGGTTTCCCCGAGGAGATAGGCTCAAATATGTGCTCCAGATTCACTTTGATTCTTCCAACAACGAAGCGGAATATGAAGCACTCCTGTATGGGTTCGCATAGCCATTTCACTCGGCGTCCGTCACCTTATGGTCTCTGACGACTCGGATCTGGTTGTTTATCAAGTGATGAAGGAGTGGGATGTCGAAGCCCAGCTATGACAGGTTATTGCAATGCAGATGAGAAAGTGGAGAAGAAATTCGAGGGTTAGAGCTTCATCATATACCCGGTGAAAAATCAAGCGGCGGATGATTTGGCGAAGATAGGATCCAAAAGGGAAGCCATTCCCAGTAATGTATTTTTGGAGCACATTCATGCACCTTCAGTGCAAGAGGATCCTTTCATGGAAGAAGCCCCACAGCAAAAGAGTGCCAATGATCCGACTGAAATTGAGGTCCCAGCCGTGGTCGACCTAATTATGGAAGTGGTGGTCATCACTCCCGACTGGACGGTGCCGTACATCGCATATATCCTAAGGAAAGAGCTCCCAGCGAATGAAGAAGAGGCTCGACAGATCGTTCGACGATCCAAGGCCTTTACAGTGATCAAGGGACAGTTGTTCAGAGAAAGCGTGGTCGAGTCGGCGAAAGTGCATCACGCCGTAAGAAGGTCGAGATAATTCTTGAGGATATCCACTCGGGACCTGTGGCCATCATCGTCCTCTCGGACCATTGTGGCTAAAGCATACCGGCGGGATTTTACTTGCCAAAGCAAATGAAATGGCAAAAGAAATAGTTGACAAGTGTGAAGGATGTCAGTTCTATTCCAACAGGTCGCACAAGCCCGCCTCAGCCTTGAAGACCATTCCACTTGTCTGGCCCTTCGCTATTTGGGGATTGGACATGATTGGACCGTTGAGAACTGGCAGAAGCGGCTTCACTCATTTGCTAGTAGCAGTCGACAAGTTCACCAAGTGGATCGAAGCCAAGCCCATCAAGAACCTCGATGCATGCACTGCTATCAGTTTCATCAGAGAGTTGATATTCAGATATGGAGTTCCTCATAGCATCATCACCGACAATGGGTCAAACTTCGATAATTACAAGTTCAAAGCCTTCTGCGCCTCTCAAGGCACGCGGGTCGACTATGCTTCAGTGGCTCATCCTCAGTCGAATGGACAAGCAGAACGAGCAAACGGCCTCATTCTCAAAGGGCTGAAACCATGGCTGATGCGTGATCTCAAGCATGCAGCAGGATCTTGGGTCGACGAACTTCCATCAGTTCTCTGGGGATTGAGGACCACTCCTAATCGGTCGACTGGGAGAACTCCATTCTGCCTGGTCTATGGAGCTGAAGCAGTTCTGCCGAGTGACCTGCTTCACAATGCGCCTCGAGTCGAGCTATACTCTGAAGAAGAAGTGGAACAAGCCCGGCAAGATGTAGTCGACCTCTTGGAAGAGGAGAGTGAAATGGCCCTGATCCGCTCGACTATCTATCAGCAATACTTGCGTCGATTCCATGCCAGAAATGTGAAGAGTCAAGCCTTCCAAGAGGGAGATTTGGTCCTCTGAGTGGATCAACAGAAACCACACAAGCTCGCCCCCACTTGGGAAGGTCCCTTCATCGTCACAAGAGTCCTCCACAACGGAGCATATCATCTCTACAACGTTGATCGCCAGATTGACGAGCCTCGAGCTTGGAACGCGGAGCTGCTCCGCCCCTTTTACACTTAAAACACACTCGGTTGAGATGTAATAAAAGTACTTTTGTAGTTTGTTTATTTAAGACAAGAATGTTATAATTTTCCTAGTGATTGTTATTGCTTTTTGTTGAAATTTCCCCCAGTGGGTGGCTTTGTTGCGAATCCGATTCGCCTAAGTTTGTAAAAAATCATTTCCAGTGCGAGCAGGTCTCTCACTCGGGGCTTAGCTGCTTGAATCCGCTTAGCCTAAGTATTCAAAATCCTACCGAGTGGCGAGCCAGCCTCCCACTCGGAGGCTTAGCTGCAGCCCAAGTACTCGCCTAAGTATTCAAAATCCTACCGAGTGGCGAGCCAGCCTCCCACTCGGAGGCTTAGCTGCAGTCAAGTACTCGCCTAAGTATTCAAAATCCTACCGAGTGGCGAGCCAGCCTCCCACTCGGAGGCTTAGCTGCAGTCAAGTACTCGCCTAAGTATTCAAAATCCTACCGAGTGGCGAGCCAGCCTCCCACTCGGAGGCTTAGCTGCAGTCCAAGTACTCGCCTAAGTATTCAAAATCCTCCCGAGTGGCGAGCCAGCCTCCCACTCGGAGGCTTAGCTGCAGTCCAAGTACTCGCCTAAGTATTCAAATCCTACCGAGTGTTGAGCCAGCCTCCCACTCGGGGGCTTATAACAGCCCAAGGATTCGCCTTAACATCCAAAATAATAAAAATCCTACCGAGTGGAGAGCAAACCTCCCACTCAGGGGCTTAGCTGCAGCCCAGTGCTCGCCTAAGTAACAGAAATCCTACCGAGTGGAGAGCAAACCTCCCACTCGGGGGCTTAGCTGCAGCCCAGTGCTCGCCTAAGTAATAGAAATCCTACCGAGTGGAGAGCAAACCTCCCACTCGGGGGCTTAGCTGCAGCCTAGTGCTCGCCTAAGTAATAAAAATCCTACCGAGTGGAGAGAAAACCTCCCACTCGGAGGCTTAGGTGCAGCCTAGTGTTCGCCTAAGTAATAAAAATCCTACCGAGTGGAGCAAACCTCCCACTCGGAGGCTTAGCTGCAGCCAGTGCTCGCCTAAGTAAGGAATTCATCCCAATCCGCAAGGACGAGGAGGTGCAGGTCGATCGCTACCTCCTCCTTGAGCTTCGCCACAAGTACAACGTCGGTCCATCCCAATCCATAAGGACGACGAGGTGCAGGTCGATCGCTACCTCCTCCTTGAGCTTCGCCACAAGTACAACGTGCGGTCCATCCCAATCCGCAAGGACGACGAGGTGCAGGTCGATTGCTACCTCCTCTTCGAGCTTCACCACAAGTACAACATGCGGTCCATCCCAATCCATAAGGACGACGAGGTGCAGGTCATTGCTACCTCCTCCTTGAACTTCGCCACAAGTACAACATGCGGTTCATCCCAATCCGTAAGGATGACAAGGTCGATCGCGATCTGTGTTCCATCTCTACCGCAGGATAGATGAAGCACAAGTCATTTGGAATTTCAACGGAATATCTTCCGAATGAGGAATAAAGTTCTCTCGAAGGCAAACAAAGCATGTTAAAGGAAAAATCAAGTTCGGATAAAACGTCCTACGGATCCAAAGGTGCTCAGGCGTTAAGCCTGTTAAAGTTTATCGGTTACAAAAACCACTCGACATTCCGAAGCAAATTTAAAGTGGGACTTAGAAGTTTTTTACTCCTCCGGCGGAGGACTGGAAGGTGCAACAAACTGGTCGAGATCGATTCCGTCGGCAATACGGGTAGCAGCAGCGATGAAAGTCTCCATGAAAGATCTGAAGTCGAGCTTCCTGGTATTGACAACCTTGAGAGACACCAGCTTGTCCTCTTGCGCTTCTTTGTAGTGGACACGAACCAGAGATAGAGCAACATGAGCACCACACCTGGCAGAAGACTTTTTCCATTCTTGCACTTGACTTGGAATCTAATTCAGTCGAGTCATCAGGGATTCAAGATCATTCTGAAGAGTCTGTTCTGGCCAGAGAGTCGAGTCGATCCGCGACACTGCAACTTTCAGTCGAGCAAGATAATCCACAACGCGAGACTCGGTCGGAGCACATTCATAGCAACCGTCCTTCACGGAGAGTTGATGGGGTCCAAGCTGGTTTCCACTCATTGGTTTCTTCTTCAAAGTTTTGGCAGAATTCTGAAAACACAGCTCAGACTCAAAATAACGATCATGTGATGAGCGGTGAGAGCAAGACAATCGGATAAAAGAGATTACCTTCAAGCATGAGAAACAGCTTCTTGGCGAGCCCTCCAAGATAAATCTCCGGTCGTTTCGCTTCCCCGGCTTAGCCAGCCTTGTCGAACAGAACAATCTTGTCATTCTTGATCGACTAACTTCCTTGTTAGCAGCGTCAAGAGCGGCTTTCAGCTTGGCATTTTCATTTTCAAGTTTGTCGATGAGGCAAGCTTCTCTTCAATGAGCTTTGTTTTCTCCAAAGCATATACGTACTCTCTGCAAGGTCAAGGTCCTTCTTCTTCAAAGTCTCTTCTAGTTTATCTCGCAAAGCAACAATGAGAACAGAGTTGAGAATGAAAAGAAAAACAAAGGCAGTCGTCAAAAATTCTCACCGCCATACCTTTTGCTTCATCCTTTGCCTTCGCAAATTCTCTGAGCAAGCTTCAAATCGAGGTTGAGCTGGATCTGCTTGTTCTCTAACTCTCGAGATAGCGAGCCACAAGCTCGCAAGATTTCTACAAAGAGTCAACCAACGAAAGACATCAAAGACAGATCACTTCCGGTGATTAAGGAAAAATAGTAGCATTTCTAAGACTACGATCGAATCAAAACATTCGACAAGAGTCTCGAGACTACACCCAGCGGGTGCACTCAGCGTGCCCCACTGGTTTACCAATTTGGTTCGACCAATCGACCAAAAGAGGCAAAAGGTTATGATTCTAAAACCATGGCTAATTGTCGTGATCACCGCGATGAAAAAAAAATATAGCTCTTTAGACTATAGTCGATTGCTGCAATCGACCATAGTCTCGAGGACTACACCGGTGGGTGCACTTAGCGTGCCCCCACCGGTTTCTGGTTCCATTCGACTTGGTCCGTCCAGGTCGAGTGAAGAAGATCACAGCATAAAGACTATAGCCGACTGCACGAAGTCGACCATAGTCTCGGGGACTACACCCAGTGGGTGCACTCAGCGTGCCCCCACAAAAGTTCAATCGACACACACACCCAGTAGGTGTACAGGTATGGAAATCTCCAGAAGGAAGCAGTTTCAGGTAGCATATCCTAACAAAGCAAGCAACGACTGACTTACTTGGACATTGCTCTGGAGAGTTGAATTAGCATCATAGGCCGCCTGACTAGCCTCTCGCACCACTTTCACCTGCTCCATCATGATCCCTGCCTGGCGTATGGCCTCTTTAGCAGCACTTACTTGGTCTTCCGGGACATGGTGCGTAGCAAAGAGAGATGGTGGATCAGCAATCGACGAAGTAGGTCAGGCACTTGTCAGCGGTACAGCGAAAGACACAGAAGCCTGAGTGGGGTTGCCTCCCTCGGAAATCAGCGTCTCAGGAATCGCCGCGACTGGAGCAGCCTTGCCAGCAGGCACCTTCTTGTTCTTCCTCTTCCTCAATGGCGCTTCCTCGTCATCATCGGGGAGATCAATGACGTGAGGCGGAACTACAAGAAAGATTCAGATGTAAACATGGAAGTCCAATCGACTAAAAGTTCTAGTCGACTAAAAGAGAAAACTCAGAAATCTTACCAAGGTTAGAGGTGGCAGCATCCTCCATTTCCTAATCTTCGTGCTTGGCTGAAGTCTCGGAGGTAGCGGCGCTGTAGATTTCAAGAATCGGCTGATCAGTCATCAAGTCGACCAAAAGTTCACTCATGTTGAATAAGGAAATACATGGTTCTGTTAGTTACCCGGAGATGGTGGGGATGATCATTCGCATCTTGGGCAGGCCCTTCGCCGGCTCTGACGACGTTGCTCGAGGTTGCTTCGGCGGTTTCTCAGTCGGCGCAGGGGAAGTTGTCCTAGGCTGCTTCGTCGACTGCCCAGTGGGCACAACAGCTTTACCGCGCCCGGCCGCCGGGTCATGCGTCAACTTGGACCTCCCCTCCGAGCGAGGAGGATCGACGTCTTCCTCCTCTTCCTCCTCCTCCTCCTCTTCACCGGAGCTATAATCCTCCTCATCCTCCTCGCCATTGGACTCCCATTCCTCCGGACTTTCACCTCCACTTCCTTCTTCTTCTTCGACTGTTTCCTGCGCCCCGTTGGGCATCGAGTACATCTCAGTGGTGACCTATAACACAACAAAACAAGGCGAAAGTCAGTCGACGAATTGGCATCAAAACAGAATGAATGCAGCAGAATCACGATCGGAGATAAGTGGTTATACCTTGTGCAGTTGGTAACTCTGGTCGAGTGGTGGAATCCTCCTAGCTCCTTGAGGTTGTCTTTGTTTCTGTGATGGCGGTCATCCACTTCTCCAGCGTGGCGTCATCGACCTCCTTTGGATGGACCCGAGTGATATCATCCGTGCAGTACATCCACATCGGATGACCTCGGTATTGGAGTGGCTGAATCGCCGTCGGAGGAAAACCTCCAGGAGATCCATGCCGGTCACCCCGTCGCGAATAAGCTGAACTACACGCTCCATCAGCAACTTCACTTGGGCCTTCTCCTCTGGTAACACCTTCAGGGAAGACGGCTTGTTCACTCGACTCATGGAGAAAGGAGGGAGCCCAGTCGACTGCCCCGGCGTCGGCTGGTCTTGGCAGTAAAACCAGGTCGACTGCCACCCTCTAACCGAGTCGGGGAGAGTCATAGCTAGAAAGGAACTCTTCCCCCTCATCTGGACCCCGAGTCCCCCACACATCTGGATTACTTGGGTCCTCTCGTCATTCGGGTTCGTTTTCTTCACCGTCCGAGAGCGGCGGTGAATATGTGTGAAGAGACCCTAGTGCGGTCGACAACCCAAGAAATTCTCGCATAGCGAAATGAAAGCAGCAAGATAGACAATGGAGTATGGAGTGAAATGATGGAGTTGCACTCCAAAAAAGTTCAAAAACCGAAAAAAGGATTTGGCGGCGGAAAACCCCGATCTCGTGGGTGGCCAGGAGGACACACTCACCCTCTTCAGTGCGGTTGCCACTCCGTCTTGGGAAGCCTCACCGACCCATGGGGATCAGTCCTTCATTGGCGGATCGGCGAGATCCTTCTCGGTGATGGTCAGCGGATCCAGCTCCTTGGACCCAGCCCTCGGCGGCTTGGACCCGAAGAGGTGCCGCCCGACCGGGCGCTCTCCCTTGGCCTTCGCCGCCTTCTTCACCTGTTCGGGGCTGCGGTCTTCTCCTTCACCATGGTCGCCAAGCGAGGCAAGTACCAAGCTTCGCGCTGGATGTATCAAGAGCGGCGAGAAGGTTTGGGCGGAGAGAGGAGAAGTCCGAGGTCGTCTTGTTCAAAATGCCATGTCCAACGCTTTATATGGTGCCGCTTCGAGTGGCTGACCGGAAGGCCTGCAATCCCGTCACAATCCCATAGCGGTAGCGCCGACGATACGTGGCGAAAAAGGCGGCCTTGATCGAGGCGTCATCTCTTATCCCATCCGAGTGCTACGGTTTTCTTCGCTTCGCGCGCTTCCCAAAATTCGGATCCCGCGAAATCCGCTAACCGCAGAGCATCTCGTCAGATAACAGATTTCCTCCGATCCGTCGCTCGAAAATCCTCAGGTTCACGGAGTTCACTCGACAAACGTGAAGAATGGATCAAGGCGACTGAAAGAGAAGTTGATACCATCACTAAAAGGTCGTTGATCCAGAGTAAGACGCACTCACAACACGAAGAACAGGTCGGAAAGATTATTAACTCCTTCCTCACTCAAACCTCGATCCATTCGGGGGCTAATGATGAAGTCATGTACCTGGGGTAGGGTCATAGACCTGCCCAAAGGTACCCTCCACAAAGACACTCGCAAGAGAAGCAGTCTTCCAGTCGACCTGGTAGGTTTCCACTCGACAGATTCAAAGACACTCGACCATGAAGACCCACTCGACCACCAGGAGTCCAAGAGCCACTCGGTGCCCAAACGGTCTGTAGTTAAATAGTCTTTATGACCTTAATAACACTTTATGTAAAGCAAGACCAGTAACGCCTAGCTTTAACGCACCTTAAACCCTCTACTACGTGGGCTGGCTGGGGTCCTGGCGCACTCTATATAAGCCACCCCCTCCACAGGTAGAGGGGTTCGCACCCCTGTAACACATACGCATATAATCCAGTCGACCGCCTCCGGGCTCCGAGACGTAGGGATATTACTTCCTCCGAGAAGGGCCTGAACTCATAAATTCCTTGCGTATACAACTACTCCATAGCTAGGATCTTGCCTCTCCATACCTACCCCCCGTTCTACTGTCAGACTTAGAACCACGACAGGGACTGACTGTGTGGGATGTACTTGCGACCGGAAACAATTTCACCTGTATAGTTGTATTTTTTAGCTCTACTGTATGTATTACCGAATTTGAGCGCTCGGCGGTCGCACATGACCTCATTTTGCCAAGCGTGTGTGCCAGGAGGGCATATCCCCGACGCTTTTTGGGTCGTGTGGGAAGGACCCCCCTATCGCCCACACTCACTTGGTGATGGTTCCAAACGCCATCGCGGGAAGGGGTTAAAACCGTTTGTATAGCACCGACGCATACCAATGATAACATTGGTCAATGATGCAATTCATGAAAGAATTAATAAGGGTAGAGAAGATTCACATGCAAAACACTATCTTGGACATCTTTTGTGATTGTGAGCCCCCATCAAAATATTAAATGCCAAAATTGTTGACGTTGGACAAGGAAGACAACGTAATGATTTATGTTTTTTCATATTCACACAGAAGTTATATTGTCATAGATCCTTGAACATGTGGTGCTTTCCCCCCATCTTTACTAGCCAAAAATTCCGCACTAAGTAGAGATACTACTTGTTCATCCAGAAACCCTTAAACCCAAATCTTGTTTTGAGAGTCAACCACACGTACCTATGGATTGATTAATATCCTTCAAGTAAGTTGTCATCGATGCAATAAGGCAATAAAAATTGCTTCTAAAAGTGTCAGATCATTTAGTGTAAGGGAAAATTGAGAGTTGTACGAACTTGTGATGGCAAAGAATAAAAGCGACAGACTGCATAATAAAGTTGCTATCATAAGGGGCAATATAACTTGACGTTCTTTTGCCCTAAAAGATTGAGCATACAAACAAAAACTGCATGGCAACCTCAGCTTCCCTCTGCGAAGGGCCTATCTTTACTTTTATATAAGAGTCAAAGTTTTTATCTCTATTCCTTTTTATTTTGTCTTTTAGGAAGCATCATGTGGCGAGGAAAGTTCTAGACACATATATCCAGTTGGATATGGATAGCATGAGTTATTATTGTTGGCATCACCCTTGAGGTGAGTATGTTGGGAGGCGAAACTATAAGCCCCTATCTTTCTATGTGTCCAGTTGAAACTTTTTGCTCATGTGTATGACGTGAGTGTTAGCAACCATAGAAGACTATATGATGGTTGAGTATGTGGACTTGCGAAAAAAGGCTCCGATACGTGACCCTACCTGAAAAGATGATGAATTGTAGTTGCAAAGTTGACTGAGAACATAGTTTGTTGGTTTCCAATAGAGTTTATGCTTCATACTTTGATGTTGTGATGAATTGTTACTTGTTCATGAAAAGTTTATGCTAAAAGTTATGTGATAAAGTATTATGTTAAAGTTTGTTGCTTTCATAATAATATACATGAGTCTTTTTATGTTCATATTTTGTTTTTATCGACACCTCTCTCTCTCTCTCTAAGCATGTGGACATGTTTTTTCGATTTCAGGTTTCTCTTGAGGACAAGCGAGGTCTAAGCTTGGGAGGTTGATAAGTCCATTTTGCATCATGTTTTCCTGCTATTATTTATATTGTTTTATGCATAATAATGCTTTTTGGAGTAATTCCAATGCCTTTTCTCTCATAATATGCAAGGTTCACACAAAGAGGGAGAATACAGGCAACTGGAATTCTGGACCTTAAAAAGCTACATCGGGCTACCTATTCTGCACAACTCCAAATAAGCTGAAACATTACAGAGATTCTTTATGGAATATATAAGAAATAATGGAGCAAATAAGTACCAGAGGGGGCCCACCAGGTGGGCACAACCCACCTTGGCGCGCCAGGGAGCCCAGGCGTGCCCTGGTCGGTTGAGCCCTCCTCGGCCCACCTCCGGTGCCCCTTTTCTGGCATAGAAGTCATTTTGACCTAGAAAAAAATAAGGAAAGGACTTTCGGGACGAAGCACCGCCATCTCGAGGTGGAAATTGGGCAGGAGCATTTTTGTAACGCCCGGATTCGATGCGCCAGGTGTCTGCCAGTTATTCGCCATCGTTGCCATGTCATGTGCTTGCGTGTTGCACTTTGCCATGTCATCATTCGCATTTCTTATCATGTCATCATGTGCATTTCATTTTGCATACGTGTTCGTCTCATGCATCCGAGCATTTTCCCCGTTGTCCGTTTTGCAATCCGGCACTCCTATGTCTCCCGGCGCCCCCTTTTACCTCTTTTCATGTGCGGGTGTTAAACGGTCTCGGAATGGACCGAGGTTTGTCAAGCGGCATTGGTATAGCACCGTGAACCGCTGTCAAGTTTCGGATCATTTGGAGGTCGTTTGGTACTCCAACAGTTAACCGGTAACCGTAAAGCCTCTTTGTTGCAGCCCAACTCCCTTTCTAACTGGCCCAAAACCCACCAAACTCCCTCCATGCTCTCGGTCGTTCGATCACGATCGCGTGGCTGAAAACCGCACCTCATTTGGACTCTCCTAGCTCCCTCTACCTATAAATACACCTCCCCCTTCGGATTCGCGGTCAAATTCCCCCCCTAACCCTAGTTTTTCTCCTCTCACGCATGCGCGGACGCGTCCGCCGGCGCCGACACGCCCGCCGCCGCTCCGGCCAGCGAACGGAACGCCCGCGTGGCGCCGCCGACTCCCAGCGCCGCCCGCCTGCCCGGCCCGTGGCTGGCCCAGCCCATCCATCCGGCGCGCCCGCCCAAGCGCCTCCGGCCAGCACCTCCTCGCCGCCCGGCGACCTCGCCGGAGCGCCGCCGCCGCCCGACCGCGCCTCCCCAGCCGCCCGCGCCCGGATCCGTGGCGCCTTCGCGCCGGCCTGGACTGCCGCCCGCGCCCACACGCATCCTGGCCGCCGGTGCCGCGCCCGGCCGCGCGCCGGTTGCCGCCCGGTCACCAGCCGCGACCCGGCCGAGCTTCGCCCAGCGCCCGCGCCCGCCCTCCGGTGGCGCGCCCCTCCGCCTCCGCCCGCTCCCTCGCCCGGACCCAGCGCGCCGCCTCCTCCCCTCACCGGCGTTGCCCGGCCTCCTCCCTCACCTCCGGCGAACTCCGGCGTGCCTCGAAGTCCGAGCCGCCTCGGATCTGGATCCCGAAGGTTGCCCCGAATCCACTAAGTCCCAGTTCTGTGATATTTTGTGCCATTTTCATGGCATCGTAACTCTGTGCATGTAGCTCCGTTTTGCGCGTGTAATATGTCAAAATGTTCGTATCGAAGAGTAGATCATTTCATCTCATTGCTTCATTTTCATTTGAGCTCATCTTGATGCCCGAAATGCTGTTGGAAGAGTGCTATGTGATGTTAGTTTCTGATTTTTATCAGAACATGCACTTGTCATTTTTGCCATGATTGATCTGTGCATCCTATGGACTTGAGCCCTACATGTGTTTTGTAATTTGCCATGTCTTCTTTCCAGTGGTGCTTGCTATTTATTTTTGTGATCTATGTGGTGACTAGCACAAGCATGCAAACTAGGTGTCCTGATGTTGTTGTTTTCAGCCCTGTTTTGCTGATATTTTGATGCCATGTTAACTTGATGCTACCAAGAGATCCATGCATATTTTGAGATACTTCAGTAAGGATGTTTTGTTAAGCATGTCTTGCTCTATCCATCCATGCCCTTGTTTGCAATTATGGAGTGCCATAGCTTGAGTCAATCGAGCCCTACTTTTGCTATCAAATGTTTCCTGGCAGATTGTTTACATGTTATTCAATTTTGTCAAGGTTGTTGTGGTTGATCCATGTATGCTATGTTATTGTTCTTGCCATTTATGTCTTCTATGCCATGTCTTCTTGATGTATGTATGGTTAGTTTTTCATATAAGGCTCTGTAGTGAGTGCATTGAGCTTGTAAACATGCCTACTTGTTATCAGTTTTTGACATGCCATGTTGCTGAATCTGTTAACGAAACTTTCAATATTGACATGGGTGCCATCATATTTTCTGATCCTTTTTGGTTTATGGTCACTAAAGGACTTTTGTTCTATGCTTTGAGTAGATTCATGCCATGCCTTTGTTTGCCATGATAAGTTCCTGTAACATGTTGTTTCATAGCTCTAAACATTGCAACCTGATGTTATTTCTGCCAATGCCTGAAACTGTTATTAGTTGCAATCTTGCCATGTCATTTTGAGCATGTTCTAGTGATTTCTGGAGATAGCTCAGTGTTCATTTTTTGTAATGCTTTACCTGTACATCATGCCCGTGCCTTTTGTTTTCATATTGAGGTGCTGTAGCATATTGTTTTGATGCTTGCAATATGCCTAGTTGCTGTTTTGGACAGCTTGTCCTTTAAACTTGTATAGGGTGTATGTGTTGAACCGTTGCTCCGATTTGAGTGTGCTCTATATGAAACTTGCTTGATTTTGCATGTAGTTTCATATTATCATGTTGCATCCTTGTTTTGAGGTGTTTGTTTGATGTTTGTATGCATTTTGCATCAATGCCATGCTTAACTTGTTTTGCTCATATCTTCTAGGCCGTAGCTCCGAATTAAATGAACTTTATATGTAACTTGACTAGAATTTTGTGTAGATCATCGTGGTGCATCTTAACTTGCTGTTTAACAACTTGAACATAAGGTTTATTCAGATCTGGACCAATTTCGAAATAATGCATGTGAGGACTTACCGGAATTGTTATATGTTGTTTCCGGCCTCATTTAAACTTGGCTTGATGTGTTGCTCTTGTTTGCATCATCTCTTGCCATGAGTAGCTTCATGTAGCGTTGTCATGCATCATGCTTGGTTGTGCATCATGTCTTGTTCATGTGTGGGGTGTTTACTATGTTGTGTGCTTCTTCTTGTTAGTTCCTGTTTCGTTGCGATCGTGAGGATTTGTTCGTCTACGCTTGGTTCGTCTTCTTCCGTTCGTATTCTTCATGGACTCGTTCTTCTTCCTTGCGGGATTTCAGGCAAGATGACCGCTACCCTGGATCTCACTACTATCATTGCTATGCTAGTTGCTTCG
Source organism: Aegilops longissima (assembly GCA_021605205.1). Classification (NCBI taxonomy): domain Eukaryota; kingdom Viridiplantae; phylum Streptophyta; class Magnoliopsida; order Poales; family Poaceae; genus Aegilops; species Aegilops longissima. The sequence goes on from CM038679.1 coordinate 163,881,438, forward strand.
TTCTATCGCTATGCTGCGCTACCTATTACCTGTTTATCAAGCCATCCCAAATTGCCATGTCAGCCTCTAACCTTTTGCACCCTTCCTAGCAAACCGTTGTTTGGCTATGTTACCGCTTTGCTCAGCCCTCTTATAGCGTTGTTAGTTGCAGGTGAAGATGAAGTTTGTTCCTTGTTGGAACATGGAGATGTTGTTCCTTGTTGGAACATGTTTACTTGTTGGGATATCACAATATATCTTATTTAATTAATGCATCTATATACTTGGTAAAGGGTGGAAGGCTCGGCCTTATGCCTGTGTTTTGTTCCACTCTTGCCGCCCTAGTTTCCGTCATATCGGTATTATGTTCCCGGATTTTGCGTCCCTAACGCGGTCGGGTGATTTATGAGACCCCCTTGACAGTTTGCTTTGAATAAGACTTTTCCAAAGCAAGGCCCAACATTGGTTTTACCATTTGCCTCACCACCACCTACTTTTCCCTTGGGAGTCGCTCTCTCGAGGGTCATCTTTATTTAGCCCCCCGCGGACCAAGCTTTCTCTAAGTGCTGGTCCGAACCGAGCCGCCTTCTGGGCCACCTTGGGAAACACGAGGTTGGTTTTACTCGTGCTTGTCTCATCCGGTGTTGCCACGAGAACGAGATATGTGCAGCTCCTATCGGGATTGTCGGCGCATCGGGCGGTCTTGCTGGACTTGTTTTATTGTTGTCGAAATGTCTTGTAGCCGGGATTCCGAGACTGATCGGGCTTCCCGGGGAGAAGGTCTATTCCTTCGTTGATCGCGAGAGCTTATCATGGGCTAAGTTGGGACACCCCTGCAGGGTTTGAACTTTCGAAAGCCGTGCCCGCGGGTATGAGGCAGATGGGAATTTGTTAATGTCCGGTTGTAGAAAACCCGAAGTTGATCTTAATTAAAATACACCAACCGTGTGTGTAACCGTGAGTGTCTCTTTTCGGGGTTGATCGAGAGGAGAACACGGTTTCTGGATTATGTCTGACGTAAGTAGGTGTTCAGGATCACTTCTTGATCATTGCTAGTTGACGACCGTTCCTTTGTTCCTCTTCTCGCTCTCATTTGCGTATGTTAGCCACCATATATGCTTAGTCGCTGTTGCAACCTCACCACTTTACCCCTTCCTTTCCCATTAAGCTTTGCTAGTCTTGATACCCATGGTAATGGGATTGCTGAGTCCTCGTGGCTCACAGATTACTACACCACCAGTTGCAGGTACAGGTTTTGCGATGATCATGATGTGAGAGCGATGTTCGCTTGTGTTGGAGTTCGTCTTCTGCTTCTTCTTCGATCAGGGGATAGGTTCCAGGTCGGCAGCCTGGGCTAGCAGGGTGGATGTCGTTTGAGCTTCTGTTTATGTTTCATCTGTAGTCGGATGTTGATCGTGTTTATGATGTTGATGTATTCTTGTGGCAGTTGTGCCTTATGTATGTATCCCTATGTATTATGTAATGTTGATGTAATGATATCCACCTTGCAAAAGCGTTTCAATATGCGGGTCTATCCTTGGTGGGACCTTCGAGTTCCTTTTGGATAGGGTCGCATATTGGGCGTGACCAAGTTGGTATCGAGCCTCGACCGACCCTAGGAGCCCCTTGATTGATCGTGTAGTTTGGCCGTTGTTGAGTCTAGAATAAAACTGTTTTCGGAGTCTAGTTATATCGGAGAGTAGGAATTCTTTTTACTCCTCTGCCCCTTCGTCGCTCTGGTGAGAAATCGTGACGTAGGTGTTTTGAATTACTCCTCTTCCCCTTCAAATTTTTTTCTTTAGGTTCACGTAGTTGGTTTTCCGATCGTTGGCCCTCAGCTCTTTTCATCCGGTGCATTTTTCGTCAAGTTGACTCGAGCCTCTTCTTCGTTGTCAAGTCCAATCCTCAGTTGTTTTCTTTTACACCCGCCCTCCATTCTTCCACTCAGAACCGGAATTCGTAATCGAGTATCCATCCTACTCGAGTGAAGTCTTTCCTTTCTTTCCTCCATGATTTCAACCGGTGTTTCCTCTTCAAGATATTCGTCGGTTTTCCCTTCCAAGTTGCCTTTGTTTTCCGCCCTCCCACCCTATTATTCCCGGAGTTCGAGTTTCTTCCGACCATAAATTTCATTCGTGTGGAGCCTCTTCACTCTTCCCTCAATCATTTCAAACGGTGAATTCTCTCTTGTTCGTCATTCTTCATCCCTTTCTTTTTCCGGTGGATTCAATTCAAGTTTTTCGGGTTGATCACATTCTTTTCCTTGGATCAAGTGTTCTCTTTGCTCATTCGCCTCTTGCCAGTTTATCATTCCGGAGTTCGGAAGACTTATCAGGAGATTCGTCTGTGTTCTAATAAATTCGAGGTTGTTACCTCATTCAAATATTCCAATTGTTCCGGTGCATCATCTATCTGTTCAACAATCCTTTCCAACGGTGTTTTCTTTTCAATGGGCCCTAACCCATAGATCTTTTCCCAGGATCTTACCCTACTCTTCTAATTTCCCCGGAGCTATTCCCAATTCTTTTCAAGTCTGACGTAAGTATGAATTTCATCAGTCAGATGTTTTTCCAAGATCGATTTCAAATCATTTTCATTGTTGGCTCAACCTCTCTGTTGTTCTTTCTTCCGGAGTACCTCAGTAATTTTGGTGGTGTTTCTCGTCTTCATTTGAAGAGCGAAGTTGAGTTTCTCTTAAATCTTGTTCGTTCTCCCAGAGATTCGCGGTGCTAGCTCGATGTCATCCTATCCAGTTGTTTCCAGTCATGCAAATTCTTTTCATCCATCCGGAGCATTTCAGGAGTTACTTTCCGTCTCAATCATCCGGAGGCCATCTTTTCGGAAGATTTCTTCATTCTAAGTTTTCAGATCCGTTCTCCAATTATTCTATATCCGTGCCCCTTCGTTCATATCAATATTCTTCCGGTGCTTCGTTCAAGTGTTCTTTATTCAGCTCATGATCTCTTTGTTCTTTTGCATCTATATCCCCTCAAGCATATTTGTTCTTCTAATTGTTCCCGGTGATTATTTCTTTTTTTCATCAGTCATTTCTGAATTCTTACGGTGGTTCATCCAAGATTCTTTTCTTTGATTATCATCTAATCCATTCGTTTTTTTTCAATCCTACCGGTGATTCATGAAGACCTTCTCAAGTTTATGATATGTCACTTCTCAACTCTTTTTCAACGAGAATAAGTAGTATGCAAAAATCCATTGTTTATCATCAATTTAATTTGATGAAGGATAAGCATACAATAAATCTTATTCTTATTTCATCCAAGTGAGTAATCCGTTCCTTCGGAGTTTGTTCTTAATGAATAAATTCTAGTTCCAAGTGTTTTCATCTTTTCTTTTCCGGAGTTCAAATTTAACTCGGCCATTTCGTCGGAACCTCCATCGAAATCATCGCAATGCTCATATTATTCTTTCTTCCTTCATTCTATCTCATCATCCTTCTGTCACCGGAGTTCTTCATGGTGGTTCGTCATGATTTATTTCTTTCTTCAAGAGTTCATCAAGATTTTGTTGGTGGAGTTCAAGTATTTTTCTCCTCGCATCTTGAAGTGTAATTAAATCTCCGTATTCTTTTGAAGTGGAGTTTTGCATTTCTTCGTTTTCTCAGCTATTAAATCTTTCCGTTTGCGGCTGGTTATCAGCTCATAATTTTGAGATGTTTATCCATAAGTCCACAACAACCTTATTCTTTTCGTTGGTGATTTTTTCAACAACTCCGCTCAATCCTTCCTTCTAAGTTCATTTCATTCCTTCCTTTTAATTCTTCCGGAGGTATTGCGTTGTTTATGTCGTCAAGTGTCATTCCATCTTGTGAAGTTCGTGTTCTATTCTTTCCATGGTAAGTCAGAGTGCTGCCTAAATCCTTTCAGTCTTATTCGTTTCTTATCTCGTTCTAACGAGTGGTTTCAATAGTCTATCTGATTCGGTGAGCTTTCGATTCTCATCGTTCCTCTCTTTTTCTCGTGTGCTCTCGATTCTTTGCTTCTTCTCTTGAGTGCTTGTTTCACCTCATCCCTTTTTCCCTTCCGTCTCGGTCCTAAGATCTCGGGACGAGATCTCTTGTTAGTGGAGGAGTGTTGTAACGCCCCGGATTCGATCGCGCCTGTGTCGCGCCAGCTTATTCGCCGTCGTTGCCATGTCATGTGCTTGCGTGTTGCACTTTGCCATGTCATCATTCGCATTTCTTATCATGTCATCATGTGCATTTGATTTTGCATACGTGTTCGTCTCATGCATCCGAGCATTTTCCCGTTGTCCGCTTTTGCAATCCGCACTCCTATGTCTCCGGCGCCCCTTTTACCTCTTTTCATGTGCGGGTGTTAAACGGTCTCGGAATGGACCGAGGTTTGTCAAGCGGCCTTGGTATAGCACCGATAGACCGCCTGTCAAGTTTCGGATCATTTGGAGGTCGTTTGGTACTCCAACGGTTAACCGGGTAACCGTAAAAGCCTCTTTTGTTGCAGCCCAACTCCCCTTTCTAACTGGCCCAAAACCCATCAAACACCCCTCCATGCTCTCGGTCGTTCGATCACGATCGCGTGGCCGAAAACCGCACCTCATTTGGACTCTCCTAGCTCCCTCTACCTATAACTACACCTTCCCCTTCGGATTCGCGGTCAAATTCCCCCCTAACCCTAGTTTTTCTCCTCTGCGCCGCGCCGGACGCGTCCGCCCGGCGCCGGACACGTCCGCCGCCGCCGCTCCAGCCAACGGGAGCGCGCCACGTGGCGCCGCCGACTCCCAGCGCCGCCCGCCCGCCCGGGCCGTGGCTGGCCCCTCATGCCCATCCGCCGCGCCCCGCCCAGCGCCTCCGCCAGCACCTCCCTCGCCGCCCGGCGACCTCGCCGGGCGGCCGGCCGCTGCTGCCGTCCCGCCCGCCGCCAGCAAGCCTCCCCAGCCGCCCGCGCCCGGATCCGTGGCCGCCTTCCCGCCCGGCCTGGACGACCGCCGCGCGCCACAGCGCCTCCTGCCGCCGTGCCCGCCGCCCGGCGGCGCCGGTTGCCGCCCGGTCACCGCCGACGACTTCCGCTTCGCCCGCCAGCCCAAGCCCTCCGGTGGCGCGCCCCTCCGCCGCGCCGCTTCCCTCGCCGGACCCCGCGGCCGCCGCCTCCTCCCCTCACCGGCGTTGCCCCGGCCTCCTCCCTCACCTCCGGCGAACTCCGACGTGCCTCGAAGTCCGAGCCGCCTTGGATCTGGATCCCGAAGGTTGCCCCGAATCCACTAAGTCCCAGTTCTGTGATATTTTGTGCCATTTTCATCGCATCGTAACTCTGTGCATGTAGCTCCGTTTTGCGCGTGTAATATGTCAAAATGTTCGCCTCGAAGAGTAGATCATTTCATCTCATTGCATCATTTTCATTTAAGCTCATCTTGATGCCCGAAATGCTGTTGGAAGAGTGCTATGTGATGTTAGTTTCTGATTTTTATCAGAACATGCACTTTTGTCATTTTTGCCATGATTAATGTGTGCATCCTATGGACTTGAGCCCTACATGTGTTTTGTAATATCCCATGTCTTATTTCCAGTGGTGCTTGCTATGTATTTTTGTGATCTATGTGGTGACTAGCACAAGCATGCAAACTAGGTGTCCTGATGTTGTTGTTTTCAGCCCTGTTTTGCTGATATTTTGATGCCATGTTAACTTGATGCTACCAAAAGATCCATGCATATTTTGAGATACTTCAGTAAGGATGTTTTGTTAAGCATGTCTTGCTCTATCCATCCATGCCCTTGTTTGCAATTATGGAGTGCCATAGCTTGAGTCAATCGAGCTCTACTTTTGCTATCAAATGTTTCCTGGCAGATTGTTTACATGTTATTCAATTTTGTCAAGGTTGTTGTGGTTGATCCATGTATGCTATGTTATTGTTCTTGCCATGTATGTCTTCTATGCCATGTCTTCTTGATGTATGTATGGTTAGTTTTTCATATAAGGCTCTGTAGTGAGTGCATTGAGCTTGTAAACATGCCTACTTGTTATCAGTTTTTGACATGCCATGTTGCTGAATCTGTTAACGAAACTTTCAATATTGACATGGGTGCCATCATATTTTCTGATCCTTTTTGGTTTATGGTCACTAAAGTACTTTTGTTCTATGCTTTGAGTAGATTCATGCCATGCCTTTGTTTGCCATGATAAGTTCCTGTAACATGTTGTTTCATAGCTCTAAACATTGCAACCTGATGTTATTTCTGCCAATGCCTGAAACTGTTATTAGTTGCAATCTTGCCATGTCATTTTGAGCATGTTCTAGTGATTTCTGGAGATAGCTCAGTGCTCATGTTTTGTAATGCTTTACCTGTACATCATGCCCGTGCCTTTTGTTTTCATATTGAGGTGCTGTAGCATATTGTTTTGATGCTTGCAATATGCCTAGTTGCTGTTTTGGACAGCTTGTCCTTTAAACTTGTATAGGGTGTATGTGTTGAACCGTTGCTCCGATTTGAGTGTGCTCTATATGAAACTTGCTTGATTTTGCATGTAGTTTCATATTATCATGTTGCATCCTTGTTTTGAGGTGTTTGTTTGATGTTTGTATGCATTTTGCATCAATGCCATGCTTAACTTGTTTTGCTCATATCTTCTAGGCCGTAGCTCCGAATTAAATGAACTTTATATGTAACTTGACTAGAATTTTGTGTAGATCATCGTGGTGCATCTTAACTTGCTGTTTAACAACTTGAACATAAGGTTTATTCAGATCTGGACCAATTTCGAAATAATGCATGTGAGGACTTACCGGAATTGTTATATGTTGTTTCCGGCCTCATTTAAACTTGGCTTGATGTGTTGCTCTTGTTTGCATCATCTCTTGCCATGAGTAGCTTCATGTAGCGTTGTCATGCATCATGCTTGGTTGTGCATCATGTCTTGTTCATGTGTGGGGTGTTTACTATGTTGTGTGCTTCTACTTGTTAGTTCCTGTTTCGTTGCGATCGTGAGGATTCGTTCGTCTACGCTTGGTTCGGCTTCTTCCGTTCGTCTTCTTCATGGACTCGTTCTTCTTCCTTGCGGGATTTCAGGCAAGATGACCGCTACCCTGGATCTCACTACTATCATTGCTATGCTAGTTGCTTCGTTCTATCGCTATGCTGCGCTACCTATTACCTGTTTATCAAGCCATCCCAAATTGCCATGTCAGCCTCTAACCTTTTGCACCCTTCCTAGCAAACCGTTGTTTGGCTATGTTACCGCTTTGCTCAGCCCTCTTATAGCGTTGTTAGTTGCAGGTGAAGATGAAGTTTGTTCCTTGTTGGAACATGGAGATGTTGTTCCTTGTTGGAACATGTTTACTTGTTGGGATATCACAATATATCTTATTTAATTAATGCATCTATATACTTGGTAAAGGGTGGAAGGCTCGGCCTTATGCCTGTGTTTTGTTCCACTCTTGCCGCCCTAGTTTCCGTCATATCGGTATTATGTTCCCGGATTTTGCGTCCCTAACGCGGTCGGGTGATTTATGGGACCCCTTGACAGTTCGCTTTGAATAAGACTTTTCCAGAAGGCCCAACATTGGTTTTACCATTTGCCTCACCACCACCTACTTTTCCCTTGGGAGTCGCTCTCTCGAGGGTCATCTTTATTTAGCCCCCGGACCAGTGCTTCTCTAAGTGTTGGCCCGAACCGAGCCACTCTTGAGGCCACCTTGGGGAAACACGAGGTTGGTTTTACTCGTAGCTTGTCTCATCCGGTGTTTCCACGAGAACGAGATATGTGCAGCTCCTATCGGGATTGTCGGCGCATCGGGCGGTCTTGCTGGACTTGTTTTATTGCTGTCGAAATGTCTTGTAGCCGGGATTCCGAGACTGATCGGGCTTCCCGGGGAGAAGGTCTATTCCTTCGTTGATCGCGAGAGCTTATCATGGGCTAAGTTGGGACACCCCTGCAGGGTTTGAACTTTTGAAAGCCGTGCCCGCGGTTATGTGGCAGATCGGAATTTGTTAATGTCCGGTTGTAGAAAACCCGAAGTTGATCTTAATTAAAATACACCAACCGTGTGTGTAACCGTGAGTGTCTCTTTTCGGGGTTGATCGAGAGGAGAACACGGTTTCTGGGTTATGTCTGACGTAAGTAGGTGTTCAGGATCACTTCTTGATCATTGCTAGTTGACGACCGTTCCTTTGTTCCTCTTCTCGCTCTCATTTGCGTATGTTAGCCACCATATATGCTTAGTCGCTGCTGCAACCTCACCACTTTACCCCTTCCTTTCCCATTAAGCTTTGCTAGTCTTGATACCCATGGTAATGGGATTGCTGAGTCCTCATGGCTCACAGATTACTACACCACCAGTTGCAGGTACAGGTTTTGCGATGATCATGACGTGAGAGCGATGTTCGCTTGTGTTGGAGTTCGCCTTCCGCTTCTTCTTGATCAGGGATAGGTTCCGGTCGGCAGCCTGGCTAGCGGGGTGGATGTCGTTTGAGCTTCGTTTATGTTTCATCCGTAGTCGGATGTTGATCGTGTTTATGATGTTGATGTATTCTTGTGGCAGTTGTGCCTTATGTATGTATCCCTATGTATTATGTAATGTTGATGTAATGATATCCACCTTGCAAAAGCGTTTCAATATGCGGGTCTATCCTTGGTGGGACCTTCGAGTTCCTTTTGGATAGGGTCGCATATTGGGCGTGACAATTTTTGCCCTTCCGCGGAGCGATTCCGCGGGGGGAACTTCCGTCCCGGAGGGGGAAATCATCGTCATCATCACCACCATCAACTCTCCCATCTTGGGGAGGGAAATTTCCATCAACATCTTCAACAGCACCATCTCCTCTCGAATTCATCTCTTATGTTCAATCTTTGTACCGAACTATAGATTGGTGCTTGTGGGTGACTAGTAGTATGGATTACATCTTGTAGTTGATTAATATATAGTTTATTTGGTGGAAGATTATATGTTCAGATCCATTATGCTATTTAATACCCCTCTGATATTGAGAATGATTATCATTTGTGAGTATTTACTATTATTCTTGAGGCCACGGGAGAAATCTTGTTGCAAGTAATCATGTGACCTTGACATGTGTTTGATATTTTGATGGTATGTATGTTTTGATTCCCTTAGTGGTGTCATGTGAACGTCGGCTACATGACACTTCACCATATTTGGGTCTAAGGGAATGCATTGTGGAGTAGTTATTAGATGATGGGTTGCGAGAGTGACAGAAGCTTAAACCCTAATTTATGTGCTATTCCGTAAGGGATTGATTTGGATCCAAAAGTTTAATGCTATGGTTAGATTTATTCTTAATAATTTTCTCCTAGTTGCGGATGTTTGCGAGAGGGTTAATCATAAGTAGGAGGTTTGTTCAAGTAAGAACAACACCTAAGCAGTGGTTCACCCACATATCAAATTATCAAAGTAGCGAACACAGATCAAATAAACATGATGAAAGTGACTAGATGAAATTCACGTGTACCCTCAAGAATACTTGGCTTATCATAAGAGACCGTTTTGGCCTGTCCTTTGCCTCAAAAGGATTGGGCTACCTTGCTGCAGTTTTTTTATCATTACTGTTACTTGCTCGTTACAAATTATCTTGCTATCAAACTACTCGTTACTTATAATTTCAATACTTACAGACAATACTTTGCTAAAAACCACTTATTACTTTCTTCTACTCCGCGTTGGGTTCGACACTCTTACTTATCGGAAAGAATACGATTGATGCCCTATACTTGTGGGTCATCAAGGAACAACAATAGAGTATGTGATAGAGGGCAGGAGAGGTGTGGCAGGGGAGGAGTGAAGGTGGACCAGGGGTGGATGGGACGCTGATAGGTGGGTCCTCCTTGAAGTTAACAATCAAAGTCATTTGTATTGACCTTACAGTGTCATGATGACTTGACTAGTGGGCCTGGTATGTTAGAAATTGGATTAATCGACCCAAACCAGTCATCAATATCTACTAAAAAAGTAAAAACATGGATAAATTTTCGGGGTGCCCAAGGAATATGATAACAAATCCGAATCTATAATATCTAAATTGTTAATCCTCACTAATCCTAATTCTCTTAACAGGCATCTCTCCATGTCATCAGACATGCCACATCATCATCCACCAGAACTATTTCGTAGCACATGCACTAGAACTATTTCGTAGCACATGCATACCCTCATTTAATTGTTTCATCTTCAATGGTCCAACATACATGAATACTCTTTGCTAACATACATTTTCTTCCAAAAACAATAATTTTGATTTAGGTCATTTCATTCATACAAAATTTATCTTTAAAATCCAACAGCAAATCCGAATTAAAGTAAAATATGATGCGTTGTTCTTTTGCTATTCACTCCTCACCATTGACGTTCATGGTTGTGCGCCTTTGCTGGATGATGATCCTGTGACGTGGAAAAACCTACCATCGAGTAACTGACATGCGGGTCCTAGTAAGTATGGCCTCTGCCTCCATCTGCACGGCCTTCAAAGCATAGCACACTCCAAAAATGAAGCACTGGCAATTGGGGCCACCGAGCCGGGTATCCCCAACTTGTCTGCGAGCCACAGTATGTAGTCGGGTCGGGTGGGATCTATTGGCCAATAAGCCATGGCGGGCATGTACAGTGCGCGTGCGTGCGCGCGCTGGGCGTGTCGGGCGCTGGTTGTGGCCGCGCCAGGTCCGTGGTATGCGTGCGTGCGTGTGTATCTGGCCATTGTCTGACCATGCTCCGACTAGTGTCCAGGCTGGGCATAGTCTGGGATGTATCCGACTATTTTATGGGCTGAGTGTGTGCCGGCGTAGAGTAGGGTAGGGGCACGTGCATGTGTGTGCATGCGTGGCACCCGTCCTGGTGAAGCTATTGGCGGTCGAGGCCGAGTGACCGCGCAGGTCTGTTGCGGGCTCAGCGTAGCGAGCGCGTGCGGGAGAGCGTCGTGGGCGCGCATGGAGCGGGCCGGACCAGGCGGAGTAGTGGGTAGAGGCGTGCGGGTAGTGGCTCAGCGCTGGCCTGGATATAAGGTCGCCATGGTGATCGTTGTAACAGTGTGGTGTCGAGTTCGTTCTCGGAAAATTTGCCGTTCGTGCGGCTAGCGTTTGTGAGCTGGAAACCACGTGTCCACCGTGTTCTCCCTCCTTCTTCTTTCTTTGATCATTCGAGCGAGAGTACCAAGAGAGAGAGGATTTAGGTAGACGAGGGAGAGCTAGGGTAGACACCAAAAATTGGTATCATGAGCTGGTTCATCTTGGGCATCGTTACCCTTGCCGGAGGTGTGCCGATGGTGGCGGCGTCCGCTGGCGACTGTGTGGTGAAGCTCTGGGCGGTGTTGTTGGGGAACATAGTAATTTCGAAAAATTTCCTACGCACACGCAAGATCATGGTGATGCATAGCAACGAGAGGGGAGAGTGTTGTCCACGTACCCTCGTAGACCGAAAGAGGAAGCGTTAGCACAACGCGGTTAATGTAGTCGTACGTCTTCACGATCCGACAGATCAAGTACCGAACGTACGACACCTCCGAGTTCAGCACACGTTCAGCCCGATGACGTCCCTGGAACTCCGATCCAACCGAGTGTTGAGGGAGAGCTTCGTCAGAACGACGTCATGGTGATGATGTTGATGTTCTACCGACGCAGGGATTCGCCTAAGCACTCCTACAGTATTATCGAGGTGGACTATGCTGGAGGGGGCACCACACACGGCTAAAATATCAAACGATCAATTGTTGTGTCTTTGGGGTCCCCCCGTGCCCCCGTATATAAAGGAGCAAGAGGGGGGGGGGGGTGCGGCCGGCCAAGGGGAGAGGGGCGCCGGAGGAGTCCTACTCCTACCGGGAGTAGGACTCCCCCCTTTTCCATGTTGGACTAGGAGAGAGAGGGGGAAGAGGTGGAGGGGAGGAAGGAAAGGGGGGGCGCCGCCCCCCTCTCCTTGTCCTATTCAGACTAGGGGGGAGGGGCGCGTGGCCCTGCCCTGGCCTCCTCTCCTCTCTTCCACCAAGGCCCACTAAGGCCCATTAAGTTGCCGGGGGGTCCGGTAACCTCCCGGTACTCCGGTAAAATCACGATTTCACCCGGGACTCCGAGCATTTCGAGAATCCAAACATAGGCTTCCAATATATCAATCTTCATTTCTCGACCATTTAGAGAATCCTCGTCATGTCCGTGATCACATCCGGGACTCCGAACAACCTTCGATACATCAAAACATATAAACTCATAATATAACTATCATCGTAACGTTAAGCGTGCGGACCCTACGGGTTCGAGAACTATGTAGACATGACCGAGACATGTCTCCGGTCAATAACCAACAGCGGAACCTGGATGCTCATATTGGCTCCCACATATTCTACGAAGATCTTTATCGGTCAGACCGCATAACAACATACGTTGTTCCCTTTGTCATCGGTATGTTACTTGCCCGAGATTCGATCGTCGGTATCTCAATACCTAGTTCAATCTCGTACGCAAGCAAGTCTCTTTACTCGCATCAGTAATACATCATCCCGCAACTAACTCATTAGTTGCAATGCTTGCAAGGCTTAAGTGATGTGCATTACTGAGAGGGCCCAGAGATACCTCTCCGACAATCGGAGTTACAAATCCTAATCTTGAGACACCTGTAGAGCACCTTTATAATCACCGAGTTAAGTTGTGACGTTTGGTAGCACACAAAGTGTTCCTCCGGTAAACGGAAGTTGCATAATCTCATAGTCATAGGATCATGTATAAGTCATGAAGAAAGCAATAACAACATACTAAACGATCGTGTGCTAAGCTAACGGAATGGGTCATGTCAATCACATCATTCTCCTAATGATGTTATCCCGTTAATCAAATGACAACTCATGTCTATGGCTAGGAAACATAACCATATTTGATCAACGAGCTAGTCAAGTAGAGGCATACTAGTGATAATCTGTTTCTCTATGTATTCACACATGTATTATGTTTCCTGTTAATACAATTCTAGCATGAATAATAAACATTTATCATGATATAAGGAAATAAATAATACCTTACTATGGCCTCTAGGGTATATTTCCTTCAGTCTCCCACTTGCACTAGAGTCAATAATCTAGATTACACAGTAATGATTCTAACACCCATGGAGCCTTGGTGCTAATCATGTTTTGCTCGTGGAAGAGGCTTAGTCAACGGGTCTGCAACATTCAGATCCGTTTGTATCTTGCAAATTTCTATGTCTCCCACCTGGACTAGATCCCGGATGGAATTGAAGCGTCTCTTGATGTGCTTGGTTCTCTTGTGAAATCTGGATTCCTTCGCCAAGGCAATTGCACCAGTATTGTCACAAAAAAATTCATTGGACCCGATGCACTAGGTATGACACCTAGATCGGATATGAACTCCTTCATCCAGACTCCTTCATTTGCTGCTTCCGAAGCATCTATGTACTCCGCTTCACACGTAGATCCCGCCACGATGCTTTGTTTAGAACTGCACCAACTGACAGCTCCACCGTTCAATGTAAACACGTATCCGGTTTGCGATTTAGAATCGTCCGGATCAGTGTCAAAGCTTGCATCAACGTAACCATTTACGATGAGCTCTTTGTCACCTCCATAAACGACAAACATATCCTTAGTCCTTTTCAGGTATTTCAGGATGTTCTTGACCGCTGTCAAGTGATCCACTCCTGGATTACTTTGGTACCTCCATGCCAGACTTATAGCAAGGCACACATCAGGTCTGGTACAGCATTGCATACATGATAGAGCCTATGGCTGAAGCATAGGGAACACCTTTCATTTTCTCTCTATCTTCTGCAGTGGTCGGGCATTGAGTCTTAATCAACTTCACACCTTGTAACACAGGCAAGAACCCTTTCTTTGCTTGATCCATTTTGAACTTCTTCAAAACTTTGTCAAGGTATATGCTTTGTGAAAGTACAATTAAGCGTCTTGATCTATCTCTATAGATCTTAATGCCCAATATGTAAGCAGTTTCACCGAGGTCTTTCATCGAAAAACTCTTATTCAATTATCCCTTTATGCTATCCAGAAATTCTATATCATTTCCAATCAGTAATATGTCATCCACGTATAATATCAGAAATGCTACAGAGCTCCCACTCACTTTCTTGTAAATACAGGCTTCTCCAAAAGTCTGTACAAAACCAAATGCTTTGATCACACTATCAAAGCGTTTATTCCAACTCCGAGAGGTTTGCACCAGTCCATAAATGGATCGCTGGAGCTTGCACACTTTGTTAGCTCCCTTTGGATCGACAAAACCTTCCGGTTGCATCATATACAACTCTTCTTCCAGAAATCCATTCAGGAATGCAGTTTTGACATCCATCTGCCTAATTTCATAATCATAAAATGCGGCAATCGCTAACATGATTCAGACAGAATTAAGAATCGCTACGGGTGAGAAGGTCTCATCGTAGTCAATCCCTTGAACTTGTCGAAAACCTTTCGCAACAAGTCAAGCTCTGTAGACAGTAATAGTACCGTCAGCATCAGTCTTCTTCTTGAAGATCAATTTATTCTCAATTGCTTGCCGATCATTGGGCAAGTGAACCAAAGTCCTCACTTTGTTCTCATACATGGATCCCATCTCAGATTTCATGGCTTCAAGCCATTTTGCGGAATCTGGGCTCACCATCGCTTCTTCATAGTTCGTTGGTTCATCATGATCTAGTAGCAAGACTTCCAGAGCAGGATTACCGTACCACTCTAGTGCGGATCTTACTCTGGTTGATCTACGAGGTTCAGTAACAACTTGATCTGAAATTTCATGATCATCATCATTAACTTCCTCACTAATTGGTGTAGGTGTCACAGAAACCGGTTTCGGTAATGAACTACTTTCCAATAGGGGAGCAGGTACAGTTATCTCGTCAAGTTCTACTTTCCTCCCACTCATTTCTTTCGAGAGAAACTCCTTCTCTAGAAAGGATCCATTTTTAGCAACAAATGTCTTGCCTTTGGATCTGTGATAGAAGGTGTACCCAAAAGTCTCCTTTGGGTATCCTATGAAGACACATTTCTCCGATTTGGGTTCGAGCTTATCAGGTTGAAGCTTTTTCACATAAGCATCGCAGCCCCAAACTTAAGAAAAGACAACTTTGGTTTCTTGCCAAACCACAGTTCATAAGGCGTCGTCTCAACGGATTTTGATGGTGCCCTATTTAATGTGAATGCGGCCGTCTCTAAAGCATAACGCCAAAATGATAGCGGTAAACCAGTAAGAGACATCATAGATCGCACCATATCCAGTAAAGTACGATTATGACGTTCGGACACACCATTACGTTGTGGTGTTCCGGGTGGCGTGAGTTGCGAAACTATTCCACATTGTTTCAAATGTAGACCAAACTCGTAACTCAAATATTCTCCTCCACGACCAGATCGTAGAAACTTTATTTCCTTGTTACGATGATTTTCAACTTCACTCTGAAATTTTTTGAACTCTTCAAATGTTTCAGACTTATGCTTCATCAAGTAGATATACCCATATCTGCTTAAATCATCTGTGAAGGTGAGAAAATAACGATATCCGCCACGAGCCTCAACATTCATCGGACCACATACATCTGTATGTATGATTTCCAACAAATCTGTTGCTCTCTCCATAGTACCGGAGAACGGCGTTTTAGTCATCTTGCCCATGAGGCACGGTTCGCAAGTACCAAGTGATTCATAATCAAGTGGTTCCAAAAGTCCATCAGTATGGAGTTTATTCATGCGCTTTACATCGATATGACCTAAACGGCAGTGCCACAAATAAGTTGCACTATCATTATCAACTCTGCATCTTTTGGCTTCAACATTATGAATATGTGTATCACTACTATCAAGATTCATCAAAAATAGACCACTCTTCAAGGGTGCATGACCATAAAATATAATACTCATATAAATAGAACAACCATTATTTTCTGATTTAGATGAATAACCATCTCGCATCAAACAAGATCCAGATATAATGTTCATGCTCAACGCTGGCACCAAATAACAACTATTTAGGTCTAAAACTAATCCGAAGGTAGATGTAGGGGTAGTGTGCCGACCGCGATCACATCGACTTTGGAACCATTTCCCACGCGCATCGTCACCTCGTCCTTGGCCGTGTTAAGCAATCCATAGTCCCTGTTTGAGTTGCAAATATTAGCAATGAACCAGTATCAAATACCAGTGCTCTGCGAGCTCTAGTAAGGTACACATCAATAACATGTATATCACATATACCTTTGTTCACCTTGCCATCCTTCTTATCCGCCAAATACTTGGGTCAGTTCGCTTCCAAAGACCACCGCTTGTAGTAGAAGCATTCAGTTTCAGGCTTAGGTCCGCACATGGGTTTCTTCTCTGAGCAACAACTTGCTTGCTGTTCTTCTTGAAGTTCCCCTTCTTCTTTCCTTTGCCCTTTTTCTTGAAACTAGTGGTCTTGTTGACCATCAACATTTGATGCTCCTTCTTGATTTCTACCTCCGCAGCCTTTAGCATTGCGAAGAGCTCAGGAATCGTCTTATCCATCCCTTGCATGTTATAGTTCATCACAAAGCTCTTGTAGCTTGGTGGCAGTGATTGGAGAATTCTGGCAATGATGCTATCATCCGGAAGATTAACTTCCAGTTGAATCAAGTGATTATTATACCCAGACATCTTGAGTATATGTTCACTGACAGAACTATTCTCCTCCATCTTGCAGCTATAGAACTTATTGGAGACTTCATATCTCTCAATCCGGGCATTTGCTTGAAATATTAACATCAACTCCTGGAACATCTCATATGCTCCATGACGTTCAAAACATCGTTGAAGTCCCGGTTCTAAGCCATAAAGCATGGCGCAATGAACTATTGATTAGTCATCAGCTTTGCTCTGCCAGACGTTCATAACATCTGGTGTTGCTCCTGCAGCAGGCCTGGCACCGAGCGGTGCTTCCAGGATGTAATTCTTCTATGCAACAATGAGGATAATCCTCAAGTTACGGACCCAGTCCGTGTAATTGCTACCATCATCTTTCAACTTTGGTTTCTCAAGGAACGCATTAAAATTCAACGGAACAACAGCACGGGCCATCTATCTACAATCAAACATAGACAAGCAAGATACTATCAGGTACTAAGTTCATGATAAATTTAAGTTCAATTAATCATATTACTTAAGAACTCCCACTTAGAAAGACATCCCTCTAATCCTCTAAGTGATCACGTGATCCAAATCAACTAAACCATAACCGATCATCACGTGAAATGGAGTGGCTTTCAATGGTGAACATCACTATGTTGATCATATCTACTATATGATTCACGCTCGACCTTTCGTCTCAGTGTTCCGAGGCCATATCTGCATATGCTAGGCTCGTCAAGTATAACCTGGGTATTCTGCGTGTGCAAAACTGGCTTGCACCCGTTGTAGATGGACGTAGAGCTTATCACACCCGATCATCACGTGGTGTCTGGGCACGACGAACTTTGGCAACGGTGCATACTCAGGGAGAACATTCTTTATCTTGAAATTTAGTGAGAGATCATCTTATAATGCTACTGTCAATCAAAGCAAGATAAGATGCATAAAAGATAAACATCACATGCAATCAATATAAGTGATATGATATGGCCATCATCATCTTGTGCTTGTGATCTCCATCTCCGAAGCACCTCCATGATCACCATCGTCACCGGCGCGACACCTTGATCTCCATCGTAGCATCGTTGTCGTCTCGCCAATCTTATGCTTCTACGACTATCGCTACCGCTTAGTGATAAAGTAAAGCATTACAGCGCGATTGCATTGCATACAATAAAGCGACAACCATATGGCTCCTGCCAGTTGCCGATAACTCGGTTACAAAACATGATCATCTCATACAATAAAATATAGCATCACGTCTTGACCATTTCACATCACAACATGTCCTGCAAAAACAAGTTAGACTTCCTCTACTTTGTTGTTGCAAGTTTTACGTGGCTGCTACGGGCTTAGCAAGAACCGTTCTTACCTACGCATCAAAAACCACAACGATAGTTTGTCAAGTTGGTGTTGTTTCAACCTTCGCAAGGACCGGGCGTAGAAGCACTCGGTTCCACTAAAGTTGGGGAAACTGACACCCGCTAGCCACCTTTGTGCAAAGCACGTCGGGAGAACCGGTCTCGCGTAAACGTACGCATAATGTAGGTCCGGGCCGCTTCGTCCAACAATACCGCCGAACCAAAGTATGACATGCTGGTAAGCAGTATGACTTATATCGCCAACAACTCACTTGTGTTCTACTCGTGCATATGACATCTACGCATAAAACCTGGCTCGGATGCCACTGTTGGGGAACGTAGTAATTTCAAAAAATTTCCTACGTACACGCAAGATCATGGTGATGCATAGCAACAAGAGGGGAGAGTGTTGTCCACGTACCCTCGTAGACCGAAAGCGGAAGCGTTAGCACAGCGCGGTTGATGTAGTCGTACGTATTCACGATCCGACCGATCAAGTACCGAACGTACGGCACCTCCGAGCTCGGCACACGTTCAGCCCGATGACGTCCCTCGAACTCCGATCCAGCCGAGTGTTGATGGAGTGTTTCGTCAGCACAACGGCGTGGTGACGATGTTGATGTTCTACCGACGCAGGGCTTCGCCTAAGCACTGCTACAGTATTATCGACGTGGACTATGGTGGAGGGGGCACCGCACACGGCTAAGAGATCAAACGACAAATTGTTGTGTCTTTGGGGTGCCCCTGCCCCCGTATATAAAGGATCAAGGGGGGGTGCGGCTGGCCAAGGGGAGAGGCGCGCCAGAGGAGTCCTACTCCTACCGGGAGTAGGACTCCCCCCTTTTCCATGTTGGACTAGGAGAGAGAAGGGGAAGAGGTGGAGGGGAGGAAGGAAAGGGGGCGCTGTCAGGACCGGTTTTTCAATAAAACATTTATTGAAGAACCGACCCTTATATTTCCAGTATAGGAGAACCCTCCTTACTGGTAGACAAATCCTTGATACAGAAATCCAGGAGTACTAAATATTATACAAGGTTGAGCTAAGATTGCTCAACAATTTATTACAAGCACGCCGATATAATATATAAAGGCGGATATGACACAAGGGTATGGTGGTATAACTACTGACTCGTAATAAAAGTGGTGGTGGATATGTCACAGTGACGTGGGTGACAAGACTCCTAAATCTTACAGCTCATGGAGCGCTGGAGTGTGGCTCGATGATTTTATTCGGGTAGCGGAAGCGTATATGATACAAGTGACCAATTCCAGGATCACACGGGACTGACTGGGACTCCTCTAGGCGTCGGACTCGCTATCGAACTCTTCATCCATAAGATCGCCTTCGTCAACATCTGGCCAAATCAACAAGCCAGGTGAGTACTTTGAATGTACTCGCAAGACAGTTCGGACATAAGATATAACAAATGCAAACATGATGCACATGAGCAGTTTAGCAATGCACACTAAGATAATAAATTTGCAAGGCATGTTAAATAAAAAGGGAAGTCGGGCGGTAGTCCTCGTGAAATCCCAATAAAATAACTGAAGACCGATCGGGTGTCTAAAGCGACGCCTCGAAAGGGTAAAAATAAATTAACATGTCGCGGTCGAGCATCAGGGCGACACCGCATAAAGGGCTTATATTGAAATGTAAATGACAGTGCGTGCCACAGTCGGACGTCTTAAGCGACATCTCGAAAAGGGCTTATAATGAAGGTAGATAATAGGGATGCCACAGTCGGACGTCTGAGCGACATCACATAAAGGGCTTATATCGATAGTAAATAACAAGAATGCCACAGTCGGACGTCTGAGCGACATCACATAAAGGGCTTATATCGAAAGTAAATAACAAGAATGCCACAGTCGGACGTCTGAGCGACATCACATAAAGGGCTTATATTGAAAGTAAATAACAAGAATGCCACAGTCGGACGTCTGAGCGGCATCACATAAAGGGATTATATCGAAAGGAAATAACAAGAATGCCACAGTCGGACGTTTGAGCGACATCACATAAAGGGCTTATATCGAAAGTAAATAACAAGAATGCCACAGTCGGACGTCTGAGTGACATCACATAGAGGGCTTATATTTCATCTTTCGTAATCGAGCAGTTCACGAATTTAAATCATTCCAGGGAAATACTTAGCACGTAATAATAAACGGGTTAGTCCATCCACGGAATAACATTCAGCTGGGTTTAACACTCATGTTCATTTACCGGAGATTGTCACTGAGACTGACACTGAGACGGACGTTGAGACTGATACTGACACTGACATAGATGAGTTGACCACAGTCCTTGACCGTAGATACGGTTACTCGAATGGTTTTGACTCTGCAGAGTTTGTACTTCTTAACCACAGCTAACGGATTTCAGTAGTCACAAAGGACTAGTTCCGTTAACGGTGTTTTAGGAGAAACACATCTAACCAGTACACCCCATTCAACATCCCGATGCCAGGAATCACCCTAGGCAACGTTCAAGAAAAACTTTGAGACGGGGAGGCCACAACCTCGAGTAGCATGCGATCAAATTATATCACTCGCTCTAAGGGGTGCCCCCCTCTCGGTCCCAACCGGAAACACCCATGCACCCTGACAGGATGACTGGCTTTAATCCAGGGCCATGGAACCCTCATCACGGCCCCTCTATTTGGTGTGTACTAGGAAAGAGGTTTGCAACTTACTAAACCATATTCTTTGCAGAAAACATGTGGTAGCACAAAAAGGAAACGGATGGTAACGTGACTTGATCCACGTTAACACTGGAGTTGAATGGTTTGGCATAAGACTGGCATGCTTCAACAATACCATCTTACCACCTTTCATGTCACCACATGATCATGTAAACTCACATCAAATAACACATCGAGTTTCGAAGCTCACTTGTATTAGCTTTTGCATGCAATATAACACTCACTGATATCCATATAAACATGCCATGAAATAACTACTCAAGCAAACATGCAAAACACTCATCGTATCAAAGGTTCAAACATACTTGCCTGGTTCGGAGTAGTCGGAGTCTAGCTCGGTGAAGTTTGCGGTTCTGTCACCTCTTCCAGTATCTACGGTATAAAGAAAACGCGTACTAACGTAAATACCGTGTGTGCACAAAACGTGTTCCAAATATTTTTCAGATAAATATGATAACAAACTAGACAGAAGAGTTATTAAGGTTTTAGTCCAGGGACTCATCTGCAATGAAACAGAAAGTTTCCAGGGGATAGTTTATAAAAGCATAAAACACTTCGGTAGGGAATACGTCTTTCAGTGGAGAAAACGCACCTGCACAGAAGGCGCCAACAGAAAACGGTTTGAATAAAAAGAAAACGCTGACGAGGGGGTCCCACCCGTCGTGTTTGAATTTCAAACAGAGCCACCGGCGCCCGAGGGACGCGGTGGTCGCCGGCGGTGATCCACGGCGAGGTAGGGGAAAAGGAGGGTACCAACGGACTCACGGTGCTCTCCCGCGTCTGTGGGTGGTGGAGTTGGTCGTCGGCGAGCACCACGTCAACGGCGGCCCCAACTCTGGCGGACGGTGGTTCGGGCGTTGGTGGATCTTGCCGGGGAGGGCTGCAAAAGTCAAATTGGGGCTTGGGTTAGAGCATTGGGTGTAGTAGGAGGCGACTGGCACGGTCTGGGAGGCGGGGGTGGTCTCACCAGAGTGAATTGCACCGGAGCCCGAGGCGGATCAGGGCGGCCAGAGTCGAGGAAGAAGACCTCCTCGAGGTCCTCCTGGTGGCTAGGCAGAGCTCTGGTGAGGTGGAGGAGTGGTGTTGGGTCGAGAACGAGCTCAAGGGCTCCTTTTATAGCCGGTCCGAGGCGGTGGCCGATAACGGGATAACTCTGGCGATGATTACGGCGAGGCAGTGGTCGGTCAGGTGATTTAGGGGGCTAGGCATCATCGAGATGGTCTACTGGTTCCATTCAAGTGCTAAGCTTGGCCTGCCTTGGGCGATACTCCAAGTTCCCGACGGAACGGCCTCACGAACACGCCGGCGGCAGAGCGCGCCTTTGCTGCTCGAGTTACGGCGATCGTGGCTGCAAAGACGCGACCGAAGGAGACGCCACGCGGAGGCCTCCGGTGGTGTGGGCGGTGCGGACGGCGCCGTTCGCAGATCGCCTCGTTGGCCCACGGTGGCTCGCCACCACGAAGACGCCGGCGTTGGCGGGACACGTCGCCACCGACGCTTGTGCCCGTCCAAACGATCGTGCGGTGCTCTCGATAAGGAGGGGGGACAGGGAGCAAGGCGCCACTTCAGTTACTGGCGAGATCGATGCCGTGCTCTGAAGAAAACGACGTTGTCGACTGAACCAAACACTGAAACTCTGAATTTTCTGAATTTGAACAGCAACAGTGCATGCCAATTGTTCGATGAAATGATCTTGGCAAGTGGAAAAATTTTCTGGAGCTGATCTTTGGTGAGGTGGTCTCTTGATGCATCTAGGGGCTGCCTGAATTATCTCATATTTTTAGGAAGAGAAAACAATTGAATTTTACGAAAAATGGCAAATCTGGTCCAAACTTGCAGTGGGCAAATTTTGAAAATTTTGAACTTTGGACCAGTGGATCTTGATGGATCTTGGTTGAGGGTGCTAAGGGCTAGTCAGAGGAGTTCAAAAGGAAACTGGTACTTCCTTTGTAAATCACCTAGGTCCAAAATAAAAGACAGAAATTGTTTTGAGGGTAAAATAAATAGAACAAAAATCAAAAATGGGTTGGACTTGTTGGGATTGGATATTTGACTTGACCCACAGTGGAGGGAGGGGTTTTGGTAGAAAATTTCAGCTGGAGGCATGGCAAAAGAGAATGGTTTGAATAAAAAGAATAAATCCAAAACCCATAGGATTTCTTTTTAATTGAAAAACTTTCTAAAACTAATTGTGATGAGTCAACATCAAATGAAAAGCCTTCAATACCAAACACCAAGGTTGAGGATGACACAAAATAAAATATTTGTCATAAGAGAAATTTTTTGAGAAGGAGAGTCTTTTTAGAAAGATATTAAATAGCCTCCTTCAAATCAAATAAAGAATTTGATAAAAACAAAATCAAAATTTTTGGAGTGTCACAACACCTACCCCCTTAGGAAAAATCTCGTCCCCGAGATTTCAGCTGGTCCTCAAATAGGTGTGGGTGTTCTGCTCGAAGAAAATCCTCTCTTTCCCATGTTGCTTCATCCTCTGTCTGATTGCTCCACTGAACTTTGAAAAACTTAATTTTTTTCTGACGGGTCCTCCTTTCAGACTCCTCCAATATTCTTATTGGGCGTTCCCTGTAGGTGAGGTCTGGCTGTACGTCAATGTCCTCATGAGATACATGCTTTTCTGGGTTGCTTACACATTTCCTCAATTGTGAGACATGGAACACGTCTTGGACGTCTGACAGCTCTTCGGGTAGGTCTAGCTGGTAGGCTACGGTGCCTCTTCGTGCAACAACACAGAAGGGCCCGATAAATCTTGGTGCTAGCTTTCCTTTAACTTTGAATCGTTGCAGGCCCATCATAGGAGATACTCGTAGGTACACATACTCACCGGGTTCAAAGCTGACTCCCCGATGTCTTCGATCGTAATAATACTTTTGTCGGCTTTGAGCTGTCTGGAGTCGGTCCCTGATTAGCCTAACTTTCTCCTCAGCTTCCTTGAACATATCTGGGCCGAAGATACGGCTGTCTCCTGTTTCTGACCAATTTAATGGAGTATGACATCTCCGCCCGTACAAGGCTTCAAAAGGTGCCATTTGCAAGCTGGCTTGGTAACTGTTGTTGTATGCTAACTCAGCATATGGCAAGCTTTCTTCCCAAATGGTTCCATAGGTGAGAACACATGCCCTCAGCATGTCCTCTAGAATTTGGTTTACGCGTTCAGTCTGTCCATCAGTCTGGGGATGGTATGCTGTACTGAATGCCAGTTGAGTTCCCAGAGCTTGTTTTTGATCCCAAAATCTAGAGACGAATTGAGTGCCTTTGTCAGATATTATAGTCTTTGGAACTCCATGCAGGCAAACTATGCGGGAGAGATAAAGCTTGGCAAGCTTCTGAGTGGTGTAGGTTGTCTTTATCGGAATGAAATGTGCCACCTTGGTTAATCTATCTGTGATGACCCATATGGCATCATTTTCGTGTTGTGACCGCGGTAGTCCGACAATAAAATCCATCCCAATTTCGTCCCATTTCCACTCAGGTATCCTGTTTGGCTGCAATAGTCCTGCTGGTTTCTGATGCTCGGCTTTAATG
Source organism: Aegilops longissima (assembly GCA_021605205.1). NCBI lineage: Eukaryota > Viridiplantae > Streptophyta > Magnoliopsida > Poales > Poaceae > Aegilops > Aegilops longissima. Next base: position 163,905,590 of record CM038679.1, read on the forward strand.
CGCTGACACGAATCACAACATGCAATAAATGTGGCTATATCCCTCTTCATACTGTGCCACCAAATTTTTTCCTGAATGTCCTTATACATTTTGGTTCCTCCAGGGTGGATTGAATATGGAGCGGTGTGGCCTTCGTCTAGAATTTGCTGTTTGAGGTCTTCTATATTTGGTACGCAAAGTCTGTCTCCATACCATAATATTCCCTTATCGTCTATGACAAATTCTGAGGCCTTGCCCAAACTCACTTTTCTTTTTATGCCTTTGATGCTGGGGTGTCCATGCCGAGCCTCCTTAATCTGTTCCATTATGGTAGGCTGTATTTCCAAGTTTGACACATTGCCCTCAATGACCATCACCAAGTTGAGTTTGGCGAACTCCTGCTGGAATTCAGGTCACAAGTTTGGTAGACTGCTGTTGCCCGAACTGGGGTTCCAACCAAGAGCATCTGCCACTATATTCGCCTTTCCTGGATGGTAGTGAATGCCAACATCATAATCTTTCACTAATTCCAACCAGCGTCGTTGTCGTAAATTGAGTTCTGGTTGCGTGAAAATATACTTGAGGCTTTTATGGTCCGTGTATATTTCACAACGATTCCCAAGTGAAAAGTGCCTCCACTCTTTGAGTGCATGAATGACTGCTGCCAACTCCAAGTCATGAGTAGGATAATTTTCTTCATGCTTGCGTAGTTGCTTGGAAGCATATGCGACTACTTTTCCTTCTTGCATTAATACACATCCGAGGCCCTTCCGGGATGCGTCACAATACACCTCAAAACTTTTGTGTATGTCTGGCACAACCAACACTGGTGCTGTTGTTAATTTCCTTTTGAGTTGTTGGAAACTTTTCTCGCAAGCTTCAGTCCATACAAATTTCTTATCCTTCTTGAGCAACTGTGTCATTGGTTTTGCTATGGTGGAGAACCCTTCAATAAACCTTCGGTAATATCCTGCCATTCTCAAGAAACTTCGTACATCCATTACGCTGGCGAGTGGTTTCCAACCAAGTACGGCCTTGACCTTTTCCGGGTCTACGGCAACACCTTCTTGGGTTAGTACATGGCCTAGAAAACCAACCTGTCTTAACCAAAATTCACATTTGCTGAACTTGGCGTATAATTGATGTTTCCTTAATTTTCCCAGTACAATTCTGAGATGTTCACCATGTTCTTCTGGCATCTTGGAGTATACCAGAATATCATCGATGAATACCACAACAAGTTTGTCCATAAATTTCATAAACACTTTGTTCATGAGATGGGAAATATATGCGGGGGCGTTTGTTAGTCCAAACGGCATTACTGTAAATTCATACAACCCGTATCTGGAGGTGAATGCTGTCTTGGGGATATCTTCTGTCCGTACTTTTAATTGATGGTATCCCGACCTCAAATCAATTTTTGGAAAAACCTTGGCTTGAGCGAGATGGTCAAACAAATCATTTATCCGTGGCATCGAATACTTATTTTTTATGGTGACCATGTTTAGTGCTCGATAGTCTATACATAATCTCAATGTCCCATCCTTTTTCTTGGCAAATAATACTGGTGAACCCCAAGGTGAGGAGCTGGCCCTTATAAATCCCTTGTCCAGCAATTCTTTTATTTGCTTCTTTAATTCCACCAACTCGGAGGGTGCCATTCTATAGGGTTTCTTGTAAATGGGGGTGGTTCCAGGTGCTAGTTCAATGCTGAATTCTATTTCCCGGTCTGGTGGCATGCCTGGTAGTTCTTCGGGGAATACGTCGGGGAACTCACACACTACTGGAACTTTGCTTAACTCTGAAACGTCCACCTTGTTCAACCTTGGTTGCCATGATATTTGTCTTTCTTGAGCTGCAATTTTTATTGTCTTCCCGTGATGATGGGTAAGAATTACCGTCCGGCTGAAGCAGTCAATAAATCCTTTGTTGGTGGTTAACCAGTCCATTCCTAGGATAACATCCAGTCCCTTATTTTCCAATACAATGAGGTTTGCATGAAACTTTAGTCCCTCAAACTCAATAACCACACCTTGGCAGTAACTCTGAGTAACTTGATTAATCCCGGGGGACTTGATGATCATGGATTTTTCCAAGGGAAGCATTGAAAAATCATTTCGCAAAGCAAATTTCTTTGAAATGAACGAGTGAGAAGCTCCAGAATCAAACAAAACCGTGGCAGGTATTGTGTTGACAGGGAACGTACCGAGTACGATATCCGGGGCATTCTGTGTTTCCTCCTTGGTCACATGGCTTAAGTGACCCTTCTTGTGATTGTTATTGGGGTTGAAGTTGTTACGTTTGGGTGCTGAATTATTTCCACCATTGTTTGGCTTGGGAGCTGAGTTTCTTGGCTTTGGGCACTGTTTGGCATAGTGCCCTTCCTCTCCACAAGCGTAGCAAGTAACACCTGGGCGGTATGTAAAATCCTTGTCCCTTGCATGGAAATTTTTGTTTGGGCGTGGATCGTTGGTTGTGGACTTGTTTGCTCCATTCTTCTGAAAATCAGTCTTGCTCCGGTTGTTGCGAGCATGAGTAGTCTGGTCCCTTTTGCGCTAGCAAAAATCCTCCAAGCTGCGGCGCTCATTTTCCAATGTAATGGCTTTGTCCACAAGTGTTTTGAAATCCGGAAAGGTGTGTACGACCAGCTGGCATTTAAGTGCTGGTGGTAGACCGTCCAGAAATTTTTCCATCTTTTTATTTTCAGTCATGTGCTCTTCGTTGGCATAACGAGATAATTGAGTAAACTGACTGTTGTACTCAGTCTCTGTCATGCTTCTTTGCTTGAGGTCATCAAACTCCCTTTTCTTGATCTTCATAATGCTTCTTGGGATATGCGCCCCACGAAAACCTTCTTTAAATTCTTCCCAGGTGATGTTATTTTCATTGGGGTGCATGTGTAGGAAATTTTCCCACCATGATGCAGCTGCTCCAGTGAGATAGTGAGGTGCATATAGTAACTTCTCACGGTCTGAAAATTGTGCAATAATTAATTTCCTTTCAATGTCTCGAAGCCAATCATCGGCCTCAAGTGGTCTATCAGTGTGATAGAATGTTGGGGGACGCGTCTTTTGTAGTTCAGACAGTTTGGATTGCTGCTGATACGGTCCACGGTGATTTCCCATATTGATAACATGATTCATCATTTCTTGATGCTGCTGCTGGCTTTGTTCATAAAGGCGGCATATTTGAGAAAATGCTGCTTCACTGCCTTGCTGACTTGACTGTCCCTGTGTGAAATTGTTACTTGTCTACGTACCATAATTTTCTTCCGGTGGACTTGGCATAGAACGAGTCCAAGGACGAGGCATTTTCCACTCTGGGGTATTTTTGTAAAACTCATGAGGAAAGAAAACTGAGTCGTAGAAATAAATAAATTCGCAAAGGCAGAATTTTAAAAACCCAAGATTTTTCAAGAAAATACTCAATTGCGCATGGAGAAGGACCGCTCAGTACATATCTTACACGCAAGCAGTAATTATACAATACATCACTCAGGATGTGCGTACACATTCCTGACATGTTATTTAGGCTAGTGCACTTCTCCCAGTTCCTACATGATGTGCACACAACTACTTCTCACCAAACCTATATACATATAAACATATCACACAAGCTGGCATATCGCGCGGCTGCTAGGCGCACTCAGTCGAAGATGGTAAGGATTTCCCTTGACCTGCCAAGGGTAAGACCCAGTGATGCTGGGGACTCAACCTCCTCCTCACTAATAGGCTACAGGCGCGAAGTGCTGAGTTGCGGAGCTGGTGCGGGCGCGACAGGTGATGCAGCAAGGACTGGAGTAGGAGCAATGACTTGGTCAAACTCCTTAGTGGTAGGCAGGCGACGAGCGGTGGCGAGGATGGCGGGTGAGTAGGATGCTGACGTAAGTTAGTGGTGGTGCTGTGTGGAGGAGCTCCCTCATGTTGGCGGAATAGCCCTGAATTGAGTCCATACGAGCAGCCACAAGGTCGTCCACGAGGTTATCAAAAGCTGCCTCAAGAGCATTGAGATACTCAACAAGCATCTCAATAGCCTCATCTCGCTCTCCCCTAGTGCAAGCGAATGCATAGTGACAAGTGTATGGCACGTGGCATGGGAGGTAGCGGTAGGACGAGTCTTCATCGAAGGAAGAGCATCCCGGAGACGAGCTATCGCCTCCCGGGCAGCCATCTGCATGGCATGCCTCTCCGTAGGCATGGCCCTACCCACAAATAGGAAGTGGTGTGACACCGAACGCCCTCCCTTGAATTGCACCGCGGCCTGGTGCATGGACAGACTATCGTTGATCTTGTGCTGGTAGAGTGTGAACACTGGACGAGCCAATGGCCGAATCGCGATCTTGACGATGTAGGTGAGGAGCTTGATAAATCCCTTAGGTACATTGGCAAACACCTGTCACTCACAATCGCTGCTAGCCATCTACAAAAGTAGACAAAAATTCCGAATAGTCAGATCATCAATTTATGATGACTAACAGAAAATTGCTACGTTTTGCAAAAATGCTAAAATCGCACTTAAGACGCTAATAACCGATTAGCTATCGCACCTAGTGGTTTCCTATAGTCAGCCTGGCTCTGGTACCAAGTTTGTCAGGACCGGTTTTTCAATAAAACATTTATTGAAGAACCGACCCTTATATTTCCAGTATAGGAGAACCCTCCTTACTGGTAGACAAATCCTTGATACAGAAATCCATGAGTACTAAATATTATACAAGGTTGAGCTGAGACTGCTCAACAATTTATTACAAGCACGCCGATATAATATATAAAGGCGGATATGACACAAGGGTATGGTGGTATAACTACTGACTCGTAATAAAAGTGGTGGTGGATATGTCACAGTGACGTGGGTGACAAGACTCCTAAATCTTACAGCTCACGGAGCGCCGGAGTGTGGCTCGATGATTTTATTCGGGTAGAGGAAGAGTATATGATACAAGTGACCAATTCCAGGATCACACGGGACTGACTAGGACTCCTCTAGGCGTCGGACTCGCTATCGAACTCTTCATCCATAAGATCGCCTTCATCAACATCTGGCCAAATCAACAAGCCAGGTGAGTACTTTGAATGTACTCGCAAGACAGTTCGGACATAAGATATAAGAAATGCAAACATAATGCACATGAGTAGTTTAGCAATGCTGACTCAGATAATAAATTTGCAAGGCATGTTAAATAAAAAGGGAAGTCTGGCGGTAGTCCTCCCGAAATCCCAATAAAATAACTGAAGACCGATCGGGTGTCTGAAGCGATACCTCGAAAGGGTAAAAATAAATTAACATGCCGCAGTCGGGCATCAGGGCGACACCGAATAAAGGGCTTATATTGAAATGTAAATGATAGTGCGTGCCACAGTCGGACGTCTTAAGCGACATCTCGAAAAGGGCTTATAATGAAGGTAGATAACAGGGATGCCATAGTCGGACGTCTGAGCGACATCACATAAAGGGCTTATATCAATAGTAAATAACAAGAATGCCACAGTCGGACGTCTGAGCGACATCACATAAAGGGCTTGTATCGAAAGTAAATAACAAGAATGCCACAGTCAGACGTCTGAGCGACATCACATAAAGGGCTTATATCGAAAGTAAATAACAAGAATACCACAGTCGGACGTCTGAGCGACATGACATAAAGGGCTTATATCGAAAGTAAATAACAAGAATGCCACAGTCGGATGTCTGAGCGACATCACATAGAGGGCTTATATTTCATCTTTCTTATTCGAGCAGTTCACGAATTTAAATCATTCCAGGGAAATACTCAGCACATAATAATAAACGGGTTAGTCCATCCACGGAATAACATTCAGCTGGGTTTAACACTCAAGTTCATTTACCGGAGATTGTCACTGAGACTGACACTGAGACGGACGTTGAGACTGATACTGACACTGACATAGATGAGTTGACCATAGTCCTTGACCGTAGATACGGTTACTCGAATGGTTTTGACTCTGCAGAGTTTGTACTTAACCACAGCTAACGGATTTCAGTAGTCACAAAGGACTAGTTCCGTTTACGGTGTTTTAGGAGAAACACATCTAACCAGTACACACCCATTCCACATCCCGATGCCAGGAATCACCCTAGGCAACGTTCAAGAAAAACTTTGAGACGGGGAGGCCACAACCTCGAGTAACATGCGATCAAATTTATATCGCGCGCTCTAAGGGGTGCCCCCCTCTCGGTCCCAACCGGAAACACCCATGCCCCTTGACCGGACGACTGGCTTTAATCCAGGGCCATGGAACCCTCATCACGGCCCCTCTATTTGGTGTGTATGAGGAAAGAGGTTTGCAACTTACTAAACCATATTCTTTGCAGAAAACATGTGGCAACACCAAAAGGAAACGGATGGTAACGTGACTTGATCCACGTTAACACTGGAGTTGAATGGTCTGGCATAAGACTGGCATGCTTCAACAATACCATCTTACCACCTTTCAAGTCACCACATGATCATGTAAACTCACATCAAATAACACATCGAGTTTCGAAGCTCACTTGTATTAGCTTTTGCATGCAATATAACACTCATTGATATCCATATAAATATGCCATGAAATAACTACTCAAGCAAACGTGCAAAACACTCATCATATCAAAGGTTCAAACATGCTTGCCTGGTTCGGAGTAGTCAGAGTCTAGCTCGGTGAAGTTTGCGGTTCCGTCACCTCTTCCGGTATCTACGGTATAAAGAAAATGCGTACTAACGTAAATACCGTGTGTGCACAAAAAGTGTTCCAAATATTTTTCAAATAAATATGATAAAAACCTAGACAGAAAAATAAAGATGACAGAAAAAGAATCAATTAAAAATCATCTTTTGTTAAAGAGTTATTAAGGTTTTAGTCCAGGGACTCATCTGTAATGAAACAGAAAGTTTCCAGGGGTTAGTTTATAAAAACAGAAAACGCTTCGGTAGGGAATATGTCTTCCAGAGGAGAAAACGCACCCGCACAGAAGGCGCCAACAGAAAACGGTTTGAATAAAAAGAAAAAGCTGCCGAGGGGGTCCCACCCGTCAGGTTTGAATTTCAAACAGAGCCACCGGCGCCCGAGGGCCGCGGTGGTCGCCGGCGGCGATCCACGGCGAGGTAGGGGAAAAGTAGGGTACCAACGGACTCACGGTGCTCTCCCGCGTCTGTGGGTGGTGGAGTTGGTCGTCGGCGAGCACCACGTTGATGGCGGCCCCAACTCCGGTGGACGGTGGTTCGGGCATTGGTGGATCTCGCCGGGGAGAGCTGCAAAAGTCGAATTGGGGTCGAGTTAGAGCATTGGGTGTAGTAGGAGGCGACTGGCACGGTCTGGGAGGCGGGGGTGGTCTCACCAGAATGAATTGCGCCGGAGCCCGAGGCGGATCGGGGCGGCCGGAGTCAAGGAAGAAGACCTCCTCGAGGTCCTCCTGGTGGCTAGGCGGGGCTCTGGTGAGGTGGAGGAGTGGTGTTGGGTCGAGAACGAGCTCGAGGGCTCCTTTTATAGCCGGTCCGAGGTGGTGGCCAATAACGGGATAACTCCGGCGATGATTACGGCCAGGCAGTGGTCGGTCAGGTGATTTAGGGGGCTAGGCATCATCGCGATGGTCTACTGGTTCTGTTCAAGTGCTAAGCTTGGCCTGCCTTGGGCGATACTCCAAGTTCCCGACGAAACGGCCTCACGGGCACGTCGGTGGCAGAGAGTGCGCCCTGTGCTGCTCAGGCTACGGCGACTGTGCTGCAGCATGCACAAGGAAAGACACGGCCACGTGAAGGCCTCTGGTGGTGTGGGCGGTGCCGCACGGCGCCATTCTGCAGGGCTGGCCCCTGTTGGCCGCCACGGGTGGCTCTGCCACCGCGGAAGACGCCGGCGTTGGGGGGACACGTCGCCACCGATGCTTGTGCTCGTCCAAACGACCGTGCGGCGCTCTGGATAAGGAGGGGCAGCAGGGAGCAAGGCGCCACTGCAGTTACTGGCGGGATCGATGCCGTGCTCTGAAGAAAACGACGCTGTCGACTGGTGCCAACAATGAAACTCTAAATTTTCTGAATTTGAACAGCAACAGTTCATGCTAACTGTTCGATGAAATGATCTTGGCAAGTGGAAAAATTTTCTGGAGCTGATCTTTGGTGAGGTGGTCTCTTGATGCATCTAGGGGCTGCCTGAATTATCTCAGATTTTTAGGAAAGAAAACAATTGAATTTTACCAAAAATGGCAAATTTGGTCCAAACTTGCAGTGGGCAAATTTTGAAAATTTTGAACTTTGGACCAGTGGATCTTGATGGATCTTGGTTGGGGGTGCTAAGGACTAGTCAGAGGAGTTTGTTTGAGACCAAAACTCAAAAGGAAACTGGTAGTTTCTTTGTAAATCACCTAGGTCCAAAATAAAAGACATAAATTGTTTTGAGGGTAAAATAAATAGAACAAAATAAAAAATGGGTTGGACTTGCTGGGATTGGATATTTGACTTGACCCACAGTGGAGGGAGGGGTTTTGGAAGAAAATTTCAACAGGAGGCATGGCAAAAGAGAATGGTTTGAATAAAAAGAATAAATCCAAAACCCATAGGATTTCTTTTTAATTGAAAAACTTCCCAAAACTAATTGTGATGAGTCAACATCAAATGAAAAGCCTTCAATACCAAACACCAAGGTTGAGGATGACACAAAATAAAATATTTGTCATAAGAGAAACTTTTTGAGAAGGAGAGTCTTTTTAGAAAGATTTTAAATAGCCTCCTTCAAATCAAATAAAGAATTTGATAAAAACCAAATCAAAATTTTTGGAGTGTCACAGGCGCCGCCCCCCTCTCCTTGTCCTATTCGGATTAGGGGGGAGGGGCACGTGGACCTACCCTGGCCTCCTCTCCTCTCTTCCACCAAGGCCCACTAAGGCCCATTAAGTTGTCGGGGGGTTCCGGTAACCTTTCGGTACTCCGGTAAAATCCCGATTTCACCCGGAACACTTCCGATATCCAAACATAGGATTCCAATATATCAATCTTCATGTATCGACCATTTCGAGACTCCTCGTCATGTCTGTGATCACATCCGGGACTCCGAACAACCTTCGGTACATCAAAACATATAAACTCATAATATAACTGTCATCGTAACGTTAAGCGTGCGGACCCTACGGGTTCGAGAACTATGTAGGCATGACCGAGACATGTATCCATTCAATAACCAATAGCGGAACCTAGTTGCTCATATTGGCTCCAACATATTCTCCGATGATCTTTATCGGTCAGACCGCATAACAACATACGTTGTTCCCTTTGTCATCGGTATGTTACTTTCCCGAGATTCGATCGTCGGTATCTCAATACCTAGTTCAATCTCGTTACTGGCAAGTCTCTTTACTCGTACCATAATACATCGTCCCGCAACTAACTCATTAGTTGCAATGCTTGCAAGGCTTAAGTGATGTGCATTACCGAGAGGGCACAGAGATACCTCTCCGACAATCGGAGTGATAGATCCTAATCTCGAAATACGCCAACCCAACAAGTACCTTCGGAGACACCTGTAGAGCACCTTTATAATCACCCAGTTACGTTGTGACGTTTGGTAGCACACAAAGTGTTCCTCCGCTAAACGGGAGTTGCATAATCTCATAGTCATAGGAACATGTATAAGTCCTGAAGAAAGCAATAGCAACATACTAAACGATCGTGTGCTAAGCTAACGGAATGGGTCCTGTCAATCACATCATTCTCCTAATGATGTGATCCCGTTAATCAAATGACAACTCATGTCTATGGCTAGGAAACATAACCATCTTTGATTAACGAGCTAGTCAAGTAGAGGCATACTAGTGACAATCTGTTTGTCTATGTATTCACACATGTATTATGTTTCCTGTTAATACAATTCTAGCATGAATAATAAACATTTATCATGATATAAGGAAATAAATAATAACTTTATTTTTTCCTCTAGGGTATATTTCCTTCAGGTGTGTCGGCCTGAGGAGATGCGCGGCGCTGCGGCCATCATGGTGGACGCGGAGGCGACCGACGTGGAAAGCTCGGCTGCGCGGCTGCGGTTTGCGGCAAGCGCACGGACACGGCGACGCGCGACGAGTCCAGGCGTGGTGGTAGCATGCAACTTCAGCGTCAGTCGATGCGGCAATCGCGGCCCGGGCGCGGTGAACAGACCGCGGGCGGTGGCGTCCGATGAAGGCGATCAAGACGACGGCGACGACGATGAGCCGGGGCTCCTAGGCTGGCCTTGCGGCGACGCCGTGGTTTAGGGGATGAGTTTTGGCAAATAAGCCATGGCAGGCATGTCCAGTGCGCGTGTGTGCACGCGCTGGGCGTGTCGGGCGCTGGTTGTGGCCGCGCCAGGATCGTGGCATGCGTGCATGCGTGTGTATCTGGCCATTGTCTGACCATGGTCCGACTAGTGTCCAGGCTGGGCATAGTCTGGTGTGTATCCGACTAGTGTACGGGATGCGTGTGTGCGTGCGTAGAGTAGGGTAGGGGCACGCGTGTGTGTGTGCATGCGTGGCGCCGGGTCCTGGTGAAGCTGTTGGCGGTCGAGGCGGAGTGACCGCGCAGGTCTGTTGCGGGCTCAGCGTAGCGAGCGCGTGCGGGAGCGCGTCGTGGGTGTGCATGGAGCGTGCCGGACCAGGCGGGGTAGTGGGTAGTGGTGTGCGGGTAGTGGTCCAGCGCTGGCCCGGATATAAGGTCGCCGCGGTGATCGTTGTAACAGTGTGGTGTCGAGTTAGAGCTCGGAAAATTTACCGTTCGTGCGGCGGGCCTTCATGCGCGGGAAACGACGTGTCCGCCGTGTTCTCCCTCCTTCTTTCTCTGATCGTTCAAGGGAAAGTACCGGGAGAGAGAGGGTTTAGGTAGACGAGGGAGAGCTAGGGTAGACACCAACAGGACCCACCACACCAGACGCACGCTTATCAAGGCAGAGCCACCATCCCCAACGCGTTCTTCTCCTACAAGCTCACACCACCTGACGCCGCGCTAAACAGTGCGATTCACTGAGCTCCCTCCCTTTCCTCGACGGATAAACTACCGCCTCGCGACTTCGCCTCGAGAGACCAATGGCCACGCACGCGACGCAACGCCCTGGCGTCTTCAAACTCCTCTCTGCCGTCCTTCTCACGGTTGCGGTACAGCCAGCGGCGGCGACGCTGCACCAGGTGGACTACCTGGCGCTGCAGGCCGTTCGGCGCGAGCTCACCGACCTGTCGAACTCCGCTTCTTCGCCAGTGGGACTTCACCGAGACCCTGGGGCTTCGCGGGTCTCCTGCTCCGGCGATGGCGGGTCGTCCACGCTGGCCCTAGGGGACCCAGCGGCGGCCAAGATCGGGCCTCTCGGCGCATTCTCCTCTCGGCGCTTCGCTGTCTCTCAGCTCAGCTCGCTCTCGCTCGTCCCCGGTCGCGTTTCCGGGGGGTTATCCTCCGCCGTCGCGGCGCTCCCGTCGCGGCGGGAGGAGGGGGTAATAAGGAAGGAAAGGTTTAAGGCTTTGGGGTTTAGTGGGTAATGATGGTGTCATAGCTCATGACACAGGTGAATAACCATTTTTGGTGCACTAGTGTGTAAATATTTTCTGTTTTGTGATCTTGCTTTAGATATACGGCCGTAATATTGTCAGGGGTACACGTGTAAGGTGGATCTGGTTTGTTTCAGTGTCAGCGATTGCGATTTATATAGAGAAGGGAAACTTGGTGCAAAGAAATGTTGGGCTCTCTGCTATGTTATCTCTAATGAAATGACCACCGATTTGTTGCTCAATGGTTCGAATTGTTATGAAGTGCATCTCGTATTGACTCCTCCTCCTTATCTACTGTAAATATAAGATGAAAAACGTCTTTCATTTCGATACAGAGGGATTATTATTCTGCATGCAGGACTGAAGAATAATTCAGCATAAACTTGGACATGGGGTGGTCTCGGATCCTAGTTGTGCAGGGCGGTTGGTAGTTTGGAAGTAGAAAAACGAAAAAAAACATAGTAGCTGTATTGTTCTGTAATTTGATGGCTTGGGTCGGAAACAGTACCAAAGCAAGCACATTCTCATGTGAACATTGTCTACACAAGAAGTTAAACAACAGCGCTCATCCCTTTTTCACTGGTTCTTCCCTCCTTTCTACTTTCCAAATTCACTTTGGGAACTCACGAGAATGATCCGCCGTTAACTGTCTCTCATCACCTTGGACTCTACTTGTCGATTTTGCTTTCTGTCTGTATGTGTGTGTGTGTTTTCAACCTTTGGACAAAGCTCCGAACAAAGTTACAGTATCTTTTCACTTTCTGCATCATGACCTCACTTTCTGCATCATGACCTCAAATCTTTTGTTTGCCCACAGAGCACTAGATGAGCAGAATGATGCTTGTATAGTTATGTACACAAGAAGTGTCAGCAGCCCTGTCAAGGTGGACCCGCAGGTCAGCGAGAACCAACGCGTTGCCACGGCTCTGCGCACGAACCGGGCCAGGCGGCCTAGCCCAAGGGTCATTGGGCCGGCCTGGGTAAACTGAAGCCCAGGCACGCAACTACTTGAGGAGCGATCAGGATCGAGCGAGGGCATCCCGTGGATCATGGCTGCGGCGGCTCGGCTTTTATCCCCTTCCTCCACCTCTCTGGCCACGAACCCTAGATATCCATTCTTGTAATCTCCTCTGTAATCGCTACCAAATCGAACCCTATGAGTGAAGTGTGCTAGTAATCGAGAGATCCACCTCCACCCTCACATCCAGTATCAGAGACCAGCCCTTTTTCCCCACCACGCTCCATTCTGGCGCAGCTAATCGAGACCAGAGGGTTGCGGCAAGCTCAAACTCACTTGCTCGCCATGGATCCGGCGATCGAAGCCTTCCTCGACCGGCTCGACAACACTCTCAAGGCCCAGAACAAGGCAATAGCAGAGATCCAGGCGTGCACGGCTAAGATCGACGATCTGGTCAAGTGGCGCCGCGATCTGGAGAAGCGCGTCTCCGATCTGGGGGACGCGGTGGCGGCGCTCCAGATGGCGCAGCCGCCGTGCAACAAGTCGAGTGACGAGCCTCCAGGGGCAATCCCGAAGCAAAGCCCTTCTGCGACGACGGGAGTCCTCACGGGGCCCGTTGGCGGCGCGGGCAGCGATCTGCAAGGGCCAGTCGGCCACGGCGTCTTCAACCTTCCATGGGGGAACATGGCGGCGTCCTTCCTGACGACGCCGCCACCCCCAGCATCAGGTCCGTCCTCCTCTTTGACAGCACCCTTGTCGCTGTTTGCACATGCTAGTCAGCTATTGTCAGGGCTGGGGCTGTCCCATCCATCCATCGCGTTTCCACAGTACACAGGGGACAACCCGAACCTGTGGAAAACAATGTGCGAGCAGTACTTCAACATGTTTGGCATCTTACTTTCTTTTTGGGTACCCATGGCGGCTCTGAATTTCTCAGGGTCAGCCGCTGTGTGGCTGCAGTCCATACAGAAGAGGCTAGCAGATTTTGACTAGGAAGCATTTACATCTTTCCTTCGCACTCGTTTTGGGCTCGATCGGCATCAGACGCTGATCAGACAGTTCTACACTATCCGCCTAACTTCTTCAGTAGCGCATTACATCGAGCAGTTTGAATTAATCATTAATCACTTGGCATCATATTCTGACACGATCCATCCTTTCTATTTCTTAACGCGATTTGTCGAGGGATTGAGGAAGAATATGCAGGCGGTGGTGCTCGTGCAACGCCCACCGGACCTGGATACGGCGTGCGCACTCGCTCTACTTCAGGAAGAGGTGGCTGAGGGCGTGTTTGGCAGTCTTCCACGCCCACCGGAGCCGACCCAGCGAGGTGGCTCGCCACTGCCGCTGCCTCCTCCACCGGTACGCGCAGTGCCTCCAGCGCCAGCGGTCGATCGCCACGGCACGGACGCAGCCCGCGCGGACTCCTCCAATCTCAAGACACTCCGAGACTACCGTCGCGCCCAGGGTATGTCTTTCAAGTGCGGCGAGAGGTGGGGGCACGACCATGTGTGCCCCAGTACTGTGCAGCTACACGTCGTCGAAGAGCTGCTGGACATCTTAGGCCTCGACAGTTTGGTGGACACATAGTTGGGTCCTGATGAAGCAGCGCAAGACACAGCCATGACAATCTCAGTTTCGGCTGTTACAGGAGGGGTTTCAGCTAAAGCCTTTCAACTCAGAGCGTGGCTGCAAGGGCATGAGGTTCTCATGCTGGTAGATTCAGGAAGTTCTAATTCTTTTGTCGACGAGCATCTCGCAAGTCAGGTCTCAGGGGTTCAACCTCTCTCCAAACCCAGTCGCGTCAGAGTTCCAGATGGGGGTGAATTGTTCTGCAAGGAGGTAGCCACACAATGCGCATGTTTTGCACAGTGGCATGAGTTTTATACGGATTTGAAGGTGTTGGCCCTGGGCACATACGATGTCATCCTGGGCATGGATTGGCTGGAGGAACACAACCCAATGCAAGTTGACTGGCGCGCTCGTTTCATTGAAATACCAACACCAGCGGGTCTGTTGCGTCTCGTGGGGCACGACGCAGCGTCAACAAGTTGCCAGTCCATCAACAGCTTGCAGCTGCAAAACTTGTGCAACAAAGGATCTGTCTCGCATATCATACATCTTTGTGTGCTAGCACCTCCGACTGAGATCTTGGAATAGACACTAGATTGCATCCAGGAAATATTGGATCAATTCCCAGACATATTTGAAGAACCAAAGGGGCTCCCGCCAAGAAGGGCATGTGACCATCGTATTCCGCTCATTCTAGGAGCACGACTAGTTAACGTCAGGCAGTATCGATACAAACCTGAGCAGAAAACTGAGATTGAAGCTCAAGTCGAAGCATTGTTGAAATCAGGAGTGATTCGGTGTAGTGACAGCCCCTTTTCATCCCCGGTTATCCTGGTAAAGAAGAAGGATGGCACCTGGCGTCTCTGCATCGATTACAGGCAGTTAAATGCGATCACAGTGGTCGACAAATTTCCAGTGCCAATAATTGAAGAACTCCTCGATGAGCTCCATGGAGCAGTGTGGTTCTCCAAGCTAGATTTGCGTGCGGGGTATCACCAGATCAGACTAGCTCCAGGCGAAGAGCACAAAACAGCTTTCTCAACACACTAGGGCCATTTTGAGTTCAAGGTCTTGTCCTTTGGGCTCGCAAGGGCTCCTTTCACGTTCATTGAAGGGCTGACCAAGACTCTCAAGCCGGTGATGCGCGTCTGTGTGCTCTGTTTCTTCGATGACATCTTGATCTTTAGCGCCACTCTGGAAGAACACAAGTGTCACGTGCGACAAGTGTTGGAGCTATTGCGCAAAGATCACTGGAAAGTTAAGCTCAGCAAGTGCGCTTTTGGTCAGAGCAAAATTGCTTACCTGAGGCATGTCATCAGCGCGCAAGGTGTGTCAACTGACCCCACCAAGATAGCTGCGGTAGCAAACTGGACCTCCTCTCAAAATGTCAAGGAAGTCAGGAGCTTCTTGGGACTTGCGGGCTACTATCGTTGTTTCGTGCGAAATTTTGGATTGATTGCGCGGCCACTTTTTAACTTGTTGAAGAAGAACGTCCCCTTCCTTTGGACATCAACCACAGAAACTACTTTTCAAGTTCTCAAGCAACAACTTATCACAGCTCCGGTTCTGGCCCTGCCAAACTTTGATCAACCATTCACAGTTGAGA
Organism: Aegilops longissima; assembly: GCA_021605205.1. Lineage (NCBI taxonomy): Eukaryota > Viridiplantae > Streptophyta > Magnoliopsida > Poales > Poaceae > Aegilops > Aegilops longissima. The sequence goes on from CM038679.1 coordinate 163,921,201, forward strand.
CCGATGCATGCGACCATGGCATAGGGGCAATTCTACAGCAACAGGGACATCCAATAGCATTCATGAGCAAGGATCTGAGCCCACGTTATGAGAAAGAATACCTGGCAATTATAATTGCCGTGGAAAAGTGGCGTCCATATCTGCAACACTCGGAGTTTGTCATCTTCACAGACCAAAAGAGCCTCACACATCTAGAGGAACATCGTCTCAACACACCGTGGCAGCACAAGGCTTTCACCAAACTGCTGGGACTCAGGTATTGTATCAAGTACAAGAGGGGAACAGAGAACAACGGCGCCGATGCTCTCTCACGTGCAAACCCAGCGGAAACTCTGTTCATGGTCACATCGTGCCAACCCGGCTGGCTGGAGGATGTCGTCAATAGTTAAAACAACAACCCCCATGCTATGAAACTTCTGGAACAACTAGCGATTCGTGAGGATGCCAAAGGTCAATTCTCCCTTCAACAAGGTATCATCAGATTCCGAGGAAGAATTTGGCTTGGAGGGGGTACACAAATACAGCAAAGAATCATCCAAGCATTCCATGACAGCCCACTAGGTGGCCACTCCGGGTTTCCAGTAACTTACAGGAGCATTCGACGCCTTTTCGCTTGGCCTAAGAGGAAGATTCAAATCAAACACTATGTGCAGTGTTGGTCAGTGTGTCAGCAAGCCAAGCCGGACAGAGCGGCGTCACCTGGTCTCCTATTGCCTCTACCAATCCCTTCCAAACCATGGGACATAATTACAATGGACTTTGTGGAAGGCCTTCCCCAAACGAGCCGGTTCAACTGCTTGATGGTGATTGTCGACAAGAGGACCAAGTTTAGCTACTTCTTGCCATTGGCGCACCCTTACGCTGCAGCATCAGTCGCGCAGCTCTTCATTCAGCAAGTCTATAGGGTGCATGGCCTACCAGGAGCAATTGTATCGGATCGAGATCCTGTGTTCACCAGTCACTTCTGGCAGGAATTGTTCAAGGCAGCGGGCACCCAACTCAGACTAAGCAAAGCCAATCACTCGCAAACAGACGGTCAGACGGAGAGTGTCAACCAATGCGTCGAAACTTTTCTGCGCTGTTTCACGCAAGCATGCCCAAGACGGTGGAGTTTCTGGATCCCGTTAGCTCAGTTCTGGTATAACAACTCTCACCACTCAGCTATAGGCATGACACCTTTCAAGGCAATGTTCGGGTACGAACCAAGGCATTGGGGGATCACAGCAGACAATACCTGCTCCGTGCCAGCTCTCGAAGCATGGATCGAGGAATGAGACACAGTCCAGGAATTGCTACAGCAACATCTGAACAGGGCGAGGCAACTGATGAAGAATCAAGCAGAGAAGAAAAGATCATTCCGGACTTTTGACGTTGGTGATGAAGTGTACCTGAAGCTACAGCCATACATCCAAACTTCCGTCGCGCCAAGAGCCAACCACAAGTTGGCATACAAATACTACGGCCCTTTCTCGATCATCGCCAAGATCAACGACGTCGCTTACAAGCTCCAACTGCCTCAGCAAGCAACGATTGACCCAGTCTTCCACGTCTCGTTGCTGCGGTGCGTGCTGAACTCGGGTACGCCTGTCGAAACTCACCTTCCTCATTGTTCTGACGAGCTAGCAGTTCCTATGGCAGTCCTCCAGTCGCGTTGGAAACAGGAGAAGGGCAAGATGCGAGAGCAAGGTCTCGTACGTTGGTCCAATTCCAATGTACTGGGCGACACTTGGGAAGACAAGGCGGGGCTCAAGGAACGTTTTCCGTTGGCTGAGGCTTGGGGACAAGCCTCGACTCAAGAAGAGGGGGATGTCAGCAGCCATGTCAAGGCAGACCCGCAGGTCAGCGAGAACCAACGCGTCGCCACGGCTCACAAGCGCGAACCAGGCCAAAGCGCCCAACCTAAGAGTCATTGGGCGGCACAGGTAAGCTGAAGCCGAACACGCAACTACTAGAGGAGCGATCAGGATCGAGCGTGGGCATCCAGTGGATCACGGCTGCGGCGGCTCGGCTTTTATCCCCTTCCTCCTCCTCTCTGGCCACGAACCCTAGATATCCATTTTTGTAATCTCCTCTGTAATCGCTACCAAATCGAACCCTGTGAGTGAAGCGTGCTAGTAAACAAGAGATCGACCTCCACCCTCACAAGAAGGCAGCAATTATGCATGTCTTGGCATGATTGTTCTGAATAATCATCAAGGTGTACTTACTTTCTAAAGTAGTACCAAACACGTATCTGCATGCACCATCTTCTTCTTCTTCTTCCATGACCAAGTCTGTGGAACCATCCATGCATGCCTGTTAATATCTGGCATGTAATTAGATGATGGATTAATCAAATGATGTTCCTCTTGCTAATAACATACGCACGCGCTGGGGTTCAGCTGCAGAGAGTGGCAGTCAGCTAGGTGAGTGGAGTGGCAGTGCCATCTTTAGCCCTGCATGTCTTGGCGTTGCCGATATGCATGGCTGGAAAGGAACACTGGACTGGAGTGGACTGAACTGAGAGGAACACCGCGGTGGTGCTTGTTCGGTTTCGCTTGGGTTTTTGCTCCTAGTGATGTATGTGGAGTTGAGGCAGAGTCAGCGAGGACCAGCCGAGCAGGGCCACGGTCATTGGCTTGTCTCTGTACGTGTGTGATGTGTGTGGGGAAGGAGTAAGGAAGAGACAAGGGAGAACATAATTTGCAGGTGGATGCAAACACAACCCAGACAATGGGATTGTCCTGCTCGCTGAAATCCACCCACACACTCCACTCGCAGAAAACAAATTCCACTCACGCAGTGGCGGAGCTTGAATGCCCATTGCTGGGTGGGCTAAATGAAAAGAAATGGCCTGTTACATGGGCCACTCACGTAAATAGCAGCACTAGTGTTAGGGGCCCCTATTTCTAGCTTCACGCGACACAGAGGGAACTGTCGCTCAAGTGTGGCGCGAGTTGGGCAGGCCCAGCGGCGCGAGAACTACAACGTCATTTTTTCTTCTTCACATTTTCTGTTTTTATATTTTATTTATTTTACTTTTATTTATATCTCCCAATATTCAAAATAAATATATTAAAAAATCACTCTTCATAAAACATTGTAAAAATGTTGACCAAGTATTTAGAAATATTAAACGTGTATAGAGAAAATGTATACAAAAAATTTGATCACGTATCAAAAATGTTAATTAAGGGCTTGAAAAATGTTGGACAAGTATTTAAAAATGTTAATCAAGCATTTAGAAACTTTTGAACGTGTATACAAAAATATTTACCATGTATTAAAAAATGATGAAAAATTGATAGTGTATGTAAAAATTTTAATTGGGAATTTGAAAAATGCATAACAAGTATTCAAACGAATTAATCAAGCATTTGAAAAATGCTAAATGTGTATAGTTTTTTTGACCTTGCATTAAAAAATGATGGAAAATTTTGATCATTTATATACAAGTGTTAAACAATCATTAGAAAAAGTTTATAATTGTGTATAGAAAAATGTTGACCATGTATTAAAAATGTTAATCTTGTATTTGAAAATGTTAAAATATGTATAGAAAAAGTGTTTACTATGTATTTGAAAATGCTAAATTTGTACTTGGAAGAATGTTAAACATGTATTAGAAAAATGTTCTTGACATATACAAGAAATATAGAATGAAAACCAAAAGAAACAAGGACAAGACAAATAATGAAAACCAAAAAGAAACAAAATAAACCAAGGGAAAATAGAATGAAAAATAAAACTAAAGAAAAATGCAAAATGAATGAATTAAAATAGTGAAAATCGATAAAGAAACAAAAAATATTTGAAAACCAAGAAAGAAACAAAATAAACCAAAGGATGAAAAATGAAAATGTGTAAGAAAAGAAAACCCGATAAAACAATATAAGCAATAAAGTAAAACAGAAAGAAAACCGAAAGGGAAAAAAAAAATGGAGAAGAAATAAGGAAATAAAAAAGGAAAAAAAGGACAAAAACCAATAAAAATTTAGAAAAAATTAAAGAAAACCGGTCCTTTTCCTTCTAGTAGGTCGCGCCCTCCTTAGTTAACACAAACTTGATGTTGACTCAGTGGCTAAGTCCTCCTTTGGTTCACATGATTTCTATTGGAATTTTGGAGGATAAGATTTTTGTAGGAAAATATCCTTTGGAGGCCTTTGGTTTAAAGGAATGAAATCCTATTCCAATACAGTACTTCTTCCTTCCCTTGACGTTTCACAGGAAAAGAAAAAAGAGGTCAGATCTCTTGCAAAACTTTCTTGGCGAGAACGACGCGCGCGTCCACAGCTGTTTCCTCACTCGCTGCTACTTGTGATAGGGGTTGCAATTTCCCCGAAGAGGAAGGGTGATGTAGTATAGTAGCAGATAGTATTTCCCTCAGTTAAGAACTAATGTTTATCGAACTAGTAGGAGACTCAGCTAAATGAACATCAACAGTACCTGCACACACATGATACGTCTCCAACGTATCTATATTTTTTGATTGTTTCATGCTATTATATTATCAACGTTGGATGCTTTATATGCATTTTTGGGAACTCCTATTAACTCAGTCCCTAGTGCCAGTTGTTGTTTTCTACTTGTTTTTGGTTTTTCAGAAAATCAGTACCAAACGGAGTCCAGATGCTACGAAACTTTTTAATGATTTTTTTCTGGATATCAGAGACCCTAGATGCTTTTGGAGGAGACCATATGCGAAGCGAGGAGACGGCAAGGCAATAGGGTGTGCCCTCGGTGTGGGGGTAGGGCGTCATGTTACCTTGTGGGCCCCACGTGGCTCTGTCTGATCAAATTCCACTTCTATAAATTATAAAATATTGGGAAAGCCACAGAGAGCCACCTGAAACACTTTTTTCGTCGCCGCAAGCTTCTGTTCTTTCGTGATCCCATCTAGAGGCCTTTTTCGGTATTCTGCCAGAGGGGAAATCGACCACGGAGGGCTTCTACATCATCATTGCTGCCTTCCGATGATGGATGAGTAGTTCACCACAGACCCACAGGTCCATAGCTAGTAGCTAGATGGCTTCTTCTCTCTCTTTGATCATTAATACAATGTTCTCCCCGATCTTCCTGGAGTTCTATTCGATATAATCTTATTTACGGTGTGTTTGTTGGGATCCGATGAATTTTATGATCAGATTATTCATTGAAAGTAATTGAGTTTTTTTCGAACTTGATTATGCATGATTCTTGTAGCTTTGTATTTCTCTCCGATCTAACCATTTGGTTTGGCCAACTAGATTGATTTATTTTCGGCGGGAGAGGTGGTTTGTGCTGGCTTCAATTTTGCGGTGTCCTCACCCAGTGATAGTAGCGAGGCACGTATTGTATTGTTGCCATTAAGGGTAAAACTACGGGGTTTAATCATATTGTGTGACGCCCGGATAATTAAGCTACAGTAATTCTCTGCTAATGATGCCACGTCACTTTGATTACTATCGCTAATCTCGTGTTAGTTCGAAACCAATTTAAATTCAATTCAAAATCGAGCAAACAATAAAAGTTTTCAAACATTAAAATAAAAATATTCGGTTAGTGCCAAATATTACATAGGTAATTGTTGTGAAGAAAACACATATTTAGAAAATGCTAAGATGCCTTAAATTAAATAAAATAGAAAAGGGAAATAAATAAAAGAAAAGAAAATATAAAAACAGAAAACAAAACAAAAAGAAGTAGAAGAACCCCTCTCATTGGGCCACGGCCCAAGAGCCATCGAGCCGCCAAAGCCGCCCAGCCGCACCCCACCCCCTCCTCCATGTCCCCACCAGGGGAAACCCTAACAACCCACCTCACTCCCCCACTCCCCACAACTCTCCCCTCCCGATTCAGATCTGGATCGGGAAACCAGATCAAACGCCGCCGTCGCCGCCTGCTCGTGCTCGAGCCAGCGCCGCCCGGCGACCCTCATGGTGGATTTGAGCCACCACGGCGAACCCCCTCCCTCGCGCCCGTGCCACGACCTCTTCCTCACGGACCCGCCACGCCCGTCGCCTCGTCCTCCTCGTCTCCTCCTCGCCCGACGACGCGTCCCCATCCTCCTCCCCAACGGCTCCATCAAGCCTCGCCGCCCCCTTCTCACGATTTAACGTGAGCACCTCCCCATGCTCCCTCTCTCTCCCCCCCCTCCCCCCCGTGGTCACCGCACTCACACGCGTGCCCAGGCGCGCTCCCGCATCACGGCCAGCCGCGCGCCTCGTTCCCCCACGCCGCTTCGCGACCACCACCGCCCCGCGCCGTCCCACTGCAGTTTGCCGGACCCGCCGCTTGCCTTCGCCCCGCTTCCAGTTGCCCGCTGCGGCTCCTCATGCGCGCACGTCGACCCGCTCGCCATCTCTACTGGAGACCGCCCGTGGCGAGCCCGCCGGCCACCGCGACCATCTACGCCGGCCTCCAGCTCCAGTCCCACCCCTCCGCCGCTTCCCCTGGCCGGCGTCATGGGCACCGATGGCAGTGCAGATGGCCTCGCCCGAACCAACGCTTGGCTGCGCCCTAATCGGGCGCAGCAAGCGTTACCAACAACACCGTCGCCCACCCAATAGGCCCATAGCAAACGCCCACCCCCACAAAACGTTTAATAAAAAGAGGTTTAAAAAAAATAACTAATAATAAAATACATATTAATTAATTAATTAATTAACTTAATTAATCCTGATTAGATTAGCCTAAGTAACTAGTTAACCTAATCACTTTAATTAAATTAACTAATCCTGTTTAGTTAACTAAGTCAATGACTAGTGGGACCCACACGTCAGCTTGACCCAGTCAACACCTCTGTTGACTAATGATGTCATGCTGACGTCATACTGATGCAGTAATTCCATTTTCGGATTAAATTAATAATAATAATTTATAAATTGATTTAAATCTTTAAAAAAATGTAAAATAAAACGTAACTCGGATGGAAAAACTTTGTACATGAAAGTTGCTCAGAACGACGAGACGAATCCGGATACGCAGCCCGTTCGTCCGCCACACATCCCTAGCTTAGCAAACCTGCAACTTTTCCCCTCCGGTTCATCTGTCCGAAAACGCGAAACACCGGGAATACTTTCCCGGATGTTTTCCCCCTTCGCCGGTATCACCTACTACCGCGTTAGGGCACACCTAGCACCGCTCATTGTCACGTCACGCATCGTCATGCTTATGTTTGCATTGTATTTATTGTTTCTTCCCCCTCTTCTGTCTGGTAGACTACGAGACCGACGCTGCTGCCGATCCGTTCGACTACGGAGTTGACGACCCCTCTCTCTTGCCAGAGCAACCAGGCAAGCCCCCCCCCCCTTGATCACCAGATATCGCCTATTCTTCTTTATACTGCTTGCATTGGAGTAGTGTAGCATGTTACTGCTTTCAGTTAATCCTATACTGCTACATAGCCTGTCCTTGCTACTACTGTTGTTACCTTTACCTCCTATCCAACTGCTAGTGTTCCATCAGTGGCCCTACATTCTTGTCCGTCTGCCATGCTATACTACTGGGCTGTGATCACTTCGGGAGGTGATCACGGGCATATACTATATACTTTACACTATTACATTACCTGTGACACTGCTTAGGAGATGGGGGTGAAAGGACAGTGGCTCCATCCCGTAGAGGTGGGCCCAGGTTCCCACGGCCCCGATCGTTACTTGTGGCGGAGCGACAGGGCAGGTTGAGACCACCTAGGAGAGAGGTGGGCCTGGCCCTGTTCGGCGTTCGCGAATACTTAACACGCTTAACGAGATCTTGGTATTTGATCTGAGTCCGCCATCCGGTCTATACGCACTAACCAACTACGTGGGAAAGTTATGAGCACTCGGCGTCGTGGTATCACCGGCACTTCGTGGCGTCGAGAATCGGCGGCGCGCGCCGGATTGGAACGTAAGCCTGCTCTTGTATTAAGGGGCTAGTTCGCTTCGGCCGCCCTACGAAGCGTCAGGTGTGCTATGGGCGATGGGCCCAGACCCTGTCGTTTAGGTTTAGACCGACGTCTTGACCTCTCTGTTGTGCCTAGGTGGGGCTTCGACGTGTTGATCTTCCGCGGCCGGGCATGACCCAGAAAAGTGTGTCCGCCAAATGGGATCAAGCGTGTTGGGTTATGTGGTGCACCCTGCAGGAAGTTAATCTATTGAATAGTCGTGATCTTCGGTAATAGGACGACTTGGAGTTGTACCTTGACCTTATGACAACTAGAGCGGGATACTTAATAAAACACACCCTTCCAAGTGCGGATATAACCCGGTGATCGCTCTCTAACGAGGCAATGAGGAGGGATCACCGGTAGGATTATGCTATGCGATGCTACTTGGAGGTCTTGATCTACTCTCTTCTACATGTTTGCTAGACGAAGGCTGCCGAGCGTAGTCTTTGACAGATTAGCTATCCCCTCTTATTACGGCATTACGTAGTTCACCATCGATATGGCCCTTTACACATATACCCATGCATATGTAGTGTAGCTCCTTGCTTGCAGTACTTTGGATGAGTACTCACGGTTGCTTTTCTCCTCTTTTCCCCTTCCCTTCTACCTGGTTGCCGCAACCAGATGTCGGAACCAGGGCCAGACGCCATCGTGAGCGGCGACTCCTACTACGCTGGAGGTGCCTCTCATTACGTGTAGCCCGCTAACCACGACCACCGGAGTAGTTTAGGAGGATCCTGCAGGAGGCCTGCGCCTCTTCGATCTGTATCCCAGCTTTGTGCTAGCCTTCTTAAGGAAAATTTGTTTAACTTATATCTGTACTCAGATATTGTTGCTTCCGCTGACTCGTCTATGATCGAGCACTTGTATTCAAGCCCTCGAGGCCCCTGGCTTGTGTTATGATGCTTGTATGACTTATTTTATTTTTAGAGTTGTGTTTTGATATCTTCCCGTGAGTCCCTGATCTTGATTGTACACGTTTGCGTGTATGATTAGTGTACGATTGAATCAGGGGCGTCACAAGTTGGTATTAGAGCCGACTGCCTGTAGGAATCCCCCTTTCCAACTCCTTGGCCGAAGTCGGGTCTAGACATTACAAAACTTTTACTAACATGGCTGTGTGTCTTACGGGCTCACGTCGCCATTTGGGTGGTATTAGGATCGTTTATTCCTCAACCTATACTCTGGGACTCTGACATCTCTTCTATTCGGGTTAAATGATTTTGCTAAAAACAAAAGTAACTCTAGGTTCTCGATAATACTTTCTCCCGGAGAGCCCCTTCAGTCCAGATGATGGCGGCTGCACGTAAGATTTCAAGATACTCTCGATTTTCTCTCGAAACCTTGTGCCCGTTGCTTTTGCAATTCCTTCCAATCAAATATCCCTATGGATAAATACTTACACTGTCGTGCTTACTTTTATTCCCAGTCGATCTTGTTATTACAAGATACCCCGAGAATATTTTGTGCCTACTACCTTGCAGTTCTTTGCCACCTGAATACCCCTAAGAATAATTTCTCGCACTTTCCGAGTATCCGCTCATCCCCGGTTGTTCAGGTGTTTCACAAAAGTCTTTGAAATACTATTCAATCCTCCGAAAATCCTTAGCAGCTTTATTGTTCTGCAAAATACTTGTCTACTTGCATTATGGATGCTTCCCATATATCTGGCAATATTCACTAGTATCTTTTGACACCGTCATTTTGATCCTATTTGATTCAACACGTGTGCGAATGCACACAATCATCTATCAACCCTTCTAAATTATCTTTCCGGCTCAGACATCATTCTTGAACACGAGCTAGTTCTCGACCAAACTATTGGTCGTCAATTGTGACTCTGGTCTATCCAACTTATCCATCCTTGATCAGAGCGACTGCTTCTGATCCTTTGTTTTGGAAATCGTAATTCCTTTGTTATCTAAGCATCGAATTATTCAGATGTTCTATAATATGATGCCCGTGCATTCTTCTTCCTCTGGTTGAGTATCGATGCTCACATCAGATCCCTTGTGGACCATCGGTTCCTTTGTTGGATTTTATTTGACAGTGTCCTCATATTGAATAACCTTGAGAGCCTTTCCATGGGTATATAATGCCTTTTGTAAATTGTATCATCTGCTTTTGAACAATGCTCTACTTTCGAGCTTGTATTATTTATCCCGAAGTTTGTGGTATATGTTCCAAGATGCCCTGATGGGTTGAACCTATGCCTTCCTTAATATGTGTGACTTCGGAAGTTTTCACGGGTCATACTCATCTGGTATTTCATCATGTAAAACTTTCAACACTAATGCCATTATTGAAACGAGAAGTGAATGTAAGGTTATGCTTTGGAGAAGTGGGAGTTGACCTTGAACTTTGTGTTCATGCCCATGGACCTGAGGTGGAACTTATCATGGAAGCTTCTTGTAGTAATAATAATCCCCTTGTTATAACTTCTTCTCTTATCTATGCTTGGTCTTTTGCGACCGTGGTTTCGACCATATTGTTCTTCCTTGATCCCATTTCTTGGAAAAGTTTAAGTGCTTGCCTTCTGCAAATGATTTCACTTGTCCATCTACCCTTGAGTATACCCTCTGGTACCGCGAGAATATCATGAAACTACATAACTTCTTATGGGTTCTTCATCAACTGTTATTTCTCACCGATTCCAATTTTCCTGGGTTCTGGGTTGTCGTCAACCGAGAACACTGATAAGTGGATCAGTTCCGCACTTTGATTCGATAACTCTAAGTATTCTTCATTGCTTATGAGTTTATTAATCCTTCAAGTCATTGCTAGCCTGATCGGCTATATCATTATTGTGCAACTTTTTAACTGTGCTACCTTGCCCCTCTTTCCGGAGCACAGATTTAGATGGTAAGCTAATCTTCCGTGATCTTCCTCATCATATCATTTCTCCTTGAACATACTTGATTTTGAGTTTGTGTCGTACCCATGGTTCCAATAACCTTTCGCTTCATCATTCCTTTGACTCGATGTCGTCGTTGATTGATTACATCTTCATGAAATCTCTCGACAAATGTGTCGAGATCATCATCAACTTTATGAGCTCTTCCAGGATATCAACCGGATTCATGAAGAGAAGTACCATCCTTGCCCTCGATGAGTCGTGTTATCATCAGCCACTTTATTGCCTTCCCTCCGACACAAACTTGTTCGTGTTTTATGTTATACCTTGAGTTCATTGCTAACCAGCATTCTTCTTCTTTACATTGGAGTATTACCATCTTTTATGTCAAAATTGTTGTGAGGATTTCACCACCTCTAAGAAATTCTTGTTACAGTGATGCTTCTCGCCATCACCATTCTTTCCTTGGCCCCCGTGTTGAGTGGACCCTATTGTTTTGAGGTGAATGGCCGATAGTTTCGTTATCGAATCACCATTGTAACTTTGAACGTCCTACTTGGTCCATATTTCCAGGTGCACTTTTGTTCAATATTTAATTGCGGAAATCCATCCTTAGGAAATCTTGATGAATTGTCGCTGAGTTCATCAGCCACGTCCTCATCCTCTCCTTGGTTTAATGATGAACTTTTGTTTTGGAACTTGCTTCTATAGTTCATTTCCCGAAAATCTTACATGGCCATCTCGTCAATTTGTGTTGCATCTTTTCCTCTTAGGCATCCTGAGTCTAAGTTATCCTGACACCGATTAGATCTGAACCTTGGTCAGATATGATGGTTGGAACATATTTTCAAGAGTTATAACATTTGTCCCTATATGCACCGGTAAGGTGATGTCATGCCTAGCACGCTTGACCAAAGGACCTATTGTTATAGTTTCCTTTTTAACAAGGTTAATCATTTTTCCGTGAGGAAAATAAATGCCTTGTTTAATAAGTTTATCTTTATGGATCCTTTGTGTATCCAAAGTCTGATTGTTGCTTGAAGACCATGTCATGCTATCCCGAAGCATGCCTGTGGTACTCCGATTTTCAATAAGACCATTTGAAGCATAATGCTAAATTCCCCTTATCAAACTTATCCAAACACCGTTGTTTGGGTAATGTCATGAAATTTCTCTCCTCTTATCTAAAGGGTTTTCTACTTTATATCCTGTCTTGGATATCATCCTCTGCTTGACTTTGGGAAGGATATACCCCTTATATACGTGTTTAAGCACATTTTCCTTCCCGTTGTTTTGTTCAAACTTTATTGTAATCTACTTAACCGAGCAGTGGTAATTCCCTGCTTAGGTAAACACCTCGGTGTACCATCCTGTCTGGTGTAACCCTGTTTCTACTGTTGATGACTTCCGGTAACCGCCGATGGATGAGAACTTTGCCTATTGGTCTGCCTCGTTCAACGAGCAGGAAAATGGTTCTCTTCGTCCCTCGCCCTTGGTATCGATGTTGTTGTCGACATAACTGATAGGCTATCCTCTGACATGTCTTGCTTACATGATCGTGCGAGACATTACCGCCCTTCCTACTTTTAACCCACATGGTGGGCCCATAACCCACAGTTCCACCAGGATCGAAACCTAACTCTCCTGTACACCCCGGGTTTCCAAAGTTATTCCTCACGCTTGACTTCTTATGTAACACCCGGGCCACCTGCCAAGTGATCTATTCGGGTATCAGACGCAATACCTATTCTCGTTGCCCTGACACCCTTTCACCTTCTGATTAGGCATCGAACGATTGCCTATCCGTTTGAAACTTCTCATGGTACCCTCTTACTTTTCTCTCGATATCTTCTTAAGTTTCAAATCGGGAGATACTTATGCTTCTTCCCTGAGTTAACCGTCTAAGGCTCGATCTTGTTAGAATCCTTCCATATAGAGTTTTTCCTTCTTACCCTTTCGTAAGTACGGTGAAGATCCTGAAGGAAGGACGACAAACTTCATCAAGATGACCTGAAGCAGAAAAATGAAGACATCAATGTAATGGATCGACCACTTCGAGAAGAGCAACCAACAACGAGAAAATTCGTTAGAAATCCGTAACCAGATCTTTCCCCCTTACTCCCCCTCTTAAATCTCGGGACGAGATTTCTTGTAGTGGAGGAGAATTGTGACGCCCGGATAATTAAGCTACAGTAATTCTCTGCTAATGATGCCACGTCACTTCGATTACTATCGCTAACCTTGTGTTAGTTCGAAACCGATTTATATTCAATTCAAAATCGAGCAAACAATAAAAGTTTTCAAACATTAAAATAAAAACGATCGGTTAGTGCCAAATATTACATAGGTAATTGTTGTGAAGAATACACATATTTAGAAAATGCTAAGATGCCTTAAATTAAATAAAATAGAAAAGGGAAATAAAGAAAAGAAAAGAAAATATAAAAACAGAAAACAAAACAAAAAAGAAGAAGTAGAAGAACCCCCCCCCCACCGCTGGGCCACGGCCCAGCAGGCCATCGGGCTCCGTGGCATCGCCACCTTGGCTCCGTGCTCGAGCCCCGCGCCACCCGGTGACCCTACTGCGGTGGACGAGCCACCCGCCGGCGACGAACCCCCCTCCCTCGCGCCCGTGCCACGACCTCTTCCTCACCGGACCCCGCCACCGCCCGTCGCCTCGTCCTCCTCGTCTCCTCCTCGCCGACGACGCGTCCCCATCCTCCTCCCCAACGGCTCCATCAAGCCTCGCCGCCCCCCTTCTCACGACGAACGTGAGCACCTCCCCGTGCTCCCTCTCTACTCCCCCCCCCCGTGGTCACCACACTCATGCGCGTGCCCAAGCGCGCTCACCGCATCACGGCCAGCGCGCCGCCCCATTCCCCAGGTCGCCCGCTCACGACCACCACCGTCCCGGGCCGTCCCACTGCAGTTTGCCGGACCCGCCGCTTGCCTTCGCCCCGCTTCCAGTTGCCCACTGCGGCTCCTCGTGCATGCACGTCGCCCCGCTCGCCGTCTCTACTGGAGACCGCCCGTGGCGACCCCGCCGGCCACCATGACCATCTGCGCCGGCCTCCCGCTCCAGTCCCACCCCTCCGCCGCTTCCCCTGGCCGGCGTCATGGGCACCGACGGCAGTGCAGATGGCCTCGCCCGAACCAACGCTTGGGCTCGCCGCTAGTCGAGCGCGCCCGTTACCACCAACGCCCGTCGCCCGACCCGATAGGCCCATAGCAACGCCCCACACGTAACGTTTAATAAAAAAAGAGAGGTTTTTTTAAAAAATAACTAATAATAAAATACATATTAATTAATTAAATTAATTAACTTAATTAATCCTGATTAGATTAGCCTAAGTAACTAGTTAACCTAATCACTTTAATTAAATTAACGAATCCTGTTTAGTTAACTAAGTCAATGACTAGTGGGACCCACACGTCAGCTTGACCCAGTCAACACCTCTGTTGACTGCTGACGTCATGCTGACGTCATGCTGATGCAGTAATGCCATTTTCGGATTAAATTAATAATAATACTTTATAAATTGATTCAAATCTTTAAAAATCAATATAAAATAAACCGTAGCTCGGATGGAAAAACTTTGTACATGAAAGTTGCTCAGAACGACGAGACGAATCCGGATACGCAGCCCGTTCGTCCGCCACACATCCCTAGCTTAGCAAACCTGCAACTTTTCCCCTCCGGTTCATCTCCCGGATGTTTTCCCCCTTCGCCGGTATCACCTACTACCGCGTTAGGGCACACCTAGCACCGCTCATTGTCACGTCACGCATCATCATGCTTATGTTTGCATTGTATTTATTGTTTCTTCCCCCTCTTCTGTCCGGTAGACTACGAGACCGACGCTGCTGCTGCCCCGTTCGACTACGGAGTTGACGACCCCTCTCTCTTGCCAGAGCAACCAGGGAAGCCCCCCCCCCCTGATCACGGATATCGCCTATTCTTCTCTATACTGCTTGCATTAGAGTAGTGTAGCATATTCTTGCTCTCGATTAATCCTATCTTTGCTGCATAGCCTGTCCTTGCTACTACTGTTGTTACCTTTACCTGCTATCCTACTGCTTAGTATAAGATGCTAGTGTTCCATCAATGGCCCTACATTCTTTTCCGTCTGCCATGCTATACTAATGGGTTGTGATCACTTCGAGAGGTGATCACAGGCATATACTATATACTTTACACTATTACATTACTTGTGATACTGTTCGGAGATGGGGGCTGAAAGGACAGGTGGCAACATCCCGCTAGAGGTGGGCCTCGGTTCCCGACGGCCCCTGACTGTTACTTGTGGCGGAGCGACAGGGCAGGTTGAGACCACCTAGGAGAGAGGTGGGCCTGGCCCTGTTCGGCGTTCGCGGATACTTAACACGCTTAACAAGATCTTGGTATTTGATTTGAGTCTGGCCATCTGGTCTATACGCACTAACCAACTATGTGGGAAAGTTATGGGCACTCGATGTCGTGGTATCAGCCGAAGCACTTCGTGACGTCTGCGACTGAGCGGCGCGCGCCAGATTGGAACATAAGCTTGCTCTTGTATTAAGGGGGCTAGTTCTGCTTCCGGCCGCCCTCGCATAGCGTCTTGGTGTGCTATGGGCGATGGGCCCAGACCCTGTCGCTTAGGTTTAGACCGGCGTGCTGACCTCTCTGTTGTGCCTAGGTGGGGCTGCGATGTGTTGATCTTCCGTGGCCGGGCATGACCCAGAAAAGTGTGTCCGGCCAAATGGGATCAAGCGTGTTGGGTTATGTGGTGCACCCTACAGGAAGTTAATCTATTGAATAGCTGTGATCTTCGGTAACATGGCGACTTGGAGTTGTACCTTGACCTTATGACAACTAGAACTGGATACTTAATAAAACACACCCTTCCAAGTGCGGATATAACCCGGTGATCGCTCTCTAACAGAGGCAATGAGGAGGGATCGCGGGTAGGATTATGCTATGCGATGCTACTTGGAGGACTTGATCTACTCTCTTCTACATCTTTGCAAGGCGGAGGCTGCCAGATCCGTAGTCTTGACGAATAGCTATCCCCCTCTTATTCTGGCATTCTGCAGTTCAGTCCACCGATATGGCCCTTTACATATATACCCATGCATATGTAGTGTAGCTCCTTGCTTGCGAGTACTTTGGATGAGTACTCACTGTTGATTTTCTCCCTCTTTTCCCCTTCCCTTCTACCTGGTTGCCGCAACCAGATGTCGGAGCCCAGGAGCCAGACGCCACCGTCGACGATGACTCCTACTACGCTCGAGGTGCCTACTATTACGTGCAGCCCGCTGACGACGACCAGGAGTAGTTTAGGAGGTTCCCAGGCAGGAGGCCTGCGCCTCTTTCGATCTGTATCCCAGTTTGTGCTAGCCTTCTTAAGGCAAACTTGTTTAACTTATGTCTGTACTCAGATATTGTTGCTTCCGCTGACTCGTCTATGATCGAGCACTTGTATTCGAGCCCTCGAGGCCCCTGGCTTGTATTATGATGCTTGTATGACTTTTTTTATTTTTAGAGTTGTGTTTTGATATCTTCCCGTGAATCCCTGATCTTGATCATACACGTTTGCGTGTATGATTAGTGTACGATTGAATCGGGGGCATCACATATTGATTGTGTTTACTTTGTCTACACCTTGCCATCTTGCTTAAAGCGTTACTCTATTTGTCATGAACTTAATACCATAGATGCATGCTGGATAACGGTCGATTGGGGGAGTAATAGTAGTAGATGTTGGGTTGGAGTCGGTCTACTTGTCACGAACGTGATGCCTATATACATGATCATTGTCACAAATATGCGTTTTTCTATCAATTGCTGAACAGTAATTGTTCTCCCACGTATGCTATGTCTTCGAGAGAGAAGCCTCTAGTGAAACCTATGGCTCCTAGGTCTACTTTTACCATATCATTAAAACCAAAAATACTTTGCTACAATTTATTTACTTTTGTTTTTATCTATCTATCACTATTAGAATTAATTATTGCAAGTAATGACTTCAAGGGGATTGACAACCCTCTTGCCCGCGTTGGGTGCAAGTATTTGCTTTTGTGTGTGTAGGTACCGAAGACTGGAATTTGTGTGGTTCCGATATTGGTTCGATAACCTTGGTTCTCGCTGAGGGAATATTTATCTCTACTGTACTGCTTCACCCCTCCTCTTCGGTGAAAATCCGAAGCAGTTTACAAGTAGCAGGAAGAATTTCTGGTGCCGTTGTCGGGGAGACATCATCAAACTATTATCAGGTTCCTACATACGGACTATCATCTACTTGGATTACTTTTTATTTTCCTCTCTTTTCCATCTCCCTCCACTTCTCATAAAAACAAAAACACGAAAATATTTTATTTTGTCTATTTGCTCATTGTTTGCTTGTTTGTCACCATGTCTAAAGAGAACACTCAGTTGTGTGACTTCTCAAATACTAATAATAATGATTTCATTAGTACTTCAATTGCTTTTCCCGCCACTAGTGCGGAGTCGTATGATATTAATGATGCTTTGCTAAATCCTGTTATGAAAGAACAATTTTCTGGAAATCCTAGTGAGGATGCCGCATCCCATCTCAATACATTCGTTGAATTATGTGATATGCAAAAGAAACACGATTTGGAAAATGATATTATTAAGTTGAAATTATTTCCTTTCTCACTAAGAGATCGTGCCAAAACTTGGTTTTCATCCTTGCCTCAAAATAGTGTTGATTCATGGGATAAGTGTAAGGATGCTTTTATTGCAGGGTATTTTCCTCCCACTAAGATTGTTTCTCTCTGAAATAAAATTATGAACTTTAAGCAACTTGAGCATGAACATGTTGCACAATCTTTGGAGAGAATGAAACTAATGATTAGAAATTGTCCCACTCATAGTTTTAAGCTTATGGATGATAATCCAAAAAAATTATACGGGACTGAACTTTGTGTCGAGAAATCTTCTAGACTGTCCTTCAGGTGGTACTTTTACGGAAATCACATTGGGAGAAGCTACAAAACTCCTTGATAATATAATGAAAAATTATTCACAATGGTGCACTGAAAGAGGTCCAACTGGTAAGAGGGTAAACTTTGATGAAGAAGTTTCTACTTTTAGTGATAAAATGGATGCTCTTATGAAAATGCTTGCTTGTAAAAATGCTCATGTTGATCCCAATGATGTGCCAATATCTACTTTGATTGAGCAAAATAGTGATGCTATTGATATGAATTTTGTCTGTAGAAATAATTTCAACAACAATGCTTATAGAGGTATTTTCAACCCTAAACAATATTGTTGAAATCGGGGCACTGGGGACCCAAAGGTTCGAACTATGGGGTGCGCTCGATTCTACCGCCCTACTCCATGCCGCTACCAAGTACGGCGAGCATACGGAGAGCGCGGGCTAGCAGGAGCGGCAAGAGACACGACAGTTACCCAGGTTCGGGGCACCTTATGGTGTAAAATCCTGCTCCGGCTTTGGTGGTTGGATTGCACTAGCAAGGGAGAAATGAGAGTACAAGTGCTATGTGCAAGAATCGTCCTTCTCACAGCTACACCTTGCCCACCTTTTATACACGCCTTGGTCCTCTTCCCCAAAAACATTGGCGGGAAGGGTTGCCACACAACGACAATTTGAAGGGGGGCAGGGGCATAGTCTATCCGGACAAAAGTCGGTCTTCACCTGCAAAGACACCGTCCATGACGTGCCGGTGGGCTCGGTGATGACCTCCGCCTTGCGCGCCCATTGTCATGGTCCTCTTGCACCAATCAGGCAACCTTTGGGGATTGCTTTGGGAACCGGCACACTGGCCCTGCTCCCTTAACACAAAACGGGAAACCCTCTTCATCCGCGCCTGCTGGCATGGCCTTTGGCACTGTTCGCCATTGTGCGCATCACCCACGTGAAGATGCGGGGCCACGCGACCGACTGAGTACTCTTGACTTGCTTGGCCCCACGAGGGGGCCTCGGGAAACCACCTTGTGATGGGGCCTCACGAGGCTCCGATGGAGCTGCCTAGTCGTCTCAGGAGGCCTGCTGACGGGGGGGGGGGGGGGGACTCGCGAGGCAAGGGGTCTGTCGCGAGGTCTTGCCTATAGTGCTTGCTGGTGGCCCACTTGCAGGATCCTTGGATATCCGCCACGCCCTGGGCCGAAGACAGATAGGCCTAGGTACCCCCGGTCCCACGGACCTGATGGTAGCCCCCATACCCGCGGCACGCATGTCTCCGCCTATTAGGGGGCGAAACGGTGCGGGCACCAACCACCTGCGGGCCAGGCTTGACGCATGGCGCATGATGGAACATGGGGTGCCCCCACTCCTCCCATGACACGTCGGCTGAAGGAAATATGCCCTAGAGGCAATAATAAAGTTGTTATTTTATATTTCCTTATTCATGATAAAGGTTTATTATTCATGCTAGGATTGTGTTGATCGGAAACCTAAATACATGTATGAATACATAAACAAATACCGTGTCCCTAGTAAGCCTCTACTAGACTAGCTCGTTGATCAAAGATGGTTAAGGTTTTCTAACCATAGACATGTGTTGTCATTTGATAACGGGATCACATCATTAGGAGAATGACGTGATGGACAAGACCCATCCGTTAGCTTAGCATAATGATCGTTCAGTTTTACTGCTATTGCTTTCTTCATGTCAAATACATATTCATTTGACTATGAGATTATGCAACTCCCGGATACCGGAGGAATACCTTGTGTGCTATCAAATGTCACAACGTAACTAGTTGATCATAAATATGCTCTACAGGTATCTCCAAAAGTGTTTGTTGTGTTGGCATAGATCGAGATTAGGATTTGTCACTCCGAGTATCAGAGAGGTATCTCTGGGCCCTCTCAGTAATACACATTTATGCAGATTGAACTACGTCGGTATTTCCCCAAAGAGGAAGGGGCTCTCGACGTTCTGGGAACCAGGGTACCCAGACTTGCCTGCCTGCGGCCCACGGCGTGGCTCCATCAGCGGCGTAGTACGACCCATCTTCAGCATCGACAACACAAGGCCCTCGCGAGGCGGACGACGCCAAGACCTCCAGAGGGAGTGGCCTCCATAGGTTGGCTCCTGAGGAGCGGAGATTCCTATGCAGGCGCCCACCTCGTGAGGTGAAGGTGACGCAAGCCATGACGACCAAGGTCAGGCAGGTGCCCGCGGGCGCAGTACAACAGGTTTCCTCTTCGGTGCTAAGGAGGCAAGCGCAGGCATGGAGTCCCGAGGAATCGGCCAAAGGTTTCCATTTCTGGGATACAAGACCAAGACCGCCAGGACGGCAGTACGAAGGTCATCGCCGAGCCCACCACGACGTCATGGCCAGAAGCTTTGTAGGCGAAGACCACCTTTCGTCAGGATAAGATGTACTATTTGTCTCCCTTCAAACTTGGCCTTTGTGGGATCCCTTCCCACCTTCATTTTGGGGGAAGAGGACCAAGGCCACTATAAATAGAGGTTATCCACCACCATAGATCGGGATCGAGCCATCCGAACCCTCACCAGCTAACACCAACACAAGAACAAACCTCCTGAGGCAGTTCTTCCTCTGTACTAGTTTATCCTCGGCCCACCTAGAGGCTAATCCACCACAAAGAAGGAGTAGGGTCTGACACCGCAAGGTGGCTCGAACCTGGGCAAACTGCTGTGTCTCTTTCCTTTCCCGTTCATCGAGCTAGGCCGTGAGAGCAGCGAGTTGGTAGGCTGGGGAGATTGATTTCTTCACACGCACCCTAGAGTTCTATTGTTTTTGGGTCTGCAGATCCCCGAATCTGACATTTGGCGCGCTAGGTAGGGGTGTGTCGGAGCCTCTCTCCCACCGGCCGATTCGCCACCGTTCTGCCATCGCCATGGCTGACGCTCATCGAGTTTGTGCTGAGTGCGGGGCTGCCCCCACCACCCGCGTCGCCCAGACAGCACCTACGGGCAACGGCGCCCCCCGTTATTCCCCACCGCCTGCGGCAAATGCCGGCCCCACGGCCCATCAGCAGCAGGCTTCGCCGCTGCAGCCTTCTGTTGTTGGGGAACGTAGTAATAATTCAAAATTTTCCTACGTGTCACGAAGATCAATGTAGGAGATTGTAACGCCCCGGATCCTATGCGCCAGGTGTCTGCCAGTTATTCGCCGTCCTTGCCATGTCATGTGCTTGCGTTTTGCACTTTGCCATGTCATCATCTGCATTTCATAACATGTCATCTTGTGCATCTCATGTCGCATACGTGTTCGTCTCATGCATCCGAGCATTTTTCCCGTTGTCCGTTTTGCAATCCGACACTCATATGTTCCCCGGCGCCCCCTTTTGGCTCTTTTCGTGTGCGGGTGTTAAACGGTCTCGGAATGGACCGAGGTTTGTCAAGCGGCCTTGATATAGCACCGTTAGACCGCCTGTCAAGTTTCGAGCCATTCGGAGGTCGTTTGATACTCCAACGGTTAACCGGGTAACCGCAAAAGCCTCCTTCTCTTTGCAGCCCAACACCCCTTCCACAGTGGCCCAAAACCCAGCAAACTCCCCTCCATGCTCTCGGTCGTTCGATCACGATCGTGTGGGCAAAAACCGTGCCTCATTTGGAGTCTCCTAGCTCCATCTATCTATAAATAGGCCACCTCCCCCGAAAACCCGCAGTCCAAACCCTAGATCTCGCCTCCCTCCGCGCGCCGGACATGTCCGCTCGCCGGCGGACGCGTCCATCCCACCGGCCACGTCCTTCCGTCCAATGGCGTCGCGCCACGTCGCCTTCCCCGCCGCCGCAGCCAACCGGGCGCCGCCACCTAATCGCGCCTCCTCTCTCTCCCTCCTCCTCGCTTGCCGCCCGGCCATGAGCCAGGCGGGCCCGCCCGACCAGTTGATCGCCGCCGCCGCCTCCATGGGTGCCCACGCCTAAGCCGCTGCTCCTCCCGCCGGCGCCGCCGCCTGCCGCCCATCGCCGCCCAGCGCCTCCCCATCGCCGGGCGGCCGACCACGCCTCCGCCGCCCGAGCCCGAGGCTCCTCCCGCCGGCCGCCGCAGCTCCGAGCTCGCCGCCCCTCGCCTCCTCCGCCGTATCCCTCGTCTCCGGCCTCCTTCCCCACCGTCTCCGGCGAGCTTCTCCGGCGACCTCCGGATTTGGACCAGATCCACCACTCCCTCGAACCAAACGGTGCCCCGCGCCCCTGGATCCCTCCGTCCCGGATCCCTCCGTCCCGCGTTGACTTTCGCGGAGGTAAAATTCCACTAAGTCCCGAATATTTTTGCATAATCATGCCATGTTCATCGCATCATATCTACGCATCCGTAGCTCCGTTTTGTGCGTGTAATATGTCAAATTGTTCGTCATGAGATTCTCTACATTTCATTCCATTGTGCCATGCTTGTTTCAGTTCATCTTGATGCCTGAATCTTCATTGTAATAGTGCTATATGATGTTAATCTACTGAAACTGTTATAAGTTGGTGATTTGTCATTTTTGTTGCATTTGATGTGTGCATCATATGAGCATGAGCTCTACATGTGTTTTGGAGTATGTCATTCGATATTTACAGGGGTGCTATCCATGTATTTTTGTGATTCCTGTAGTGAGTGCATCAAGTTTGTTAAGTAGGATACTTGCTGTTGCTGTTTTGCATGTCTGAATCTGCTATATCGTGATGCTATGTTAACTTGCTTCTACAAGTCATTCTATGCATAATCTGGAAATGTCCACTAAGGATGTTTTGTTATACATGTCATGCTCTAGCCATCCATGCCCCCTTTTGCATTTATAGCCTGCTGTAGATTGTTCATATCTTGCTCCAAAGTTGCTATATAATGTTACTGTCAGCCTGTTAACATTAATCAGTTTTGCCATGAGCTTTGCTAGCGATCCATGCACCCTATGAACTTGATCTTGCCATTCTTAGCTTCATAAACATGCCTTCTTGCTGTTGGTTGCCTTGACATGCCATGTATTACTCTGTGGTGAGTGGTTCAAGCTCAACAACATGTCTACTTATCGTTGTTCCTGCCATGTATGAATCTGTATTATAACTTGCTATGTTTAGATGGGTGCCATCATATCTTCTGATCCTTTTTGGCTCATGGTAAATAAAGGACTTTTGTTCTATGCATTTAGTAGAGTAATTCCATGCCTTTGTTTGCCATGATAAGTTCCTGTAACATGTTGTTTGATAGCTCTAAACATTGCAACCTGATGTTATTTTCTGCAAAGTCTGAACTGTTATTATTTGCAATCTTGCCATGTGTGTTTGAGCATGTTCTAGTGATTTCTGGAGATAGCTTTCATGTTTTGTAATGCTTTACCTGTAGATCGTGCTCATGCCTTTTGTTCTCATGTTAAGATGCTGTAGCTTGTTGTTTCGGTGCTTGCAATATGCCTAGTTGCTGTTTTGGACAGATTGTTGCTATAACTTGTTTCATGTGTATGTGTTGAACCGTTGCTCCGTTTTGAGTGTGCTCTATATGAAACTTGCTTGATTTTGCATGTAGTTTCATATTATCATGTTGCATCCTTGTTTTGAGAGTATTTGCTTGAGGTTTGTATGCATTTTGTATCAATGCCATGCTTATCTTGTTTTGCTCATATCTTCTAGGCCGTAGCTCCGAATTTAATGAACTTTATGGGTAACTTGACTAGAATTTCGTGTAGATCATCTTGGTGCATCTTAACTTGTTGTTTAACAACTTTAACATAAAGTTATTCAGATCTGGACCAATTTCGAAATTTGCATATGAGGACTTACCGGATTTGTTATATGTTGTTCACGGCCTCATTTAAACTTGCCTTGATGTGGTGCTCTTGTTTGCATCATCCCTTGCCATGAGTAGCTTCATGTAGTCTTGTGTTGCACCATACTTGTTTGCATCGTGTCATGTTCATGTGTGGTGTGTTTACCATGTTGTGTGCTTCTCTCGATAGTTCCCGTTTCGTTGCGATCGTGAGGATTAGTTAAATCTCACGCTTGGTTCGTCTTCATGGCTTCATCTTCTTCATGGACTCGTTCTTCTTCCTTGTGGGATTTCAGGCAAGATGACCGCTACCCTGGATCTCACTACTATCATTGCTATGCTAGTTGCTTCGTTCTATCTCTATGCCGCGCTACCTATCCCTTGTTCTATCAAGCCTCCCAAATTGCCATGAACCTGTAACCTTTGTCACCCTTCCTAGCAAACCGTTGTTTGGTTATGTTACCGCTTTGCTCAGCCCCTCTTATAGCGTTGTTAGTTGCAGGTGAAGTTGAAGATTGCCCCATGGTGACAAGTTTATGTTGGGATATCACAATATCTCTTATATTATTAATGCATCTATATACTTGGTAAAGGGTGGAAGGCTTGGCCTTATTCCTGGTGTTTTGTTCCACTCTTGCCGCCCTAGTTTCCGTCATATCGGTATTATGTTCCCGGATTTTGCGTCCCTAACGCGGTTGGGTGATTTATGGGACCTCCTTTACAGTTTGGTTTGAATAAGACTCCTCCAGCAAGGCCCAACCTTGGTTTTACCATTTGCCTCACCACCACCTACTTTTCCCTTGGGAGTCGCTCTCTCGAGGGTCATCTTTATTTAGCCCCCCGGGCCAGTGCTTCTCTAAGTGCTGGTCCGAACCGTCGCTCTCTCGAGGGTCATCTTTATTTAGCCCCCCCGGGCCAGTGCTTCTCTAAGTGCTGGTCCGAACCGAGCTGCATGCGGGGCCACCTTGAGGCAACCTGAGGGCTGGTTTTACTCGTAGCTAGTCTCATCCGGTGTTTCCCTGAGAACGAGATATGTGCAGCTCCTATCGGGATTGTCGGCGCATCGGGCGGTCTTGCTGGTCTTGTTTTATTCTTTGTCGAAATGTCTTGTAGCCGGATTCGAGACTGATCGGGTCTTCCGGGAGAAGGAATATCCTTCGTTGATCGCGAGAGCTTATCATGGGCTAAGTTGGGACACCCTGCAGGTATAAACTTTCGAGAGCCGTGCATGCGGTTATGTGGCAGATGGGAATTTGTTAATATCCGGTTGTAGTAAACTTGAAGTAAAACTCTTCTAAAATACACCAACCGTAATGCGTAACCGTGAGTGTCTCTTTTCGGGTTGATCGAGAGGAGAACACGGTTTCTGGGTTATGTCTGACGTAAGTAGGAGTTCAGGATCACTTCTTGATCATTACTAGTTGACGACCGTTCCTTTGTTTCTCTTCTAGCTCTCATTTGCGTATGTTAGCCACCATAAATGCTTAGTCGCTGCTGCAACCTCACCACTTTACCCATTCCTTTCCCTTTAAGCTTTGCTAGTCTTGATACCCATGGTAATGGGATTGCTGAGTCCTCGTGGCTCACAGATTACTACACCACCAGTTGCAGGTACAGGTTGCGATGATCATGACACGAGAGCGATGTTTACTTGTTTTGGAGTTCTTCTTCTGCTTCTTCGATCGGGGATAGGTTCGGTCGGCAGCTGGCTAGCAGGGTGGATATTGTTTGAGTTTCTGTTTATGATTCATCCGTAGTCGGATGTTGATCTTGTATGTTGTATTGTTGTATTCATGTGACATTGTATGTCTTGGTTGTATCACTATGTATTATGTAATGTTGATGTAATGATATCCACCTTGCAAAAGCGTCTTCAAGATGCGCTTCTATCCTTGGTGGGACCTTCGAGTTCCTTTTGGATAGGGTCGCATCTTGGGCGTGACAAGTTGGTATCAGAGCCTCGACCGACCTTAGGAGCCCCCTTGATTGATTGTGTAGTTTTATCGTTGTTGAGTCTAGAAGAAAACTGTTTTCGGAGTCTAGTTATATCGGAGAGTAGGAATTCTTTTTACTCCTCAGCCCCTTCGTCGCTCTGGTCAGGAATCTTGACGTAGATGTTTTGAATTACTCCTCTTCCCCTTCAATTTTTTCTTTAGGACCACGTAGTTGGTTTTCCGATCGTTGGTTCTCATCTCTTTTCATCCGGTGCATTTTCTCGTCAATTCGATTCAACCTCTTTGTTCGCGCAAGATCAATCCTCAGTTGTTTTCTTTTCCCACCCGCCCACCCTTCTTCTTCTCGAAACCGGAGTCCGTAATCGAGTATCCATCCTACTCGTGCGAAGTTTTTGCAGTCTCTCCTCAATGATTTCAACCGGTGTTTTATCTTCAAGTTATTCGTCGATTCCCCGTTCCAAGTTACCTTGTTTTTCCGCCCTCCCACCCTCTTCTTCCCGGAGCCTGAGTCTCTTCCGACCATCAATTCCATTCGTGTGGAGGTCTCTTCAGTCTGCCCTCAATCATTTCAACTGGTGAATTCTCGTCTCGGTGGACATTCTTCATCTCTTTATCTCTCCGGTGGATTCAATTCCATTTTTAGGTAGTGATTATATTCTTTCTCTCGGCTCAAGTGTTTTCCTTGCTCGTTCGTCTCTCGCTAGTTTATCCTTCTGGAGTGTGCAAGACATCTCAAGAGATTCGTCTGTGTTTGAAGTAATTCGAGGTTGCCACCTCATTCAAATATTTCAATCATCCCGGTGCATCATCTATCTCTTCAACAATCCTTCCCAACGGTGTTTCTTTTCAGTGGGCCCTAACCCACAGGTCTTTTCCCAGGATCTTACCTGACTCCTCTAATTATTCCGGAGCCATTCCCAATTATTTCAATTCTTCCGGATGCCTTGCATTGTTCATCTTCGCTCTTGCGTTCTTGTTTCACCTCATCATTTATTTTCTCTTCCGTCTCGGTCCTAAGATCTCGGGACGAGATCTCTTGTTAGTGGAGGAGTGTTGTAACGCCCCGGATCCGATGCGCCAGGTGTCTGCCAGTTATTCGCCGTCCTTGCCATGTCATGTGCTTGCGTGTTGCACTTTGCCATGTCATCATCTACATTTCATAACATGTCATCATGTGCATCTCATGTTGCATACGTGTTCGTCTCATGCATCCGAGCATTTTTCCCGTTGTCCGTTTTGCAATCCGACACACAAATGTTCCCCGGCGCCCCCTTTTGCCTCTTTTCGTGTGCGGGTGTTAAACGGTCTCGGAGCGGACCGAGGTTTGTCAAGCGGCCTTGATATAGCACCGGTAGACCGCCTGTCAAGTTTCGTGCCATTTGGAGGTCGTTTGATACTCCAACGGTTAACCGGGTAACCACAAAAGCCTCCTTCTCTTTGCAGCCCAACACCCCTTCCACAGTGGCCCAAAAGCCAGCAAACTCCCCTCCATGCTCTCGGTCGTTCGATCACGATATCGTGGGCGAAAACCGTGCCTCATTTGGAGTCTCCTAGCTCCATCTATCTATAAATAGGCCACCTCCCCCGAAAACCCGCAGTCCAAACCCTAGATCTCGCCTCCCTCCGCGCGCCGGACATGTCGGCTCGCCGGCGGACGCGTCCATCCCACAGGCCACGTCCTTCCGTCCAATGGTGTCGCGCCACGTCGCCTTCCCCGCCGCCGCAGCCAACCGGGCGCCGCCACCTAATCGCGCCTCCTCTCTCTCCCTCCTCCGCGCCGCCGCCCGGCCATGGAGCCAGTGAGGCCCGCCCGGCCGGTTCGGCCGCCGCCGCCTCCTCGCGGGTGCTCGCGCCCGAGCAGCTGCTCCTCCCGCCGCCGCCCGCCCGCCCCCATCGCCGCCCACAGACCTCCCCATCGCCGGGCCGACCACGCCTCCGCCCCGAGCCCGAGGCTCCTCCCGCCGGCCGCCGCAGCTCCGAGCTCGCCGCCCCTCGCCTCCTCCGCCGTATCCCTCGTCTCCGGCCTCCTTCCCCACCGTCTCCGGCGAGCTTCTCCGGCGACCTCCGGATCGGGACCAGATCCACCACTCCCTCGAACCAAACGGTGCCCCGCGCCCCTGGATCCCTCCGTCCCGCGTTGACTTTCGCGGAGGTAAAATTCCACTAAGTCCCGAATATTTTTGCATAATCATGCCATGTTCATCACATCATATCTCCGCATCCGTAGCTCCGTTTTGTGCGTGTAATATGTCAAATTGTTCGCCATGAGATGCTCTACATTTCATACCATTGTGCCAATCTTGTTTGAGTTGATCTTGATGCCTGAATCTGTGTTGTAAGAGTGCTATATGATGTTAATCTACTGAAACTGTTATAACTTGGTGATTTGTCATTTTTGTTGCATTTGATATGTGCATCATATGAGCATGAGCTCTACATGTATTTTGAAGTATGTAATTCCATATTTACAGGGGTGCTATCCATGTATTTTTGTGATTCCTGTAGTGAGTGCATCAAGCTTGTTAAGTAGGGTACTTGCTGTTGCTGTTTTGCATGTCTAAATCTGCAATATCGTGATGCTATGTTAACCTGCTTCTACAAGTCATTCTATGCATAATCTGGAAATGTTCACTAAGGATGTTTTGTTATACATGTCATGCTCTATCCATCCATGCCCCTGATTGCATTTATAGCCTACTATAGATTTTTTCATATCTTGCTCCAAATTTGCTAAATAATGTTACTGTCAGCCTGCTAACATTAAGTTCAGTTTTGCCATGAGCTTTGCTAGCGATCCATGCACCCTATGAACTTGATCTTTCCATTCTTAGCTTCATAAACATGACTTCTTGCTATTGGTTGCCTTGACAGGCCATGTATTACTCTGTGGTGAGTGGTTCAAGCTCAACAACATGTCTACTTATCGTTGTTCCTGCCATGTATGAATCTGTATTATAACTTGCTATGTTTACATGGGTGCCATCATATCTTCTGATCCTTTTTGGCTCATGGTAAATAAAGGACTTTTGTTCTATGCATTTAGTAGAGTCATTCCATGCCTTTGTTTGCCATGATAAGTTCCTGTAACATGTTGTTTGATAGCTCTAAACATTGCAACCTGATGTTATTTTCCGCAAAGTCTGAACTCTTATTATTTGCAATCTTGCCATGTGTGTTTGAGCATGTTCTAGTGATTTCTGGAGATAGCTTTCATGTTTTGTAATGCTTTACCTGTAGATCGTGCCCATGCCTTTTGTTCTCATGTTAAGATGTTGTAGCTTGTTGTTTCGGTGCTTGCAATATGCCTAGTTGCTGTTTTGGACAGATTGTTGCTATAACTTGTTTCATGTGTATGTGTTGAACCGTTGCTCCGTTTTGAGTGTGCTCTATATGAAACTTTCTTGATTTTGCATGTAGTTTCATATTATCATGTTGCATCCTTGTTTTGAGAGTGTTTGCTTGAGGTTTGTATGCATTTTGTATCAATGTCATGCTTATCTTGTTTTGCTCATATCTTCTAGGCCGTAGCTCCGAATTTAATGAACTTTATGGGTAACTTGACTAGAATTTTGTGTAGATCATCTTGGTGCATCTGAAATTTTAGTTTAACAACTTTAACATAAAGTTATTCAGATCTGGACCAATTTCGAAATTTGCATATGAGGACTTACCGGATTTGTTATATGTTGTTCACGGCCTCATTTAAACTTGCCTTGATGTGTTGCTCTTGTTTGCATCATCCCTTGCCATGAGTACCTTCATGTAGTCTTGTGTTGCATCATACTTGTTTGCATCGTGTCACGTTCATGTGTGGTGTGTTTACCATGTTGTGTGCTTCTCTCGATAGTTCCCGTTTCGTTGCGATCGTGAGGATTCGTTCGTCTACGCTTGGTTCGTCTTCATGGCTTCATCTTCTTCATGGACTCGTTCTTCTTCCTAGCGGGATTTCAGGCAAGATGACCGCTACCCTGGATCTCACTACTATCATTGCTATGCTAGTTGCTTCGTTCTATCGCTATGCCGCGCTACCTATCCCTTGTTCTATCAAGCCTCCCAAATTGCCATGAACCTGTAACCTTTGTCACCCTTCCTAGCAAACCGTTGTTTGGCTATGTTACCGCTTTGCTCAGCCCCTCTTATAGCGTTGTTAGTTGCAGGTGAAGTTGAAGATTGCCCCATGGTGGACAAGTTTATGTTGGGATATCACAATATCTCTTATATTATTAATGCATCTATATACTTGGTAAAGGGTGGAAGGCTTGGCCTTATGCCTGGTGTTTTGTTCCACTCTTGCCGCCCTAGTTTCTGTCATATCGGTATTATGTTCCCGGATTTTGCGTCCCTAACGCGGTTGGGTGATTTATGGGACCCCCTTGACAGTTCGCTTTGAATAAGACTCCTCCAGCAAGGCCCAACCTTGGTTTTACCATTTGCCTCACCACCACCTACTTTTCCCTTGGGAGTCGCTCTCTCGAGGGTCATCTTTATTTAGCCCCCCCGGGCCAGTGCTTCTCTAAGTGCTGGTCCGAACCGAGCTGCATGCGGGGCCACCTTGAGGCAACCTGAGGGCTGATTTTACTCGTAGCTAGTCTCATCCGGTGTTGCCCTGAGAACGAGATATGTGCAGCTCCTATCGGGATTGTCCGCGCATCGGGCGGTCTTGCTGGTCTTGTTTTATTGCTGTCAAAATGTCTTGTAGCCGGGATTCCGAGACTGATCGGGTCTTCCCGGGGAGAACGAAAATCCTTCGTTGATCGCGAGAGCTTATCATGGGCTAAGTTGGGACACCCCTGCAGGGTATAAACTTTCGAGAGCCGTGCCCGCGGTTATGTGGCAGATGGGAATTTGTTAATATCCGGTTGTAGTAAACTTGAAGTAAAACTCTTCTAAAATACACCAACCGTGTGTGTTACCGTGAGTGTCTCTTTTCGGGGTTGATCGAGAGGAGAACACGGTTTCTGGGTTATGTCTGACGTAAGTAGGAGTTCAAGATCACTTCATGATCATTACTAGTTGACGACCGTTCCTTTGTTTCTCTTCTCGCTCTCATTTGCGTATGTTAGCCACCATATATGCTTAGTCGCTGCTGCAACCTCACCACTTTACCCCTTCCTTTCCCTTTAAGCTTTGCTAGTCTTGATACCCATGGTAATGGGATTGCTGAGTCCTCGTGGCTCACAGATTACTACACCACCAGTTGCAGGTACAGGTTGCGATGATCATGACACGAGAGCGGTGTTTACTTGTTTTGGAGTTCTTCTTCTACTTCTTCGATCAGGGGATAGGTTCCAGGTCGGCAGCCTGGGCTAGCAGGGTGGATATTGTTTGAGTTTTTGTTTATGATTCATCCGTAGTCGGATGTTGATCTTGTATGTTGTATTGTTGTATTCATGTGACATTGTATGTCTTGGTTGTATCCCTATGTATTATGTAATTTTGATGTAATGATATCCACCTTGCAAAAGTGTCTTCAAGATGCGCTTCTATCCTTGGTGGGACCTTCGAGTTCCTTTTGGATAGGGTCGCATCTTGGGCATGACAGAGATGATTGCAACGAGAGAGAGGGAGTTTTTCTTCATACCCTTGAACATCGCTAAGCGGAAGCGTTACAAGAACGCGGTTGATGGAGTCGTACTCACGGTGATTCAAATCGTGGAAGATCCAATCCAAGCGCCAAATGGACAGCGCCTCCACGTTCAACACACGTACAGCCTGGGGACGTCTCCTCCTTGTTGATCCAGCAAGGGGAAAGAAGAAGTTTAGGGAGAACTCTGGCAGCTAGGCATGGTGGTGCAGCTTTTGTTCTCCGCCAGGGCTTCGCCAAGCACGACAGAGGAAGACGAGTTGGAGGGTGCAAGGGCTGCACCAGGGGCGGAGGTGCGGCTGCCCTCCCACCCCCACTATTTATAGGGTGAAGGGGAGATGGGGTCAGCCCCCCTAGATACATCTAGAGGGGGCGGCAGCCAGGGGGGGAGACTTGCCCACCAAGCAAGTGGGAGGCGCCCCCACTCCCAAGGGTTTCCAACCCTAGGCGCCTTGAGCCCTTGGGGGGCGCACCAGCCAACTAGGGGGCTGGTTCCCTCCCATATTCATCCCACTAAGTCCTCCGGGTTAGGTG
The DNA here is from genome assembly GCA_021605205.1 of Aegilops longissima. Lineage (NCBI taxonomy): Eukaryota > Viridiplantae > Streptophyta > Magnoliopsida > Poales > Poaceae > Aegilops > Aegilops longissima. The sequence goes on from CM038679.1 coordinate 163,952,707, forward strand.
GCCCCACCCGGTGGACCCCGGTACAATACTGATAACCCCCGAAACCATTCCGGCGACTGAAACAGGACTTCCCATATATAAATCTTCACCTCCGGACCATTCCGGAACTCCTCGTGATGTCCGGGGTCTCATCCGGACTCTGAACAACTTTCGGTAACCACATACAATTTCCCATAACAACTCTAGCGTCACCGAACCTTAAGTGTGTAGACCCTACGGGTTCGAGAACCATGCAGACATGACCGAGACATCTCTCCGGCCAAAAACCAACAGAGGGATATGGATACCCATGTTGGCTCCCAAATGTTCCACGTTGATCTCATCGGATGAACGACGATGTCAAGGATTCAATCGGTACCGTATACAATTCCCTTTGTCTATCGGTATGTCATTTGCCCAAGATTCGATCGCCGGTATCCCCATACCTCGTTCAATCTCGTTACCGGCAAGTCTCTTTACTCGTTCTGTAACGCATGATCCCGTGGCTAGTTCCTTAGTCACATTGATCTCATTATGATGATGCATTACGGAGTGGTCCTAGAGATACCTCTCTGTCATACGGAGTGACAAATCCCAGTCTCGATTTGTGCCAACCCAACAGATACTTTCGGAGATACCTGTAGTGCACCTTTATAGCCACCCAGTTACGTTGTGACATTTGATACACCCAAAGCATTCCTACGGTATCCGGGAGTTGCACAATCTCATGTTCTAAGGAAATGATACTTGACATTAGAAAAACTCTAGCAAACGAACTACACGATCTTGTGCTATGCTTAGGATTGGGTCTTGTCCATCAAATCACTCTCCTAATGATGTGATCCCGTTATCAACGACATCCAATGTCCATGGTCAGGAAACGATAACCATCTATTGAACAACGAGCTAGTCAACTAGAAGCTTACTAGGGACATGATGTGGTCTATGTATCCACACATGTATTACGGTTTCCGATTAATACAATTATAACATGAACAATAGACAATTATCATAAACAAGGAAATACAATAATAACTACTTTATTATTGCCTCTAGGGCATATTTCCAATAGTCTCCCACTTGCACTAGATTCAATAATCTAGTTACATTGTGATGAATGGAACACCCATAGAGTTCTGGTGCTGATCATGTTTTTCTCGTGGAAGAGGTTTAGTCAACGGATCTGCGACATTCAGATCCGTATGCACTTTACAAATAGCTATGTCTCCATCTTGAATATATTCACGAATGGAGTTGAAGTGACGCTTGATGTGCCTGGTCTTCTTGTGAAACCTGGGCTCCTTGGCAAGGGCAATAGCTCCAGTGTTGTCACAGAAGAGACTCATTGGGCCCAACGCATTGGGAATCACTCCTAGGTCAGTGATAAACTCCTTCATCGAGACTCCTACCTAAGCTGCTTCTGAAGCAGCTATGTACTCTGCTTCACATGTAGATCCCGCCATGACGCTTTGCTTGCAACTGCACCAGCTTACTGCCCCACCATTCAAAATATACACGTGTCCGATTTGCGACTTGGAGTCATCCAGATCTGCATCGAAGCTAGCATTGACGTAACCCTTTACAACGAGCTCTTCATCACCTCCATAAACGATAAACATATCCTTAGTCCTTTTGAGGTACTTCAGGATATTCTTGACCGCTGTCTAGTGTTCCATACCGGTATCACTTTGGTACCTCCCGACCAAACTTACGGCAAGGTTCACATCAGGTCTGGTACATAGCATGGCATGCATAATAGAGCCTATGGCTGAGGCATAGGGGATGACATTCATCTTTTCTCTATCTTCTGCCGAGGTCGGACATTGAGCTGTGCTCAATCTCACACCTTGCAATACATGCAAGAAACCCTTCTTAGACTGATCCATATTGAACTTCTTCGATATCTTGTCAAGGTATGTGCTTTGTGAAAGACCAATGAGGCGTCTCGATCTATCTCTATAGACCTTGATGCCTAATATGTAAGTAGCTTCTCCAAGGTCCTTCATTGAAAATCACTTATTCAAGTAGGCCTTTATGCTTTCCAAAAGTTCTATATCATTTCCCATCAATAGTATGTCATCCCCATATAATATGATAAATGCTACAGAGCTCCCACTCACTTTCTTGTAAATACAGGCTTCTCCATAAGTCTGTATAAACCCAAACTCTTTGATCATTTCATCAAAGCGAATTTTCCAACTCCGAGATGCTTGCACCAGCCCATACATAGAGCGCTAGAGCTTGCATACTTTGTTAGCATTCTTAGGATCGACAAAACCTTCCGGCTGCATCATATACAATTCTTCCTTGAGGAAACCATTAAGGAATGCCGTTTTCACGTCCATTTGCCAGATCTCATAATCATAGAATGCGGCAATTGCTAACATGATTCGGACGGACTTCAGCTTCCCTACGGGTGAGAAGGTCTCATTGTAGTCAACCCCTTGAACTTGTTGATAACCCTTAGCGACAAGACGAGCCTTATAGACGGTCACATTACCATCCGCGTCAGTCTTCTTCTTAAATATCCACTTATTTTCTATGGCTTGCCGATCAGCGGGCAAGTCCGTCAAAGTCCATACTTTGTTTTCATACACGGATCCTATCTCGGATTTCATGGCTTCAAGCCATTTGTTGGAATCCAGGCCCGCCATTGCTTCTTCATAGTTCGAAGGTTCATCATTGTCTAACAACATGATTTCCAGGACAGGGTTGCCGTACCACTCTGGTGCGGAACGAGTCCTTGTGGACCTACGAAGTTCAGCAGTAACTTGACCCGAAGTTTCATGATCATCATCATTAACTTCCTCTCTAGTTGGTGCAGGCACCACAGAAACATCTTCCAGAGCTGCGCTACTCTCCAGTTCAAGAGGGGGTACCTCATCAAGTTCTACTTTCCTCCCACTTACTTCTTTCGAGAGAAACTCTTTCTCCAAAAAGGATCCATTCTTGGCAACAAAGATCTTGCCTTCGGATCTGAGGTAGAAGGTATACCCAATAATTTCCTTAGGGTATCCTATGAAGAAGCATTTTTTCAATTTGGGTTCGAGCTTTTCAGGTTGAAGTTTCTTGACATAAGCATCGCATCCCCGAACTTTCAGAAACGGCAGCTTAGGTTTCTTTCCAAACCATAATTCATACGGTGTTGTCTCAACAGATATAGACGGTTCCCTATTTAAAGTGAATGCGACAGTCTCTAAAGCATAACCCCAAAATGATAGCGGTAGATTTGTAAGAGACATCATAGATCGCACCATATCCAATAGAGTGTGATTACGACATTCAGACACACCATTACGCTGAGGTGTTCCAGGCGGCGTGAGCTGTGAAACAATTCCACGTTTCCTTAAGTGTGTGCCAAACTCGCGACTCAAATATTCTCCTCCACGATCGGATCGTAAGATCTTTATTTTCCTGTCACGTTGATTCTCTACCTCACTCTGAAATTCCTTGAACTTTTCAAAGGTCTCAGACTTGTGTTTCATTAAGTAGACATACCCATATCTACTCAAGTCATCAGTGAGGGTGAGAACATAACGATAGGCACTACGAGCCTCAACGCTCATTAGACCGCATATATCAGTATGTATTATTTCCAACAAGTTGGTTGCTCGATCCATTGTTCCGGATAACAGAGTCTTGGTCATTTTGCTCATGAGGCATGGTTTGCACATGTCAAATGATTCATAATCAAGAGACTCCAAAAGTCCATCTGCATGGAGTTTCTTCATGCGTTTGACACCAATGTGACCAAGGCGGCAGTGCCACAGGTATGTGGGACTATTATTATCAGCCTTACATCTTTTGGCATTCACACTATGAATATGTGTAACATGAAGTTTGAGATTCAATGAAAGTAAACCATTGACCAGCGGGGCATGACCATAAAACATATCTCTCATATAAATAGAACAACCATTATTCTCGGATTTAAATGAGTAGCCATCTCACAGTAAACGAGATCCATATACAATGTTCATGCTCAAAGCTGGCACTAAATAACAATTATTGAGGTTTAAAACTAATCCCGAAGGTAGATGTAGAGGTAGCGTGCCGACGGCGATCATATCGACCTTGGAACCATTCCCGATGCGCATCGTCACCTCGTCCTTCGCTAGTCTCCGCTTATTCCACAGCTCCTGTTTTGAGTTACAAATGTGAGCAACCGCACTGGTATCAAATACTCAGGACCTACTACGAGCGTTGGTATGGTACACATTAATAACATGTATATCATATATACCTTTGGCGTTGCCAGCCTTATTATCCGCTAAGTACTCGGGGCAGTTCCGCTTCCATTGACCATTTCTCTTGCAATAAAAGCACCTAGTCTGAGGCTTGTGTCCATTCTTTGGCTTCTTCCCGGCAACTGACTTACCGGGCGCGGCAACTCCCTTTCTGTCCTTCTTGAGGTTCTTCATACCCTTGCCTTTCTTGAAACTAGTGGTCTTATTCACCATCAACACTTGATGTTCCTGTTTGATCTCCACCTCCGCTGATTTCAGCATCGAATATAACTCAGGAATGAACTTCTCCATCCTTTGCATATTGTAGTTCATCACAAAGCTCTTATAGCTAGGTGGAAGCGATTGGAGGATCCTGCCAATGACCGAGTCATCTGGAAGATTAACTCCCAGCCGAGACAAGCAATTGTGCAACCCAGACATTTTGAGTATATGCTCACTGACAGAACTGTTTTCCTCCATCTTACAATTGTAGGACTTGTCGGAGACTTCATATCTCTTGACCCGAGCATGAGTGACAGAACTGTTTTCCTCCATCTTACAATTGTAGGACTTGTCGGAGACTTCATATCTCTTGACCCGAGCATGAGCTTGGAAAACCATTTTCAGCTCTTGGAACATCTCATATGCTCCGTGTTCTTCAAAACGCTTTTGGAGCCCCGGTTCTAAGCTGTAAAGCATGCCGCACTGAACCAGGGAGTAATCATCACTACACGACTGCCAGGCATTCATAAAGTCTTGAGTTGCTAGGAAAATGGGTGCGTCACCTAGCGGTGCTTCAAGGACATATGCTTTCTTGGTAGCTATGAGGATAATCCTCAAGTTACAGACCCAATCCGCATAGTTGCTACCATCATCTTTCAGCTTGGTTTTCTCTAGGAACGCATTGAAGTTGAGGGCAACATTAGCATGGGCCATTGGATCTAGAAGATATATATTGTAAAGACAATTTTAGACTAAGTTCATGATAATTAAGTTCATCTAATCAAATTATTTAATGAACACCCACTCAGATAGACATCCTGATGAAGTCATATACCTAGGGTAGGGTCATGGACCTGTCCAAGATACCCTCCCCAAGGGCATCCTTAGAATAAACTGCCTACCAGTCGACCTGGTAGGTTTCCACTCGACAGATTGAAAGACACTCGACCATGAAGACCCACTCGACCACCAGGAGTCCAAGGGCCAATCGGTGTCCAAACGGTCTGTAGATTAAGTAGTATTTATGGTCATGATGACACTATATGTAAGGCGTTACCAGTAACGCCTAGCCTTAATGTACCTTAAACCCTCCACTACGTGGGCTGGCTGGGGTCCTGGCGCACTCTATATAAGCCACCCCCCTCCACAGGTAGAAGGGTTGGCACCCCTGTAATTCATACGCATATGATCCAGTCGACCGCCTCCGGGCTCCGAGGGCGTGGGGCTGTTACTTCCTCCGAGAAGTGCCTGAACTCAGAACTTCATGCGTACTAACCACTCCATAGCTAGTACCTTGCCTCTCCATACCTACCCCCATTCTCTTGTCGGACTTAGAACCACGACGGTTGGCGCCCACCGTGGGGCAGGTGTTCTAGCGATTTGTTGGAGAAGTTGGGATTCTTTCGATCTCCTACATCATGGTTTCAGGTGGAGTTTTGGTGAGGGCGCGAGATCCGTCTCGTGCGCTCACGTTCATCACCGACGACTCCGCTTGGCTCCTCTCGATGTCGACGCGCTCCCGTCCGCGTGTAACGCACTTTCAGCGTCGCGTCATGGCGTCCTCCTGCGGCAACCGTCGACCCAAGATGGGTCGGTTCTTGTGCCGTCCTCACTCCCGATCTCGCCAGGTATAAGCGTTCCGGTCGATCAAGGCTTCAGCGGTGGGCGAGACATGCGGTGGCTCGCCCGATCGGCCACTTCCCAAGTTGCGACAATCGAGCCCGATTAATCTCTGCGGCTGTTCGATCATCGGACCGGCTCCGTGAGAGACTGCATCCGAGTGTGATAGCAGCGATCCGGCAGCGGAGGTTACGATGGTCGACGGACCACAGTCCTCTGGATACCCCGACCGACGGAGGCGGCGGTGGAGGTGATCGGGCGCAAGATCACGAAGTGTACCAACCCGAGCCCCTCACTTCGCTGCAGAGGGAGGAACTTCGCCGCCGAAACATGGATGCACTTCACACTCCAATCGTTGGAGAAACCCCCGAGGCTCGTGCCTTGGAGGATGCGCGCTTGGCCAACTTGGCTGAGCGCACTCGACTAGAGAACCTCCAGCGAGTTCTCGACGAGCGCACGCGACCACGGGTTCCAGAATCCAGTCGACGACAGCTCTTTCCACAACCAACTCACACTACTAGAAAAAGGGCTATAGATGGGATTGACACTAATGGCGCACCAGAAAGTTGGTGCGCCATTAGTATATACTAATGGCGCACCACCTGCCGACACGCCATTAGAGTTGAAACTACTAATGGCGCACCGCAAAGGGTGCGCCATTAGTATCAATTTTTTTAAACTAGTGCGCTTGTCCAAACATACTAATGGCGCATCTCGCTTGAGTCGCCATTAGTAGTTGTAACTACTAATGGCGCACTGTGCAATGGGTGCGCCGTTAGTATCAATTTTTTTGAACTAGTGCTTTGTCCAAACATACTAATGGCGCATCCTGGTGGAGTGCGCCATTAGTAGTTGTAACTACTAATGGCGCACCGTGCAAGTGGTGCGCCATTAGTATCAATTTTTTTTGAACTAGTGCGCCTGTCCAAACATACTAATGGCGCATCCGGGAGAAGTGCGCCATTAGTAGTTGTAACTACTAATGGCGCACCATGCAAAAGGTGCGCCATTAGTTTTTTTTTGTAAACTACTAATGGCGCACCGCCAGAGGTGCGCCATTAGTTACCTGGATTACTAATGGCGCATTTAGTTCTGGTGCGCCATTAGTAAGTGGGCAACAACAAGATATTTTGGACAGCCTCTCCTACCCACACTCACTTTCTCCCCACTTCATTCTCTCCACCTCCTCCTTGTCTCGGGTGCCTCCTCTTTTTCACCTCATTTCCACCATAGATTCATTCAAATTAAGTGGTTAAATTACCTTGTTTTAATAGGTAAGTAAGGGGGGAAGCTATATTTATGTTGTTCTCCCTACAACAATGTGCACATGCACTTTTTACGACCTAGCTAGATCTATGTATGTTCGTGGTGTTGCATATGTTTGTGGTGTTGCATATGTTTGTGGTGTTGCATATGTGTTTGTGTTTGGAGGTGTACCGGTATTTGAAATGCGATAGTTGCCAATATTTTCCGGAATGTTGATTCATTTCCGTTTAAGCAGAATTTTGGCATTAAGCATTCTTTTGGTCCTATTTTAGGGAAAGTCATGCCAAATTTTTGTTTGGTTCTAAAATACCGTTTTGCTCTACCCATGACGACCATGGTCCGCACGATGACCGAAGGCATCGTGAATAGGTTTTTGAGGTCCGCATGAAGGCGAGATGCTTCAAAAGAACGAGACGGAGATAAGATGTCCGTGTCGAAGATGCAAGTGAAGAGCCTTATTGCGGACCCGGATTCTGGCAGGTGCGGGACCACCTGCTCTTGCGTGGTTTCATGGATGGCTATCGGTGGCAAGGTGATGAAGATGACTCTGAAGTCGTCCATGGGGGCGGGCAAGAAATGAGGAAGGGCAGCAAGACAACCACCGCGGCTCGGGCGGGCGAGAAGATGAAGAATCCCCAGGAGATGATCACGACGGTGATGCTGTACACAGTCATCATGTAGAATATGCAGGACATGATGATGAGGAAGATGCCGGAGCAGGCGACGGGCTGGGTGCAGGACCCTCATATTCAAGAGCTGCTTCTCAAGCAGACGGATAACGCCAGAGCTGCCGCCCGAGAGAAAGCCAAGATGGATCAACTTGAGTTAGACGCGGTTACTCCATTGTATGAAGGATGCATGCCCGAGGATACCCGCCTGAAAGTAACGCTCATGGCTCTGGAGATGAAGGCAAAACACAAAATGACCGACGCATGCTTCGACGAGAACATGTCATTCTGGCACGAACGTCTTCCCAAGGGGAACAAGTGCCCGACCAGTTTGGAGGAGGCGAAGAAAATCGTGTGTCCTCTCGATTTACCGCACGTGAAATACCATGTGTGCATGAAAAATTGCATCATTTATCGGGACGAGCACGCGGAGTCTACCATATGTCCGGTGTGCGGCGTCACTCGATACAAGAAAAGGAAGAAAGCTCCTCGAAAAGTGGTGTGGTACTTTCCGATCACTCCTCGTCTGCAGCGCTATTTCGCGGACCCTAAGGTAGCAAAGCTCCTGCGTTGGCACGCGGATAGGGAGGAGAAGAAGCGAAAGATGACGCAAATGATCCGGAGATAGATAAAAAGACAAGATGCTGAGTCACCCTAAGGATGCGAGCCAGTGGCAGCGTTGAACTTCAAGACTCGAATTTGGGAGCGATCCAAGGAACATCGTGCTTTGGCGCGAGCACCGATGGAGTCAATCCGTTTGGCAGCCGAGAAGCACACATAGCACTGGCTTTGTGTTTGTGTGGATGTACAACCTTCCCCCACAGGTTGTGCATGAAGAGGAAGTACATTCACATGAGTATGCTAATTGAAGGGCTGAAACAACCAGGGAACGACATCAATCAGTATCAGGGGCTGCTGAAGAGGAGCTTGACACGCTGTGGAAAACGCCAGCCAATACGTGGGGCGCCGCAGAAAGAATATTTCCTATGAGAGCCGCACTTTGCTCACGACGGTGCCACGACTATCTCGATTACGGATATCTCGCGGGCAGGTAGTCCACGGATTTTTGGATGCGTAAGGTGCATGGATGACTGGCAACGACGCCAGCTAGATAGAGATCCGGGTCTTGAAAACCGTGTTCATGGGACATCAAGGTGGCTTCGCGACGATGACCCGTGGAGGAAACGCAAGGATCTGTTCGATGGTGAAACCGAACCCAAAACGCCTGACGAGGAGCGGCGAGAAATAGACAAGCTGTTGAAAAATTGGAAAGACTGCCCACCGCCGGAAAGAAGCAAAAGGCGCGAGCCGGAAAGAAGCGAAAAGCGCCAGAGCAGCTGCTGAAGGTATGGAAAACGAGGTCTGTTTTACGGGACTTGCCGTCTTGGAAGATCCACCGTGTGCCTCACAGCCTTGATGTCATGCATATCACGAAGAACGTGTGAGAGTCTGCTTGGTACCCTGCTCAACATGCCGAGAGGACCAAAGATGGGCGAAAGCAAGGGCAGACTTGAAATCAATGGGCATCGAGCAGGAGCTTCACGCTAATGATGATGATGATGATGATGATGAGGCGAAGCAGGACACGAAAATTGCCGCAAAAGGCAAAAAGGCCAAGAAGACCGGAAATGACTACCCTCCGCGTGCTTCACTCTAAGTCGGGGAGGAGATCGAGCAGTTTTCACCTGCCTCCTAGGAGTAAAACTTCCTTCTGATTCTGCTGGGAAGATAAGCAGATACCTAGACCCAGTGAAGCGAAGTTCAGCGGGATGAAGTCTCACGGTATCACGTCTTGATGACGCAGATACTTCCGGTTGCAATCTGTGGGATCATGGACACACACGTCCGTGAAACGCTATTTGGCCTCTGCAACTTCTTGACGTCATCTCGGAAGTCGATTGGCGTGAGGCAACTCGAAGGCTACAGGAAGAGATCGTGGTGATACTATGCGAGCTTGAGATGTACTTCCCGCCCGCATTCTTCGACGTTATGGTGCATCTGCTGGTCCATATAGTGGAGGATATCATCCAACTCGGGCCGACGTTCCTGCACAACATGATGCCGTTCGAAAGGATGAATGGTGTCATCAAAGCATACGTTCGCAACATGTCACGTCCAGAAGGAAGCATAGCCAGGGGCTTTCTGACCAAAGAGTGCATCTCCTACTGCACGAATTATCTAGGCATCGAGAACCCCGTTGGTCTGCCCGTCAACAGGCACCTCGGCAGGCTCGCTGGATGGGGTTACCGTGAGGGTCGCCGCGAAATAAATGTCGACTTCGATGGTCGACTCGCCGACTTTGAAAGAGCAAACCTAGTCGCGCTACAACACATAGACGCAAACCTAGTCACCTCCTTGTTGTCTTTTCCTCTCAAGGTTCTTGAACAGAAACAAGAAAGGAACGCCCTGTGACTCTATATGTTTCCAAGAGTAGGTTGAATTTGCACGCAACCACATGTTGTGCGTGGAGGTCGGAACATAGGGAGTTGAGCAAGCTAGAGGTAGTTTGACTCAAGTCTCCTCCGGCTGTCATGAGGCGTCCATGTTGTTCTTTTCTGTAGTGTACTAGAAAGGTTACATCTTACAAGTTTAGAAGTGCATAGAGGAATGTATGGCATCGTGCAGCCCAACATAACAGAACAGTAGAAGTCCAGAATTCAAAAAATAAAAACAGTAGAAGTCGCTGAGACGTTAGTCGATGATGACAAATTTTTTTTGCCCATTGGCATTTGACTTTGTATGGAACCTGAAGCTGTATACCAACTTATCAGATTTATTGTGCTTCTTTGCCACATTTACAGCTACCATGTTGTTTTGATACAGAAACAGTTTGGTAGCTGTCCGTGAACAATGTGGTAGCTTAGACTAGGAAGATTGCTGCTAGATGTTAATTTGCTGGTACTAGCTACAATTTGGCACTGAAAAGCAAAAGCAAAAGCCCTTGAGTTTGATGATATATATTTTTCCATGTTGTGATGGAGGCCCTTTTGCCTTGTCCACCGAGAGGCCCTTGAGTTTGCTGGAATGTCGATTAACTTCCGTTCCGGCAAATTCGAATTCTCCATATGTCCTATTTTCAGCAAAGGTCATGCTGAAATTTTCCGTGAATTTTAGCATGACTTTGCTAAAAATAGGACATATAGGGTACTTGTGACTAATGCATGGGCCGGGTATCTTAGTAGTTAATTAGGTAGGATCAAGTGCCCCTGCGTACTTGTGACTAATGCATGGCTTTTAGGGTGCCTCGGTGTCGATAAAACCGAAATGATGAAAGCTTAGGCTTTTAGGGTGCCTCGGCGTCGAAAAACCCTCAATGATAAAAGCTTAGATTTTAGGATGCCTCGGTGTCGACAAACCCTAAATGATGAGACCATGATCTTGTTCCTTGACAATAACCAACTTTTTAACCAAACTTTGTTTCTATTTAGAGAGAAACATGGCCCTAACGATGAGGCCGGGGTTGGGCGGCAAGGCATTCTCGAGCTGTCCCAGAGATGGAGGAACAACCTCACTTGTATGAGGACGCCGCCTTCCCACCGATCCCGAGACCACCGATGGTACCGCCGAGGATGACCCCACCGATGCCACCACCGATGGTGCCGCCGAGGATGCCACCATCGATGATGGCGGCGCGCACGATGGCAGCCAATGAAGAGGCAGCGGAAGGACGGCGCCCGACCGTGCTCGCACCCTCAAGGAGGAAGTTCTTGAAGTGGACTCGGGAATCCAACGCGCCGAACGAATAGTCAAGGGTACTTTCGCTTCAGCTCGGGTGCATTCTTGAACACCGTCTCGATCAATCCCGAGAACCCGAGGCATCCCGACCGAGGGAATTTGCGCAACCTCCTCTTCACGGCTGCACGAGCGATACAAGTTCCCGCTGCTTTTGAAAACACAAGCCTCAAAGGGAATAAAGTGAACAATGCTGCCCTCACGAAGATGAGCAAGGCCTTGTCTACTTGGAAAAGCAATGTGAAGAGAATGATCGAGAAAGGTGAGAGTTATGAGAAGATCAAGGAGAAAAATCCTTCGATCACCGAAGATGACTACAACGACTTCAAGATCAATTGCTCGAGCACCGCAAACTCCGAATCAAGTCGATGGGGGAAAGAAATGCGGAGCTGAACTTAGGGAACACACACTCGGTCCCGCGGTTCTGAGTGGCGGAGCCTATATGGGACAAGGAGGGCGCGGGCGTGCCGAGCAAGGCCTACCGCCCCTCTTGATAAATCACGGTGACAAGCAGACCAGGAACTTTGTCGGGGCCGGTACAAGAAGGACCGAAAACAAAGGAGCTTACCACGGATCCGAAGACCAGGGCGCTTGAGGTTGTTACGTAAGGAATACCACCCCGGGTAATTAGCTCCATATGGTTGCATTCTAATTAATGAAGCCAAATTTCTAAATGGTTCACATTCCTTCCATAGCGGTCGAAAGCGATGGCGCTGGGTCGACTAAGAGCAACCCTTGGGACACCACTCTCAATAGGGCGTTGAATGTAATGAAGAACAAGGATAAGCTCGATGAAGCCGGCGTCGGCTGGTCGTGTGGCGGCAAAGGCTTGTCCACAAAATGGGGTCATACTATACCGCTGGTGTGCGGAAGGAGAAAAGACCAGCTCGGAAAGCGGTAGCGCCAGTTCAAGAACTCAAGGCACAGGTGGCGCGGATTCCGGAGATTGTCCAAGAGCAAGTGCAACAACAACTCGGAGCGACGATCACCGTCATTGTGCCTACCTTGATCCAGGGGTTGCGTGCGTGGATTGCGGGCGGCCAACAGGGGCCGCCCCCGATTCCTAGCTTCACGGCCAGCAACTCGCATAATGCGATGGTGGGGCCATTGGTGTCTCCGGCGGAGGCGGCATTGGTGTCTCCGACGCTGGCACGGGAGCTTAATGCACCCGGGTGTACGCCGGCCGGCACCTCTGCAGCAAGCGGCCCCTCCGTCAACTGCACGCCCGCCGTTGGCGGTGCCTCGACATTAGCCGAGCTCGACGCCATCATCATGGTAACTAATTAAGCCTCTCTCGGTCTTGGACTTCATCTCCTTGCCTTTGACTGGGCATCCCGACGCCCTACAAGTTTTCGCGAGGCGCCGCCGACGTTCCTGCACTCTCACGCGCCGTGAACAACGAGTTGGTCGATGTCGCCAAGGAAAAATCGTTCAACGGGCAACCTTGTTCCACGGTACCGGATGCCACCCAACTTGTTTAGGGATCAACTAGTTCGGGTGCTGCCAGGCTGCGACGAGTTGTTACCTCCGATTCAACCCGTCGGGGCCGACGATGATGACGTGATGACCCTCAGCGCCTGCCTGAGCTGGCCCCTGCTTTGGCCGAAGAGCCAGATTCGTTTGGGGCGGGGACACCACCCCAAAGACAACACCACCGATCGTGCGTCGCCAAGTCGGCCCCATGGCAAGACCGCCGCAACGGTGACGGACATCCCTATGCCATCGATCCAAACATGCATATGGCACGGGATCGAAACGACGACGACGACGATACATTTGCCAACGTCGATCAAGACTTTGCCGATCATGGGTGCGGTGGCGACTTTATGGGGCCTCCTTCTCAAGAACCCAACCCAACAAAAGACGTCGCGATCTAGCTGGTACCACGGAGAAGCCAAGTAGCAACAGCGCCGTCGCCGTTCAGCTCTCGAGAGACGCCTCCACTGCGGACTTCACCGAGCCTCAGATAGGCGAGGTGCGAAATATTATCAGCCCCAACACACTCAAGAAGGCGGTCTGTGAGCAGAACTCGGTCCCATTACAGGAGAAGAAGAAGGCACGCAAAAGAAAGACTAACAAGGGTGCGGGCCAGCCGGCACCGAGTACGATCCGTGCTCAGGACGGGCCACCTTCACCTGAGGATATCTCGAGGAGGGTGCATGTGGCGGGTAGGGCGATGCTACCGACAAATATGCTCAATGCTGCAACCGGTGCTATGCGGAGTCTGCATGACAGTGTTCTTTCTTTGGAGAAGCGGCGTCTCGTAGAGAAGGATGTGGAATACCGGTTTTCGTGGCCAAGGTGCCAGGGGCAAGGGCTTTGTGGATAACTCCATCGGGCGTACGATCGTCCTGCGGTTTGATGACATCCACGCTATGTTGAACCTTCATCCGCTCCACTACACCTTCGTTCGGCTATTTTCGCTGAGTATGGAGATGCGGATCATTCGCGACAAGACCCCGGACATCGTGATAGTCGACCCCTTCTACATGCGTGCCAAGATCTTGGGCAGCACTGGGGACCGGCAAGTCGCGAGTTCTTACCTCGAAGGAGTCATTCTGGCAAACCAAGATAAGGATAACTTCCTCGTGCCTTACTTTCCCAAGTAAGTCCTCCCCTCAACCGGCCCGTAACATATGAATTCTTAGATTTCGATCGTTTTTCTTTTAACATTCCGTGTTTTCTGCAGTGACACACATTGCACGCTCATCCTCCTAAGCCCCAAATATTCCATGGCCACGTATTTCGACCCGGACCCTCAGTTGAACGTAGACTACACAAATGTCAAGAAGGTTCTTGATGATGTTCTCCCAGCTCGCCCAACTGGAGGCACCTTCACCAGCCTATTAAGTAAATACGGCAAGCACGTGTTCTCCCACAATCTGACGTTACGCTGCGTCAAGCAGCCGCTTTGGCGGTCGAAGGTGCCTACTCGCCATCCATCACATGCGGGCGATCATACGGGACCATCATCAACTTCGCTACCAAGTAAACTCCAAGATTGGGCGCGGCGTGTCGGCAATCCAGGGCGCGGACATCGGACAAGAATTCTTTCGCATCCAATCGGAGTTTGCGGAAATCATCCATCAAGATGTCGCCGTACCTCGGGGCAGTTCTACCTCGAAATCAACCGTCCAACGGTGACATCGACACAATGCTACAAATGCAGGATGACAACGCCTGTTCTTTCATGACTCCCACGATGAGCGGCGGCTTCATCCACGCTCCGGTCCCTTGAGTCGAGTTGTCTAGTTCTAAAACATCGATTGGCTCATGTTGTAATTAAACTTTAATGAACTTGTAGTATGTCTCTTTGGTTTGAGAGTCGTTCAACTTAGATGTAATCGATGCTATTAATGTCTTGCTTTTCTCTTCCGATCATTCTTTGCATACTTATATATTGCTTATGTATTGTCGTGAATTGGTACTAACGTTTACGTTTGGCTAGTGCATAGCGATGCCGTCGTATGTAGTGTACAAGGGTAAGGTTCGGAGTCTCTGACGGCGGGAGGAGTGTCGGAGACAGGTTCACCGATTCAGCGATACAGATTACAAAGGTACACCACTAGGGCCGAGGCCGAATCTAGATCGCCCTCTATCTAGCGGGAGAGGGAGGGCGTTGGAGGAACCGGATGAAGACGAGTTTCATCGTGATGATGCTCATCATGTTGACCGCAGCTCTCTTCTATGTGATGGTAGTTTAGATGATCGATATCGACTTGTAATGTGAAGACAAACTCGCTACTCGCGGTCTCGAGACTAATCTTCTATCTTTGTTCGGTCTTTTCAATTCGGAGACTAATATGATGAATTGTATTCAGAGACTAATATGATGAATTGTATTCAGAGACTAATCTTCTATTGTATTCGATGAATCTGTTGTTGTTGTGTGCTGTCTATATTTTGTCCAATTATACATTTTGTAACCTGTGCAAAAACAGAAAATTAAAAAAACTAATATTCATACTAATGGCGCATCACATCACGAAGGCGCCATTAGTGTGCCAAAGGATACTAATGGTGCATCATGAGCAATGCGCCATTACTATGCCGGTTACTAATGGTGCATCCTGTTGCCGTGGCGCCATTAGTATGCCAAAGCACCGGTATACATGGCCCCACGAGAGGTATACTAATGGCGCATCGGTGGTGCGCCATTAGTATACCGGATACTAATGGCGTGGCACTAATGACGCACCACTAATGCGCCAGTAATGGCCAAATTAGGTGCGCCATTAGTAGGCCTTTTCCTAGTAGTGTCAGGTATATCGAACTCCGATTCAGAATTTAGCAGCTGCATCCCGTATAGCAGAATCAATTCAGCCTTCCCAGTCGGAGGCGGGTAGAGGTTTGCAACAGATCAGAGATTTACTCCGGGCAGCAGGAGACCAAAACTCAGTCGTATCATAGTCACGGAACAGGATTCACTGCAGATCCGTCGCTGCGAATTCAGTCCAGTCGGCCCATAGTCCAAGATCGCCCCTGAGGCGTGAGGAACATGGAGGCCGGCGTGATGATTAGTACAGGAATCGCGAGCAGTATGAGCACCAATTCGATCGCAATGATCGACGTCGAGTGCCCACCCCTCCCCCAAGGGGTGGATCATACACTCCTCGGCAACAAGATGACGACGCCTTGACCGCAGTCTTTGGGCGAAGGGTTCTAGTCGACCCCAGAGAGCCAGGCTTTGATGCAAGATCCATCATCGTTCAAGGCTTGGTCGATAGGAACAGAGCTCACCGAGAAGGTCATGACAGAGATGTTCCCTCCAGCAGCAGAGTTCATGTCTCAGGGCCAGAGTGTTTTAGCAGGGCCATCAGAACCGCAGTGATTCCTCCCAACTTCAGGTTGGCGATTGAGTCGATAAGTTCACGGTGAGTCCAAGCGACACTTGGCTTGAGGACTATCGGGTGGCTGTTCAGATTGGCGGCGGCAGCGATGAGGTAGCTATGAAGCATCTGCCCTTATGTTGGAGGTTCGGCGAGCATGGTTGAATCGATTAGCACCCAGCAGATTTCCACTTGGGAAGATCTGGCCCGAGTGTTTGTCGGGACATTTGAAGGGACTTGCAAGCGACCAGCGGGATTGACGAGACTGCGATGAGTGTGTCGTAAGTCGAATGAAACTTTGAGAGATTACATCGAGAGATGGATAACCTTGCACCACAGTTGAGAATGTAATCTCGATCACCAGCGATCTGTGCTTTCAAGGAAGGTGTCAAGAACAGAGAGTTGAGTTTGAAATTCAGTCGGACAGAAGATATGACCCTGAGTCAGATGACGGAGATTGCCACCAAGTATGCTAATGGTGAAGAAGAGGATCGGCTCCGGAGTGGTAAGTACAAGTCAGCCGCTAATGAAGCCGGCGGAGGAAATTCAGTCAGAAGCAGAAGCGCAAAGCCTAGCCAGCCGCTCCCGGAGAAGCCTTGGTTGTGACCCCAGGAAAGTTCAAGGGGAAACCGAATGGTCCGTGGAACCCCAAGAAGGTGAAAGACCAAGATCGGAATGATGTGTTGGACTTACCATGTCACATTCACACGAAGAAAGATGAAGAGGGTAAACTAATTTACCCAAAGCATACCACTCGACAATGTCGGCTCTTGATTCAGTAGTTCCGAGGGAAAAAACCCAAGGATAAATAAAAGGGGTCGGATAAAGTTGAGGACAAAGAAGAAAGTGATGGTGGATACCCCCAGGTCAATTCCACCCTGATGATTTTTGCTGACGTTGAAAGCAAAAGTCAATTGAAAGTTATCAACCGAGAAGTGAACATGGTCGCTCCTGCGACGCCCAATTATCTCAAATGGTCCCAGAACGCCATCACATTCGACTAGTCTGATCATCCGACACACATTGCCACCCCTGGGAGGCAAGCGTTGGTGGTCGACCCGATCGTCGAAGGCACTCGACCGACCAAAGTTTTGATGGATGGCGGCGTGGCTCAACATCTTCTATGTAGAGGCGTTGAAAGGGATGGGCATTCCGATGTCGGACTCAGCACCGATAATATGAGTTTCCACGAGTCATTCACGGAAAGAAGGCTGAGTCACTCGGTCAAATTGCTCTTGATGTGGTTTTGGTGATTGAAGCATTTACGGAAAGAAAAGTTGACCTTTGAGGTCGTGGATTTCGAGGCGCTTATCACACTATTGCAGGAAGGCGGCGATGCCGTTTCATGGCCCGACCATGTTATGTGTACCTCAAGCTGAAGATGCCCGGCCCCAAGGTGTGATCACATCGCGGCAATCGGAAGAAACGGAAGAGTGTTTCCAGAAAGGCTCTAAGATTGCTGATGCTCTGATGGCAGCGGTAGAATTGCAAGAATATCAAAAGACTGCAGATCCGAGTGATTTATTGCGAGCCAAGAAGCCCGCTACGGAGTCGGCATTTCAGTCGTCCGGTGAGACGAAGCAGGTTCATATTCACCCGACCGACCCCAATGCTGCTCCGACCAACATCTCAACAACACTTCACTCCAAATAGGAAGAAGCGCTCGTCTAGTTCCTCCGTGAGAACTGGGACATCTTTGCATGGAAGCCTGCTGACATGCTGGGTGTTCCCAGGGAGCTGGCTGAGCACCGTCTGCGAGTCGACTCAAAAGTCAAACCTGTCAAAGAACATCTTAGACGGTCTGCCGTCCAGAAGAGAAAGGCCATAGGCGAGGAGGTGGCTCGGCTTTTAGCAGCAGAGTTTATCCGAGAAATTTACCACTCCGAGTGTCTCGCCAATGTGGTCATGGTCTCTAAGAAGGACAATTCACTGCGCATGTGCATCGACTTCAAACATATCAATCGGGCCTCCCCGAAAGAGTCAATACAGTACTTACGGTCGAGCGGGAAGAAGGAAAAGCCTTCAAAGTTCAGCGCCCAGTATATTATCTTTCTGAAGTGTTAACCCCGTCGAAGCAAAGATAGCCTCATTATTAGAAGCTTGTGTATGGGATTTATATGACCGCAAAGAAGGTTGCTCACTACTTCTCTGATCATTCCATTACAGTCGTTAGCGGCCCGTTATCGAGATTTCACTGTGAGAGATGCAACTGGTCGAGTGGCGAAATGGGCGATTGAACTTCTTCCCTTGATATCAAGTTTGAGGCAAAGAAAGCCATCAAGTCCCAAGCAATAGCAGATTTCATCGCCAGTGGATTGAACAACGATTACCGACACAAGTTCACTCGAACCTTTGGACTATGTTCTTTGATGGTTCCAAGATCTGAATGGATCCGGTCTTTGGGGTAGTATTGGTTTCCCCGAGGAGATAAGCTCAGATATGTGCTCCAGATTCACTTTGATTCTTCCAACAATGAAGCGAATCTGAAAGCATTGTTGTATGGGTTGCGTATGGCCATTTCACTCGGCGTCCGTTGCCTCATGGTCTATGGCGAATCAGATCTGGTGGTTAATCAGGTGATGAAGGAGTGGGACATCAGAAGTCCAGCCATGACTGGCTACTGTAATGCAGTGAGGAAGCTGGAAAAGAAGTTTGAAGGGTTAGAGCTCCATCACATACCCCGACTGAAAAATCAAGCTGCTGATGATTTGGCGAAAATAGGGTCCAAGAGGGAGGCCATTCCCAGTGATGTGTTTTTGGAGCACATCCGCACACCATCGATTCAAGAGGATCCTTTCACTAAAGAAGCTCCACAGCCAAAAAGTGCCACCGATCCGGTGAAGTTGAGGTCCCAATGTGGTCGACCTAGTCATGGAAGTCGTGGTCATCACTCCCGATGGACGATGCCGTACATCGCATAGATCCCGAGGAAAGAGCTCCCGGAGAATGAAGAAGAGGCTAGACAGATCGTCCGTCGATCCAAGGCCTTTACTGTGATCAAGGGACAGTTATTCAGAGAAAGCGTGACTAGAGTCAGCCAGAAGTGCATAACGCCAGAAGAAGGTCAGATAATCCTTGATGATATCCACTCGGGGACCTGTGGTCACCATGCGTCCTCTCGGACCATCGTGGCTAAAGCATACCGAGCGGGATTTTACTGGCCAAAGGCAAATGAAATGGCAAATGAAATAGTCGACAAATGTGAAGGATGTCAGTTCTACTCAAATATGTCACACAAGCCTGCCTCAGCATTGAAGACCATTCCGCTCGCCTGGCCTTTCGCTGTTTGGGGGTTGGATATGATTGGGCCGCTTAGAACTGGCAGGAGTGGTTTCACTCATTTGCTTGTGGTAGTCGACAAGTTCACGAAGTGGATCGAAGCTAAACCTATCAAGAACCTTGATGCGTGCACTGCTGCCAGTTTCGTCAGAAAATTGATATTCAGATATGGAGTTCCGCACAGCATAATCACGAACAATGGGTCAAATTTCGATTCCGACAAGTTCAAAGCCTTTTGCGCCTCTCAGGGCACGCGAGTTGACTATGCTTCAGTCGCTCACCCTCAGTCGAATGGACAAGCTGAACGAGCAAATGGTCTAATTCTCAAAGGACTGAAACCTCGACTGATGCGTGATCTCAAGCATGCAGCGGGAGGCGTGGGTTGACGAACTTCATCGGTTCTTTGGGGATTGAGGACCACTCCTAATCGTTCGACTGGGAGAAATCCATTCTTTATGGTCTATGGAGCTGAAGCAGTTCTGCCGAGTGACCTGCTTCACAATGCCCCCGGAGTCGAACTCTACTCTGAAGCTGAAGCAGAGCAAGCCCGTCAAGATCTGATCGACCTCCTTGAAGAGGAGAGAGAGATGGCCCCGATCCGCTCGACCATCTATCGCCAGGGACTTGTGTCGATTCCACGCTAGAAATGTGAAGAGTCGAGCCTTTCGGAAGGAGATCTGGTCCTCCGAGTGGATCAACGAAACCACACAAGCTCGCTCCCACTTGGGAAGGTCCTTCATCGTCACGAGTTCTTCACAATGGGGCTTACCATCTTTACAACGTCGAGCGCCGGATCGATGAGCCTCGGGCATGGAATGCGGAGCTGCTCCGCCCTTTTACATAAGAGCTCATTCGGGTGAGATGTAATAAAAGTACCTCTGTAGTTTGTCTATCTAAATCAAGAAGATTATAATTATCCCAAAGATTGTTATTACTTTTGTTAAAATTCCCCCCAAGTGGGTGACTTAGCTGAAATCTATTTAGCCTAAGTTTGTAAAAAAATCCTTACCGAGTGGCAAGCCAGCCTCTTACTCGGGGGTTTAGCTGCGAATCCGTTTCGCCTAAGTATTCAAAATCCTACAAAGTGGTGAGCCAGCCTCCCACTCGGAGGCTTAGTTGCAGTCCAAGTACTCGCCTAAGTGTTTAAAATCCTACCGAGTGGTGAGCCAGCCTCCCACTCGGGGGCTTAGCTGCAGTCCAAGTACTCGCCTAAGTGTTTAAAATCCTCACGAGTGGTGAGCCAGCCTCCCACTCGGGGCTTAGCTGCAGTCAAGTACTCGCCTAAGTGTTTAAAATCCTACAGTGGTGAGCCAGCCTCCCACTCGGGGGCTTAGCTGCAGTCCAAGTACTCGCCTAAGTGTTTAAAATCCTACCGAGTGGTGAGCCAGACTCCCACTCAGGAGCTTAGCTGCAGTCCTAGTACTCGCCTAAGTGTTTAAAATCCTACCGAATGGTGAGCCAGACTCCACTCGGGGGCTTAGCTGCAGTCCAAGTACTCGCCTAAGTATTTAATACAATGTGCACTTTTCTAAGGACTGACGAGGTGCAGTGTCATTGTTGCCTTCCCCTTCAAAGCTATGACACAAAATCCTCCTTGGGGGCTTAGCTGCAGATCCAATACTAGCCTAAGTTTGAAAAATCCTACCGAGTGGAGAGCAAACCTCCCACTCGGGGCTTAGCTGATCCAGTGCTAGCCTAAGTTTGAAAAATCCTACCGAGTGGAGAGCAAACCTCCCACTCAGGGCTTAGCTGCAGTCCAAGACTAGCCTAAGTTTGAAAAATCCTACAGAGTGGAGAGCAAACCTCCCACTCGGGGCTTAGCTGCAGTCCGGTGCTCGCCTAAGTTTGAAAAATCCTACAGTGGAGAGCAAACCTCCCACTCAGGGGCTTAGCTGCAGTCCAAGCTACGCCTAAGTTTGAAAAATCCTACAGTGGAGAGCAAACCTCCCACTCGGGGCTTAGCTTCAGATCCAAGTACTCACCTAAGTTTGAAAAATCCTACCGAGTGGAGAGCAAACCTCCCACTCGAAGGCTTAGCTGCAGTCCAGTACTCGCCTTAGTTTTGAAAATCCTACAGAGTGGAGAGCAAACCTCCCACTGGGGGCTTAACTCGATCCGATGCTTACCTAAGTTTTGAAAATCCTACAGTGGAGATCAAACCTCCCACTCGGGGGCTTAGCTGCAGTCGGGACTCGCCTAAGTTTGAAAACATACCGATCCGCAAGGACGACGGGGTGCAGGTCGACTGCTACCTTCTCCTTCGGAGCTGCGCCATAGGTATAACGTGCGCTCCATCCCGATCCGCAAGGACGACGAGGTACACGTCGACTGCTTCCTTCTCCTGCACCTCAGAGATGCATCTCAAACATTGAAGCATAATCCAAGTGAAGAGCAAAGTTCACTCGAAGGCAAACAAAAGCATATTTTGACGATAAGTAAAGTTCAGATAGCATCCTAAGGATGCAGAAGTACCCAGGCCTCAAGGCCGCTAAAGTTTATCGGTTACAAAAATCACTAGGAATTCCAGGCAAATTTAAGGTAGAGCATAAAAGTTTTTCACTCCTTAGGTGGAGGAATGGAAGGAGCCACAAACTGGTCAAGGTCGATCCCATCGGCGATCCGGGTGGCAGCGGCGATGAAAGTTTCCATGAAAGATTGGAAATCATACTTCTTGGTGTTGCAAATCTGAGGGCCGCCAGCTTTTCCTCCTGTGCTTCCTTGCAGTGGACACGAACCAGAGACAGAGCAACATCAGCACCACACCTGGCAGAAGACTTTTTCCATTCTTGCACTCGACTTGGAACCTCATTCAGTCGAGTCATTAAGGACTCAAGGTCATTACAAGCGTCTGTCCGGCGGAGGGTTGAGTCGATCCGTGACACCGCAGCTTTCAGTCGAGCGAGATAGTCCACCACACCAACAATGCGAGACTCCAGTCGGAGCACGTTCATAGCGGCTTCATCCTTCACGGGAGAGTTGATGGGGTCCATTCTTGTCTCCACTCGACTGGTCTCCTCTTCAAAGTTCTGACAGAATTCTGCAAATACGACTCAAGTTCAAGCTAATGGTTCTATGGTGAGTCGATGATGACAAGTCAGTCGGATAAGAGGAATTACCTTCAAGCATGAGGAATAGCTTCTTGGCGAGCCCTCCCAGATAAACCTCCAGATTGTTCATCCTCCCGCCAGGTTCGCCAACCTTGTCGATCGAGCGACTTTGTCATTCTTGATCGGCTAGCCTCCTTGTTGGCAGCGTCGAGCAGCCTTCAGCTTGGTATTCTCATATTGAGTTTTCCGGTGAGGCCAGTTTCTCTTCATGAGCTTTGTTTTCTCAA
Organism: Aegilops longissima; assembly: GCA_021605205.1. Lineage (NCBI taxonomy): Eukaryota > Viridiplantae > Streptophyta > Magnoliopsida > Poales > Poaceae > Aegilops > Aegilops longissima. Next base: position 163,975,862 of record CM038679.1, read on the forward strand.
AGCCGCCTTCTCTGCCTCTGCAAGGTCGTGGTCTTTCTTCTTGAGATCCTCCTCGGTTTATGCGCAAAATAACAATAAGTCGAGTTGAGAATGGGTAGAAAGACAAAGGCAGTCGTCAAGTTCTCACCAGCCATACCTTTTGCTTTGTCTCTAGCCTTTTACAAGTTCTCTGAGCAAGCTTCAAGTCAAGGTTGAGCTGGATCTGCTTGTTCTCCAATTTGGTACAGCAGACCCGAGCTACATAAGATTTCTCGAAGAGTCAATCGACAAATCAAAGACAGGTCACTTCCGGTGACTAAAGAAAAATCGTAGCATTTCTAAGACTACGATCGAATCAAAACATTGACGATGGTCTCGGGGACTACACCCGATGGGTGCACTCGGCGTGCCCCACTAGTTTTACCAATTCGGTTTGACGATCGACCGAAAGAGGCAAAAAGGTTATGATCCTAAAAACATAGCTAGCTGTCGTGATCAGCTATGTAAAAAAAGTTCTTAGACTATAGTCGACGCCCATGATCCACCATAGTCTCAGGGGCTACACTCCCAGTGGGTGCACTCAGCGTGGCCCCACGGGTTCCAAAGATCCATTCGACATGGCCGGACTAGACTGAGTGAAGAAGTTCAAAGTATAAAGACTATAGTCGACTGCCCGCAGTCCACCATAGTCTCGGGGACTACACCCAGTGGGTGCACTCAGCGTGCCCCCACCAGTTCAAAAATTCAATCGACACACCCACCAACACCCAGTGGTTGTACAGATGCATATATGGAAATCTTCAGAAAGAAGAAATTTCAGGTAGCATATCCTAACAGAACAAGCAACTTACTTGGACATTGGTTTGAAGAGCCGAGCTTGCATCATAAGCCGCCTGGCTGGCCACCCGGACCACCTTCACTTGCTCCATCATGATCCCTGCCTGGCGTATGGCCTCCTTGGCAGCACTCACTTGGTCTTCGGGATGTGGTGTGTGGCAAAAGGATGGAGGTAGCGATCGGCAGCGAAGGCGGACACTCGTCGGCGGCACAACAAGGACACGAAGTCCGAGTGGTGTCGCCTCCCTCGTGAGCTAAGCGTCTCGGCGGTGATACAAGCTGGAGTAGCCTTGCCGGCGAGCACCTTTTGTCCTTCCTCTTCCTTAGTGGTGTTTCATCGTCGTCATCGGGAGATCAATGACATGAGGTGGAACTACAAGTAAGATTCAAAGGTAAAAACAGAAATCCAATCGACCGTAAAGCAAAACTGTAGAGATCATACCAAGGTTGGAGGTGGCGGCATCTTCCATTTCCTGATCCTCGTGCTTAGCTGAGGTCTCGGAGGTGGCAGCACTTTGCAGATTTCAGAAGTCAATTGATCGGTCAAAGCAGGTCGACCAAAAGTGCACTCATGGTGAGCAGACAAAACACAAGTTCTGCTGATTACCCGGAAATGGTGGGAATGACCATCCTCATCTTGGGCAAGGCCTTCACGGCTTTGATAGCGTTGCTCGAGGTTGCTTTGGCGGTTTCTCGGTTAGCCTTTGGAGAAGTCGTCCGAGTGCGCTTCGTTGAGCGCCCGTTGGGGCGATAGCCTTACCTCGCTCGACCACGGATCATCGTCAGCTTGGATCGCCTTTCCGAGTGGGGTGGATCCACGTCTCCCTCCTCTTCCTCCTCCTCCTCCTCTTCATCAGAACTGTTGTTTCCTCAGACTCCCATTCCTCCGGCTTTGGCCTCCACTTCCTTCTTCTTCTTGACTGGTTCTTGCGCCCGTTGGGCATCGAGTACATCTCGGTGGTGACCTAGAAGACAGCAAAACAAGGCGGAAGTCGATCGATCGATTCGCAAAAGCAGTTGCAAATACAACAGGATCACGATTGGAGATAAGTGGTCATACCTGGTGCGGTTCGTAAGATTGGTGAGAGGTGGGATCCTCCTAGCCCGGGAGGTTATCCTTGTTCCTGTGATGGCAGTCATCCACCTCTCAATGTGGCGTCGTCGACATCCTGCAGGTGGACCGGTGGTGTCCTCGGTACGAGTACATCCACATCGGGTGACCTCGGTATTGGGCGGCTGGATCGCCGTCGAAGAAAACCTCGGAAGATCCATGCGGTCACTCCGTCGCGAATGAGCTGGACTACGCTCCATCAACAACAACACAGGGCCTTCTCCTCGGAATTACCTTGAGAGAGGGCGGCTTGTTCACTCGATCCATGGAGAAAGGAGGTGTCGATCGGCCGCCTTGGCGTCGGTGGTCTTAGCGATAGAACCAGGTCATTGCCACCCTCTGACTGAATCGGGAAGAATCATGGCTGGAAAGGCACTTTTACCCCTCATCTGGACCCCAAGACCCCCACACATCTGGATTACTTGGGTTCTTTCATCATTCGGACTAGCCTTTTCACCGTCTGAGGCGACAAGTGAATATGTGTTTGAAGAGGCCCCGGTGTGGTCGACAACCCAAAGTTTCGCACAAAAGGCTGGAAGCGGCGAGATAGGCAATGGAGTTGGGTGTAAAGTGATGGAGTTGTGCTCCAAGAAGTTGAAAACCCGAAAGAAAAGATTGGCGGAAGAAAATCCGCGATCCACATGGGTGGCTAAGAGGACGCACTCACCCTCTTGAGGCTGCGGCTGCCACTCTGTCACCGGAAGCCTTGCTGATCCGTGGGGGATCAATCCCTCGTTGGCCAGGTCGTTGAGGTCTTTTTGGGTGATGGTCGAGCGGATCCGATCTCCTGGACCCAACCTTGCGGCGAGCTGGACATGACGAGATCCGCCCGGTGGGCGCTCTCCCCGCCGCCATCGTCGCCTTCTTCCACTCCAAGGCCGCCGTCTTCTCCTTCACCATTGTCGCTGCAGGCAGGAGGCGGGGCAGCAGCTACGAGCAGATTCTGGTAGCGGCGGATGAATCGAGGGCGGAGGAGGAAAATGAGGCCCACTATTCAAAATACCCCTTGGCGCCTTATATGTCGTCGGCCAGCCGGGCATGGTGCTTCCAGTGCGTGCGTGGGAGGGGCTCCCCTCAGGGAGGAGCCCACAGGGCATGTACAACCCATACGACACGTGGGCTGCACGGTAGGGCTGACGAGGTGTATCTAGGCACCCGTGAGCCAGTAGCGGGACTCACGGGGCCCTACCTCAAGGCGGGTTCGCTGGCCTGGGCCTTAACTTGTTATGTGTTCTGTAAATTAGATGCAGCGCTCTACATCCTCGGGTCCCGACCCTCGGCGGGTCTCGGCCGTCATTTGGTATGCCAGTCGCAATGCCGTGGACAAGGCGGAGGGTGAGGGCTGGAGAGCGATGGGAGCCATGGTCGCGATGCTCATGTACCCCCTTTAACACCTGGCGGCCGACATGAAGGAAGAAGGGGTGCCATGGACAGGCATCAAATAACAATCATGATGGGTCGAGCATGACCGAAATAAGCATAAGAGGGGTACATGCCGCTGGAGTGCGGCCCGATGCAGCCGGCGCCCCCAACAAAGTAAGCTAAGAACATGAAGTAAAAGGGATACAGTGCGGGGGCGGACCCACGCGGCTGGAATGATGCAGCCACAGGCGCTCCGGCTGAAATGAAACTTGAAGGATGTCACGATAGCGTTGAAGGCGAAGGATGTTGAAGTAGCGGACGTCGTGGGCTGCGGAAGCCGACCTTCACGAGCCCCTAGGCCGGGGAGCCTCGGGAGGCTCGGGCGAGTGGCTCCTCGTGGACCATCTTGAGCCTCCAAGATGCTCCTCATGAGGCGCTGCACGTGGCGGCCGCGTTCGGCGAGCCATAAGGCATCACGAGCATAGCTGTGGGGTGGACCTTCATGGCGCCCCGTGTGAGGGCGAGAAAGCGCTCTGAGGCGGCTCGGTTGAGCCACAGGATGTCGATGCGGACGAGCAGCCCACCATCCTCGCTGGATGGGGAGCCACGGGTGGAGTGGCGGCGGCTACCACTCCGACTCTTGACTCCTGCAACTCCTGCGTGATCGGTGACAAACTCCGAGGGTTTGGCCTTCCTTGCCTTGCTCCTTCCTGAGGGAAACGTTCTTTAAAGCACGCCTCCAAGTGGTACCCAAGGTCGGTGGCCCTCTAGGAGAGAGCCCCTGAGCCTTCCTTGAGGAGGCGCGGCGCGCCTCCTCTGCGACACAGCGGAGGTGCCCCCTTAGCGGCGGACCACAGGGGCTGCCTCCCGAGGTCGGGCTGGCGATGTCTTCTTCTTCTTGGGAGGCGGTCTCAGGGAGCCTCACACTCCTGCGATCTGGGTCTTCAAGTGATGCGTCTTGAAAGGCTCGCTCGAGTGAGTACACTGCGTCTCTCTCTTCACAAGGCACCGTGATGACTCCGCCGCTTCCTGGCATCTTGTGGACGTTGTAGCCATGATGAGTCACGACCATGAACTTGGCCAGAGCTGGGTACCCGAGGATGGCATTGTAGGGCAGGCGAATGTGGGCGACGTCGAAGTCGATGAGCTCGGTGCGGTAGTTGTCGCGGGCCCCGAAGGTGATAGGGAGGCGGACCTGCCCAATCGGAACCGTGGAGCCATCGTTGACTCGGAGAAAAGTTGGTTGGCTGAAGCTGATTGTAAGAGCACTTGGAGATTGTTGAATGTCTCTACAGACGGGGCGTTGAGCCTGCTCTGCCGTTGATGAGGTCTGGTGACTTGCGTTCTTGATGATTGGGGAACAAAGCATCGGGAGGACTCGGCTGTGGCAGCGCTTGAGCTGATCCATTGAGCTGAGCGTGATGGAGCACGCTGACCACGAGAGGCGTGTGGCCGAGCTTGGGAGGACTGCATTCACTTGGCGGGCGAACTGCTTGAAGATCGTTGGGAGGCTGGGGCTTGAGCTCCGCCCGGGATGCAGCGATCGCCTTGCGGCTCACAAGCCCCAGCCCCTCGTCCTGATGATGGTCCTCGTTTCTCCTTGGCTGGGGCGGCAGAGGAGGGAGGCATGCATTTCCTTGCGGGCGATCCTCGCAAGGTTGGTCCCTCCGGTCTCCCTCGCGAGGCTGATCCTGCCAGCGATCCTCGCGAGGTCGGTCGCGTCACCCTTGGTGAGGGCCACGGTCTTCCCAGCGTCCTGCGTTCCTTCCTCCTCCTCGGCCGTAGCCTCGATCGTTGCGGTCGGGGCATCGGCCAATCCTCCCTTCTCGCACGGCTCGGAGCTCTTGACATTCGTCGGTGTTCTGCGTGTCGAGGTCGTGGTACAACAGTACCGTCTGCCCTTGGAAGACTCGGGCTGATCTCTGCCCCGCTTGGTGTCTGATTCCGCGCGAGCACGGCAGCCCCTTGCGCTTCGTCCTTGGCCTTGGATTTCTTCTCTTACGTATGCTGCGGCTGGCAGCTTCGAGGAGAAAAGCGCCCTTCCTCAGCCACTGGCGCGCCAGTGCCAAGTTGAACAACTCAAGGAAGTGCACAGATCTTCATGCATCGCCAGCTCCTCCTTCATCATGGCGTCATGCACACCGTCGGAGAAAGCGAGATGATGGCCTCCTCGGTCACCTTGGGAATCTTGAGGCGTGTGTTGTTGAAGCGCTGGATGTATTCTGCGGGGTCTCCTTAGCTCTTTGCTTGATCGCGGCGCATGTCGCTCCGCGGCGGAGGCGGTCATGAAATACCTTGGAAGTTGGCGATGAAGTGAGTGCGCATCTTGTCCCGGGGAGGAGATCGTGCGAGAGCGAGTTCGGGAGCAGTATGGGCACCGTCCTTGAGTGCCATGGAAACCAGTTCGCCATGACCTTCGTCCCGTTGGCGGCCCGATGCCCAGCTCATAGAGCTGGAGGAACTCCAGCAAAGTCGGCCGTGGCGTCGTGGCGAGAAGCAGGTCTAGCTTGAACTTGTCCGGGCCTGCGGCGCTGCCCAGCTTCGGTGGTGAAGCGCGGCAACCTCTTGTAGCCACGGGAGGCCTTTCTTGACGAAGAGCCTGGTCTTGTGGGTCCCCATGCGCTGGCCCAGGAGCAGCGGGATCTTCAGCATCTTTGGAAGCGGGGCGTGGTCGTGGCGAGCGGTCAGAGGAGCACTCGGGCAGCTTCTTGAGGCGAGGACCTCTTGACAGCTTTGTTGTTGCTGCTTGTTGGCGCCGGACCAGATGGGTTCCGCCCGGGGCCCACAGCGCCTTGGGGCCAGGCGCCTTCTTGAGGGGCGGTGGCGCCCTCGGAGCTTCATCGCCAGCGCAAAGTGGTAGCGGTGCTGCGAAAGGGCGGCGTGAGAGCCCCTACAGTGCAGACGAGCTCGGCGGCAGCGGTCGAGCCACTCTTCGTGAAGCGTCGTCGGCGGTGCGGTAGCGCAAGAAGCTCGTTGCGCGATGGCGCAGCTCGAGCCTCCATAAGCGCGAGCGCGTGAGATGAAAGAACCAGTAGGCGAGTGAAGGAGTGGCGGTGCGGCCGTCTCGCCTCCGCAGACGGATCTTTGGGGCGATGCTTGCTGCTCGTTCCCGCTGGGCGGTGGCGATGTTGTGCGGCGGCAAGGAAAAGCGAAGCGCCCGCCGGCGAAACCGTCTGGGTGGCAGCGAAGCGAGGCGGCTCAGCGCTTCGGCGGCAGCCGGCGCGTCGACATGGATGCGGTGGTCGGCAAAAACAGGCGGTGGAAGGCAATTCGGCGCACCTAATTGGCGCCAAATGTCGGATTCGGGTTCGGCAGACCCTCTGGGTTCGAACAACTGGGGTGCTTGAAGATCTAGCCCTCTACCTACCTACACCTCGCCGCCTCGCTAGGATCTAAGCTATGAAAAGAACAACACAAGAGACACAGGGTTTATACTAGTTCGGGCCACCATTGTGGTGTAATACCCTACTCTAGTTTGTCGTGTGGTGGATTGCCTCTTGGGCTGATGATGATGAACAATGCAAGGAAAAACAGCCTCGCGAGGGCCTGTTCTTGGCTGGTGCGATGAACTGCTAGGGGGAGTTCAGTCGCTCTCTCTCTCTCTTTTAGATTTCTGGATCCGATCCCTCTACCCTATGGGTGGCTAGTCCTATATATAGGCAAAGGCCCTGGGCCTCTTCCCAAATATTGAGTGGGAAGGGCACCAGCAGTTGGCCATTTTGAAGGGGAACATCTAGTACACTTATCCTCGCCTGTCAAAGGCTCTGGTGGTGACGCCGGCTTGGGCTCCACAATGACTTCCTTCCTGCCGTTGCAACGGTCTTGGTCTTATTGCACCGGAACAGATGCCTTTCCTGGATGCTCTCGCATGCGCTTGCTCCCTTTGCACCAAAGAGGAAAGGAGGACACTGCGCGGGCTGGCGCCCTTTGGCGCCCTTAGTGCGTCATGGCTTGCGTCATGGGCACCTCGTGAGGTACCCGCCTTGATCTCTCCACCTCCTCGCGAGCCATCTGATGAGGCCGTGCACGAGGAAGCTTCACCGTCGTCCGCCCAGCAATCTCAGCCCCTCGCGAGGTCTTGAGCTTGTCTTGATGAAGGCAGGTCGTCTTTGGGCCACCCCTTGAGCCACGTCGCAGGCTGCAAGCAGGCAAGTCTGGGTACCCCCGTTCCCAGAACGCCGACAGGAACTGATTTCTGTGATGAACTACTTTCCAATAAGGGAGCAGGTACAATTACCTCATCAAGTTCTACTTTCCTCCCACTCACTTCTTTTGAGAGAAACTCCTTCTCTAGAAAGGATCCATTCTTAGCAACGAATATCTTGCCTTCGGATCTGTGATAGAAGTGTACCCAACAGTCTCTTTTGGGTATCCTATGAAGACTCATTTCTCCGATTTGGGTTCGAGCTTATCAGGTTGAAGCTTTTTCATATAAGCATCGCACCCCAAACTTTAAGAAATGGCAACTTGGGTTTCTTGCCAAACCACAGTTCATATGGTGTCATCTCAACGGATTTAGATGGTGCCCTATTTAACGTGAATGCAGCCGTCTCTAAAGTATAACCCCAAAGCGATAGTGGTAAATCGATAGAGACATCATAGATCGCACCATATATAATAAAGTATGATTCTGACGTTCGGACACACCATTCTGTTGTGGTGTTTGAATGGCGTGATTCTGAAACTATTCCGCATTGTTTCAAATGAAGACCAAACTCGTAACTCAAATATTCACCTCCACGATCAGATCGTAGAAACTTTATTTTCTTGTTACGATGATTTTCCACTTCACTATGAAATTCTTTGAACTTTTCAAATGTTTCAGACTTATGTTTCATCAAGTAGATATACCCATATCTGCTTAAATCATCTGTGAAGGTCAGAAAATAATGAAACCTACATGACATCAACACTCATCGGACCGCATCCATCGGTATGTATTATTTCCAACAAGTCATTGCTCACTCCATTGTTAGGAGAAGCGGAGTTTTAGTCATCTTGCCCATGAGGCATGGTTACGCAAGCATCAAGTGATTCAAAAGCCCATCGGCATGGAGTTTCTTCATGTGTTTTACACCAATATGACCTAAATGGCTGTGCCACAAATAAGTTGCACTATCGTTATTAAACTTATATCTTTTGGCTTCAATACTATGAATATGTGTATCACTACTATCGAGATTCAATAAAAATAGACCACTCATCAAGGGTGCATGACCATAAAAGATATTACTCACATAAATAGAACAACCATTATTATCGATTTAAATGAATAACCGTCTGCATCAAACAAGATCTAGATATAATGTTCATGTATGGCGGCACCAAATAACAATTATTTAGGTCCAAGACTAATCCCGAAGGTAGATGTAGAGGTAGCGTGCCGTCGGCGATCACATCGACACTGGAACCATTTCCCACGCGCATCGTCACCTTGTCCTTAGACAATCTTCGCTTAATCCGTAGCCCCTGTTTTGAGTTGCAAATATGAGCAACAGAACCAGTATCAAATACCCAGGCGCTACTACAAGCATTAGTAAGGTACACATCAATAATATGTATATCAAATATACCTTTCACTTTGCCATCCTTCTTATCCACCAAATACTTGGGCAGTTCCGCTTCCAGTGACCAGTCCCTTTGCAGTTGAAGCACTCAGTCTAAGGCTTAGGTCCAGACTTGGGCTTCTTCACTTGAGCAGCAACTTGCTTGCCATTCTTCTTGAAGTTCCCCTTCTTTCCTTTGCCCTTCTTCTTGAAACTAATGGTCTTGTTGACCATCAAGACTTGATGCACCTTCTTGATTTGTAGCTCCGCATCCTTTAGCATTGCGAAGAGCTCGGGAATTGTCTTATCCATCCCTTGCATATTATAGTTCATCACGAAGCTTTTGTTGCTTGGTGGCAGTGATTGAAGAACTCTGTTAATGACACTATCAACCGGAAGATTAACTCCCAGCTGAGTCAAGTGATTGTGGTACCCAGACATTCTGAGTATATGCTCACTGATAGAACTATTCTCCTCCATTTTGCAGCTGTAGAACTTATTGGAGACTTCATATTTCTCAATCTGGGCATTTGCTTGAAATATTAACTTCAATTCCTGGAACATCTCATATGCTCCATGACGTTCAAAACGTCGTTGAAGCCCTAGTTCTAAGCCGTAAAGCATGGCACACTGAACTATCGAGTAATCATCAGCTTTGCTCTGCCACACATTCATAACATCTGGGGTTGCTCCTGCAGCGGGTTTGGCACCTAGCGGTACTTCCAGGACGTAATTCTTCTGTGCAGCAATGAGGATAATCCTCAAGTTATGGAACTAGTCTGTGTAGTTGCTACAATCATCTTTCAACTTAGCTTTCTCTTGGAACGCATTAAAATTCAACGGAACAGTAGCATGGGCCATTTATCTGCAACAACATAGACATGCAAAATACTATCATGTACTAAGTTCATGATAAATTAAAGTTCAATTAATCATATTACTTAAGAACACCCACTTAGATAGACATCCCTCTAATCATCTGAGTGATCACGTGATCCATATCAACTAAACCATGTCCGATCATCACGTGAGATGGAGTAGTTTTCAATGGTGAACATCACTATGTTGATCATATCTACTACATGATTCACGCTCGACCTTTCGCTCTCAGTGTTCCGAGGCCATATCTGCATATGCTAGGCTCGTCAAGTTTAACTAGAGTATTCTGCGTGTGAAGAACTGGCTTGCACCCGTTGTATGTGAACGTAGAGCTTATCACACCCGATCATCACGTGGTGTCTCGGCACGACGGACTGTAGCAACGGTGCATACTCAGGGAGAACACTTATACCTTGAAATTTAGTGAGAGATCATCTTATAATGCTACCGCCGTACTAAGCAAAACAAGATGCGTAAAGGATAAACATCACATGTAATCAATATAAGTGATATGATATGGCCATCATCATCTTGTGCCTTTGATCTCCATCTCCAAAGCACCGTCATGATCACCATCGTCACCGGCTTGACACCTTGATCTCCATCGAAGCATCGTTATTGTATCGCCAACTATTGATTCCACGACTATCGCTACCGCTTAGTGATAAAGTAAAGCAATTACATGGCGATTGCATTTCATACAATAATGCGACAACCATATGGCTCCTATCAACAAAACATGATCATCTCATACAACAATTTATATATCATCACGTCTTGACCATATCGCATCACAGCAAGCCCTCCAAAAACAAGTTAGACATCCTCTACTCTGTTGTTGCAAGTTTTACGTGGCTGCTATGGGTTCCTAGCAAGAACCGTTCTTACCTACGCACCAAAACCACAACGATTTTTCGTCAAGTGTGCTGTTTTAACCTTCAACAAGGACCGGGCGTAGTCACACTCGATTCAACTAAAGCTGGAGAAACATCACCCACTAGCCACCTGTGTGCGAAGCACGTCGGTAGAACCAGTCTCATAAACCCGGTCATGTAATGTAGGTCTGGGCTGCATCATCCAACAATACCGCCGAATCAAAGTATGACATGCTGGTAAGCAGTATGACAATTATCGCCCACAACTCTTTGTGTTATACTTGTGCATATAACATATACGCATAGACCTGGCTCGGATGCCACTGTTGGGGAACGTAGTATTTAATTTTTTTTTCCTACTATCACCCAAGATCTATCTAGGAGAAGCATAGCAATGATCGGGGAGAGTGTGTCCACGTACCCTTGTAGACCGAAAGAGAAACATTTAGTAATGCGGTTGATGTAGTCGAACGTATTCACGATCCAACAGATCAAGTACCGAACACACGACACCTCCGCGATCTGCACATGTTCAGCTCGGTGACGACCCTCGAACTCTAGATCCAGTTGAGGTCGAGGGAGAGTTTCGTCAGCATGACTGCGTGGTGACGGTGATGATGAAGTTACCGATGCAGGGCTTCGCCTAAGCACTACGACAATATGACCGAGGTGGAAAATTTTGGAGGGGGGCACCGCACACGGCTAAAGATCAACTTGTGTGTCTATGGGGTGCCCCCTCCCCCGTATATAAAGGAGGGGAGGAGGAGGAGGGCCGGCCACAAGGGGCGCGCCCAAGGGGAGGATTCCTACTCCTAGTAGGAGTAGGTTTCCCCCTTTCTTAGTCCAAGTAGGAGAAGAAGGAAGGAGAGGAAGAAGAGAAGGAAAGGGGGCCGGCCCCCTAGCCCTAGTACAATTTGGTTTGGGCTAGGGGGTGCCACACCTTGGCCTGCCTCCTCTTTTCCACCACTAGGCCCATGAGGCCCAATAACTTCCCGGGTGGGGGGTTCTGATAACCGCTAGTAATCCGAAACTTATCTGAAACGACCCGAACCATTCAGGTGTCTGAATGTAGCCTTCCAATATATGAATCTTTATGTCTCAACCATTTCGAGACTCCTCGTCATGTCCGTGATCTCATCTGGGACTCCAAACAACCTTCGGTACATCAAATCACATAAATTCATAATACGAATCGTCATTGAACGTTAAGCGTGTGGACCCTACGGGTTTGAGAACTAGGTAGACATGACCGAGACACATCTCCAGTCAATAACCAATAGCGGAACCTGGATGCTCATATTGGCTCCTAAATATTCTACGAAGATCTCTATCGGTCGAACCGCACAACAACATACATTGTTCCCTTTGTCATCAGTATGTTACTTGCCTGAGATTCAATCGTCGGTATTATCATACCTAGTTCAATATCGTTACCGGAAAGTCTCTTTACTCATTTCGTAATGCAACATCCCGCAGGTAACTCGTTGGCTACATTTCTTGCAAGGCTTATAGTGATGTGCATTACCGAGAGGACTCAGAGATACCTCTCCGACAATCGGAGTGACAAATCCTAATCTCAATATATGCCAACTCAACAAACACCATCCGAGACACCTGTAGAGCATCTTTATAATCACCCAGTTACGTTGTGATGTTTGATAGCGCACTAAGTGTTCCTCCGGTGTTCGGGAGTTGCATAATCTCATAGTCATAGGAACATGTACAAGTCATGAAGAAACAAATATCATTCTCTAATGATGTGATCCTGTTCATCAATTTTATTATTGCCTCTAGGGCATATTTCCTTCACGATCATCACGTGAGACGGACTATTCATCAACGGTGAACATTTCCATGTTGATCGCATATACCATATGACTCATGTTCGACCTTTCGGTCTCTCGTGTTCCGAGGCCATGTTTGTACATGCTAGGCTCATCAAGTCAACCTAAGTGTTTCGCATGTGTAAATCTGGCTTACACCCATTGTTTGCAAATGTTAGAATCTATCACACCCAATCATCACGTGGTGCTTTGAAACAACGAACCTTCGCAACGGTGCACAGATAGGGGGAACACATTTCTTGAAATCTTTGAGAGGGATCGTCTTATTTATGCTACCGTCGTTCTAAGAAAATAAGATGTAAACATGACAAACATCACATGCAGATCATAAAGTGCCATGATATGGCCAATATCATCTTGCGTCTTTGATCTCCATCTTCGAGGTGTGGCATGATCACCATCACACCATGATCTCCATCATCGTGTCTTCATGAAGTTGTCTCGCCAACTATTACTTCTACTACTATGACTAACGGTTAGCAATAAAGTAAAGTATTTACATGGCATTTATATTGACGCGCAGGTCATACAATAAATTAAGACAACTCCTATGGCTCGTGCCGGTTCTCATACTCATCGACATGCAAGTCGTGATTCCTATTAGAAGAACGTGATCAATCTCATACATCACATATATAATTCATCACATCCTTTTGGCCATATCACATCACATATCACACCCTGCAAAAACAAGTTAGACGTCCTCTAATTGTTGTTGCATGTTTTACATGGCTGCTATGGGTTTCTAGCAAGAACGTTTCTTACCTACGCAAAAGTCACAACGGTGATATGCCAATTGCTATTTACACTTCATAAGGACCCTGTTCATCGAATCCGATCCGACTAAAGTGGGGAAGACAGACACCCGCTAGCCACCTTATGCAACAAGTACATGTCAGTCGGTGGAACCTGTCTCATGTAAGCATATGTTTGATGTCGGTCTGGGCCACTTCAACCCACAATGCAGCCGAATCAAGATAGGGCTAGTAACGGTAAGCAAATTGAACAAATCATCGCCCACAACTACTTGTGTTCTACTCATGCATAGAATCTACGCATAGGCCTAGCTCATGATGCCACTGTTTGGGAACATAGTAATAATACAAAAATTTCCTATGTGTCATCAAGATCAATCTAGCATGACAGCGTGGTGGTGGAGCTTGCGGTTCTCCAGCAGGGCTTCGCCAAGCACTACGGAGGAGTTGGAGCATGGAAGGCCTGCGTCAGGGGCTGAGGTGCGGCTGCCCTCCCATCCCCACTATTTATAGGGTGAAGGGGAGAGGGGGTCGGGCCCCCTAGATGCATCTAGAGGGGGGGGGGGCAAGCGGGGGGAGACTTGCCCCCCAAGCAGGTGGGAGGCGCCCCCACCCCCTACGGTTTCCAACCCTAGGCGCCTTCGGCCCTGGGGGGGCGCACCAGCCCACTAGGGGGCTGGTTCCCTCCCATATTCAGCCCACTGAGTCCTCCGGGGCAGGTGGCCCCACCCGATGGACCCCCGGACACCTTTCGGTGGTCCCGGTACAATACCGATAACCCCCGAAACCATTTCGGCCACTGAAACTGGACTTCCCATATATAACTCTTCACCTCTGGACCATTCTGGAACTCCTCGTGACATCCGGGATCTCATTCGGGACTCCGAACAACCTTCGGTAACCACATAGAATTTCCCTTAACAACTCTAGCGTCACCGAACCTTAAGTGTGTAGACCCTACGGGTTCGGCAACCATGCAGACATGACCGAGACATCTCTCTGGCCAATAACCAACAGGTGGATCTGGATACCCATGTTGGCTCCCACATGTTCCATGATGATCTCATTGGATGAACCACAATGTCAAGGATTCAATCAATGCCATATACACTTCCCTTTGTTAATCGGTATGTCACTTCCCCGAGATTCGATCGTCGGTATCCCTGTACCTCGTTCAATCTCGTTACCGGCAAGTCTCTTTACTCGTTCCGTAACACATGATACCGTGGCTAACTCCTTACTCACGTTGAGCTCATTATGATGATGCATTACCGAGTGGGCCCAGAGATACCTCTCCGTCATATGGAGTGACAAATCCTTGTCTTGATTCGTGCCAACCAAACAAATACTTTCGGAGATACCTGTAGTGCACCTTTATAGCCACCCAGTTACATTGTGACATTTGATACACCCAAAGCATTCCTACGGTATCCGGGACTTGCACAATCTCATGGTCTAAGGAAATGATACTTGACATTAGAAAAGCTCTAGCAAACGAACTACACGATCTTGTGCTCTTCTTAGGATTGGGTCTTGTCCATCACATCAATCTCCTAATGATGTGATCTCGTTATCAACGACATACAATGTCCATGGTCAAGAAACCATAACCATCTATTGATAAACGAGCTAGTCAACTAGAGGCTTACTAGGGACATGTTGTGGTCTATGTATCCACACATGTATTACGGTTTCCTATTAATACATTTATAACATGAACAATAGACAATTATAATGAACAAGGAAATATAATAATAACTATTTTATTATTGCCTCTAGGGTACATTTCCAACATCTGTGCGGCGTGATGGGCGCACCGCCACTCCATCGCTTACTCCGGCTGCTGCTTCGTCTTCCCATACTCATCGCGGGCCGGTGAATGCGTAGGCTAATCTGCTCATGGCGCGAGAGCTCCTGCGCTATCGCCCAACCAATGACCTCTATGAGGACTGGCTGGACCACATCGCCGAGCTTGTTAGCGCCGCTGGAGAGGCCCCTACATCTTCCCGCTCGTTGCCTTCCCCGCCGCCTCTCACGGGCGACGTGGCCCACAGTGCGCCTCCTCTGGCTCCCAGGCAAGATGCCGCCCTCGAGCCAAGGCGTGAGGTCCCTCGGCGCAACCTTCCGCGCAGGGTGCCAGTACGCGACGAAGAAAGCTGCCAAGTGGTGTAGCGGCCCCAAGGAGAGGCGCATGCGCTCCCATCACCACCATGTCAAGACCGCGTGCTGCCCGAGGCGGTGGTGCGCGAGCGCCAAGACCACGCTCCTCTTCTACGGCAGGCTCCTGTGAGCGTGGCGGGATGCTGCACGTTCACCCCATAGTTGCGCCGTGTCATCTGGCCTGGGAAGTTCAAGCCAGACCTGCCTCCACGCTACGATGGCACCCCTGAACCTGTCGTGTTCCTCCAGCTCTACAAGTTGAGCATCGAGGCGGCCTGCAGCGATGAGAAGGTCATGGTGAACTGTTCCCCCAGGGCCCTCAAGGATGGCACACGCTCGTGGCTCCTGAACCTCCCCACGGGATCGATCTCCTCCTGGGATGAAATGCGAGAGCGCTTCATCGCCAACTTCCAGGGCACCACGACCGCGCTCCTCCCGCTGGTGACCTTTGGCGCATCAAACAGCAGCCAGGGGAGACCTTGCACAAATTGTTGACACCAGATTTTGGCATGGTGAAAAACACAATTAAGATGGCCTCAAATAAAAAGTGTTTAAAGTGAGGAAGTTTTGTAACTTCAAAAGGAGAAACTTAGATATTTTGGCCATAGCCATCCGATCACATTTGTAAGGCTGAAGTTGTGTTCGAAGTACTGAGATTTGGTATTCAGAATACTTTTCGGCTAATTACGCCCCCAGGACAAAAGTATGGGACAGATTCAGGCTGAATCCGAGTTGGACTAAAACTAGGACTGTAGGAAAGCCTAGATGAATCCTTTACTTGTACGGGAAGTCCAGCCGCCTTTTATATATGTTAGGGGTGACGGCCGGTTGAAACAATACACAATCGACAAATCATCTACCACTTTTACCTTTACTTTTATCTCTCTCCCTTGTTCTTCTTCTTCCTGGTTCTTCGTTCGTTCTTCGTTTGCAGGGCGGCCAACCTCGAGGCCCTAGGGGCGATCGGGTCGACCTAGGGCAGCCCATAGCCACCGCACGCCCTGACGGGGTCTCTCTCGGGCGTGTGGGGTTTCGAATCTACAAAAGCACCTACTGGATTGCTTGCGTAACGCCCTTCCGGACGGGTCTCCTTCAACGTGAGCTGCGGTGCATCACCCTCGGCGTTGGAGGTACATGGTGATGTGTTCATGTGCGAACACACTTTTTGGCGACTCCACTGGGGACTTAAGATCAATCATCATCAGCCACCATGTCCGAACTTCCCAAGCAATCTGAGGTAGACGACGATAACATCATTAAGCCCAGTCTTGATGAGATATCGGCCGATCATCGCCAATTCTATGAGGAGTACAAGAAGGCGCATGAGGAGAAGGACTTGCAGGAGTTCCTTGCAAAGTTCAAGAAGGATCGCCAAGGCAACATCACTCCGATTGAATAAATCAAGTTCCCTCCTCTTCAAGCCGGGCAGGTTAAACCCTCTGTGAGTACTACCTTTTCACCTCAGTAGTGGGCTGAGATTGAGAGTCGTATTGCTGATGGTAAGAATCTGGTTAATCAAACTTTCATAGAAAATACTAATGCTCAGAAGAATATGTCTCCATCATCTAGTGGTAATGGTGGTGTAGCTGCTAGTGTGCAAAACCCTAATCTAGCTTTACCTATTTCATTGGCGTCTCCCATGTCGATGACTTATTATCCTAGCCAACAAATCAGATTGTGGCTGCACCCATTAATCCTATTATGAGCATGGCAGGTTCGGTGGAAACGCCGAACCAAATACTACCTACAGGTACAACCAGTCGGCTACTATCGTACTATGGTTCGGCATACATGCCATAGTTCCTACCTACAGCTAGTAGTCCCACTCTTCCTATGCCACAGCAGCAAGCTTCATCGTCTACTACAGACGATGCCCTAGCTAATTTAAGAGAGGAGATGTCTAAGATGCTTTGAGAGAATTTTGGAGTTGAGTTACCTCGGAATCGGATTTACGCGAAGCCGGACCCCGAGTACTTTGATGCCATCCAGTGCTCTCCGTGATATAAAATTCCAGATTTTGTTAAGTTTAACGGAGAAGGCACAAAAACCACATGGGAGCATGTTAGTTAATATTTAGCACAATTAGGTGAGGCAGGCTCGTTAAATGAATTGAAAGTGCCTTTGTTTCCTTTTTCATTAACTGGTACTGCATTTTCATGGTTTTCTTCTTTACCACATGGTTCCATTCGGGTTTGGTCGCAGCTAGAGCAGAAATTTCATGATCAGTATTATAGTGGCGATAATGAGCTTAAGTTGTCACATCTTACATCGGTTAGACAAACCCATGATGAATCGGTCTCTGATTACGTCAAGAGATCTAGAGATACAAAAAATCAGTTCTATAGTTTGGTGATAACCGAGAGAGATTTGGCTGATCTTGTGCTTAGTGGTTTGAGAACTCACATTAGAGAAAGGCTAGAAAGACATGAGTTTTTAAATATCAACCAAGTCTTGCAAAGGGCTTTGGCTCAAGAAAGCCAAAGCAAAGATCTTAAAGAGATGCATAGATATAAAATTGATCGTCCTAAGATGAATATGGTTGAGTATGATAGTGACCACTCGAACGATGAGGGTGATATTTATGTTGCTGAATTTGTTTGGTCATCTAGGGCCAAACCATTTACGTGCAATGATTTGAAGACGATTCATAAGAATCTGATGAAGAGATGAAATTTACTTTCAACATAGCTAAGTGTGATAGAATATTTGATGCTTTATTGCAAGCGAAGATTATTAGAATATCTCATACTTTACCGCCGTTTGAAAAGCTAAAACGGCGTGCCTATTGCAAATGTCATAATTCGTTTTCTCATGCTACTAATGATTGTAATTTTTTTCGACGACGGATACAATCGGCAATTAATGACGGACGATTGAATTTTTCTGAGATGCAAGTTGATAAGCAACCTTTCCCAATGAACACCATGGATTTGGAGGGAAAGAAGATGTCAATTCGGCCCAGGAAAAATAAGGAGAGCCACAAGGTCTTGGGGAGACAAGTTGTGCTTGAAAAGCAACCCGATGGCAAGGAGATAATGAAGATCACCATCAAGAATCCTACACTCGGGGGGCAACCACAAGTGCAAGAGAACACTCATGTCAAATTTGTTAAGCCCAAGAGTCCAGACGTTGGCAAGTGGAATATCGGCGTTCTGGGAACGGGGTACCCAGACTTGCCTGCCTGCGGCCTGCGGCGTGGCTCAAGGGGTGGCCCAGCATGGCCCATCTTCATCAGCACAAGCTCAAGACCATCGCGAGGAGACAGATTCATGAGGACGACAGAAGCTTCCTCGAGCACGGCCTCGTCGGGCTGGCTCAGGAGGCGGAGAGATCAAGGCGGGGTACCTCACGAGGTGCCCATGACGCAAGCCATGACGACCAAGGGCACCAGTCGGGCGCCAGCCCGCGCAGTGTCCTCGTTTCCTCTTTGGTGCAAAGGGGGCAAGCGCAGGCGAGAGCATCAAGCAAAGGCATCCTTTTCGGTGAAACAAGACCAAAACCGTCGCAACGGTAGGAAGGAAGTCGCCGTGGAGCCCAAGCCGCCGTAACCACCAGAGCCTTTGACAGGCGAGGACCAACTTTAGTCAGGATAAGTGTACTAGATGTTCTCCTTCAAAATGCCCAATTGTTGGCGCCCTTCTCGCTCAATATTTGGGAAGAGGCCCAGGGCCCTTGCCTATAAATAGGACTAGCCTACCCCAGGGTAGAGGCAGCTGGACCCAGATCCAGAGCTTGATCACATCAAGAGACCAAACGAAGAGAGAGAGAGAGAGAGAGAAGCGACCGAACTCCCACTAGCAGTTCACCGCACCAGCCAAGAACAGACCCTCGCGAGGATGTTCTTCCTTGTATTGTTCATCATCAGCCCAAGAGGCAATCCACCACAACACACACTGGAGTAGGGTGTTACACCACAATGGTGGCCCGAACTAGTATAAACCATGTGTCTCTTGTGTTGTTCCTTTCATAGTTTAGATCCTAGCGAGACGGCGAGGTGTAGGTAGGTAGAGGGCGAGATCTCGGCGTGCACCCCAGAGTTCGAACCTAGAGGGTCTGCCGGAACCCGAAATCCGACATTTGGCGCGCCCGTAGGGTGCGCCGAATTGTCTTCGCCGCCCTGTTCTCGCCGACAATCGCATCCATGTCAGACGCTCGTCGGGCCCGCGCCGAGCGCCGAGCCGCTCTCGCTACCCGCGTCGCCCAGACGGCCCCCGTCGGCAGCCACCCCCGCCGTTCCCCATCGCCTGTCGTCAACGCCGCCACCGGCCCGGCGGGGAACGAGCAGCAAGCATCGTCCTAGCATCCGTCCGTGAGGCAAGACGGCCGTACTGCTACTCCTTCACTCGCCCCAGCTGGTTCTTCGCCTCGCGCGCTCTGCGCGCCCATGGAGGCTCGAGCTGCACTCATCACGGCAAACAAGCTCCTGCGCTACCGCCCTGTCGACTCGCTCACTGAAGAGTGGCTCGACCGCCGCCGAAGCTTCGTCAAGGCCGCAGGAGCTTCCCAGCCGTCCTTCTCACTGCACCGCGCCTCAGCCGCCTCCCCCTCAAGAAGGCGCCCTGGCCCCAAGGCGCGTGGCCCCTGGGCGGAACCCACTCCGTCCGGCGCCAGCGCAGCAAGAGCAGAGCTGTCAAGAGGTCCCTCGCCCCCAAGAAGCTTCCCGAGTGCTCCCTGCACCGGCTCGTGACGACCACGCTCCTGCTCCAGCACGCCAAGACCCCGCACTGCTCCCGGCGGCAGCGCATGGGGAACCGCAAGACCAATCTCTTCGTCACCAAAGGCCTCTCGTGGCCACAGCAGGCTGCCGCGCCTTCACCACCGAGCTGCGCAGTGTTGCGTGGCCCGGCAAGTTCAAACCGGACCTGCCTCCTCGCTACGATGGCACGGCCGACCCTGCGAAGTTCCTTCAGCTCTACGAGCTGGGCATCGAAGCCACCAACAGGGACGAGAAGGTCATGGCAAACTGGTTTCCCATGGCACTCAAGGATGGAGCCCGCACTGC
Organism: Aegilops longissima; assembly: GCA_021605205.1. Taxonomy (NCBI): domain Eukaryota; kingdom Viridiplantae; phylum Streptophyta; class Magnoliopsida; order Poales; family Poaceae; genus Aegilops; species Aegilops longissima. Next base: position 163,996,212 of record CM038679.1, read on the forward strand.
TCTCTGAACACAGCTCTCGCACGATCTCCTCCCCGGGACGAGATGCGCACCCGCTTCATGGCTAACTTCCAAGGTACTCGCGACCGGCCTCCTGCCGTGAGCGACATGCGCCGCATCAAGCATCAACCAGGGGAGACCCTGCAGACGTACATCCAGCGCTTCAACAATGCACGCCTCAAGATTCCCAAGGTGACCAAGGAGGCCATCATCTCAGCCTTCTCCGACGGTGTGCGTGACGTCAAGATGAAGGAGGAGCTGGCGATGCATGAAGATCTGTGCACTTCCTTGGAGCTGTTCAACTTGGCGACCAAGTGCGCCAGGGCTGAGGAAGGACGCCTTTCCCTCCTCGAACTGCCAGCCGCAGACCTGGAAGAGAAGAAATCCAAGGCCAAGGACGTGAAGCGCAAGGGGGCTGCCATGCTCGCGGCAGAACGAGACACCAAGCGGGGCAGAGATCATCCCGAGTCTTCCAAGGGCAGCCGGTACTGTGTGTACCACGACCTCCACACCCACAACACCAACAAATGTCAAGAGCTCCGAGCCGTGCGAGAAGGGAGGATCGGTCGACGCCCCGACCGCAACGAACGAGGCTACGACCAAGGAGGAGGAAGAAACGCAGGACGCTGGGAAGACCGTGGCCCTCGCCAAGGGTGGTGTGACCGACCCCGCGAGGATCGCTGGCAGGATCAGCCTCGCGAGGGAGGCTGGAGGGATCAGCCTCGCGAGGATCGCCCGCAAGGAAACGCAGGCCTGCCTCCTCTGCCGCCGCAGCCAAGGAGAAATGAGGACCATCATCGGGGCGAGGGGCTGGGGGCTTCAGAGAGCATGCGATCACTTGCATCCTGGGCGGAGCTCAAGCCCCACCTCTCAACGCATCTTCAAGCAGTTCGCCCATGAAGTGAATGCAGTCCTCCCAAGCTCGAAGCCACGCGCCCTCTCAGGTGGTCAGTGTGCGCCATCATGTTCAGCTCAGCAGATCAGCTCAAGTGCGCGGCCACAGCCGGAGTCCTCCCGATGCTTTGTTCCCCAATAATCAGCAACGTGCAAGTCACCAGGACCCTCATCGACGGCGGAGCAGGGCTCAATGTCCTGTCCGTAGAGACATTCAACAATCTCCAAGTGCCTTACAATCAGCTTCAGCCAACCAAGCCTTTCTCCGGAGTCACCGATGGCTCCACCGTTCCAATCGGGCAGGTTCGCCTCCCTGTAACCTTCAGGGCGCGCGACAACTACCGCACCGAGCTCATCGACTTCGATGTCGCCCACATTCGCCTGCCATACAACGCCATCCTCGAGTACCCAGCTCTGGCCAAGTTCATGGCCGTGACTCATCACTGCTACAACGTCCTCAAGATGCGAGGAAGCGGCAGAGTCATCATGGTACCTTGTGAAGAAAGAGACGCAGTGTGTTCCCTGGAGCGAGCTTTTCAAGTCGCATCACTTGAAGATCCAGATCGCAGGTTGGGAGGCTCCCTGAGACCGCTCCCAAGAAGAAGAAGACATCACCAAGCCCGACCCCTCAGGAGGCAGGCCCCTCGTGGTCGCGCTGCCTGCTCAGGGGCACCTCCTTCAATAGGGAAGGCGCGCCTGGCGCCTCCTCAAGCAAGGCTCGGGGGCTCTCTCCTGGAGGGCCACCGACCTTGCTAAGGTCACAAGGGAGGCGCTTGGGCACCACTTGGAGGCGTGTGTCGAAGCACGTTTCCCTCAGGAAAGGAGCAAGGCAAGGAGGGCCAAATCCTCAGGAGTTCGTCAGCCAGATCACGCAGGAGTTGCAGGAGTCAAGAGTCATGAGTGGCAGCCGCCGCTTACCCACCGCAGCTCCCCATCCAGGCGAGGATGGTGGGCTGCGCGTCTGCATCTACATACCAGGGCTCAACCGAGCCGCCTCAGAGCGCCTGGCCTCACGCTGGGGCTGCAAAGCCCACCCCGCAGCTACATTCGCATGCCCTACAGCGTGCCGAACGCGGCCGCCACACGCCAGCGCCTCATGGGGAGCATCCTGGAGGCTCAAGAGGCAAGGCGTTCCACAGTCCTGGCGAATATGGAGATGGTCCGCGAGGAGCCACCAGCGCCTCCGGAGCCTCCCGAGGATCCTGGGCCTGGGGGCTCGTGAAGATCGGCTTCCGCATCCCACGGCGTCCGCTACTTCAGCATCCCTTCGTCTTCAATGTTATTAGGTGACATCCTTCAAGTTTCATTGCCGGTGGGGCGCCCTGTGGTTGCATCATTCCCGTGCACAGGTCCGTCCCTCGGCATGTATCCCTTTTACTTCATGTTCCTAGCTTACTTTGTTGGGGCGCCCTCGGCTGCATCATCCCCAAGTCGCCGGGCTGACCCAGCGCATGTACCCTCTTGCGCTTATTTCGGTAGTCATGCGTTAGACCCATCATGATTATTATTTGATGCCCGTCCAAGGCACCCTTCTTCCTTCATGTCGGCCACTTGCACGTTAAAGGGGGTACCGAGCATCGCGACCATGGGCTCCATCGCTCTCCAGCCCTCACCCTCTGGCCTTGTCCACGGCATCGCGACCGCATACCAGCGATGGCTGAGATCCGCTCGAGGGCCGGGACCCGAGGACGTAGAGCGTCGGCATCTAACCAAATTTGCAGGAACACATCACAAGTTAAGGCCCAGTGCCAGCGCAACTCGCCTTTGAGGTAGGGCCCGTGTGTCCTGCTACTGGCTCACGGGTGCCCAGATACACCTCGTCAGCCCTACGGTGCCAGCCACGGTCGTATGGGGCTGTACACGCCCCGGGGGCTCCTCCCGGAGGGGAGCCCCCTCCCACGCACCAGAGGAAGGCACCATGCTCTGCGCTGGCTGACGACACTGCCGAGGAGCGGCTATGCCTGTACACATACGAAAGCACTATCCTTCGCGTTGGTGATAAACAACTGAGGGTGGCCCCCGGCCGCATCAACCTCTGGAAGCCCAGAGCTCAATGTCTGGCCTCGTCGCAACGCCTCCCCTCGGGAGTGCCGCGCGAGGGGTCTGGGCATGGGGGCTACGCCTGGTCACACCTGCACGACGCCACCCAGCCAGCCCCTCGGGCCTGGTTCATCGCCGCGCCCTCCCCGAGCGGAGCCAAGGTACGAAGGTCGCTTGAGCGTCAAGGGGACTCTGAGCATCGCGACCTGGAGCCTAACTGGTCACGTAGCCCTCACTCCTTAGTTCCGAAAGGCTAACGGCGGTTGAGGTATGCGCGGGGCCGGGCTCTGCAGACGTAGAATGGTAGATTCACCCACACATCTCACCTCCCTACTTGTTGTTCTTGTGCCAAGGGGGACTCCTGAGCATCGCGACTCAGGAGCCTAACTTGTCACGTAGCCCCTCACTCCTTGGTCACGTCCTGGTTTCCGGTCGGGGCTAATGGCGGCTGAGTTATGTGCGGGGCCGGGCTCTGCCGGCGTAGAACATAAGCAAGTAGGAAGGAAAAGCGCAAATCTCAAGGAATTTAAAAGCAAATATTACAGTCCATAACTGCTGTCACAACACCAAACGCAAGTTTAAACGCCTCCCCGAGGCATGATGCATGTTGCAGGAGCTGAAAGCAGAACAGGAGCCACAACGGAGTCACTTGTCGACGACGGAGCTGCGCCGAGCGGGATCGCCTCGCTTCGGCTTGGTGCTGAAGGCCCGGAACTTCGCCAGTAGAGCCTCTGCTCGACCCTTCACGGCCTCAGCAGCGGCAGCGGCAAGCTCGCCGCTCACGGGCTCCGGCAGGCTGTCGAGGTCGACGTCGGGATCGCGAAGGTAGACGTGGGTAAGGACAAGCGTCAGCGCTGCAGAAGACAGGACACGCGCCTCGGCCTCAGCCGTAGGGCCAAGGCCAAGGGTGACATCTTCAAGGGCGCGGATCAGGATGGGAAGCAACTTGGCAGGGCCGTCCTCGGTGTCGGCCAGTGGGCTTTCCAGGCCGCTGTCGTAAAGCGACCACAGCAGGGTGCGAGCCTTCACCTCCATCTCCGCGAAGGCCACGCTGTCCTCGGCAAGGACCCGTGCCTTCCCGTCCAGCTCGACCCTCTTCGCCTCCAACTCCTACTCCAATGCACCCAGGCGGTCACAGTGCTTGTTAAGCTTGGCGTCCCGGTCCTTGACGGCTGCCTCGCGAGCCTTCATGTCTTCCTCCCTCTCTTAGCGAATGCGGGCCTCCTTGGCAAGCTGGTCATGCAGGCCCTGCAACTCGCTCTCCAGCGCCTTGCAGCGACCTCGGACATCGGCTACCTCCCCCAAGGCGGCGTCGCGAGCAGCCTTTGCCCCTAGGACAGCCTGCTTCTCCTCGTCGCAAGCCGTCGAGGCCTGAACCAGCGCCGCTCGAATCGAAGCGTCAGAGCGAATCCAGCCAGAGGCCAGCTCCAAGCGCCCGGCCACCAAGCGAGGGTCGGCGCCCAGAAGATCTTGCCGCAGCCGGTCCAATTCAGCAGCAGCACGATCCAGGACAGTGGGAGGAGTTGGAGAGATAGCAGTTGGTGGAGTAGGAGGAGAGGACGGCCGCGTGACCACAGTATCCTGAGAAGGGACCTGCTGCGCCCCAACAGATGTGGTGGTGGCATGAGGCAAGTATACCTCACGAGTCGCTTGGGCCATGGGGGCTGAGCTCGCCCCAGCCAGCTCTGCCAGGCCTCGCGAGGATGACCGGGCAGGAGAGGCCCGTGTCTTGTTGTCGCCTTCTTTCGCGGGCAGAGGCGCCGCCCCAGACGGAGCCTCAGGAGCTCCCCTCAGCTTTTTCGCCGCAGGTGCCAGCCTAGCCAAGAGATACAGATATCAAGCCTCAGCGACAAAGCAAGGAATAAAACAAGAATCAAGCACTTGCTGGTCATCGCTCGCGAGCTCGAGCAACCTCCGGCCATACTTGAAGCCCGAGAGCCGGCTGCAGGGATCAGCCTCAAGATGCCCGGGGGGCAGGAGGCACGTCTGCGGATCGCCTCGGAGCCGGGGCAGACCCGCGGAGGACCAACCCAGTCCTGTCCTTCTTCGGGATCGGGGGAAAGCTCTTGCCACCCCGCTCACCGCCATCCTCGTCGTTGCTCGGAAAGAGGCGGAGAGTGTGGGACCTGCGCCGGGGGAGGGGCGCTCTGGACTCCCCATCGGTCGCCTCGGAGTCAGGCCCCTCTTCCCACTCCTCTTCTTCCTCCTCTTCGCCGGAGTCGCCGGAGGACACGTTCACCGTCGCCAGGGCCGCTGGGTCCTCGGGAACCTCCGCGGGCACTGGCCCATCCCAATTGAAGACGGGCATGGATTCCACTGCTCCCAATCGTCTCGAAGGAACAGGGTTACAGGAGCGCTCTCCAGCCTCGCCACGTCTCCCCCAACCAAAGATTGGAGGACCGCGGCCAGATCTTCGTCGGCCAAGACTGCGGGGCTCGGGCGGGGCCTCCACAACGGAAGCGAGTACTGATGAAGCGGGGCCACCTGGTGCTCCAGGAACTCCCTCAGGAGCGACGCATCGGTCAGCTTTGCCGTCGCCATGTTGCCCGGCCACAGATCTGCGTTCATCTTCTCTAGCACCGGCTTCGCGCGGGGATCCACGAGTTCCGCACGAGACCAATCGTCGGAGTTCGTGGGGTGCTCCGTGGGCAGAATCAGCCGAGGGTGGATGCGCCCAGCATCTACCATGACCCACTTGCTCCTGAAGCCCTCAACCCTCTTCCCGGGCTTCGAGATGGCGCTGGAGGTGCCATACGCGACAAAGCTCGCGCACGCGGAGATGGGACCGCGAGAGGTCCAGAGGTAGAAGTAGTGGCGTAGCAAGGCCACTGAGGGCTGCACCCCGACATGAGCCTCACAATAGTAGGCGAAGATCGCCAGAAGAAGAACAGAGTTGGGGTGGAGGTGCAGAGCTTGCAGTTTGTAATGGCGGAGGACAGAGAAGAAGAACTCGGAAAAGGGAGGCACCAGACCGGCAGCAATGGCGCTCACGAAGAGCGGATAGAAGGTGCTTCCTTGGCCCTCGGGAAGGGCAAAGCCAGCCCTGAGCACCTCTGCCCCGTCGATGCCTTGCGCCGCCACCATCCAGCGCACCCGGGCAAGGCCCTTCTCCGACACATTCGGCGAGTCCAAGGCGGGTGAGTACCAAGCTCCGGCCGGGGTCTGGCGAGGCGCCATGTCTTGCTAGGGCACACGGTCGAAGTAGATCTGGAGATTTCGGAGGCAGAAAGGAAAGGCACAAGAAAGGGGATCTGGGCAATGACCGGAGGAGGCAAGGGAAGCAAAGCCTAGACAGATGCCGCTCTTTTGTCGATTCACGCAGTTGCTAAGACGCCCACGTCCAACCAACCGCCACGTGGCGCCCAAGGCCGCAGGCTGTTAGGGCCCGCGGCGCTTCGCACTTGCCCCTTCGCTTCTCTGCTCAGCCAAGTCCAGGCGCGCCTTGGGCTCGGGGGCTACTGTCGGTGTTCTAGGAACGGGGGTACCCAGACTTGCCTGCTTGCGGCCTGCGGCATGGCTCAAGGGGTGGCCCAACACGGCCCATCTTCATCAGCACAAGCTCAAGACCCTCGCGAGGGTCCAAGCATCGCGGGGCGGATGACAAGAAGCTTCCTCAGGCACGGCCTCATCGGGCTGGCTCACGAGGAGGCGGAGAGATCAAGGCGGGGTACCTCACGAGGTGCCCATGACGCAAGCCATGACGACCAAGGGCGCCAGGTGGGCGCCAGCCCGCGCAGTGTCCTCATTTCCTCTTTGGTGCAAAGGGGGCAAGCGCAGGCGAGAGCATCAAGCAAAGGCATCCTTTTCGGTGCAACAAGACCAAGACCGTCGCAACGGCAGGAAGGAAGTCATCATGGAGCCCAAGCCGGCGTCACCACCAGAGCCTTTGACAAAGGGGACCAACTTTAGTCGATAAGTGTACTAGATGTTCCCCTTCAAAATGGCCAATTGTTGGCGCCCTTCCCGCTCAATATTTGGGAAGAGGCCCAGGGCCCTTGCCTATAAATAGGACTAGCCACCCCCAGGTTAGAGGCAGCTGGACCCGGATCCAGAGCTTGATCACATCAAGAGACCAAACGCAGAGAGAAAGAAGCGACGGAACTCCCCCTAGCAGTTCATCGCACCAGCCAAGAACAGACCCTCGTGAGGCTGTTCTTCCTTGTATTGTTCATCATCAGGCCAAGAGGCAATCCACCACACCACACACTGGAGTAGGGTGTTACACCACAATGGTGGCCCGAACCATTATAAACCATGTGTCTCTTGTGTTGTTCCTTTCATAGTTTAGATCCTAGCGAGGCGGCGAGGTGCAGGTTGGTAGAGGGCGAGATCTCCGCACGCACCCAGAGTTCGAACCTAGAGGGTCTGCCTGAACCCGAAATCCGACATGGAAGACGAATGAAGCTAAAGTGTGGCGCAAGAAAATCAAGCCAACTTTTGATTTGTTGTTGTCCAAGTATGCCAATCAAGTGGCCGGTTCTAGCTCTAACCGGTCATCGAATTTAAAGCGCTCAAGGTCACCTCCTCGGGAAGAATTTCAGCATCATGCAAGGCCATACGGGTCATGGGCACCAGGACCATGGATGTTGCCACCCCCTTATGCGCCATACTACATGGGAGGCTTCAATGGAGGATGGGGGCAGCCCCCAATGGCCCCTTATGCTTTTCATCCGGGTTGGGCAGAACCAAGGAGGCCCATTCATGAGAGACTTTCTTATCCCACACGAGGCCATTTGAACAATGGTGTCAATCGGCCAATGCAAGATAATCAAAAAAGGGTTGGCAAGCAAGTGTGGCGTGCTAAATCACCAAGTGCTGAAATTTCAGAGCCTAGCAAGCAAAAGGAGAAGAATACTAGTGCTGAAACTATTATGATAGGCACTAAAGAATTGAAAATCAAAGAGCTGATTATTGTTGATAATCCGGTTGATTCTAATAAAGATGGGGCTGCAGTCCAGCAAGGCCCCATGGCTAATGATCATGAAGCTAGCACAAGCAAGGCCAAGTCGAGGGATCCAAAATATACTCAGCCTAAGTGGTGTCCTTCCGGTCTGACCAAGGCACAAAAAAGGAGATTGCAGCGCATGAGGAGTCATGGGAAGGTGGAACAAGAAGGAAAAAAGCTAAGGGATAAGTTATTCAAGGAAAACCGTCCCATGGTACCCCAAAAACAAGTGTGGAGGCCAAAGCAAAAGGAAAATATAGCAGCTTCTGCATTGATCATAGCAACACCTACACCACCAACGGATGACGATGCAGCTGCTATTACATCGTCCACTTTGCCTACTAATTCCTCTTCCCTTGGATATATTTCAGAGTTAGTGGACTTGCTTGCGGAAGGAGATGAAATGCTTGATTTTGAGTCTACAACGGTCCATGAAGGTATGGATATTAATATGGTGTATTACTTACCCGCTGAATTTCGTGCTATAGATGAAGAAGGAGAAGCAGCCCAGCTAGATTTTGGTCCTAACAATTCTATATTCGAGAAGCCAAAAGAACAAGTGATGCACTTGAAGCCATTGTTCCTTAAAAGTCAGATTAATGGATCACCGGTTGCTAGAATGCTTGTCGATGGTGGTGCTATGGTGAATCTTATGCTATATTCGGTCTTCAAAAAATTGGGTTTTCCTGATGAAAAATTGATCAAGACCAATATGGTGCTTAATGGATTTGAAGGCAAAGAGAAAACTGAAGCCAAAGGTGTGATGTATGTGGAACTTACAGTTGGAAGCAAAACTTTGGCTACTGCGTTCTTTGTTGCTGAAGTGCAAGCTAACTACAACGTCATACTAGGCCATGATTGGGTTCATGCAAACTAGTGCGTGCCTTCCACTATGCACCCATTTTTGATCCAGTGGGTGGATGATGAAGTGGAGGTCATTCATACGGATAATTCGGTTTGTGTTGCTTTGGCCGATGCATCGGTGGATTGGCAGCATCCTAATGCTACTTTCTTGACGGGGCGCGACTTATTAGAATTTGTTTTTCTTAGCGCCACAAAAAGTGGTTTCATGCCCATTTCTTTAAAGCCGGTTGGCGATAATCGTCTCCAATGTATGATGTATGTAAGTGGATCTTAACTCAAAGTGGTTACAAAAGCGTCTTGTAGAATATCGGTCCAATGAGAACGATATGTATGAGTCCATAGAAGAGTTAGATGATATGGATAAATTAGGACAAGGTTTTACATCGGCCGATCCATTAGAAGAGATAGATATTGGAGATGGTTCAATTCCTAGTCCGACATTTGTAAACGCAAATTTAAGAGCCGATCATAAAGCTAAGTTGATTGAGCTATTGAAAGAATAGATTTGTTGCTTTGCACGGGAATATCATGAGATGCCAGCTTTAAGCCGAGAGTGGAGCATCGGTTATATATAAAGGCCGGTTTTAGACCATACAAGCAATTGGCCAGAAAGTTTAATCCAAAAATGTATGACTGGATCAAGGAAGAGATCGGTCGTTTGCTTAAAGCTAATTTTATTAAACCTTGCAGGTATGCCGAGTGGATTTCTAACATTGTGCGAGTAGAGAAAAAAGGCTTTGGCAAGTAGAGGGTGTGCATTGATTTCAGAGATTTGAAAAGAGCTACACCTAAAGATGAGTAACCCATGTCAATAGCCGATATGCTTATTAATGATGTTTCTGGACATAAGGTCATTAGCTTTCTAGATGGTAATGCGGGGTATAATCAGATTTTTTTGGCCGAAGAGGACATGTCCAAAACGGCTTTTCGATGCCCCGGTTTCCTTGGTTGTTTTGAGTGGATGGTGATGACCTTTGGGTTAAAGAATGCCGGCGCCACGTTGTCAAATCGGATGCTTTTGAATCTCACTTAGCCGATTTGCGTTTGGTTTGTGAAAAATGAAGAAATATGGGCTGAAAATGAATCCTTTGAAGTCTGCCTTTGGTGTATCGACTGGGAAGTTTATGGGTTTCATTATTCATGAAGATGGCGTGGAAATTGATCCCAAAAAGATAGAAGCTATACAAAAAGTAGAGGCTCCAACATGCAACAGAGATACACAAAAATTCCTTGGCAAGGTCAATTATTTGAGGAGATTCATAGACAATTATCCTTCAGTTAAAGAATGATGTTGATTTTACCTGGGGGGCAAAACAGAAAGAGCCATTTGATATGATTAAGAAATATTTTGCGCTCCTCTAGTTATGAAAGCGCCCAGGCACAGGGATCCACTTAGACTTTACATTGCAGCGGAGGAAGGTGTTGTTGGTGCTGTTTTGACTCAAGAGACCGAAGGAAAAGAGCACACTATTACTTATTTGAGCCGACGCTTATTGGACGCTGAGACAAGGTATACATTTATTGAGAAATTATGCTTATGCTTATATTATGCTTGCACAAAATTGAGACATTACCTAGTGCCTAGTACTTTCATTATAGCTTGTCAAACCGATGTCATCACGTACATGTTGCATATGCCAATTCTTAGTGGTAGAATTGGCAAGTGGGATTATGCTTTAATTGAATATGATTTGGATTATGAATCTCATAAATCCATGAAAGGCCAAATTGTTGCTAATTTTATTGTAGAGCATCGGATTGATGACAAGAATGATACTGATATAAACCTTGTCTCGTTAGTACCATGGAGATTATACTTTGATGGTTCAGTTTGTAGAAATGTCCAAGGTGTTGGTATTATTTATATATCTCCTCGTGGTGCTGTTTTTGAAGCCTCATGCCGCTTAGAATATTTTTGCACAAATAATCGAGCCGAATATGAAGCATTGTTATTTGGCTTAGAGATGTTGCTTGCCATAGGTGCTACACATATTGAGGCTTTTGGTGATTCATTATTAGTAGTGCAACAAATATCCAAAGTCTTTCAATGTTTTGTGAAATCACTTAATGTTTATCTTGTTAAATGTCTAGATATAATTTCTACTTTGGATTATTTTAGCATTAATCATATATCTAGACATGGAAATTGGAGAGCAAATGAGTAGGCACAACAAGCATCCGGCTATCATATTGATCATGTCATGTTTCATATGTCTCAAAGGCCGATGTCTAGTCTTGCCAACATAGGGGAGGCCGAACCAGAGCCCACCGTTTCGGCCACTAATGAAATATTCAATGCAGGAGAAAATCAAGACTGGAGGAAACCCATCATTGATTATTTATGTGATCCTAGCAGAAGGGTGGATAGGGCTGTTCGGCGTATGGCTTTCAAGTACACAATGAGAGATGGTGGTCTTTATTGCCGAACGGTTGATGTTGTTCTTTTAAAGTGGTTGGACGAGGACCAAGCGAGAGTTGCTATGGGATAGGTTCATGAAGGTGTTTGTGGCACTTATCGGTCGGCTCCCATGATGAAATGGTTACTACAACGTGCTGGGTTTTATTGGCTCCTGCTGCTATGTTACAAAGGGTGTGAGGCTTGTCAAAAATTTGGTCATATTCAATTGGCTCCTGCTGCTATGTTACATCCTATTGTCAAGCCGTGGCCTTTCAGAGGATGGGGTATAGATTTTATTGGAGAAATTCAGCCGTCTTCATCAAAGGGGCATCGGTTCGTGTTGGTAGCAATAGATTATTTCACTAAATGGTCTGAGGCAGTACCTCTCAAGAATATGACACATACAGAGGTAATCCAATTCATAACTGAGCACATTAATCATGGAATCGGCATTCCCCAAACATTAACTATAGATCAAGGTTCATCTTTCATGTAACATCAAGTCAGAGAATTTGCCGAATCTTATAACATAAAGTTGCTCAGTTCCTCTCCGTATTATGCCCAAGCTAATGGACAAGCTGAGTCTAGCAATAAAATTTTAATCAAGCTTATCAAGAAGAAGATTGAGGATAATCCAAGGAGATGGCATGAGTTGTTGTCTGAAGCTTTGTGGGCACATAGGATCTCAAGGCATGGTGCTACGAAGGTGACTCCATATAAGCTAGAATAGGGTCAAGAGGCTTTTTTGTCGATGGAAGTAAACTTGAATGCTCTGAGAATAGCCAAACAAAATGACTTATCCGCAGTAGACTTTTATAACTTGATGATGGACAATATTGACGAGGTTCACTACTGGAATTAGCTTATTTGTCGTCTGCCAGTTCTTTGCCGTCTGCTGGCAAAGAAGGACTTTGCCATCAGCCAATTCTTTGCCGTCTGCTAGCGGACGGCAAAGAATCTTTGCCGTCAGCTGGCAGACGACAAAGAGAGAGGTGGCCCCCACCAACGAGCTGATTAAAAAAAACTTAACGACCCCCTCTTTGTCATCTGCTAGCAGACGACAAAGAAAAAAAAAGCGAACGACAAAGAACTAACCTAACTAATGGCCGAGCCCCACCCCGCCCCTCCATCTCTCTGTTTCTCTCCCTCCCTCCGCCCTGACGACCAGAGCCACCCACCGCCGCCCCCGCCACCCGCCGCTACCCCCGCCACCCGTCGCCGCTTGCCCCGTCGCCCCACCAACCCGCCGCCCCCACCCGCCGACGCCTGTCGCCCCACCATCCCGCCGCCACAGCGCCCGCCGCATCACGTCGCCGCCGACCGCCACACCGCCCGGCGCCCGCTGCCCCACCACCTCCCACAACCACGGCGCCACTGTCGCCCTCGGCGCCACCGCGCCCCATCACCCCGCCTCCTTGCCCATTCGGCCTGCCGCCACCGCCTCGAGCTCCACCGCCGAGCCTGCAGCCCTGTCGCCACCGCCACCACCGCTCTGAAACCCCGCCCCATTGGCTCCAAAGTGAGTAATTTTTTTGTTTTTCTTTTTTGCTGTTTAATTGTTAGTTTTATAGATAATTAGTCATATTATTAAAATAAGTAGAAAAAGAAGAAGAAGAAAAGAAGAATATGAAATCGGTTCCAAATCATGCTACATTACTATAAGTTCTTCATGAATTATTATTATTATAGTTTCTTCATGAATTTCTCAAATTGTTCCAAATCATGTATTTCTTTTATGCAAAAGACAGAGAGATCTAAAGCTGACTTATATGCAATCTCAAGTCCTAATCATATCTTTCGAACAGCTGAATCCCTCTAAATTTCATTTGTTCTGCACATGTCTGCATCCACCTTGCACAGGGGGCTGGGTGTGTGATACGTCTCCAACGTATCTATAATTTTTTATTGTTCCATGCTATTATATTACCCTTTTTGGATGTTTATGGGCTTTATTTTACACATTTATATCATTTTTGGGACTAACCTACTAACCGGAGGCCCAGCCCATATTGCCGTTTTTTTGCCTATTTCAGTATTTCGAAGAAAAGGAATATCAAACGGAGTCCAAACGGAATGAAACCTTCGGGAGCGTGATTTTTGGAACGAACGTGATCCAGAGGACTTGGAGTGAAAGTCAAGAAGCTTCCGAGGAAGCCATGAGATAGGAGGTCGCGCCCCCCTGTAGGGTGCGCCCCCTGTCTCGTGGGCCCCTCGGGCGGCCACCGACGTACTTCTTCTTCCTATATATACCTACGTACCCCGAAAACATCCATGGGCACCACGAAACACAATTTCCACCACCGTAACCTTCTGTATCCACGATATCCCATCTTGGAGCCTTCGTCGGCACTCTGCCGGAGGGGGAATTAACCACGGAGGGCCTCTACATCAACATCCTTGCCCCTCCGATGAGTTGTGAGTAGTTTACCACAGACCTACGGGTCCATAGTTATTAGCTAGATGGCTTCTTCTCTCTTTTTGGATCTCAATACAATGTTCTCCCCCTCTCTTGTGGAGATCTATTCGATGTAAACTCTTTTTGCGGTGTGTTTGTCGAGATCCGATGAATTGTGGGTTTATGATCAAGTTTATCTATGAATAATATTTGAATCTTCTCTGAATTCTTTTATGTATGATTAAGTTATCTTTGCAAGTCTCTTCGAATTATCAGTTTGGTTTGGCCTACTAGATTGGTCTTTCTTGCCATGGGAGAAGTGCTTAGCTTTGGGTTCAATCTTGGGGTGTCCTTACCCAGTGAAAGAAAGGGTTGCAAGGCACGTATTGTATTGTTGCCATCGAGGATAACAAGATGGGGTTTATATCATATTGCATGAGTTTATCCCTCTAGATCATGTCATCTTGCTTAATGCGTTACTCTGTTCTTATGAACTTAATACTCTAGATGGAGGCAGGAGTCGGTCGATGTGTGGAGTAATAGTAGTAGATGCAGGCAGGAGTCGGTCTACTTGTTATGGACGTGATGCCTATATAAATGATCATGCCTAGATAATCTCATAACTATGCGCTTTTCTATCAATTGCTTGACAGTAATTTGTTCACCCACCGTAATACTTATGCTATCTTGAGAGAAGCCACTAGTGAAATCTATGGCCCCCGGGTCTATCTCTTATCATATTTGCTTTCAATCTACTTTTACATGCATCTTTACTTTTTGCATCTATATTATAGAATACCAAAAATATATTTATCTTATCTTACTATCTTTATTAGATCTCTCTTTCGCAAGTGGCCGTGAAGGGATTGACAACCCCTTTATTGCGTTGGTTGCGAGTTCTCAGTTTGTTTCTGTAGGTGCGTCGGACTTTTGAGGAGCCTCCTGCTGGATTGATACCTTGGTTCTCAAAAATGAGGGAAATACTTATGCTACACTTGCTGCATCACCCTCTCCTCTTCGAGGAAAACCAACGCAAGCTCAAGACGTAGCAGTGTGTGGGATGAAAGCTCCTGGATGTTGATCAGAGAATCATGTCACATGGGGTGTTGTATCTCTGAAAGCACCCTGTGCCTTAAGGGATCAACATGAGCATTTCCCTTTTTGATGCCATGTCATTGTTAATGAGTTGCGAAACACTCATCTTATCTTCCTTGAAAGCACCCATTCAGGCAGACATTTGAAAGACAAAAGTGATCTTTTTTTCTCAAGGAAAAGAAAATACTTTGTGCAACTGCTGAAAAATGAAGAACAACTGCTTTAATCATGTCACAGGGGGATCATGCTGAAAAGAGCAGAGCGCCGGTGGTTACATGAAGCTTTAATTCAGATATAATAGTAGTAGTGGTTAGTAGTAGCTGCTGCTCTAATCTCATCATCTCCTGTAGTAGTGTACTCCAAAAGCAGATAGACACTCAGTCCATGGACCTACCTACCATCGACAGTAAAAGAAAAACATATGGTATATAGTAGCATGATTTTGTAGAGAACTTTGCCCAAGAACAGAAACTAATTAATTCTGTAGCGCTATAAAGATGGGTGTGCTTACATGCATGACTTGTTGTGTATGTGAAAGCAAATCTTTGCCAAGATTTCTTTGGAACAGATAGCAACAAAATTTTGTTATGAAAATCATCATATATAATTGTGTTGATCAGGTAGATTTAAACATCATATATATTTTTCGATTTTGTTATGAAAAACATCATATATTATTATTCATGTCGGTATTTTTTTATGTTGTAGTAATATCGTTTACTCTTTGTCATGGCAGGTATTGAAAGATGGTGGGCGCTGGTCCGGAGCGCTCCGAGGCCCCTTCTTCGTCGGTGTGTGGAGGGAGGTCTTCCATTCCACACGCACCTCTCTGCCGAGTGTTGCTGGATAGTATGGCGACACCGCCGGGCCCTTCTTTGTCGACCCCGGTGCACAGCAGGGGACGAGGTAAGGGAGGGAAGAAGAGAGGTGTTGGAGCATGTGGTCGTGGGAGAGGAGGTAGGGTGATTGCTAGGGTGCCTTCCTCGCCGCCACCCCCAGCTGTTTCACCCGAGCACGTGACTGCTATGGTGGACTCGTTCAAGGAGGAGGCTACACGGACTCCGGTCCACGAGCCTCGGGTCCACGGGCCTTCGGCCCACGAGCCTCTGGTCGACGGGCCTTCGGCCCACCAGACCCCAGACGAGCACACGTCTGGATGGGGTACCTGGCCGGATCAGCCTGATGAGCCGAGTGGCCATGCTGATGATGGCAGGGAGCCGACTGATATTGAGGAGGAGGGGGCACCGTCTACCAGCGTGGTTGTACACGGCTTCCATCCGTGCCAGCGACCCGCGAGCAGAGGTGGTTGATTTTCCCTGATGGGGAGAGGTAAGTGCATTTAATCTTTTTGTACTTTCTGCATTCACGTTTCTTCAAATATCTAATGCGCTGACCTTGTCATGTTGCAGGGGTTGGGACCACCATGAGAAGGTCCGCCGGCTCAACTCCGTCCTTGGAGTGCTTTGCCGGCAAAACTTCACGGGGTTTGTCACGTTGCCTGGTGAGGGTCGGCTTCCAGAGCTTGGATTGAGCTGGGAGCACTACTTGGCTGCCCCGGCCCCGCAGGGTGATATTATCGACAGTGTCTTGTGCGACACGAGGGCAGACGTGGTGACCAGAAAGTTCTGGTAATTTCTCCTTTACACAATTAAAAATCTTCAACTAGCTAGTTATTAATTGTACTAATCAATATTGTCTCATTTGATTGCAGACATTCTACAGGTGTGAGGAGGGATACGAGGAGGAGGCGGCAAATGTTATCGATAACGTCTGCAAGCGCCTACTATAGAACTTACGACACGAGGCTCGGGTGCAGTCTGTTCGAGACTACTACGCCTAGCGTGGTATCAAGAAAACCAATCCGACGTGCCGCGAGAAGTTCCTGAGTAAGGAGCAATACATGAAGGTAATTCCTAAGGCCTTGTACTTACTTCCTTCATTTATTAATTCTTAGCCGTAGCGCTCAAGTATCTATTTGCTAACTTAGGCGCCTCCGAGATGGTGCGCGGATCGGATGGATTGTTGGGAGGTGTTGGTCAATGAGTGGTGCTCAAAAGAATGGCTAGCCATCCACAACGAGGCCAAGGAAAAATGTGCCAAAATGGAAGGTGTGCCACACCATCAAGGCAGATCCAACTTATATCAGTTCGGGCGGAACTTGGTATGTGGTTTGCTTCATGATTCATGCAATTCATTCATCGTTCTAGCTTGAGCCCTTTAATTACTAATTTACTTTGTTTCTCTCTTTCAGGCACACTACAATAAGGCGGATAAGGTGCCAGAGGTGTATGACCTCTATGCCATGGCCCATACTGCCTCTTACAAGAAAGTCAAGGCATTCTCTCCGTCTGACCTCGATGATGCAAAAAACTTCACCAACATCTCCTCCCAGGACAAGCTCGTGAAATATAGAGATCAGGGGAAGGCGAGGAAAGGGGAGGACTTTAACCCGAGCCAGGGTCCCATTGATCCAGAGCTGGTGATGATAGCTGGTGGCGGGAGGTCCCATGGCTCGATAGCTGTTGGAGATGGACTTATCCGTTGTCCTAGCACTCTGCCGAAGATCAAGGTGCGCCATTCGAGCTCCGCTCCTGAGATAAGGCCTCTTGAACGGGCAGTCCAACTCGCCTTCAAGGTTAGTTATACGTACTCAGATATCTTTCTCCATTACATTGTGTGCGCTTCCATCAATGATTACAAATGCTAACGAGGAGTGGTGTTGCAGGCTGCTATACAGAGTGAGAGAGATAGAACGGAGAAACTTCTGGTGGAGGCGGCGAAGAGGCAGCGGGAGTTGGAGGAGAGGACGACAAAGATGTTGGAGGAGGAGAGGGCACGGAATGACATGCAGGCAAGGGCCATGTACGAGCTCCTTGTGGTAAGTTTCTTATGTAGATTAGCCAAAACATTCATGTAGTGTTTGTCTCATTAATAAGTAGTATGACTAAGTCGTCAAAACCAAATGTGCAGTCTGTGTGCGAGAAATCCGGTCAGACCACTCCATCGATGCCAGAGATTGCTCCTGGGACCACGGTGAGTTTAATTTGAATCGACATTACTTGCTAGTCTTCACATTTGCGTGTCATCATGCTAACGAGACATTGGAAATGATCTTTGGTGCAGCGTAACTCTAGACAAGCATCGCACGATCTTTCTCCAGCTACCGGCACGAGCTAGCCCGCTCCTACACCTCCATGATCACGATAAGTTTCTCTAGTGTTTTGCTTAAGAAATGCATAAAGACCTAGACTTAGCTTTATTTCCTCCAAAATGACATAATAAGCTTACTGACCTCCAAAACAATCCATTTTACCTAAGTTACCTCCAAAACAACCCATTTTACCCAAGTTAGCTCTAAAATGACCCATTTTACCTTAGTTAGCTAAAAATTGACCCATTTTACCTAGGTTAGCTCTAAAATGACCCATTTTACCTTATTAGCTCTAAAATGACCCATTTTACCTAGGTTAGCTCCAAAATGACGCATCTTACCTAGGTTAGCTCGAAAATGATGCATTTTACCTAAGTTAGCTCATAAACGATCCATTTCACCTAGGTTAGCTCATAAACGATCCATTTCACCTAAGTTAGCTCACAAACGATCCATTTCACCTAAATTAGCTCATAAACGATCCATTTCACCTAAGTTAGCTGACAAACGATCCATTTCACCTAAATTAGCTTTGAAATGATCCATTTCACCTAAGTTAGCTCATAAACGATCCATTTCACCTAAGTTAGCTCACAAACGATCCATTTCACCTAAGTTAGCTCATAAATGATCCATTTCGCCTAAGTTAGCTCATAAATGACATATACTTCTTCTTCTAGTCACCTTATTCTAACTTCCTTATTTGCCATTTTGCAGATTTCATTCACTTCACGGAAGCTAGCTTGCTATGATGGAGTGCTTGTTTTTTCTTTCATTCTCTTCTAGTATTATTCTAGCTTGCTATGATGGAACTTGCTATCTTGATGAAACATTGCATGGTAATATGTATGGATGGAACAATGTGTATGTGCAACTTGCTATGTATGAATGGATGGAACTATATACGTATGGACGATGAAACTTATATATATATATATATATGTGCTGGTTATGTCATATGTTTGCTGTGAAATAGCCATGAAATATATATATATATATATATATATATATATATATATATATATATATATATATATATATATATATATATATATATATTTGCTTGTGAAAATTGTTGGATTAAAAAACAGAAAAAAGAGGCAATGTAGGGCTCTTTGCCGTCACAATTACCTGTGAACAAAAAGGGCTCTTTGCCGTCATATGAGATGGCAAAGAAGCCACATGGCAGCCACATGTGTTTCCTGGAAGCTGACCCATTTGGTTAGTTTGCCTACAGTGGCGGACGGCAAAGCCTTTGCCTACAGTGGAAGACGGGAAAGCCTTGGTGGGCACTGACGTCCAACTGACGTCATTAAGCCGACGGCAAAGGCCTGATACTCTTTGCCGTCAGCCGCTGATGGCAAAGACTGCCGTTAGCCACCTAATGGACTAACAACGAATTTATTGCCGTCTACATTGTTTGCCGTTAGCCGCTGATGGCAAAGGCCCCTTTGCCATCCGCTTCAAAAAGCAGACGTCAAAGTATGTCTTTACCGATCCTATCTTTGCCGGCGCCTTTTGCCGTCCGCGGCAGACGGCAAAGGCTTTGCTTCCGCCATGCATGCCTTTGCTGTCTGCCTTGGCGGACGACAAAGTAGCTGATTGCTGTAGTGGTTGCCGATAAATGTTTGGCTGATTTGATGGACATAGAGACAGACAAGTTGAGGGAAGCAAGAGCTTACAATAAGAGAGTTAAATTGAAGAATTTTCAAGTTGGTGATCTTGTCTGGAAAGTGATTCTACTGATTGGTTCAAGAGATAGAAAATTCGGGAAGTGGTCTTCGAGTTGGGAAGGTCCTTTTAGGGTTACAAGAGTAGTCTCCGGAAACTCTTATTTGGTGGAATCCGTGCAACGGGCACTGTTACCTCGAGCTCTCAATGGCAAGTACTTGAAGAAATATCACCCAAGTGTGTGGCAAGAAGCCTAAGTAGGCAATGGCCGATATATGATTATCGCCCTTAGCAGAAACATGGCCGATACCTGATTATCGTCCTGAGAAAAACAAATGGCCGATGGAGTGTTGACATCGTCCTTAGAACAAGGTATGTGCAAGTGATTTTTCGGCACACAAGCATTACCGGAAAACATGGGGGCATGTGTTAACACCAAATTTTGGCATGGTCAAAAACACAATTAAGATGGTATCAAATAAAAAAGTGCCGAGAGTGAGAAAGTTTTGTATCTTCGGAAGGAGAAACTTTGATATTTGGGCCATAGCCATCTGATCTCATCTGTAAGGCCGAAGTTGTGTTCGAAGTACTGAGATGTTGTATTCAGAATACTATTCGGCTGATTACGCCCCAAAGACGGCCTCATATGGAAAAATTATCTGGATGAATTGTCTTCGTCTGGTCGAAACGATCAATTTTGATATAGAAATCATCTCAATCCAAGTTCGTATGCAAAAGTTAGAGGCAATACTTTGCGGACCGGTCCTGAGTGAAAAAGTGACGTGAGGGACCACACACCCACCTAGGTGATGTCTGATGAGTCACCTGAGTTATTCGGCCTTTGCCGGCTGAATGAAGCTTGCCGGCCGAGTAAAAAGCTTGCCGACACAATGAAAAGCTTGCCGGTGCGGAAAGCTTGCCGGCGCAAAAAGCTTGCCGGGGTGAAACCTTGCCTAGAAGCTTGCCGGTGTGAAAGCTTGCCAGGTGAAAACCTCCCCGGAGTGAAAGCTTGCCGACCTGGAAACCTTCCCAACGTGGAAAGCTTGCTGGGGTGGAAACCTTGCCAGCATGGAAAGCTTGCCGGGAAACTGGAGGCTGTCAAAGTCAATCCGACCAGAAGTTGGAGATGGGCTCGAAAGGTTATTCAGATGACCTAGAATGGAAAAGTGGTATACATGGAAGTTGTGCGTATAGTAGAAATAGTCAACTTTTCTTTTGGAGTCATCATCGTCGGAGATAGTATACGGCCTGCACAGTTGTTACAAGACTGAGACAGTTCAGAAAACTACATAATTGAATCCGACCCACATTTAAAGATGGGACCTGAAAGTCATAAAGATGGCCTTAAAAGGAGAAGTGACCCATGTTGTATTATGAAGATCATCGAGGCTGATAAGTTTGTTGTTTAACTCGACTCCATCCGAGTTAGTATGCGTTTTCCACGGCCCGCGCAAGAAGCAAGACAAAAGTATGAGACAAATTAGGGCTGAATCCGAGTTGGACTGAAACTAGGACTGTATGACGTGAATTGATGTAATTTTCTTGTAAGGTAAGCCTAGATGAATCCTTTACTTGTAAGGGAAGTCCAGCCGCCTCTTATATATATTAGGGGTGACGGCCTATTGAAAACAACTCATAATCGAACAAATCATCTACCACTTTTACCTTTACTTTTATCTCTCTCCCTTGTTCTTCTTCTTCCTCGTTCTTCGTTCGTTCTTCGTTTGCAGGGCGGCGGACCTCGAGGCGCTAGGGGTGATCAGTTCGACCTAGGGCAGCCCATAGCCGCCGTGCGCTCTGACGGGGTCCCTCCCGGGCATGTGGGGTTTCGGGTCTACAAAAGCACCTGCCGGATTGCTTGCATACCGCGCTTCCGGTTGGGTCTCGTTCGACATGAGCTGCGGTGCATCACCCTCAACATTGGAGGTACACAGTTACATGTTCATGTGCGAACACAAATACATCTAGCGCTTCACCAACGTTCGTCTCAAGATCCCTAAGGTGTCGGATGAGGCCATCATTTCGGCGTTCAATTATGGCGTCCAGATGTCAAGATGAAGGAAGAGCTCGCCATACACGAGGACCTGTGCTCGGCTCTGAAGATGTTCAACATGGCAACCAGGTGCGCGAGGGCCGAGGAAGGTTGCCTCTCCCGTCTTGAACTCCCGGAGGCCGATCAAGAGGACAAGAAGGCCAAGGCCAAGGATGTGAAGCGCAAGGGCCCAGCTGTGCTCGCGGCCGAACTTGAGATTAAGCACGGCTGCGACCACCCAGAGTCCTCCAAGGGCAGCCGTCCGTTCTGCATCTTCCATGATGTGCACAACCACAACACCAATGACTGCCAAGAGCTCAGGGCCATCCGAGACGGGTGCCTTGGCCAGCGCCCCGAGTGCAACGACCGCGGCTATGGCCGAGGTGGAGGCCGAGGTGGGGGACGCCGGAACAACCACGACCCCCGCCAGGACTTGCACGATCAGCCTCGTGAGGATCGCTGGCAGAGCCAGCCTTGCGAGGGCCCCTAGAGGGATCAACCTCGTGAGGACTGCCCTCAGGGCAATGCTGGCCTTCCTCCGCTGCCACCACCAGCAAGGAGGAATGACCACCAGCACCAAGATGATGGGGCTGGGGGCTTCCAAGAGCCTCGTGCCATTGCTTGCATCCTAGGCGGCGCTGATGCCCCCGCCTCCCATCGCATCTTCAAGCAGTTTGCTCGCGAGGTGAATGCGGCCGTCCCCAAGCTTGAGGCAATGCATCCGCTATGGTGGTCCAACTACGGCATCACCATCGACTCTACTGAGCAGCTCAAGTGCGCAGCCACTACCGGCGCGCTCCCGATGCTCTGCTCGCCTACCATCAGCAACGTCATTGTCACTAAGACATTTTTTGTTGGCGGCGGGGGCTCAACGATCTCTCCGTCGAGATGTTCGACACGCTCCAGGTGCCGTACAGCTAACTCTAGCCTACCAGACCCTTCTCGGGGGTGACGGATGGCTCCACTATCCCCATAGGGCAGACCCGCCTCCCCATCACCTTCGGCAAGCGCGACAACTACCACACTGATCTCATCAACTTTGACGTCACCCACATTCGCCTCCCGTACAACGCCATCCTTGGATATCCAACTCTAGCCAAGTTCATGGTTGTAGCTCACCACGGCTACAATGTCCTCAAGATGCCGGGGAGCGGCGGCATTATCACGGTCGCCTGTCACAAAAAGGATGCGGTGTGCTCCCTTGAGCGCGCCTACCAGGCCGCGTCGGTCGAGAACCCGGATGACGAAGGCGTCGTCTACCCCCCCCGGAGGTCATTCCCAAGAAGAAGAAGCAGCTGCTCCGCCGAGGATCTCAGGAGGATGGGATGTCTGACAATCGCGCCTCAGGTCTCGCGCCCACTGATGGGGCACCTTCCCCTCCCACATAGGAAGGCGCACCCGGTGCCCCTCTCAGGTTGGGGTTGGGGGCTCTCCTCTAAAGGGCCTCCGGCCTGGCCAGTATCACGAGGTAGGCGTTCGGGCACCATGTGGAGGCGTGCTTCAACGCGCGCTTCCGCGAGAAGAGCACAGGGTGCGAGGCGCCAGGCGCTCAGGAGTTCATTACCAAGGCAATCGAAGAGCTTCAGGAAGCGAGAGCCATGCGGGGCGAGCGTCGCCTCGCTCCACCCACCGCAACTCCATCCCCTGGCAAGGGCAGCGAGCTGCGCGCCTGCGTCAACATCCCAGGGCTCAATAGAGCCATGTCTCAGGAGCTCTTCTGGCCGTGCCGCGTAGGCCGGTGTGAGGGCCCCCCTCACAGCTATGTTCGCATGCCTTTCGGCCTACCGAGCGTGGCTAATGCGCACCAGTGCCACATGTGGGACGTCCTGGAGTCTCACGAGACTAGGCACGAGGTGGTCCAGACGGAGGAGATGACGAGCCCTCGTGAGCCCCCAGGCCTCCGGAGCCTCATGAGTTTCGGGAGCTGGACGGCTCGTGAGGAATGACTTCTGAGGCACGCGTCTTCAGCTACTCCAACACTTATTGAACAACTGTGCCAGGTGACACTTTTTGGTTTGTTCAGTTGGGGGCACCCCTTGGGCTGCATTATCCCCAAGTCGTACGGGTCCGTCCCTGCGACATGTATCGTTTTTCGCATATATCAGAACTGGCATTACCCTTTCATGAGTTGCTTTATGTCATCACCTGCCTGTCCGGTGCTTCGTCGCCATGAACATCGTACGCCCTTGCAATCCCGCCCGCGATCGCCTCATTATTAAGGACTTGCATCACATCTGTGCTGAGGTCCGTCCTTGTAGCGTCGCTAAACCCAAGAGGCTGAGCTCTGTCTCGCGGGCCACCTCCCGTGCATGTCACTTCCCATGGTCCTTGGTGCCTTGTTCTCGGATGAGCTAATAAAGAGCGGGTAAGTTAGGGCGCATGAGCCGGTGCCTCACCATCGTGGGGGCCACGTGCCAGTTGTATTTATTTAGGATCTTCACATGAGAAGACTAGGCACGACGTCTGTGCTCGGGTCCGTCCCTACAGTGTCAACAAACCAATGGCTGAGCTCTGTCTGGCATGCCGGCCCCATTCACATCACCTCTTGGGGTTATTGGTGTCGGCGTTCTGGTAATGGGGGTCCCCAGACTTGCCTGCCTGCGGCCCACGGCGTGGCTATGCTAGCAGGCCTGTGCGACCCATCTTCATCAACAAGGCATTCAAGACCCTCGCGAGGGGCCAAGCCTCGCGAGGCGGACGACACAAGGCCTCCTCAGGAGCGGCCTCACCATGTTGGCTCGTGAGGGGCGGCGAGATCAAGGCAAGGCAAACCTCGCGAGGTTCTCTTGACGTGATCCATGATGATCAAGATCAGGTAGGCGCCAGGCGGGCGCCAGCGTGCGCATCGTTCTTGCTTCCTCTTTGGTGCAAAGGAGGCAACCGCAGGCACGGAGTACCGAGGCATCAAGAAAAGGTTTCCATATCAGTACAACGATACCAAGACCAGCAGGACGGCAAGAAGGTGGTCACCATGGAGCCCAAAGCGGCGTCACCACCAGAGCCTTTTGCAGGCGAATACCAGTTTTGTCAGGATAAGCTGTACTAGCTGTCCCCTTTCAAATTGGCCGTTGTTGGCTCCCTTCCCGCTCAATATTTGGGGAGAGGACCAGGGCCTATATAAGTAGGACTAGCCACCACCGTATGGGATAACTCATTCAGAGGCATCTCATATGATCCTTCGCCACACACCAAGCACAAGAACCCCTCAACCTCAGGAGGCAGTTCTTCCCCTTGTACTGTTCATCATCAGCCCAAGAGGCAATCCACCACCACCACACTCGAGTAGGGTATTACACCACAACGGTGGCCTGAACCAGTATAAATCTTGTGTCTCTTGTGCTGTGAGTTCGTTGAGTTCGTCCGCGAGATCTTAGCAAGCTAGGGCATGGATCGGTAGGAGGGGAAGAACTTCGGGCGCACCCCAGAGTTCGAACCTTAAGGGTTTTGCCGGAACCCGTGATCCGACAGTTGGTGTTTGGCCTTCTCATGCGATATCCTGAGGAGACTTACGTGGTGCAGGCTACCTAAACATCTCGCAGGACCCTTGCAAATGTTCCATACCAAATTCAGGAGCAACCCGCCTTGAGGTAGGGCCTCGTGAGTCCCGCGCTGGCTCACGAGTGCCCATACACACCTCCTCCAATCCTACTGTGCAAGCCACGTGCCAGGACAGGGTTGTACACGCCCCGGAGTCTCCCCTCAGAGGGAGCTTCCACCCACGCACTAGTAGAAGCCCCATGGTCCGCGCTGGCGGACGACACGGTCGAGGAGCGACTATGCCCATGCAAGAGCGGAAGCACCATGCTCTGCGCTGGTGAATAAAATATTGAGGGCAACCTAGCGGCCGCAGTAAACTCAGGAGAGCCACCAGTTTCGCTGCTCAGCCTCACCGCACTGCTTTTCCCTCAGGAAGGTCGCGCGAGGGGGCTGGACATGGGGGCTATGCTCAGGTCACGCCTGGCGTATACCACCTCACCAGGTCCCTCGGACCTGGTCTTCTCGCGTCCCTCCCGAGCAAAAGCCCATTTAGGAAAGGTATGGAGAGCTGTTCTTACTTCAAGGGGGACCCCTGAGCATCACGACTCAGGGGCCTCACTGGTCAAGTAGCCCCTCACCCCCTGGTCTCGTCGTGGTGATCCGGACGCTCCAACGGCGGCTGAGGTATGTGCGGGCCCGGGCCCTGCCGATGCAGAACGGTAAAAATGACACTCACGTCTCCTTCCCGAGGGCTGTTCGTACGTCAAGGGGGACCCCTGAGCATTGCAAATCAGGGGCCTCACTGGTCACGTAGCCCCTCACCCCTTGGTCTTGTCCTAGTGATCCGGACGCCCCAACGGTGGATTAGGTATGCGCGGGGCCGGGCCCTGCTGACGCAAAACACTAAAGCAAACTTAAAGGAAATTGCAAAATCCTAGCAAATTATTACAGAACATATTGTCTCTTAAAACTCAAAGCAGAAGTTCTCGAACCTCCACGAGGCACGGTAAATGTTACAGGATTAAAACGGGAGGAAGCGCCCCCTTCGGACCTCTTCGTCAGCCTTGGACCGTCGCTGCATACAGGTCGTCGACAACGTCGCCGCCGTCCTCACCACCGGCTCCGGTCGTGGCGTTGACGCAGAGGATCTTAGCAGGGCCTCCACCTGCTTCCCCATGGCCTTGGCGGCAGCGTCGTGGAACTCAGGGGCCACAGGTTCGAGTAGCACGCCAAGGTCGAAGCTTGGGTCCCGAAGGTGGAGGTGGCTGAAGATGCGCGTCACGGCCGAGGTAAAAAGCGCGTGAGCTTCCCCCTCCACCATGGGGCCCACACCGGCGACAATGCCCTTGAGCAACGTGGCAAGCTTGGGAAGCAGCCTTGCGGGGCCTTCCTCCGGACTAGCCAGCGGCTCCTCGTACCCTTCCCCGTAAAGGGTCTGTGATTGTTGAATGCTGTTATATTATCATTCTTATATGTTTTACAATCATTTTATAGTCATTTTATATCATTTTTGGTACTAACCTATTGACACAGTGCCCAGTGCCAGTTGCTATTTTCTGCATGTTTTTTACATCACAGGAAATCAATACCAAACGGAGTCCAAAAGCAGCAAAAATTTTTGTGGATTTTTTTGGACCAGAAGACATCCAGTGGACCAAAGAAGTACCAAAGAGGGAGCCCGAGGTGAGCACGAGACACCAGTGCATGCTTGGAGGCACACGCGCGCCGTGGTGGGTTGTGCCCACCTCGGTGGCCTCCCGAACTACCTCTTTGCTCTACAAATACCCCAATATTCCATAAACCCTAGGCGAGTCGGCGAAAATCAATTCCAGCCTCCACAAGTTCCAAAACCACCATATCCAATCTAGACACCATCACACAGGGGTTCATCATGTCCATTGATGCCTCTCTGATGATGCGTGATTAGTTCTTTGTAGACCTAAGGGTCCGTAGTTAGTAGCTAGATGGCCTCCTCTCTCTATTTTGATTCTCAATACAATGGTCTCTTGGAGATCCATATGATGTAACTCTTTTTTGCGGTGTGTTTGTTGGGATCCGATGAACTTTGAGTATATGATAAGATCTATCTTTTTATCCATGAAAGTTATCTGAGTCTTCTTTGATCTCTTATATGCATGATTGCTTATAGCCTCGTATTTCTTCTCCAATATTTGGGTTTTGTTTGGCCAACTTGATATATTTATCTTGCATTGGTAAGAGGTGCTTTTTGCTGGGTTCGATCTTACGGTGCTTGATCCTAGTGACAAAAGGGGAACCGACATGTATGTATCGTTGTTATTAAGGATAACAAGACAGGGTCTATTTCTACATAAATAGATCTTGTCTACATCATGTCATCATTCTTATTGCATTAGTCCATTTTTCCATGAACTTAATACACTAGATGCATGCTGGATAGCGGTCGATGTGTGGAGTAATATTAGTAGATGTAGGCAGGAGTCGGTCTACTAATCTTGGACGTGATGCCTATATAATGATCATTGAATGGATATCATCATGATTATTTGAAGTTTTATCAATTGCCCAACAGTAATTCGTTTACCCACCGTTTGCTATTTTTCTCGAGAGAAGCCACTAGTGAAAACTACGGCCCCCACGTCTCTTCTTTATTATATTCGCCTTCGCGATCTAGTTTTATTTGCTTTTATTTTCAGATCGACTAAACGAAAAATACAAAAATACCTTCCTGCACTTTATTTTATTTGGCAATCTATCAATCAATTTATTACAAGTATCTCATGTCCACTTGCCAATTTCTGGCACCGTTACCCAAAAGGGATTGACAACCCCTTTAATACGTCGGGTTGTGTGGCGATCGGTTTTCCGGTTAATATATTCCAGAAAATGGCCGTCGTGCTCACCAGCCCCAGGACTACTGTTAGCTGATGAGGCACCAACTTGATACAGAAATTCCAAGCAATATACAGGAAATATGTGGTACAAGACCATCTGGCCTGCGAGTACAACAATTGGTTCTAGTGGTTGATGGCGGAAGTGGTTTGTGGATCATCAGTGGAACTCCATTTCCCACGGGAACAGCTGACCAGGTTAACTCCTATCTTCACGAGGCTGCTATCACCATTTCTTAGGTTCCTGGGTTGTCGTCACAATGCTCCTCTCCACGCAAGAAATCTGGCCAAGACAATAGCCAGGGACAAGCCAGTGAGTACTTTGAATGTACTCGCAAACATTATGAACACAGGTATAATATAACAATAAAAAATCATGCCTTGAAGAATATTTTATGATCACAACGTCAGTCATAAAGAAATGAAATCCTTGGTGCATACATGTGGATTATTAATAAGTAACCACCAATATGTAATGACGGAGTAGCAATAGATGCCACAGTCAGGCGTCTTAGCGACACCACAAAAAGGGCTTATAAATAAACAGAAGCAATGCCACAGTCGGGCGTCTGAGCGACACCACATAAAGGGCTTATAAATAAATGAAGCAATGCCACAGTCGGGCGTCTGAGCGACACCACATAAAGGGCTTATAAATAAACAGAAGCAATGCCACAGTCGGGCGTCTGAGCGACACCACATAAAGGGCTTATAAATAAACAGAAGCAATGCCACAGTCGGGCGTCTGAGCGACACCACATAAAGGGCTTATAAAATGAATACAGTGAATACCCAGGAGGTAGAACCGTCCCAGGGATACTCAATGATTCCAATAATACAAAGGGGTTAGTCCATAATAATAATCATCATCATCATCACAAGTCACAAAATCATAAACCAAGTTCTGGTTTAATAGTTCTCCTCCGGAGACTGACACTAAGACCGACACTTGACCCATCCCAGACTGGAATCCTTAACCGAGGACACAGTTAATTGAATAGGTTTAATCTCTGAAGAGGGTGTACTCTTTATCCACGAGTAACGGATTTCCTTAGTCCTTCGAGACTAATTCCGTCTACGGTCTTTTAATTGAAAACACAGCTGACTTGCACACACCAGCTTAACTTACCCGTGTTTGGAATCACCCATGACATCTGTCAAGCAAAACTCTAAGTGGGGAGGCTGCAACCTCGCGTAGCATGGGATCAAATTTATAATGCGCGCTCTAAGGGGTGGCCTCCCCTCTCGGTCTCAACCGGAAACACCCGTGCCCCCGGACCAGGTGGCATGCCTACCGGCTTCAACCGATATCTTCCACCATGGCCTCTCTGTACGGTGTGTGCTTGAAAGGGGATGACGACTGACTGAACTGTACCCTGCTTGTTGTAGGGACAAGTGATAGTACGAAGCAAGTAAGGGCTTACTGGGACAAGACTCGGTATAGGTCGACTCAGGAGGTTTATCAATTCCTCGCATGACATATATAACAAAATATATTTCAACCAACAAAGTCACCACTCACTATACCTTACCATGCCATATCGGGCATAACCATCCCGACGGGGACCGGCAACAAGCTCATGCCTACCCAAGGCAGAGGCTTTCCCGGTTTCCTTTTCGGCATGCATGCAAGGCACATGAGAATGATTACCAACACAAGTGTGTTCATTTCCAACAGCATGGAAATCACCAATATGCATCTGTGCAAATGATCATATCACAT
Organism: Aegilops longissima; assembly: GCA_021605205.1. Taxonomy (NCBI): domain Eukaryota; kingdom Viridiplantae; phylum Streptophyta; class Magnoliopsida; order Poales; family Poaceae; genus Aegilops; species Aegilops longissima. The sequence continues at coordinate 164,025,764 of CM038679.1, forward strand.
GAAATAACAAGATCTTCCAAATGGGGTGGTGTTATAAACATGTCGAATAACACTCCAAAATTCTTATGCCGGGGTTCAGAATGCCATCCTTCAAGTTGTGGAGGGGTGAGGTGTTTCTCCAAAACTTTTGAAAGTTTTCTCCCCTCTCTTCAAAACCCTATTTGAAATAAATTTGAATTAACACACATTTTTCAAAACAGCACAAAAAAGTTGTTTGAATTTTTTTAAATAAATCTTAAAATAAACTAGACAATATTTTTGAGTGGTAGGAAAAAGAATCAACTCATTCGGAGTTTTATTTAAGAAGTTACAGCCAGTCAAAGTTTAGTCAAATCTGTTATTTAAAAAGAAACAGAAAAGAAAACGTTTCAATAAAACATGTACACGTCGAAAGCGTATTTTAGGTTTACGCTTCCACTTACTCCAGCGTGGGCGATGCGCAAGTCATCGACAGTGGGCCTGCTCGCCCATCGTCGTTTGATCGATCCACCTCCCTCTTCTCCCACTGTCCCGAGTGGAGGCGGGACTCCGGCGACCGTCGCCGGCGAACGGCGGGTCCTTGTGGGGTGCTGAGGGCGAGGATGGATCCGTGGATCTGGGGCGATCCTTCCGGTGGTTGCAGGGTTGTCGGAGGTGGAGGGATTCGCCGTCGACGAGCTTCGCGGCGGCCGGTGGTTTCAGGGGCGAAGTGAGTTTGTGGTTATGGTGGCTCTCCGTCGCAGCTGGGGGTCTGGGTGGCAGCGCAAGAAGGAGTGGAATCGTCTGGTGGCGTTGGGAGGGCCGGGGAGGCTCTGGTTGTGCCGAACGGAGCTGGGAGGCGGCGGTGGCCGAACTGGCCGGAGTTGGTGAAGACGGCCTCTTCCCCCTCAATTGACGGCAACGGGGCCACTAGAAGGATGGTGTGATGTTGCCCGAGTGCTCGTATGGGCTCGGAGCTTCTTAAATAGGCACGCCAAGGCGGTTCATGGCGGTGGGGATAAGATCGCCGCGACGGACGTTACAGAGCGCGGGGGACGTGGCGGGCTGAGGATGGCGGTAGGAGCTAGCGGACGAGCGAGCACTTTGCTCTAGGGCGAAGCTGGCGGCGGGAGCGTTTCGGGCGCGCCGACACGGTCGGGGCCTGCATCGCGACGCGTCGACTAGCCGCCACGGCCGTCCGGACGGTGGCGCTGTGGAGTGCCGGGGTGGTCGGGTGGCGTGGCGGTGCGGGGATCGTGGCGTGCTAGCAGCTGTTGGCCAAGGGCGAACAGGTCTTGGTCGAGACGCGGGCGGCTCGGCGCGCGTCGTGCCAAACGCATGCTCTGGGCGCGCCCAGAGCACGCCCGGGACGTGCTCGGCGAAATGCCACTGCCTGTTAGATGTCGCGGGTGAGGCTGGCAAGAGACAGGGCTAGGCTAGGGTTAGTCAGGAGGTAAATGGGCATGGTGGTTAGGTCAGGAGATCAAGTTCACAGTGCAAACAAAAACTCATGTCAAATCTTTCCATGCTCTCAAGGTGTTTGACAAAATGCCAAAGGCTCCTAGGCAGTTCTTGGAGTGGCCAAAACCTCCAGAGTGGGGTCTCTTTAGATAAAAGAGAGGGTGGTAAGGTTAGTTTGCCCAAAGCACAAACTTGCTAGTGCAAGTTTTGCAAAACTTCAGATCTGGACAGAAAGTAAATGGCATTACTTCATGAACCAAAAATGATCCAATGGGTGCATGTTCCTGGACTTAGAGGTTTGGCAAGGAGGACCACAAGTAGGAAAAGGAATCATAGATCAAGGAGCAACTAAAAGGGTGGTTGCAGTACAAAACCTCAAGTTGGACCAGAATGGAAAAGAGGATGGTTCACTCAAATTTTCCAAATAACAACATTAGATTAATGCATAAAGTTGAATAATATGCTCCTACTGATATCCCAAAATTTTGGTAGAAGTTTTAAAGAAATATTTGAATAGGTTGTAGTGTAAAAATGCTCTCTGGACCAGATTTGAAAATATGGTGTAGAGCTCAAAATATTCAAAGGGCAGAAGATATTTTTGCACAATAGTGGTTCAAATACTCCATATGACATCTCCAAATTTTGGTGGGATTTTTGAATGAATTTATAAAAGGGTTGTAGTACAAATGGGGCCATAAAACTATGGGAAAACATTTTTCAAGAAAAAATAAAGATCAGAGAGAATATTATATAATTAACTCTTCTGATAACAGAAAAGATTTTCTTGAGAGGGCAACAAGTCCAATATCATGAGTGGAAGGTTTTCAATTTAGGGAACAACTCCAAGATAACCAAGAAAAGGATGTTTTTGAAATCAAGAAAAAACAAGAAAAAGGAAAGTTAAATTTCCTGGCAAGTTTTTAATTAACAAAACAAGGTTAAAAATTTGGGGTGTCACAACACTACCCCCCTTAAGAAAAATCTCGTCCTCGAGATTTGCCAAGAGTTATCTCTATAGCAAAATTGCATCAAAACAAAAACGGCTACAGTGAGAGGGCAATAAGTGGTGCAAAAATACAGTGTGGAACACTGGCGCTGCATGGAAAAATCTACGGTTAGGAGTAAAACGAGAGATTTCTATGCCGGATATAGATTTAGAATAAATTCTAAACCTCCAAATTACGCTGGTCGCACCCGAGAGCAGCAATCTCTGGCTGACAGGTGGACCCGGCCCCACTGTCAGCCTCTTCTTCTTCCTCCGGCTCATTCTTCTTCCTCCCTCCCGTGTGCTTTCCCATGCTTTCTCCACCGGCGACGCCTAGCGCGTAGGGCATCTAGGCCGTACTGCGGTAGTGCGTGGCGTGCTAGCTGCCGGTGCAGCGTGCACTCACTTCAGCGGGCCGGTCTTGGCTGTCGGCCTTTGCTCGAGGATTCGCCTCCGAACACCGGCGATCGGGCGACGAGCGGCGCTGGTTGACCTCGCCCTCCGTACACCGAGCTCGAGCTATAAAACGGCCGAGGTGTTCTCCTCCTTTTCCTCGCACCTGGCCTCGCTCCTCTTCCCCCCTCCTTCTCCTCTGTTTCCGCTGGCCGGAGCTCGAGACGGGGCTCTAATGGCGGAGGTGGTGCCGGACTGGTACGTGATCGTGCTGTGCGGAAGGCTGGCAGCGGTGCTGGGGTTCTCCGTGCTCCTGTGTGCGATGATCCTTGATGATCGTCGCGATGCCGCTGCCCGGTTGCTAGCTCTCCGTGGTGGTGGTGACCACGAGGAGTAGGTGGGGTGTGTCGGGTGCTAACTGTTGTCGGGAGGTGCTCAGTTAGATGTAACACCGTTGCAAAATTTTTGCAAGCGGTGTGAGTGTGTGCTCGAGTAGTTGTGGTTGTGAGTTTGCTGCCGTGGTGCTACGGGAAATAAAGTAATCCAAGTCGTGAGGGAATGCATGATGTAGCAATCAGGGAAAAGAAATCGCAATCCAGGATTTCTCGCGAGAGAACACAGTAATACAATAGAATCAAATTGCAACAATAACTGAAACTAAACGGTTTATTTGCCGCACAAACTCGGGGTACCACGCATAAGTCACAACACACGAATAAATGTCACAACAATAAATATAGCGGCGACGTCTAAAGTGAAAACGGTAACTGGACGGGGTCTCGAGAAAACGTCTCTGGTACTGGGATACACTCTTCTTCTATCGGAGAAAGTGGGTTGACCAGACGATGAATGTGCCTCTCCTGGTCTGGCCTCAAGGATCTGCCGATGGCGATCTGAGGATTTAAATCCGCGAGGCTCTGTAGATAACCCATCACACGTTGGGTTAAACGCTCTTGAGCGATGACGTATTGGACGAGGTTGGCCAAGACGGGGTCTCTCTCAATACATCCACCTGGAAAAGATGTTACTCCTCCGGGTGTTGCACGGCTCGGAAAATAATAATACCCTCGTTCGCTGGTTGGCATAGGGTACCGCGAATCGAAGGCGAGCAAGCGCTTCATACGCAGCAGCTTCTACGGCCATATGCGGGGTTGGCATGGATTTCCCCACGAACGAGACCTCCATTGGATCTTGGTTTGGGTTTACGGGAGGGATGTGCACGGCTGCCCAATATCTCGAGGTGGAAGGGGTGATTCTCGATTTGAACAGCTCGTACTGGGGTGGCTGGGTAGTGCCCATGGTACTGCAGGTAAAATCCCACAATATCTTGACAAAACTACCCGGGGTTGCATCGGGAGTTCTCAGATAGATACTGGGGCTCGGCATGGCAAGAAATGGTTGTGAGGATGGTGCACAAGGTGAGGGGTGCTTGGCAGGGTCACGTAGTGGCCCTTTTATAGCACCGGAGATGGGTCATTTTACCGTGGTGAAAGGTAAAGAATTTGCCGCCTCAGCTTGGGGTCAAGCCATAGATACAGACATCTCACTAAAGTGACGTATTACTGTGGGGGTTGTCGGGGGCGGTTTTTTGGTAGCTGCGCCAAGGATAGAGAAATCACACTGCATGCTAATATATCCATGCAAGACTACTATATAAAACAGAGGCACGATGACAGGCTGCGTTACAAAGCGAGGATACACTGGGACTCGACACTACTCGAGTGACTTAGTCTACTTCGTTTACATCCAAGCGGGCGTTCCTTGTGGATGTCGAGGCTTCTCCACGGTTCTCACCGTCGGAATTAGCTGGAGAGGGTTGAGGGGCTGCAGGCTCGGGGTAGTGATGATGACCATCGCGGGGACTGTTGACCACAACCCCGTTGGAGTGTGCCCCCAGGAGGCGTCGAAGCACTTCTGGGGTCATCAAAGCACCTTGGCTGACGGCTGGGGCTGACCTCAGGGTCTCGATCGGGTGTCCGAACAGCACGACTGGGTTGTCGGCGTTGGGCTCGATCTCTTCTCTCGCCGGGGCTCGACGAACCAGCTCTCCACGAGCTGCGATCAGATCAATGGTGATTTGATCGAACAGTTCCTCTAGTGCACCTACATAGCGCACTAGGTGCAACAATGCAGGATCTGTCTCGTTATCTCCGTTGGCGACTTGGGGTGGTCTACCGTACCCTTCACGTCTGGGGTAGTAGTGGAACGAGCGACAGTTGACTCTAGGCGACAAGTGCCTAAGATGAACTATAGCCTCTCGAGCAGCTAGTTGGATGGCTTGTGGCTCAAAGGAAGTTGTTCTTCCAGTGAACCTGTAGGGGCGCTCGGGCGCTAGACCCCTATCGTAGATGTGTACCGTGGCCCAGAATTGACGGCTCTCACCACTCATGGGTCCTTGGTACACAACATATTCGGGTGGCTCTTCTAACGCATAGGCACGACGGGTGAGGTTTGCGAGTATGGTCACAAAGCCTCCAAGGTTGGTTGTTGTGGTCTCATTGTGCACGACGGGACCGGGCATTGTGGCTCGGTATGGGGAAAATGCTGTGCTGCGCTGGGTTGGGGCTAGCGTGCCCTTTTTATAGAAAAAGGGGACGGAGTCTTCCTTCGCAGGCTTGCAAATGAGACACCTTGGGTGCTGGTCACTGGTGCGTGATAGACGTGCTAGGTTGATAGGTTGGGCACCGACTGCCAAAAGCGTCGGGTCACTATGTGGCTATCTTGCACGAGAAGCTTGGCTGGGGTTTGCTTATGGCTTGGTGGGTTGTCTGCCTAAGTTTTATTGACCTGGCTAAGATAGGATTAGCCAATGGTCAGCCTGGCTCTGATACCAAGTCTGTGGCGACCGGTTTTCCGGTTAATAAATTCCAGAAAATGGCCGTCGTGCTCACCAGCCCCAGGACTACTGTTAGCTGATGAGGCACCAACTTGATACAGAAATTCCAAGCAATATACAGGAAATATGTGGTACAAGACCATCTGGCCTGCGAGTACAACAATTGGTTGTGGTTGATGGCGGAAGTGGTTTGTGGATCATCAGTGGAACTCCATTTCCCACGGGAACAGCTGACCAGGTTAACTCCTATCTTCGCGAGGCTGCTATCACCATTGCTTAGGTTCCGGGGTTGTCGTCACAACGCTCCTCTCCATGCAAGAAATCTGGCCAAGACAATAGCTAGGGACAAGCTAGTGAGTACTTTGAATGTACTCGGAAACATTATGAACACAGGTATAATATAACAATAAAAAATCATGCCTTGAAGAATATTTTATGATCACAACGTCAGTCATAAAGAAATGAAATCCTTGGTGCATACATGTGGATTATTAATAAGTAACCACCAATATGTAATGACGGAGTAGCAATAAATGCCACAGTCGGGCGTCTTAGCGACACCACAAAAAGGGCTTATAAATAAACAGAAGTAATGCCACGGTCGAGGCCCGAGCGACACCACATAAAGGGCTTATAAATAAATGAAGCAATGCCACGATCGGGCGTCGAGCGACACCACATAAAGGGCTTATAAATAAATAGAAGCAATGCCACAGTCGGGCGTCTGAGCGACACCACATAAAGGCTTATAAATAAATAGAAGCAATGCCACAGTCGGGCGTCTGAGCGACACCACATAAAGGGCTTATAAAATGAATACAGTGAATACCCAGGAGGTAGAACCGTCCCAGGGATACTCAATGATTCAAATAATACAAAGGGGTTAGTCCATAATAATAATCATCATCATCATCACAAGTCACAAATCATAAACCAAGTTCTGGTTTAATAGTTCTCCTCCGGAGACTGACACTAAGACCGACACTTGACCCATCCTAGACTGGAATCCTTAACCGAGGACACGGCTAATTGAATAGGTTTAATCTCTGCGGAGGGTGTACTCTTTAACCACGAGTAACGGATTTCTTTAATCCTTCGGGACTAATTCCTTCTACGGTCTTTTAATTGAAAACACACCTGTCTTGCACACACCAGCTTAACTTACCCGTGTCTGGAATCACCCATGACACCTGTCAAGCAAAACTCTAAGTGGGGAGGCTGCAACCTCGCGTAGCATGGGATCAAATTTATAACGCGCGCTCTAAGGGGTGGCCTCCCCTCTCGGTCTCCACCGGAAACACCCATGCCCCCGGACCAGGTGGCATGCCTACCGTCTTCAACCGATATCTTCCACCATGGCCTCTCTGTACGGTGTGTGCTTGAAAGGGGTTGACGACTGACTGAACCGTACCCTGCTTGTTGTAGGGACAAGTGATAGTACGAAGCAAGTAAGGGCTTACTGGGACAAGACTCGGTATAGGTCGACTTAGGAGGTTTATAAATTCCTCGCATGACATATATAACAAAATATATTTCAACCAACAAAGTTACCACTCACTATACCTTACCATGCCATACCGGGCATAACTATCCCGACGGGGACCGGCAACAAGCTCACGCCTACCCAAGGCAGAGGCTTTCCCGTATTCCTTTCCGGCATGCATGCAAGGCACATGAGAATGATTACCAACACAAGTGTGTTCATTTCCAACAGCATGGAAATCACCAATATGCATCCATGCAAATGATCATATCACATGAAATAACAAGCTCTTCCAAATGGGGTGGTCTTATATACATGTAGAATAACACACCAAAATTCTTATGCCGGGGTTCAGAATGCTTGCCTTCAAGTTGTGGAGGGGTGAGGTGTTTCTCCAAAACTTTTGAAAGTTTTCTCCCCTCTCTTCAAAACCCTATTTGAAATAAATTTGAATTAACACACATTTTTCAAAACAGCACAAAAAAGTTGTTTTTAATTTTTGAAATAAATCTTAAAATAAACTAGACAATATTTTTGAGTGGTAGGAAAAAGAATCAACTCATTCGGAGTTTTATTTAAGAAATTACAGCCAGTCAAAGTTTAGTCAAATCTGTTATTTAAAAAGAAACAGAAAACAAAACGTTTCAATAAAACATGTACACGTCCAAAGCGTATTTTAGGTTTACGCTTCCACTTACTCGGCGTGGGCCAGTGCATGAAGTCATCGACAGTGGGCCTGCTCTGCCCATCGGTCGTTTGATCGTCCACCTCCCCTCTTCTCCCTCTGTCCCGAGTGGAGGCGGGACTCCGGCGACCGTCGCCGGCGAACGGCGGGTCCTTATGGGGTGCTGAGGGCGAGGATAGATCCGCGGATCTGGGGCGATCCTTCCGGTGGTTGCAGGGTTGTCGGAGGTGGAGGGATTCGCTGTCGACGAGCTTCGCGGCGGCCGGTGGTTTCGGGGGCGAAGTGAGTTTGTGGTTATGGTGGCTCTCCGTCGCAGCTGGGGGTCTGGGTGGCAGCGCAAGAAGGAGTGGAGTCGTCTGGTGGCGTTGGGAGGGACGGGAGGCTCGGTTGTGCCGAATGGAGCTGGAGGCGGCGGTGGCGAACTGGCGGAGTTGGTGAAGACGGCCTCTTCCCCTCAATTGATGGCAACGGGGGCACTAGGAGGATGGTGTGATGTTGCCCGAGTGCTCGTATGGGCTCGGAGCTTCTTAAATAGGCACGCCAAGGCGGTTCATGGCGGTGGGGATAAGATCGCCGTGACCGACGTTCAGAGCGGCAGGGGACGTGGCGGGCTGAGGATGGCGGCAGGAGCTAGCAGACGAGCGAGCATCGCCTCGAGGCGGTGGCGAAGCGGGAGTAACTTCGGGCGGCACCGACACGGTCGGAGCTCGCATCGCGTCACCGTCAGCTAGCCGCCACGGCCGTCCGGACGGTGGCGCTGTGGAGTGCCAGGGGGTGGTCGGGGTGGCGTGGCGGTGCAGGGGATACGTGGCGTGCTAGCAGCTGTTGGCCAAGGGCCGGAACGGGTGTGGGGCGAGACGCGGCGGCTCGGGCGCACGTGCGTGCCAAACGCACGCTCTGGGCGCCCAGAGCACGCCCGGGACGTGCTCGGCGAAGTGCCACTACCTGCTAGAGGTCACGGGTGAGGCTAGCAAGAGACAGGGCTAGGGTAGGGTTAGTCAGGAGGTAAATGGGCATGGTGGTTAGGTCAGGAGATCAAGTTCACTGAGCAAACAAAAACTCATGTCAAATCTGTCCACGCTCTCAAGGTGTTTGACAAAATGCCAAAGGCTCCTAGGCAGTTCTTGGAGTGGCCAAAACCTCCAGAGTGGGGTCTCTTTAGACAAAAGAGAGGGTGGTAAGGTTAGTTTGCCCAAAGCACAAACTTGCTAGTGCAAGTTTTGCAAAACTTCAGATCTGGACAGAAAGTAAATGGCATTACTTCATGAACCAAAAATGATCCAATGGGTGCATGTTCCTGGACTTAGAGGTTTGGCAAGGAGGACCACAAGTAGGAAAAGGAATCATAGATCAAGGAGCAACTAAAAGGGTGGTTGCAGTACAAAACCTCAAGTTGGACCAGAATGGAAAAGAGGATGGTTCACTCATATTTTCCAAAGAACAACATTAGGTTAATGCATAAAGTTGAATAATATGCTCCTACTGATATCCCAAAATTTTGGTAGAAGTTTTAAAGAAATATTTGAATAGGTTGTAGTGTAAAAATGCTCTCTGGACCAGATTTGAAAATATGGTGTAGAGCTCAAAATATTCAAAGGGCAGAAGATATTTTTGCACAAAAGTGGTTCAAATACTCCATATGACATCTCCAAATTTTGGTGGGATTTTTGAATGAATTCATAAAAGGGTTGTAGTACAAATGGGGCCATAAAACTATGGGAAAACATTTTTCAAGAAAAAATAAAGATCAGGGAGAATATTATATAATTAACTCTTCTGATAACAGAAAAGATTTACTTGAGAGGGCAACAAGTCCAATATCATGAGTGAAAGGTTTTCAATTTAGGGAACAACTCCAAGATAACCAAGAAAAGGATGTTTCTGAAATCAAGAAAAACCAAGAAAAAGGAAAGTTAAATTTCGTGGCAAGTTTTTAATTAACAAAACAAGGTTAAAAATTTGGGGTGTCACAGGTTGCGAGTATTTGTTATTTGTGTGCAGGTGCCGTTCACATAGTGTTGTGTGGTTCTCCTACTCGTTCGATAACCTTGGTCTCATCACTGAGGGAAATATCTACCGTTGTTGTGCTGCATCATCCCTTCCTCTTTGGGGAAATACCGACCTAGTTCAAGCAAACATCAAAAGGAATTTCTGGCGCCATTGTCGGGGAGACATCGTCAACATCTACGAGGTTCCTAATCACAAATAGCATCTCCTTGCAATTTACATTATTTGCCATTTGCTTGTCGTTTTCATCTCCCCCACTTCACAAAAATTTGCCGTTTTTATTCGCCGTCTTTTTCGTTTGCCGTTTTCTCGTCAGATCTCATGTTTGCTTGTGTTGCCATGTGTCTTCTATTTGCTTGCATCTTCGCTTGCTAAAAACCAATTGATATGGATCCTCATCCACTGGCTAATCTTTTCAAGAGAACCAATTACAATGAACCCATTGTTGTTGAATCGAGTTCATGAGATTATCTTTATGAAGTTTTGCTTGAGACTCATGAATATGAAAATTGTCATGAAGTGTTAAAAGAAGGAATTTATAAAGTGATTCTTGATAGCTCCTTAGATGAAAAGCATGATTGCAATGATGTTATTATAAATACTATTAATGTCAGTTGTGGTAATAATATGCAAAACCCCAAGCTTGGGGATGCTAATATTGCTATGTCCGCTACTTATTGCAATGATCATGATTGGGGTGACAATGATTCTTATGATCTTGAAAATTAATTTAAGCCTCATGATGAATATGTTATTTGCAATAACTTTGAAGGTGGGTTTGGAAGAGTGTCAACTTTAGGTAAAAATAATCCCACTTATTTGGAGAGCATTCATTCTTATGAAATTCTTGATGAAAGTGGGTTTGGAGAGGTCATGACTTTAAATGATGTTAATCCCCTTATCTTGGAAGATCATAAAACTTTCATGCATGTGGATCATGAAGAGAAAATTTTACATGATAGCTATATCATTGGATTTGATTATGGTCCTACATATAATTATTATCAGAGAGGAATATGGTTGTAGAAAATTTTATGTTATTAAATTTCCTCTCGTTATGTTGAGATTGTCAATGTTTTATTCCTCTCCTTTGCGTATGGTAGATATTTCTTGTCTTAACAGTTTGTTTTCCTATAAATTCCAATGCATAGGAAGTATGTTTGACTTAAATGTGTTTTTCACATGTTTCATGATTCTCTCTTTGTGTTTCAATTATTATGTTTCGTGTGAGCATCGTTGAAATCTTAGGCCTAGCTTGGGGCTTAAAACGATAGCGCTTGTTGGGAGGCAACCAATGAATAAAATTTATTTTGGTCTTTTTCTTTATGTTCTTGAGTGTTTGCACAATTATTCTATTGTTATGATTGTGTTTTTTGTGTTTTAATTAGTGTTTGTGCCAAGCAAAGCCTTTGGGATCATGTTGGGTGATAGTTGATTTGATCTTGCTGAAAAACGGAAACTTTTGCACTCATGAAAATAATTCTCATTTGTAACAGAAGAGTGATAAAATACCAATTATTTTTGCAGAAGATTAACATACAAATTTCTCACGTGGTCCTAAATTTTCAGAAGTTTTGGAGTTATAGAAGTATTCAAAATATCCAGATTGCTATAGACTGTTCTGTTTTTGACAGATTCTGTTTTCTTTGCGCTCTGTGCTTGTTTTGATGATTCTATGGTTTTCTTTGAAGAGTTTTTGCCATGGAAAAGTTGGAATATAGTAGATATAATGTAAGAATAAAATATGAATTGGTTTGCAACGGTACTTATAGTAGTGATTTGCTTTCTTATACTAACGGATCTCACGAAGGTTTTGTTGAGTTTTGTGTGATTGAACTTTTCTAAGTTTTGGGTGATATTACGTTGGATGAAGGAATAAGGAGTTAGAAGAGCCTAAGCTTGGGGATGCCCATGGCATCCCAAGCTATTATCCAAAGAGAAGTAATCAACTAAGCTTGGGGATGCCTGAGTGGCATCCCCTCTTTCTTCTAATGACCATCATTATTTTACTCAAAGCAATATTTTTATTCGTCACATATTATGAGTTTTGCTTGGAGCATCTTGTATGATATGATTCTTTGCTTGGTTTGCTTTTTATTTTAAGTCTTGAATCCTTTTTGGACAGTCCTTTTTGAAAGAGCCAAAATTATGCCATGACTTGTTAGAATTGCTCTCTATGCTTTAGTTAAATCTTTATGAGTTATGGAATTGCTCTAGTGCTTCACTTATATCTTTTTGAGCATGGTGTGCTTTAGTATTTTTAAACAAATGCTCTCATGCTTCACATAGATTTATTTGAGAATTAGTAAATTTTTAAGAAATTCTCTCTTGCTTCACTTAAATTAATTTTAGAGAAAGAAATATTATGCTCATGATCTTCACTTATATTTGTTTGAGCTTATCAAAGCAACACATGAAAATTATCCCCAAGTGATAGATATCCAAGAAGGATATAATAAAAACTTTCATGAAGATCATTGGACAAAATAAATTTGATTCCTTGTAATAGTTTTCAGATATGCTGATGTGATATGTGAGTCATGTTGATGAGTAATTATGCTTTAGTAAGAATATTGGTGTTAAGGGTTGTGATTCCCTATGCAAGCACCAAAGTCAATAGTTATGCACTGAAATTACATCCCACTTGTGGTGCATTATTCGGTGTTAATTATACTTAATGCTCGCTTATGATATTTTTTGTTTCTTGGTTGGTCGCTTCTCAGTCTTTTGCTAGCCTTCATTTTGCACTAAGTATGATCCTACTTGTGCACCCAAAATCCTTTAAACCAATTTTGGCACATGAGTCCACCATACATACCTATATGCAGTATTCTTTTGCCGTTCTAAGTAAATTTTGTATGTGCCATCTCTAATTTCAAAATAAATTTCTCTTTTGTGTGCTCATACGGCTCATGAAATGGTAGGGGGTGGCTAATATATTTCCATGCTAGATATGTTATTCTCAAGATGAGTGTTTATTCACTTGTCATTGCACGAGAGTAAGGCAAAGGTATTAGGGATGCCCATTCCTGAAATGAAAAATGCATTTATTTTATGTTGACGAATAATAAATTCCATGGAAAGTGTTGGTATGGAAGGCACCCATGGATACGGCTAGCCGTGGAAAGTGAAAGTATGGTTGAAAAAGGAATTAAATTTAATTTCTGTTTGGGAACCGCCTATGATATATCTTGCATGGAAGTATTGGGAACTATTTGATCGTTCTCGTTGACAGGAAAAGCATGTCTCCCAAAATTTTTTTATCTCTATCTTTTTCGTTTTGAGGTCTGGCACCTCTACAAATCCCTACTTCCCTCTGCGAAGGGCTTTTCTTTTAATTTATGCAATTTTTATTTTTAATTTGAGTCTCCATCTTCTCTTATAAAGCACCAACTAAGGGGCACTATGATCGTACTTGAGCATTGGGTGTAGCTAATATGCAAGTGTGTTTCGTGAAAGGATCAATGATTGAGCATAATGGGCTAGGGATAACTTATTTTAGCGTTGATATTTTGAAAGACATAGTTGCTTGTTGATATGCTTGAGTATTTAATTCTCATATCAAAACTAGACTATTGCTTGGAACCATATAAAAGTCCAAATGTCCATGCTACAAAGAAAAGAATATGTGATGAGCATGTTAGGCAGCATTCCACATCAAAAATTCTGTTTTTCTGATTTACCTACTCGAGGACGAGTAGGAATTAAGCTTGGGGATATTGATACATCTCTAATGTATCTATAATTTTTAATTGTTCCATGTTGTTATATTATCATTCTTTGATGTTTTACAATCATTTTATAGTCATTATATATCATTTTTTTGGCACTAACCTATTGACATGGTGCCCAGTGCCAGTTGCTGTTTTCTGCATGTTTTTTACATCGCAGGAAATCAATACCAAATGGAGTCCAAATGCAGCGAAACTTTTTGTGGAATTTTTTAGACCAGAAGACATCTAGTGGGCCAAAGAAGAACCAAAGAGGGAGCCCGAGGTGAGAACAAGACACCAGGGTGCGCCTGGAGGCCCAGGCATGCCCTGGTGGGTTGAGCCCACCTTGGTGGCCTCCCGAACCGCCTCGTTGCTCTATAAATACCCCAATATTCTAGAAACCCTAGGGGAGTCGACAAAAATCAATTCCATCCACCGCAAGTTCTAGAACCACCAGATCCAATCTATACACCATCACGGAGGGGTTCATCATGTCCATTTGTGCCTCTTCGATGATGCGTGATTAGTTCTTTGTAGACCTACGGGTCCGTACTTAGTAGCTAGATCGCTTCCTCTCACTCTCTCTCTCTCTCTCTCTCTCTCTCTCTCTCTCTCTCTCTCTCTCTTTGATTCTCAATACAATGGTCTCTTGGAGATCCATATGATGTAACTCTTTTTTGAAGTGCGTTTGTTGGGATCCGATGAAGTTTGAGTTCATGATCAGATCTATCTTTTTATCCATGAAAGTAATTTGAGTCTTCTTTGCTCTCTTATATGCATGATTGCTCATAGCCTCATATTTCTTCTCTGATATTTGGGTTTTGTTTGGCCAACTTGATCTATTTATCTTGCAATGGGAAGAGGTACTTTTTGATGGGTTTGATCTTACGATGCTTGATGCTAGTGACAGAAGGGGAACCGACAGGTATGTATCGTTGCTATTAAGGATAACAAGATGGGGTCTATTTCTACATAAATAGATCTTGTCTACATCATGTCATCATTCTATTGCATTACTCCGTTTTTCCATGAACTTAATACACTAGATGCATGTTGGATAGCGGTCAATGTGTGGAGTAATAGTTGTACATGCAGGAAGGAGTCAGTCTACTAATCTTGGACGTGATGCCTATATAATGATCATTGCTTGGATATTGTGATGATTATTTGAAATTTTATCAATTGCCCAACAGTAATTCGTTTACCCACCGTCTGCTATTTTTCTCGAGAAGCCACTAGTGAAACCTACGACCCCGGGTCTCTTCTTTATTATATTTGCCATCGCGATCTATTTTTATTTTCTTTTATTTTCATATCTATTAAACCAAAAATACAAAAATACCTTGCTGCACTTTATTTTATTTGGCGATCTATCTATCAATTTATTACAACTATCTCACGTCCACTTGCCAATTTCTTGCAACGTTACCCAAAAGGGATTAACAACCCCTTTAATACGTTGGTTGTGAGTATTTTTTATTTGTGTGTAGGTGTGATAAACCACAAGTATAGGGGATCGCAACAGTTTTCGAGGGTAGAGTATTCAACCCAAATGTATAGATTCGACACAAGGGGAGCCAAAGAATATTTGCTAGTATTAGCAACTGAGTTTTCAATTCAAACACACCTGGAGATTAATTATCTGCAGCAAAGTGATCAGTACCAAAGTAGCATGATAATTTTGATAGTAGTAACAGCAGGAATAGTAATGGTAACAGTGATAGCATGAGTTTTATAGCGAGTGCAACAGTAACGGTAGCATTAGTAACTTAGCAAGAACAATATAAGTGAATTTCGTAGGCATTGGATCGATGATTTGTTGGATGACATTCATCATGTGAAAGTTATAACCTAGGGCGATACGGCACCAACTCCAGTTCATAAATATAATGTAGGCATGTATTCCGTAAATAGTCATACGTGCTTATGGAAAGAACTTGCATGACATATTTTGTCCTACCCTCCCGTGGCAGTGGGGTCCAAATGGAAACTAAGGGATATTAAGGCCTCCTTTTAATAGAGAAACGGAAGAAAGCATTAACACATGGTGAATATATGAACTCCTCAAACTATGGTCATCACCGGGAGTGGTCCCGACTATTGTCACTCTGGGGTTGCCGGATCATAACACGTAGTAGGTGACTATAACTTGCAAGATCGGATCTAGAACATGGATATAATGGCGATAACATAAACGGTTCAAATGTGAAATCATGGCACCCGGGCCCAAATTGACAAGCATTAAGCATGGCAAAGTCATACTAACATCAATCTCAAAACATAGTGGATACTAGGGATCAAGCCCTTACAAAACTAACTAGATTACATGATGAATCTCATCCAACTTCTCACTAAGCAGCGAGCCTACGAAGGAATTACTCCCTGCTGGTGGGGAGCATCATGGAATTGGCGAAGGAGAAGGGTTGGTGATGACGAAGATCGAAGACCCTCCTCTCTGGAGCCCCAAACGGACTAGATCTGTCCTCCCGATGAAGAATAGGAGGTGACGGCGGCTCCGTCTCGTGGAACGCGATAATTCTTTCTCCCTGATTTTTTCTAGAAATATGTGATTTTATAGCGTCAGTTTCAGGGTCTGCGGGGCCACCAGGTGGGGACAACCCACCTGGACGCGCCTGGAGGGGGGCGCCCTGGTGGTTTGTGCCCACCCAGGTGCCCCCTCCGGTGGTTCTTGGCTCCAGAAATTCTCTTTATTGATATACAAAATCCTCGCAAAGTTTCGTTCCATTCTGAGAACCTTTATTTATGTAAAAAAACAACACCATGGTAGTTCTGTTGAAAAAAGAGTCAGTCCGGGGTTAGTTTCATTCAAATCATGCAAATTAGAGTCCAAAACAAGAGGAAAAGCGTTAGGAAAAGTAGATATGTTGGAGGCGTATCAACTCCCCCAAGCTTAAACCTTTACTTGTCCTTAAGAAATTCAATTGATAAACTGAAAGTGAAAAAGAAAAACTTTTATGAACTCTTTTGCTCTCGTTTGCATAAATAAGCTTAAACAACACCCAGTCTCTTTTATCATATCATGTATTCTTGGGTTGTGGGTTATCAAGATCAGTTGTAGGTTCTATCTGAACATCATTCTCTGGTTCTTTACTATTTGTTTGAGTATTTCCACGAACCTCATCATTATCTTTTTCATTATCTGAAGGCGAGTGTTCATTACCAGACTGAGTTTTAGCATCAGAGATAGAAATTTCATTATCATTATCAGGAGGTTTCTCTACTTCAGGTTCACTAAAGGCATGCAAATTCTATCATTTTTCTTATTCTTTTTATTTTTAGAAGGTCTACATGCATCAGTGTTAACTCTTTGAGAGTCTTGTTCAATTCTTTTTGTGTGTACCTCAGGATAAAGTGGATCCTGAGTCATCTTACCTCCTCTAGATGCTACTCTAACAACAAAGTCACTTATATTTTATTATTCATTTCATCTAGAAACTCTCTTTGAGATTTAGCAACTTGTTCTAATTGAGTTTGAACCATAGAAGCATGCTTCCTCACACCTCTAACATCATTTGAGAATCTAAATAACAAGTCAGTCAAGCGAGCAATCATATCAGAATTGTATTTCAATTGTTTCATAACATTTGCATTGAAGTGATCATGCTTTCTAATGTAGTTTTAAAACTCATAAAGGCATTGATTAGGATGCATATTGTGAGGTTATCATTGAATTTCATTAGAGAATTTACCTCTACCACCTTAGGTGGTGGCAGTGTATCAAGCCCATGTATTTCTTCAATAGGAGGTAAAAATTTTCACATCCTCAGCTTTAATACCTTTTTCTTTCATAGATTTCTTTGCCTCTTGCATATCTTCGGGACTGAGATATAAGATACCCCTCTTATTTGGAGTGGGTTTAGGCGGTGGTTCAGGAAGAGTCCAATCATCATAATTTTTCAATATGTTATTCAATAATTCTTCAGCTTGCCCAATATTTCGTTCCTTGAAAACACAACCAGCACAACTATCTAGGAAATCCCTAGAAGCATCGGTTAGTCCATTGTAGAAGATATCAAGTATTTCACTTTTCTTAAGAGGATGATCAGGCAAAGCATTAAGCAACTGGCAAAGTCTCCGCCAAGCTTGTGGGAGACTCTCTTCTCCAATTTGTATAAAGTTAAGTATTTCCTGTAAGCCAGCTTGTTTCTTATGAGCAGGAAAATATTTTTCATAGAAGTAATAAATCATATCCTGGGGACTACGCACACAACCAGGAGCAAGAGTATTGTACCAAGCTTTAGCATCACCTTTTAATGAGAACGGAAATAGTTTGAGAATATAGTAATAGTGAGTTTTATCATCATGAGTAAAAAGGGTAGCTATATCATTCAACTTAGTAAGATGTGTCACAAAAGTTTTAGTTTCATAACCAAGGAAAGGATCAAATTCAACCAAAGAATTAACTTTGGGTTGACAGAGAATTCATAATCCTTATCATCAATAAAGATAGGTGAAGTAGAAAACTTAGGATCATATTGCATTCTAGCATTCAGAGATTTTTCTTTATACTTGCATAATAATTTCTCTAGATGATTTCTATCTTTACAAGCAAGAATATCTCTAGTTGTCTCCTCATTCATAACATAACCTTCCGGTACCTTTGGCAATTCATATCTAGGAGGGCTAGTTCTAGTAGGTGTCTCAAGATTTTCGGTTTCAAACTCATCATTAGTTTCAACAATATCATGTTGTCTGTGGCAATCCGGCACAGAACAATTGGTTTACCTTGCATTGCCAGCCCAGAGATCAAGTCTTCTGGCAACACACAACATCTTGGTACAGAAAAAACCCGCTTTATTGATGCTAGCGGAAACATAAGTTCGATATTACATCAAGTAGCGAGGCCAAGTGGCACACACGGTGCGGCTGAACAATATGTACATTATTTAATGAACATGAAAGGGCCTCGATCACGACAACTACGCGGCAGCGGAACGACGGTGAAGCGGAACTCCATAGCACGGGGACACCACTGTAGTCACGATCTAGACACAGGAAGCACTCCGATCCCGTAAGACTTTCCTGAAATCTGGCATGGCACGCCAGGTCAGTACATTGAATGTACTTGCAAGCTCACAACAAGCATAAGAATAATGGAAAACCATATCAACACAATTAATCAAGTTAAATACAATGCAATAACATACTACTGATGAAGTCAATCAAACTGTTGCACCGAGTCCGTTGGAATCTCTTACCAAATGGGTTACCTCGTAACCAACATCATCATGTGGTGATCACTTCCGGATCACAAATGAACCAACGCTTTGGTTCCCACGACAACGACCATCTTCATGGTCTCACAAATCTCAGCACATAATCAGTGCCAAGCATAAGTTTAGTGTGCAAGATTTCTTAAGCATGTTGATCCATGGTGTGACTTACTCACGAGCTATGTCTGTTAACCGAGGATGCGGCTATCGATAGATTTAATAAACACTCTACAGAGGTTAGCACACTGTACCCACATCAAGGATCCCATGGCCTCGCACTCCCATTCGGGTGGACCAACGACATTTTGACAAAACCCTCCCATTGCCATGACACTCTCCTGACCACTCCGACCAACTCCCCTCTGGGCTAAGTCATGGGTGGCCCCGATGTCTACAAAGACAGCCAACGGCCACCGTCGTGGCAAAACAAATCAACGGTCCCAAATGGGGACAAGGTACCATAACAACAACGGGCACACAACGTTATGTCTTCTTACCGGGCCAGGGTACCGACCAGAGGCATGACAACGGAGCGAATAAAGGCCTTCCCATAAAGGCATATGTGGTTGCACTGGGAAAAACTCGATTCAGTGGCACCATGACTCGATCAACATTATGTTCAAGTTGAATTAACATCAGGTTTAACTTGAAATGAAAATAACTCGAGTTACAATATTCCATGAACATGCAACTATTCAACATGCATCACATATCACTTAAAGTAAACAGATCAACATCATCAAAGTTTTCTACTTGCACTAGTCATCACTTAACTTCACTGATTTCACTTCACTAGTTTTTAACACTCATCATTTTTAGTTACGACATAATATATTAAAACCATAAATAGCATATGGAAAGAAATGCTACCGATCATAACCAAATCGTAACCATACTTTTAAAACTACTTCTACTGCCTCATACTAGTCCAAGCTTTCCAACTCCACTGTAAACTAAGCATTTCAACCATGACAAAGTAACTAACATAAGCAATATTCATTAAATAATTAAATGCAGGAAATAACTCATATTCAAGTTGGAAAATCATAAATATTGAAATGACACCATGCAAATGTTGGTGTGGCTTGCCTTAGTGCAGAGGAGGTTCACACTCCTCCTGGTTCTCTTCAAGACAAGCTTCTCCCTCTCAAAACACTTAAAAACAACAAAAGAAAATATCAAGAATCAATCTGAAATTCACCAAAAATTCTAGACATCAGAAAAAAAATCTCCAAATTGGTGTGCTGCTAGAATATTCTTGTACCAACACAATGCAAAAAGAATCAATTCATTTGGACTTATGGTTTAAAAGTTATGGCTGGTCAAAGTATTTTAATTAAATTTGACATAAAATAAATCCAGGGGGTGACGTAGAAGACGAATTCTGAGAATATGCCTCCACTCGAACTGCTTCGGGCATGAGTGGAGAGGCTGACGGTGGGCCCCGCCTGTCGGGGTTGGGTAGAGGGAGAGGGAAACAGAGGGGTGGCGGTGCTCCGCCAGAGCTCTCGTCAGTGAGGAGGGCTCGTCGGCCGATCTGAGAGGGAGGGATGGACAAAGGAGGTCCCGCCGCACCTGCCTGTACCCATGGCTTTACGAGAGGTGGCCGGAGCAGCTCGAAAAGATCATCTCCAGCGGCGGCTACGGTCGGATCTCGCCGGAGATGAAGAAGACATCGGGAGGAGGAGATTCCAGGGGCTCCAACACGGTCAGCTGGCACCAACGGACCACCAGGGAGTCGCCAGAGAAGAAGATGGAGCTCGAGGAGTAGTGGGAAGGCTGGAGGCAAGCAGAGGAGATCGCCGGCGAGCTCGAGCTATGGACGGCAGCCAGAGGCCTGCCAGGCCGGGTTGCGGCTTCTCTACTGCTTGTGGGAGATGGTGGAGTGGTTTGATGAGCTCGGGGAGGCCAGATGGGTTGCTATTTATAGGCGGAGGGCGTGGGGTTCTCGGCTCCGCCGAGGGCTCTAGAAGGTGACGCACGACGACAAGGAGCGCCAGGGAGAGGTGGAGGGGGTGCAGCGATCAAGCGGTCACTTTGGAAGCTCACGGATGAGCACAGGACGCGGGCGCGGACGGAGATAGTGGCACGGGCGCACTGTGCTCTTGGCTGCGTCGAGCCCGTGCTTGCTCCGGCGGCTCCGGCATCGGTGAGCGGCAGGGAGAGGTCAAGGGTGATGCGTTGAGGCTGATGGTGTGGTGCGGCAGTCGGCGGCGAGCGCTGAGACGAGCACACGCTGAACAGAGGCTCGGGTGCACTATAGAGCGTGTCGAACGCGCGCCAAAGCTCATGTCCACACGCGGTCACCATGCGAACTCGACCAAACTGATGCCCAAGCGATGCCAAACCATGTCCAACGTGTTTTCCGTGAAGTGTTTAGTCTTCAAGATGAGATGGCACACTACCAGGCCGAGTGGATTCAACAAGAGCTAAGCAGCAAGTTTCCGGACAGAAGTATGGGCACTGTTTTTGGAGAGGTTCTAGAAGGAGTTTAGGGCTAATCTCTTTGTTTTAGGGTTTTCTTAGGAGGGAAATGATGATCAAGAAAAATCAGCTTCATTAGATCAAGGAATAATATACTTCCTACAGAAACTGCATTATGAGGCTAGAACAGAAAAAATTTCTATAGCAAAAATATTCCAAATACCCATGCAATATTTTTGCACAGGGAGGTGTGCCAAGGTCCAAAGAATATTTGGGAATTTTCTCAGATTTTTGGATGCAAGAAAATGAGGGTTGCTTTGGAGCATATGTGACTGAAATGATTTTTAGAGAAGGAGATGAAAAATATTCCTATGGACACTTTGGGATTTATCATAGATGAAATGATGATTTGGAGAGAGACATGGGTCACTTGGGTGAAAATCAAGGATATGCCCAAGTGATCAAGTCCAAGTGAGTTGATTAAAAAACTCCAAATTCAAATCAAATGGCTAAGAAAGAGGGCAAAAACCAGGCTGTCACAAACCTCCCCCACTTAGGATGAATCTCGTCCTCGAGATTTGGTTGCTCGGGAAAACAATTCTGGATAGAATGCCCTTAAAAATTCCTCTTTCCCAAGTTGCTTCTTCCTCGGTGTGATGCTCCAACTGAACCTTATAAAATTTTATCACTTTACTGCGAGTGACTCTTTCAATCTCATCCAATATTCAAAACGGTCTCTCCTCATAGGTTAAATACTTAGCTAGCTCTATCTCTGCCATATTAGTCCTTTTCTCGGGTGGTGAGATACACCTTCTCAACTATGAGACATGGAACACATTATGCATTGCTGACAATTCCAGTGGCAGTTCCACTGATAAGCAACTATACCAACTCTGGACATAACTGGGAACGGACCAATATATCTGGGTGCCAATTTTCCTCGGGTCTGAAATCTCTTGACTCCTAGGTGTGACTCGGAGGTACACATATTCTTAGTGTTCAAAGTTGATCTGACGGTACTTTGCATCATAATAACTCTTTTGTTGGGACTTAGCAAACTGTAGTCTATCTCGGATCTCCTTGACTTGCTTTTCAGCCTCCATCATTAAGTCAGTTCCGAAAATGCGGTATCTCCGGTTTGAGATCAGTTTAGCGGAGTGCGGCACTTACAGCCATACAGAGCTTCATATGGTGCCATTTTCAGGATGGTCTGGAAACTGCTGTTGTAGGACAACCCAGCATACGGAAGACAATCTTCCCACTTGGGTACTTGGGCCAAAGCACATGCTCGGAGCATATCTTCAAGTATTTGATTTACTCGCTCAGTCTGGCCGTCTGTCTAAGAATGATAGGCTATGCTATACTTTAGTGCGGTCCCCAAGGCTTGATGGAGACTTGACCAGAATGCTGAGGTAAAGAGAGAACCTCGGTCTCAAGTGATGGTTCTTGGCACTCCATACAAATTGACTATTCTGGACACATACAGCTATGCGAGTTGATCGGCTTGGTAGGTGGTTTGGATGGGAACAAAGTGAGCTACCTTTGTCAGCGTGTCCACCACAACCCATATTGCATCATTACCTCGGCGAGTCTGTCGGCGTTCTGGGAACGGGGGTCCCCAGACTTGCCTACCTGCGGCCCGTGGCGTGGCTCTGCGAGCGGGTCCGTACCACCCATCTTCACCAACAAGCATTCAAGACCCTCGCGAGGGGCCAAGCCTCGCGAGGCGGACGACACAAGACCTCCTTGGGAGCGGCCTCACCAGGGTGGCTCGCGAGGGGCGGAGAGATCAAGGCAAGGCAAACCTCGCGAGGTTCTCGTGACATGAGCCATGACGACCAAGGTCAGGCGGGCGTCAGGTGGGCGCCAGCGCACACAGTGTCCTTGTTTCCATTTGGTGCTAAGGGGGCAAGCGCAGGCGAGGAGTACCGAGGCGTCAAGCAAAGGTTTCCATATCGGTGCAACGAGACCAAGACCAGCAGGACGGCATGATGGAGGTCACCATGGAGCCCAAGACGGTGTCACCATCAGAGCCTTTGGCAGGCGAAGACCACCTTTAGTAAGGATAAGCTATACTAGTTGTCCCCTTTCAAATTGGCCGTTGTTGGCTCCCTTCTCGCTAAATAGTTCGGGAAAGGACCAATGCCTCTATAAATAGGACTAGCCAACCCAGTAGGAGGCAGAAGACATCGAGAGGCATCTCATCCCATCTAGAGTAATCCTCACCCACACAAGTTCATAGACCATAAGAACACCTCGCCTCAGGAGGCTGTTCTTCACTTTGTACTATTCATACTCAGCCCGAGAGGCAATCCACCACCACCACACTGGAGTAGGGTATTACACTAAAACGGTGGCCCGAACCAGTTAAATCTTGTGTCCCTTGTGTTGCGAGTTCGTCGATCTAGCCTTTGAGATCGTAGCGAGGTTAAGGGCGTGATTCGCTAGGGGAGATCTTCGTGTGCACCCCAGTGTTCGAACATTGATGGTTTTGCCGGAACCCGAGATCCGACATTTGGCGCGCCAGGTAGGGGTGCGCCATAGCTTTTCTTCCATCGATCTGTGCTCCGCCACCATAGGACTTCGCCCTCATGGCAGGCGTCTCGCTCCCGGCTCTGATGACTGATGCCGACGACGGGGCCAGGGGGCTCCGAGCCTTGGCCCCCGCCCTACGGCTGGTGCAGTGGCCGCCCAAGTTCAAGCCGGAAATGTTGCCGCGCTACGACGGAGCGGCGGACCCGTCAGCTTTCCTACTGGCGTACGAGGAGGCCGTCCTCGAGGCCGGGGGCGACGACAAGGTCATGGCCAACTGGCTTCCCATGGCCCTCACTGGCGAACCACGCGCCTGGCTGCTCAACCTCCCCGTATCCACGGTGGCATCTTGGGAGGATCTGCGCGGCCTCTTCATTGCGTGCTACGCGGCACCGGCGCATCACGCGCTCGCGACCCTCCTAGGCGGCTCGCAAGCACCGCCTTCGGATCGCCTTTTCAAGTCGTTCCTTCACTAGATCGGCGCCGCCTCCAAGCACTCGGGGGCTCCATCGGGCTGGGCCGGGCCCGAGGCCGACCTCACCTACGACGCAGGGGATCACCCCGTCTCTACCGTCGACTCGGGCATGCTCCCAATGCTCTACGCGCCCACCATCTGCAACGTGTCCGTCACCAAGACGCTCATCGACGGCGGCGCCGGCCTTGACGTGCTCTCAGCTGAGGCCTTCAGCCTTCTGCACGTACCATTCGAGCGGCTTCGCCCTAGCCAGCCTTTCTCAAGGGTTGGTGGAGGCTCCGCCCACTCCCTGGGGTGGATCCGCCTCCCCGTAACCTTCGGTACGGGCGACAACTACCGCACCGAGCTGGTTGACTTCAACATCGCCCACATTGGCCTCCCGTACAACGCCATCCTCGGGTACCCGGCCCTGGCTCAGTTCATGGCGGCGACCCATCCATCCTACAACCTCATGAAGATGCCCGGGAGCAAGGGCGTCCTCACAGTAGTTGGGGGCACCAAGGAAGCCTTGATGACGCTCAAGCTTGCCCTCAAGACCGCCGCGGTAGCGCAGCCCACCGACGCGGACACCGCCAAGGCCAAGGGGGCTGCACCAGCCAAGAAAAGTAGTTTTTCACTCAAGACAAGGAAGAAACCAAGCAAGTGCCAGTCGAGGAGGACGGATCCTCGGGGGCAACCTTTACCATAGGCGCCAACCTCGAGCCTGACCACGTGGAGGCGCTGGTGATGTTCCTACGCGCAAACAAGGAGGTGTTCACTTGGGAGCCCGACCAGCTGGTAGGGGTCCCGAGAGGGGTGATAGAGCACCATCTGAAGGTGTTCCCCAGCGTACACCCCGTGAAGCAGAGGGCGAGGCGGCAGTCCATGGAGAAGCAAGCTTTTATCGTCCCAGAAACCCGTAACTTGGAGGCGGCGGGTGTCATTCGCGAGGTTCGATAGCCTGAGTGGCTGGCAAACCACGTTGTCGTGCCCAAGAAAGCGGAAAGGAGCGAATGTGCGTCGACTTCACAAACCTCAACAAGCCCTGCCCCCAAGATCCGTTCCCGCTTCCACACATCGACCAGATCATCGACTCCACCGCCGAGCACGACTTGCTGTGCTTCCTGGATGCGTTCTCAGGGTATCACCAGATCAAGATGGCGGTAGAATATGTGGAGAAGACAGCCTTTCCTGACCCCGTGTGGGGTGTACTGCTACACTTGCATGCCTTTCGGGCTGCACAACGTAGGCGCAACCTTCCAGCAGCTCATGCACATTGCCTTGGGCCTGCTGCTCGGGAGAAACGCTGAATCCTACGTTGACGACATCATGGTGATGTCTCGAGAAGCGAGGACCCTAATCCAGGACCTGGAGGAAACCTTTGAAAGCCTCCGCCAGGTGGACTTGTGACTCAACCCGGAGAAGTGCGTCTTTGGCATCCCCTTCGGCAAGCTGCTGGTCTTCCTTGTGTCTTACAGGGGGATCGAGGCCAACCCGGAGAAGGTCAAGGCCATTGAAGACATGAGCCCACCGCAAACCCTCAAGGAAATGCAGAAGCTGGCTGGTCGGGTGACCGCGTTGGGGCGCTTCATCTAGGAGAGCGCGCCCTACCCTTCTTCAAGCTGATGAAGAAGAAGGGCCCATTTGAGTGGACCCCGGAGGCCGACAGAGCATTTCAAGACCTCAAAAGATACCTGACCAGCCCTCCAGTGATGGTGGCGCCACGACCTCTCGAGCCCCTGGTGCTTTATCTTGCCGCCACCCCATACTCCGCCAGCGCGGCTCTAGTGGCGGTTCGGGACGAGCACCAAGCCAAAGGCGCGTCGCACCGAGCTACGCCACCAGCCGAGACGATGCAAGATCAGGAAGGTGCCGCAAGGGCCGTAGCAGCATCAGTAGAGGGTCAAGCTCAGCAGGACGATGCTGCCGAGACCCTGACAAGCGATCAAGCATTGGGGGTTCCACTACCTCAGGAGACACCCCAACTTCCGCAAGACACGAGCCTCATCAGCGCACCAGCCCTCGTCGAGCACCTGGTGTATTTCGTCAACACGGTGTTGCGGGATGCAAGGGCACGATATCCCTTGCCTCAGAAGCTCTTGCTCGCGCTCTTGGTGGCCTCGCGTAAGTTGCGACACTACTTCCAGGGCCACCCCATCAAGGTCGGCTCAACCTACCCATTGGAGAGAGTGCTCAGGAGCGCCAACTCTGCCGGAAGGGTCGCTGAGTGGAACATCGAGCTGCAGGCATTCCAGTTGGATTTCAGCACCACCAGGGTCATCAAGGGAGCCGCACTCGCTGATTTCGTGGCAGAGTGGACGGACGCCCCGGCGCTTGAAATAGGCGAGGATCAGTCCATCTCGCCGGGAGATGAGGCGCCTGATGGCTGGATCATGTATTTCGATGGTGCCTTCGCACACCAGGGCGCGGGGACTGGAGTAGTGCTCATCTCGCCCACTCAGGACCAGCTCTACTACGTCCTGTAGCTCTGCTTTCAACAGGGCGAGAAGGTCTCCAACAACATCGCAGAGTACGAACGCCTCATAGCTGGCCTGAAAGTTGCGGCAGCCCTGGGGGTGAAGCGCCTCACCGTTAGGGGTGACTCGCAGCTCCTCGTCAACTTCTCCAACAAGGTATACGAGCCGAAGGACGAGCACATGGAGGCATACCTCACGGAGGTGCGCAAGATGGAGATGCAGTTCCTGGGCCTGGAGTTGCAGCACGTGCCTCGTGGCACCAACAAGGAAGCTGACGACATTGCCAGAAGGGCATCCAAGCGGCAGCCCCAAGAGCCTGGCGTCTTCGAGGAGCGGCTCTGCAAGCCATCTGCAACACCACCGCTTTCAAGGACAGCTCAGCCTCGGGAGGAACTCCCGCAGTTGCCTGCCACAGGAGCCCCAGCCTGTGGCCCGACCTCGGGAGCGCGCCTACTCTAGACGCTAGAGCTCTAGGAGGGATGCTGGATCAAGGAATTCAAGTAATACCTGATGCAAGGGATGCTGCTGGAGAAGGAGGAGGACGCGGAGCGTGTGGCCCGACAAGCCACGGCATACTGTATCCGGGACGGTGAGTTATACAGGAAGCGGCCACATGATGTTTCACTGCGTTGTATCTCTAGGGAACAGGGGAAAGAGCTGCTAGCCTCATACATGGCGGGGATAGCGGGCACCACTTGTCGTCGCGAACCCTCATTGGCAAGGCATTCTACAGCGGATTCTACTTGCCTACGATGCTCAACGATGCAGCTGAGCTGGTGAGGTCCTGCGAGGCCTGCCAATTCCACGCCAAGCAAATCCAGCAGCCAGCTCAGGGCCTCCAGACCATCCCACTCTTGTGGCCGTTCATAGTCTGGGGACTAGACATCCTGGGCCCGTTCCCTTGAGCGCCAGGGGGCTACCGATACCTCTACGTTGCTATCGACAAGTTCACCAAGTGGGCGGAGGTGGAAGCCGTCCGCACCATCCTAGCCGGCTCTGCGGTCAAGTTCATCAAGGGTCTCGTGAGCCGTTTCGGGGTCCCCAACCGCATCATCACCGACAATGGTTCGCAGTTCACCAATAATCTCTTGAAAACATATTGTGCTGACCTTGGAACGCAGATCTGCTACGCTTCGGTGGGGCACCCCGGAGCAATGGTCAAGCCGAACGCGGCAGCGCAGAGGTCCTGAGAGGCCTCAAGTCCAGGACCGTCAAGAAGAAGCTCGAAGCCTATAGCAGGGGCTGGCACGACGAGCTCCAGTCCGTGCTGTGGTCAATCCACACCACCGCCACCAAGCCAACGGGCGAGACCCCGTTCTTCCTTGTCTATAGAGCGGAAGAGGTTCTCCCTCACGAGGACAACCATCACTCTGCACGGGTCCTGGCGTTTGATGAGACGCAGCAGGACTCCACGTGGGGGATGGACCTCGTGCTGGGGGAGGAACACCGCCGCGAAGCTGCACTACGGGGGGAAAGATACCAGCAGGCGCTGCGGCGGTACCACTATTGGAGCATCCGCTCCACGACTCTCGAGGTGGGTGACCTCGTCCTGAGGCGGGTGCTCTCCAGGGAAGGGCTGCATAAGTTCTCACACATGTGGGAGGGCCCGTTCAAGGTCGCCCACATCCCCAGGCCTGGCGCCGCGCGCCTCAAAATGTAGGACGGGGTACCCATCTAGAATGCCTAGAACATCCAGCACCTCCCGAAGTTCTACCCATGAAGAAAGGCCCAGCGCCTGTGAAGAAGGCCCAGTGCCTATGAAGGTCTCCGCTCGTGACACTCTCACGTAATAATGAGTGGGGTTGTACACGCCCCGGAGTCTCAGGAGTGCCGCCCTCGGGCCTCGGGGGCTCCCTCCCACGTCCAAGTGGCAACACTTAGCTCCGCACTGGTGAGAAGACTTGAAGACAAGACTAGGTGCCGGACGTGGCTTTTCATTTGCTTTCCGTAGTTGGCTCGCCCTCTTTTTATTGAAGTTTGCTTGTGGAGTTCTTTGCTGATTTTGTGCTGTCGCCTTTTACCGTTGTTTCTGTCTCCAGTTTAGCCTGCACTCTCTCTCGCATACCTCGCGAGGGGGCTAGGCAGGCGCCCTCGTGAGCGTATTTTCCTTTCTCAGCCTTTCGTCTGCTTTTTCGTGAGGCACCCTCATTCGAGCCCACAAGCTAGCGCACCTCTCCTAACCCATGCCCCTCGGGTACCATGATATGAAGCGCTGGGTCAAGGCTTGGATGAACGATAAGCCTCCTAGCGAGCCCACCAAGTCTCCGATCGAATTTTTTGCAGTTCCTAAGTGCCCACCAAGTCAAGGAAGGCCTTGGCAGGCACTAGGAAGCAAGTGCCTCATGAAGAGGAGGCTACCCCGAACGTGTGAAGCTAAGTTATCTCTACACAAAATAACAACACATCACAAAAACGATAAACATAGCATAGTGATTGAGAAATTAAAGTTCGATACACGCCCTTCCGGGGCCCATACTGGTTTATTTCTCGATATAGGAAGGAAAGGAAGAACAAAATAAAAGCGGCGCCTGCCCCTACAGCGGTCCATGGGGGTGGGCTCCTTGCGCCGTCCTAAACTCAGCCAAACCCCTCCTCGCGCTTCACGGAGGCGCGGCGATGAGACGACCCGTTGCCGCCTTCGAAGCGGGCGCGGCGGCGTGGCGGCTGGTCGTAGCCACCACTGCTGGAGCTGTCGCCGGGGGAAGAGCCGCCGTACCTGGACGAGACGCGGTCGGCACCAAGGGCGGGTTCGCCCTCATCCTCCTCACGACCTTCGCCAAGGCCGAGCACCTCTTCGCCGTCGTTCACCTCGAGGCAGCACCCGGCGTGGCGACCATCTTCCCCAAACACCCTCACGTAGAGGGTCGCATCACCGTCATACTTGAAATGGAGGGTGCACCGCCTACCCAGCCGCAAGGCGGCGAACGCTCGCCAACCACGGGCGAGCTATGCTGCCTGGCGGCAGAGACCTCGACCAGTGACCTAAGAAGCCTCTCACAGCAGCAACCGTCCGCTTTGCAGCCGAGCCCTGCCGACTAGAGGCTGGCAGCTCGTCGGCGAAGAAGCGTGGGAGCTGAAGCCAGTTGCTGGCCAGGTTCTCCAACCAAACGACGAACTCCGGCAGCACCGCCGCCGAGTGGAAGCGCGGCCGGGGAGGCCGCGCAACCACGACACGTCTCCCTTCATCGATAGGCTGCCATGACCGGAGTGACCCCTGCCACGCGCAGCGGAGCCACCGCGGGAAAGGGGGGCCGCGGCGGGGGTCGTCGTGTGCTTGCGGGGACGGCCGCGTCCACGCTTGGGCGCCGGAGAGTCGGGTCCCTCGAAAGGGGCCTTCCCCATCTCCACAGCAGAGAACCTCCTCGATGGCGCCATTAGCGTTGCTGCTGGCAATGGAGCAAGGAGGAAGAAGCAAGCTTAATGGGAAGATATGGGTGACGGGGGCTCTGCCCCTCCCCATTCATAGCAGGAGAAGGCCAACCAGCGCCCCCACGATCACAAGTAATGATTGGTTTTTCCTTGCACGCAGCAGTGACTCGTCAGGTCGGGCAGTTGCCGAGGCAGCGTGGGGAAGCGGAGACGCCCACGTCCAATCAACCGCCACGCGTCAACCAAGTCCGCGGGCTATTGGGGCCCGTGGCGCTCCGCACTTGCCCTTTGGCTTCGCCTCGAAGCCAAGCCCGAGCACGCCTTGGGCCCAGGGGCTACTGTCTGTGTTCTGGGAACGGGGGTCCCCAGACTTCCCTACCTGTGGCCCATGGCGTGGCTCTGCGAGCGGGTCCGTACAGCCCATCTTCACCAACAAGCATTCAAGACCCTCGCGAGGGGCCAAGCCTCGCGAGGCGGACGACACAAGACCTCCTCGGGAGCGGCCTCACTAGGCTGGCTCGCGAGGGGCGGAGAGATCAAGGGAAGGCAAACCTCGCGAGGTTCTCGTGACATGAGCCATGACGACCAAGGCTAGGCGGGCACCAGCGTGCATAGTGTCCTTGTTTCCCCTTTTGTGCTAAGGGGGCAAGCGCAGGCAAGGAGTACAAAGGCATCAAGCAAAGGTTTCCATATCGGTGCAACGAGACCAAGACCAGCAGGATAGCAGGATGGAGGTCACCGTTGAGCCCAATACGGCATGACCACCAGAGCCTTTGGCAGGCGAAGACCACCTTTAGTAAGGATAAGTTGTACTAGATGTCCCTGAGGGAGTCCTGGACTAGGGGGTGTACCGATAGCTGAACTATCATCACGGCCGGACTCCAAGACTATGAAGATACAAGATTGAAGACTTCGTCCCGTGTCCGGATGGGACTTTCCTTGGCGTGGAAGGCAAGCTTGGCGATACGGATATGTAGATCTCCTACCATTGTAACCGACTCTGTGTAACCCTAACCTATCCGTTGTCTATATAAACCGGAAGGGTTTTAGTCCGTAGGACGAACAACAATCATACCATAGGCTAGCTTCTAGGGTTTAGCCTCTCTGATCTCGTGGTAGATCTACTCTTGTACTACCCATATCATCAATATTAATCAAGCAAGAGTAGGGTACGAGAGGGCCCGAACCTGGGTAAAAACATCGTGTCCCTTGTCTCGTGTTACCATCCGCCTAGACGCACAGTTCGGGACCCCCTACCCGAGATCCACCGGTTTTGACACCGACATTGGTGCTTTCATTGAGAGTTCCCCTGTGTCGTCACGGATAGGCCCGATGACTCCTTCGATCATCAACAACAACCCGGTCCAGGGTGAGACTTTTCTCCCCGGACAGATCTTCGTATTCGGCGGCTTTGCACTACGGGCCAATTCGCTTGGCCATCTGGAGCAGATCGAAAGCTACGCCCCTGGCCATCAGGTCAGATTTAGAAGTTTGAACTATATGGCCGATGTCCACGGAGACTTGATCTTCGACAGATTCGAGCCACAGCCGAGCGTGCCGCACTATCTCGATGGGTATGATCTAGCTCTTCCGCGAGCGATTGCCACGAGGTCGCACCAAAGATCGGCTCCGACCCTTAATCCGGGCGGATTCCCGATCGAGGACGAGTGGTTGGACACCGCCTCGGGGCTCACGATCTCTCGGTGATTGAGCGAACTCCATCCCTGTCCTTGCGAAGACCTTGACTCCGGGTGCGGACTCCTCTCCGGACTCGAACCCTCGCGCCCTTAATCAATCGAATCCGATTGGCGCCCGGTCATGGAGTTCACTGTCGCGGACATCTTTCAGCACTCGCCTTTGGCGACATCCTGAATTCACTAAAGTCTCTCTCTTTATCCGGAGAGCCTGGCGGACTATGGACAGGAAGGTTGGGATATGGACGACGAACAAATTCAACGCCCACCCACCACCCACTTTGTAGCCACTTGTTGATGATTTGACCGACATGCTCGACTTGACTCCGAAGACATCGGCGGTATGGGCGGCGATGCGGGAGACGACCAAGACCAGCGCCTACGGGGCATTGGAAGGCCACCTCGTCATCGACATATACATGGTGGACATCCCAAAAGATGGGAGCGGCGATGGAGCAACGTGGGATGACCCCTCCAAGAAGCAAAGCACCGCACGTCGGCGTCGCGCTCTAAATCCGCCAAAGCAAAAACGGTGATTCCGGCACGGAGATAATAACACCCGGACGGTGCGGATTTACAACCCCTCCAAAGCAGGACTCAGCGCAAGAGGAGGAGAAGCAAGTCCGCACGACACGCGGCGAAAGAGAGGTCGAGGGCGATAATTATGCGCCTCCCTCCGAAGATGAGGCAAGCCTCGGCGACGACAATTTGTCGTGCTGAGGATCCCGCCAAGCAGGAGCGTTTCAAGCGCAGGCTTATAGCCACGGCAAGCAGCCTCAAGAAAAAGCAGCAACAACTTAGAGCTGACCAAGACCGCTAGGCGGACGGATGGATGAAGTCCTTGCGGCGAAGAGTATGAACTCGAGCGCCCCTCAAAAGCTACCCCAAACGCAGGCCATTGCCTCGATCGGAGGAGGAAGCACCCAAGTCACCAGCGCCGCGACATGGCAGACCGGCCACCCGTGGCTGCGACGAAGAAACCTCTCGGCCCTCGCTCAAGCCGCACCCGGCGCCGCTCAAAAGTACCAAGGCACGGAAAATGCGCCGGACTTGCGAGATATATTGGAGGATAAGGCAAAACATACAAGATCGATCTACGGATCGCGTGGGCGCCCAACGACTCGGGATGATTACCGTCGCGCCGGATACAGCAAACCCGGCTAGGCCAAACACAGTAGACAAAGCTCATATGAGCTACGTTGTGATATAGCCCAATACAGAGGCGCCGCACACCCACTATGCTTCACAGATGAAGTAATGGATCATCAAATCCCCGAGGGCTTCAAACCAGTAAACATCGAATCATACGATGGTACCACAGATCTTGCGGTCTGGATCGAGGACTATCTCCTCCATATCCACATGGCCCGCGGTGATGATCTACATGCCATCAAATACCTCCCACTCAAGCTTAAAGGACCAGCTCGGAATTGGCTCAACAGCTTGCGAGCAGAATCAATTGGTTGTTGGGAGGACCTGGAAGCCGCATTCCTTGATAACTTCCAGGGCACATATGTGCGACCACCAGACGCCGATGACCTTAGCCATATAATTCAGCAACCGGAAGAATCGGCTAGACAATTCTGGACACGGTTCCTAACAAAGAAAAATCAAATCGTTGACTGTCCGGATGCGGAGGCCCTTGCAGCCTTCAAACATAACATCCGCGACGAATGGCTTGCCCGACACCTAGGACAGGAAAAGCCGAAATCCATGGCAGCCCTCACAACACTCATGACCCGCTTTTGCGCGGGAGAGGACAGTTGGCTAGCTCGAAGCAACATCTTGGCCAAACACCCTGATAGTTCGGATACCAAGGACAGCAATGGCAGGTCGCGTCGCAACAAGAACAAGCACCGCATTACCAGCGATAATGCTGAAGATACGGCAGTCAATGCCGGATTCAGAGGCTCTAAACCCGGTCAGCGGAAGAAGCCATTCAAAAGAAATACCCAGGGCCCGTCCCAACTTGGACCGAATACTCGATCGCTTGTGCGGATACATGGCACCCCAAAAACTAGCCAATCACACCAACAGGGATTGTTGGGTGTTCAAGCAAGCAGGCAAGTTAAGTGCAGAACTCAATGACAAGGGGCTGCATAGCGATGTCGAGGAAGAGCCCCGCCACGAACAATAGAGGACGAAGGGCTTTCCCACACAAGTGCGGATGGTGAACATGATATCGCAACCCATATACCCCAAAGGGAGGCGAGCGTGCGCTAAAGGGGCGTATATGCGATGGAGCCAGCCGCCCCAAAGTTCAACCCATGGTCTTCCTGCCCGATCACCTTGATCGAAGGACCACCCCACTAGCATCCGTCATGGCGGTTTCGCCGCTTGGTTCTTGACCCAATTATTGACGGATTTCACCTCACCGAGTCCCGATGGACGGCGGTAGCAGCCTGAACCTGCTTTATCGGGATACATTGCGCAAAATGGGCATAGTCCCTCAAGGATTAAACCTACAAAGACGACCTTTAAAGGCGTCATACCGGTGTAGAGGCCAATTATGCGGGCTCGCCACTCAAGTGGTCTTGGATCCCGGATAACTTCGAAGCGAAGAGTTAATCTTTGACATAGTCTCGTTCATGGCGGCTATCATGCCTTCGCTTTCGGACGAACCGCATTTGCAAATTTCAATGCTGTGCCGCACTACGCATACCTCAAGCTCAAGATGCGAGGCCCTCGAGGAGTAATCACGGTCAATGGAAACACCGAACACTCTCTCCGAATGGAGGAGCACATGGCGGCCCTCGCGGCGGAGGTGCAAAGCAGCCTGTCACAGCAATTCTCGATCCCGGCCACTAAGCGTCCGGCCACTGTCAAGCGTGCTCGGAGTAACCTACAACAAGACCGCCTGGCACGATTCAAGCACGCGTAGCAATTCGGCCCCAACCCCAGCCCTCGCGAAATCGCGAAGCCAGTACTACGCGTACATAACTACGCTCTTGAGATACCATGGGCATAAGGGGAGGGGCACGACCACGGCACGCCCATAATGCGGCTCAACCACACCAGGGGCTCCCGATTGTGTCATTCTTTTTCTTTTTCCTTTTTCTTCTTTTTTCTTACTTTCAAGACTCCGTTTTCCAGAAGCCCTATCCGGCACTAGAATCGCCGAACTCACGATGCAACAGCCAGGGAAGCAGAAAGCTATGTTGAGTGTTCAGGTGGTCTCTATTATGAGCATTATACCTGTTTTACATACCATCCCGCAGCTTACCCCTGGAGGGGGACATGTTAAATAGTCCCATCCCTTGCTTATCGCACAATGTGTATCGTTTTGCTTTTATTTGCAGTTTCTTTTTGAATAAACAATACATAGCTTTTGCCTATTATTGCACTCCTTTCTTTTTCTATATATATGTTCATTTCACGACATGTTGCACCCGTACACTTTGGTACGGCCAATACACCAGGGGCTTAAGGACCCCAAAAGTATGGTGTGATAAGTCCGAACACTTTCACAAGTGCGACACCCCGAACTTATAGCATTATATGCATCGGCTCCGAATCATGTCTTGGGTCAATAGTTGGGTTTGCCCGGCTCCTATGTTTTGGTACCTTACGTTCCGTTATATCGGCTAAGGTAGCACTAGGAGAACCACTGCGATTGTGCCCCGGTTGAGCTGGGTCGAGCACCTCAGTGGAGAAAGCTAAAACTGATCATGATAGAGGCGAGAGCGATCGCTGTTCGAGAGGTTTTTTGGGTCCTTAAAGACTTATGCCGCTTAGGCGAGGAACTGCAATTGTCCGCCAAGGCGTGGATAGCGCCCGAACTCGGTCTTCCGAATACTAGGGGCTTAGCGAAATTTAAAATTATAGAATTCTATGGCTAAGTGAGAGTGTTCAAGCATTATAAGTCTGGTTTCCTTGTTACGTTGTGTTGGCGCCTCCTCGATGGACCCAAGAATGGGAACAAGAGCGCTCAAGTTTATCGAACACCCCAAAGACGTGGCATGGGGCTGAAGCCAACGACTTGCCATCTCTCAAATTTGATAAACGGCGCATGAAAGGTAATATTTTAAATTAACAAGCGTTGCTTAGAGCATATGAACAAGTTTTCAAACGACAGGATAACAAATGCGAGTCTATTCAAAATTACATCTTTGGAGCACTCATCCGCTATCGACGGGCACCCTTCAAGAGGCCCTCATAGTACATTTCCGCGTGCGATGCTCCTTGCCCTTGGTGGACCGTCCGTCACAAGCTTCTCGGCATCCAGCTTGCCCTAGTGCACTTTAGCAGGCAAGGCCCTTCGGCACCTTCAATGCGAGACGGAGCACTTGATGACTTCAATCCGTGGACAGGCGTCCACCAGCCGCTATAGCAGCCCAAAGTAGTTCCTGTGCATGGCTTCCAATGGCCACAGCCGAACTATGAGGCCCCTCATGGCCTGTTCGGCGACCTTGTGGAGCTCGACCAGCTGCTTCAGCTGGTCGCTATACACGGATGTCCGGCCTCGACATCTTGAGACCGAACACCTTCTCCGTCGAGATCCCTCCTTGGCGAGGTAGAATCGCAGCATCGGACACCTCGGGGTAGATCTGCGAATGCTCTGGAGAGCTCGAATCCGGGTAACTAACAGGTAATTCACTTTCACATGCTTGCTTTGCATAAAGAATGCCTTAACCGCCGCTATCTTCTTTAATGATTCAATTTCTTGGAGGGCTTTTTGAGCCTCGGCCTTAGCAGCTTTGGCACTCTCAAGAGCCAAGGCAAGCTCGGACTCTCAGGTCTTGAGTCACGCTCCAAACCCTCGTGTTTTTCACGAGGCACAGGAGCTCTTGCACGCAGCCTCGCCTCCCCTTCTCTCGCTCAGTGCGTTCAGCGGCCGCGCTTCGGCCACGGACACGCTTCCTTCCGGGTCGCCACCTCGTTCATGGCCCCTACAGTACCCATGTTATTCCTGTTATTTTTCGCAACCGAAACCTTTCTATAAGGTATTTCTTTAATAAGGTATTACTTACCTTCCTTGTCCTCGAGCTGCTTCTTGGTAAGGCCGAGCTCGTTCTCGGACCGCTCGAGGTTACTGCTTGAATGCATTGACCTCCATGATCGGTCGGCGAGTCAGGTCGGCGCAGCCTGCATTCCCATATTGACATACTTATGTTAGACTCCTGCGTATATCTTTTAGATCCTTAGTCGGCTTTTCTTCCGAACACGAACTAAGCATCGGGGCTCTGTCTATCACGGTAATATTTTTACATATTCTAAACTTACCTCAAAGCCTATTAGAAGGCTGGTACAGGCTTGATCAGCCCGCTCTTGGCGGACTGAACTTCTGGATCACCACACTCATGTGGTGCGGTGCTTCTCCTCGATGGGCGCTGTTAGAGCGCCTCGATGCTATCCGGTGCCTCCGGTTGGGCGGAAGACACGGCGTCTTACCTTCCTCTGAAGGGACCGCTTGCCGGACTCTGAAACCGCTGAAGGTTCCGGCATGGAGTCCGGACGAGGAGTCGGGCTTAGAGCCTGGGGTCTCGCCCCCAGCGCTGAGTCCGGAGGTTGCCTTGCGGTGCCTCTGTGCCACCTCCTCTTGACCAGGCCCCCTTGGGCACCACCTCGGCGTCGTCCGCGGCGTGAAGCGATGAGGCGGCCGGAAGTGAAGTACTCTCCTTTTCCGCGAACTCGAGGGACCCGCTCGGCGAGCGGCGAACTTCGCCAGGGCGGCTGCATGATTGTTCGGCATTAGAAACACTATGCAATAAAAAGCCATGGGTATCCTGGACACTTACGATCTACGCCAGGCTTGGCCCTTGTCGGCCCTCCTCCTCGTCGTTGGCGTTGGTGGAGAAGTCCGGAGGAAGGGTCCTTTAATCGGATCACGGGTTCCGGCAGACCACGAAGGATCAAACTACGCGGTGCTGTGGCAGATCCAACCCTCCACCGTCTCATACCTCGCCCGAATCGCGAGGATCTAAACTACTAACAGAACAACACAAGAGACATAAGATTTATACTAGTTAAGCCACCGTTGTGGTGTAATACCCTACTCTAGTTTGTGGTGTGTGGATTGCCTGCAGTGTGACGAAGAACAAGTATAGGGAAGAACAGCCTCGCGAGGGTCCTGTTCTTCTTGGGTGTGATGAGCTGCTAAGTGGTGCCCGTTGCTCTAGCTTGAGGAACGGGTTTCTATCTCTCTCGGATTCCATTTTCGATCCGATCCTCCTTTACGAGTGTCGGCTACCCCTATTTATGGCGAAGGCCTGGGCCTCTTCCCCAAATATTGAGCGGAAGGGCGCCAACAATTAGCCATTTGAAGGGGAACAGCGGTACACTTATCTCGACTAAAGTTGGTCCTCGCCGCCAAAGGCTCGTGGTGATAGCCTGCTTGGGCTCCACGATGATCGCATTCGGCCGTTGGGGCTGGTCTTGGTCTTGTTGCACCAAAGCGGATGCCTTTGCCTCGATGCCCTTGCCAGCGCTTGCTTGCTTTGCACAAAGAGAAAGGAGGGGCTATGCTTGAAAGCGGGCGCCGGCTGGCGCCCTTGGTGCGTCATGGCTTACGTCACGGGCACCTCGCGAGGCACCCTGCCTTGAACTCTGCCTCCTCATGAGCCAGCCTGACGAGGCCGTGCGTGAGTAAGCTCTTGGTCATCCGCCCAGCTCTCTTGGCCCCGCGAGGGTCTTGAGCTTGTGTTGGTGAGGATGGGCCGTCTGGGCCTCCTTTGAGCCACGCCATGAGCGCTAGTCGAGCAAGTCACGGGGACCCCGTTCCCGAGAACGGCCGACAAGAGCCCCAGGCCCGGCGAGCGCCCGAACTTGGCGGCGGAGGGCGAAAGGGCAAGTGCGGCGTCGTGGGCCCTAACAGCTGTGGCCTTAGGCCAAGCGTGGCGGTTGATTGGGCGTGGGGTGCTTCAAGAACCGCTGGTTGATAATAGAGCGCATCTTTCTTGCCTCCTTTACTTTCTCGGTGCTTCTCGATCCCCTTTCTTGCGCCTCCTTCCCGCTTCCAAGACCTTCAGATCCACTCGCCTCCGTGTCCTAGCTAGTCATGGCTCCCTTGCCAATCCCGGCGGAGCTCTGGTACTCTCCTGCTTTGGACCCGTCGAGAGCGTGTCTGGGCGAAGCCTTGCCACGATGCGCCGGGTGCGCGCGCTGAGGCGCCGCCGAACGGGCGGTGTTCAAGGTCGGCTCCTCCGCCCACGAGGGTGAGGGAGTACCTTCTACCCGCTCTTCACGGGCGCCATTATTTACGATGCGCCGCCTCCTCGCTCTGAATTCTTCTTCTCCGTCTTCGCCATTACACATTCACGCCTTTGCACCTCCATCCCAACTCCGCCCTTCTCCGGCAATCTTCGCCAACTATTCAGAGGCCCATGTTGGGGTGAAGCCCTCGGATGGCCTTGCTGCTTGAGATTCTTCCTCCGATTCTCCCTGGTCCCGTCTCCAGCGTCTGCGAAGCCAATGCGACACT
Source organism: Aegilops longissima (assembly GCA_021605205.1). NCBI lineage: Eukaryota > Viridiplantae > Streptophyta > Magnoliopsida > Poales > Poaceae > Aegilops > Aegilops longissima. Next base: position 164,064,889 of record CM038679.1, read on the forward strand.
GGCGGAGCTATTGCCATTCAAACCTTTGGGAAGCGGATTGAGGGCTTCAGAGCAAGTGGGTCTTGGTGGATGCCCAAGGATCCACCCTCAATCGATCCTCCCACGGAGCCCGCCGAGAGCTCCGACGGCCGGGTTCCGGCGATGCTTTGGGACCCTCGCGTGGCTGGTCTTGGAGAGGATGGATCACGATCTGAAGCGAGACGATGCGGGCGGCGGCGAGGTTGACCGGTGCGTCGTTCTTTGAGGGAGTTCTGGAGCACCAGCCTGGCTCCGCTCCGTCGATGCGCTAGCAATGTGGAGCCTAACCCGAGCCCCCGTGGCCTCGGCCAGCGGATCTGGTGATGGTCCTCCGTCCTTGGTAGGGGCGATGTGGCGAGACCGGGCGCCCAGCGCCCCTGTTTCTTCGAGGATTGGGAGGCAGTTGTGGGGTCCATGCCCGCCTTCAATGGGGACGGGCTCGTGCCCGTGGAGGCTCCGGAGGACTGGTGGGCGTGCCCTCTTCGACTCCAGCGAAGAGGCGGAGGAGAGGGAGCCGGGAGAGGGTTGATTCGAGGCGGAGTCAAGGGCTCCTCCCCTGCGGTCAGAGCCCCGCGCCTCCGCCTCCCCGAAAGTGACGACGACGAAGATGAAGATGGCGGGAGGCAAAAAGCCTGCCTCCGATCTCGAAGAAGGACGGACCGCGGCTGGTCCCCGAGGTCCGCCCTGACCCGGGGCGATCCATGAACGCTACCGCCGCTCCTGGTCCCCTTGAAGCCGATCCCTCGTGGCCGCTCTCGGGCTTCAAGTATGGCGGAGGCTGCTCGAGAATCCACCAGAGATGACCTGTAAGTGCGAGTCTCCTGCCTTGATTATTGCTTTGTTGGCGAGATCGATGTCCATGCTCTTGGTCGGTGGCGCTGCCCGTGAAAGAAGCTAAAGGGGCCTCTGAGGCCTCATCCGTGGTGGTGCCTTTGCCCGAAAGGAAGGCGACTGACGCCCAGCCTCTCCCTTGGGGCGTCCTCGTTAGGCTCGGGCTGAGCCTGGCTGAAGTCTCATTATGTCCTAAGCGGCTCCCGAGGCGGCCTTGCTGGCGCCTTCCCACCGTCGTCGTGGCACCGCTTAGTTTCGCTCAGTGGCGCAGCTGGTTCACGCCGCCAACTCCTCCTACTCCGCCTACTCTTTGTCTCTCGACTCCTCATTGATTCTGGACCCCGCGCTATTCTGCTGGCCCCGGACGGCTGTTGCAGGATCTTCGAGGCCGACCCTCGCCAGGGCGGGCGGCGCGGAGCTGACCTCTCGGCTGGATTCGATGCCGACGCTCGATTCGAGGCGCGCTAGTCGGAGTGCTTCACGGCTGTGACGAGGAGAAGCGAGCTGTTTGCGGCGAAGTAGCCGCGCGATGCTGCTGGGAGGCAACTAGCATCCGAAGGCCAAGTGAGACGCTGGAAGGTGAGCTAAAGGGCTTGCGGAACCAGCTCGCCGAGGAGGCTCGCCTCGCCGAGAGCAGGAGGAAGGCATGAAGGCTCGCGTGGCCCATCAAGGACCGGAGGCCAAGCCGAAGAAGCGCCGCGACCGTCTTGACGGCGCTGGGGCAGGCTGGAGGCGAGGAAGGTCGAGCTGGACGCCAAGGCGCGGGTTCTGGCTGAAGACACCGTGGCCTTCGTGGATATGGAGGTGAAGGCTCGCGTCCTGCTGAGGGAGCTTTATGACAGAGGCTTGAGAGCCCACCGCCAAGCTGCTTCCTTCATGATCCAGCTCTTGAAGATGTCTCCTTGGTCTTGGCCCCACAGCCTGAGGCCGGCCGCTGGTCTTGTCTTCTCTGACGCGGCGGATCGTCACCCACATCTATCTTGCGACCCAGCCGGCCGACATGGACAGCCTCTTTGGAGCCGGTGAGGCGTGAACGCAGGCTGCCCGTGCCCGAGGCTGTGAAGGGTCCATGTGGAGGCTCAGGGAAGTTCCAGGCCTTGACACCAAAGCCAGGCGCTGCCCGCCCTGCTGCTTCACGAGGCTGGCGCCCTCCAAGGCTGCTCCACCGCCCGACAAGTGACTCAGCTGCGCCTCCTGCCTCGCTTGTAACTCCTGCAGACATGTATCATGCCTCGGGAAGGCATTTAAACTTATGTTTGGTACTGCGATAACGATGCAGAGACTGAATATTTGCTTTTTGAATTCCTTGAAATTTGTGCTTCCTACTTGCTTATTTTCTCTGTGGCAGAGCTCCCTTGCAGCATACCTCGGCCGTCCGTTAGCCCCGACGGAAACCAGGGCGGGACCAAGGGGTGAGGGGCTACGTGACAAGTTAGGCTCTGAGTCGCGATGCTTAGGAGTCCCCTTGGCGCTGAACAGCAAGTAGGGAGGTGGCGCGCAGGCGGATCCACCGTTCTCGTCTGCGAGGCCCGGCCCAGCGCACCCCAACCGCCGTTAGCCTTCGGAACTAAGGGGTGAGGGCTCGTGACCAGTTAGGCTCCCCGAGTCGGGATGCTCGGGAGTCCTCCTTGACGCTCAAACGACATGCGTACCATGGCTCCGCTCGAGGAGAGGCATGCGGCGAACCAGGCCCGACGGGCCTGGTTGGAGTGGCGATCATCTGGGCGTGACCAGGCGCAGCCCCCTGTCAAGCCCCTCGCGCACACTCAAGAGGAGGCGTTGCGACGAGGCCGGACAATCGAGCTCTGGGCTCCCACGAGGTTGACGCGACCGGAGGCCACCTCGGTTGTTTATGACCAGTAGAGACATAAGCGCTTCGCATGCTGTCGGGCATAGCCGCTCCTCGGCGATGTCGCCGACCAGCGGAGCATGGTGCTTCCAGTGGAACATGGGAGGGCTCCTCTCCGGGAGGAGCCTCAGGCGTATACAGCCCCACGACCGTGGCGGCACGGTAGGGCTAGAGCGAGGTGTATCTGGGCACCCATGAGCCAGCGCGGGACTCACGAGGCCCTACCTCAAGGCGGGTTGCGTGTGGCTCTGGGCCTTATCTTCGAGTGTGTTCCTGCAAAAATGGCTAGATGCCGGTGCTCTCGTCTTGGGTCCCGGCTCTCGGGCTGGTCTCTGAAATCGTCGGCCGGCAAGCCGGTCGCTTGATGCCATGGACAAGACCAGAGGGTGAGGGCGGAGAGCCGGTAGGAGCCCCGAGTCGCGATGCTCGTGGCACCCCCCCCTTTAATGCGGAAGGTGAGTTAGATGACACAACTCTCACGTCCCCGGGTCCGGCTCATGGGTTGGTCTCTACCGTCGTTGGCAAGCGGTCGCGATGCCATGGACAAGACCAGAGGTGAGGGCCCCGGAGCCAGTAGGAGCCCTGAGTCGCGATGTTCAGCACACCCCCTTTAAGCGCAAGGTGGGTGGAGGCAAAACTCTCGTCTTGGGTCCGGCTCTCCGAGCTGGTCTCTACCGTCATTTGGCAAGCCAGTCCGCGATGCCATGGACAAGACCGGAGGGTGAGGGCCGGAGAGCTGGTAGGAGCCCTGAGTCGCGATGCTCAGGCACCCCCCCTTTAACACGGAAGCAGGATTAGATGACACAATTCTACGTCCTCGGGTCCGGCTCTCGGGCTGGTCTCTACTGTCGTCGGCAAGCCGGTCGCGATGCCATGGACAAGACCAGAGGGTGAGGGCGGAGAGCGGTAGGAGCCACTGAGTCGCGATGCTCGTGCACCCCTTTCTACGCAGGCGCAGTTAGATGACACAACTCGTCCTCGGGTCCGGCTCTCGGGTTGGTCTCTACCGTCATTGGGCAAGCCGTGTCGCGATGCCATGGACAAGACCAGGAGGGTGAGGGCGGAGAGCCGGTAGGAGCCCCGAGTCGCGATGCTCGTGCACCCCCTTTAGCATAAGCAAGGAATTAGATGACACAACTCACGCCCTCGGTCCGGCCTCGGGCTGGTCTCTACCGTCAGCTGGCAAGCCAGGTCGCGATGCCATGGACAAGACCAGAGGGTGAGGGCCGGAGAGCCGGTAGGAGCCACGAGTCGCGATGCTCGGGCATCCCCTTTAACGCAGCATGTCGGGTCGGAGGCAACAACTCTCGTCTTGGGTCCGGCTCGAAGCTGGTCTCTACCATCGCTGCAAGCCAGTGTCGCGATGCCATGGACAAGACCGAGGGTGAGGGCCGGAGAGCAGGTAGGATCCCCGAGTCGCGATGCTCGTGGCACCCCCTTTAGCGCTGAAGTTGGATTGATGATAATGAAACTCTCGTCCTTGGGTCCCGCTCTCGGGCTGGTCTCTACCGTCGCCGCAAGCCGTGTCGTGATGCCATGGACAAGACCAGAGGGTGAGGGCCGGAGAGCCGTAGGAGCCCGAGTCGCGATGCTCGTGCACCCCTTTAACGTGCAAGATTTCGCCGCCTGTGGAGAAGGCACTAAATAACAAGCATGGTGGAGCATAATCCTAAGGAAAACGCATGAAGGATACATGCCGCTAGGACTGGCCCGAGCGTTTGGGGATGATGCAGCCGAGGGGCGCCAACAGGTAAGCTAAGGACATGAAATAAAGGGATACATGCCGCGGGGCGGACCCCACGCGATCGGAATAATCGGCCTCAAGGCGCCCCACCGAAATAAAACTTAAAGATGTCACCGGTGATGTTGGCGATGAAGGGCTGTTGATGTAGCAGACTCGGTGGGCTGCGGAGCCGATCCTCATGAGCCCCTGTGCCTGTGGGCCTCGAGGCTCGAGGCGCCGGCGGCCCCTCACGGGCCATCTCCATCTCCGCCCGTGGCTGCGGCGTGCTCGACCTCTTGAGCCTCCAAGATGGTCCTCATGAGACGCTGCGTGTGCAGCAGCCCAGCGTTTGGCGAGCCATAAGGCATGACGTAGCGTGGGGCGGGCCCTCGAACGCCCCACTTGCGAGGGCAGAGGCACTTTGAGATGCGGCTGGTTGAGCCCTCGCACGTCGACGCAGACGCAGCCCACCAACTCGCTCGGATGGGGGGCCACAGTGGCAGGCGGCGATCGCCTCATGACCTCGACTCCAGAGCTCTGAATGGCCTTGCCGATGAACTCCTGAGGGTTCTGTTCTCCCGTCTTGCTCCCTTGCTATGGAAACGTGCTTCAAACACGCCCATCGCAGTGCCAAGCGCCCCTCGAGACCTTGGCGAGGTCGTGGCCCTCCGTGGAGAGCCCTCGAGCCCTCGCCCGAGGAGGGCACCGGCGCTTCCTATGCGATGGAAGGAGGTTGCCCCTGGCCCGGCGCGGGCCCTGAGAGGCCTGTCTCTTGATGAGCCGGGCCGACCGATGTCTTCTTCTTCTTGGGTGCTGCCTCGGGAGGCGTCCTGCCGCTGTGGTCTGGGTCTTCCAGCGATGCGGCCTGAAAAGCTCGCTCCAAGGAGCACACTTTATCTCTCTCTTCACAGGGCACCGTGATGACCCCGCCGCTTCCTGGCATCTTGAGGATGTTGTAGCCATGGTGGGTCACAGCCATGAACTTGGCCAACGCTGGGTACCCGAGGATGGCGTTGTACGGCAGGCGAATGTGGGCGACGTCAAAGTCGATGAGCTCGGTGTGGTAGTTGTCGCGGGCCCCGAAGGTGACAAGAAGGCGGACCTGCCCGATCGAGACCGTGGAGCCGTCGGTGACTCCGGAGAAGGGCTTGGTTGGCTGAAGCTGGTTGTAGGGCACTTGAAGATCGTTGAAGGTCTCCATGGACAGGACGTTAAGCCCTGCTCTGCCGTCAATGAGGGTCTTGGTGACCAGCACGTTGCTGATGATTGGGGAGCAAAGCATTGGGAGGACTCCGGCCGTGGCTGCGCACTTGAGCTGATCCGCTGAGCTGAACATGATGGCGCACGCCGACCACCGAGAGGGCGTGGACTCGAGCTGGGAGGACTGCATTCACTTGAGGCGAACTGCTTGAAGATCACGGTGGGAGGCTGGGCTTGGGCTCCGCCCAGGATGCAGCGATCGTCGCGCTTCTCTGAAGCCCCAGCCCCTCGTCCCGATGGCGGTCTTGATTCTCCTTGGTGGCGGCGGCGTGGAGGAGGCCAGCGTTCCCTTGCGGGCGATCCTCACGAGGCTGATCCTCCAGCCCCCCTCGAGGTGGGTCTTGCCGCCGGTCCTCGCGAGGTTGGTCGCGCCCCCTTGGCGCGGCAGCCGGGTCTTCCCAGCGTCCCGCATTTCTTCCTCCTCCTCGGCGTAGCCCGGTCGCTGCGCTCAGGCGTCTGCCGACCCTTCCTCAAGCGCGGCCCGAGCTCTTGACATTCATTGGCGTTGTGGGTGTGGAGGTCGTGGTACACACGATCCTGCTGCCTTGGAAGACTCGGGCTGATCTACGCCCGCTTGGTCTGCAGTTCGGCCATGAAATGCGGCAGCCCGTTGCGCTTCGTCCTTGGCCTTGGACTTCTTCTCTTGGGATCCGGCAGGCAGCTCGAGGAGGAGAGGCCCCTCCTCAGCCTGGCGCGCTTGGTCGCCAAGTTGAACAGCTCCAGGGAGGTGCACAGATCTTCATGCACCGCCAGCTCCTCCTTCATCTTGATGTCGCGCACGCCGTCGGAGAAGGCAGAGATGATGGCCTCCTCCGTCACCCTGGGGATCTTGAGGCGCGCGTTGTTGAAGCGTTGGATGTACTTTTGCAGGGTTTCCCCTGGCTGCTGCTTGATTCTGCGCATGTCGCTCACGGCGGGTGGCCGGTCGCGAGTACCTTGGAAGTTGGCGATGAAGCGGGTGCGCATCTCGGCCCAGGAAGAGATCGTGCCTGGGGCCAGATTCAGGAGCCAGGTGCGGGCTCCGTCCTTGAGCGCCATGGGAAACCAGTTCGCCATGACCTTTTCATCTCCGTTGGCAGCCTCGATGCCCAGCTCGTAGAGCTGGAGGAACTCCGTAGGGTCTGCCGTGTCGTCGTAGCGTGGCGTGGGGCAGGTCTGCTTGAACTTGGCGGGCCACGCGGCGCCCGTAGCTCGATGGTGAAGGCGCGGCAGCCCACCGTGGCTGCGGGGGCCTCGACGACAGAGAGCTTGGTCTTGCAGGCCTCCCTGCGCCACGGCTAGGGGCAGCGAGGTCTTGACGTCTTGGGCGGGGCGCTCGGGCAGCTTCTTGTGGGCGAGGAACTTTTGGCAGCTCTGCTCTTGCCGCACCGGGCGCTGGGCGGAGCAGGTTCCTCCAGGGGCAGCCGCCTTGGGGCCAAGCGCGCCGTCTTGAGGAGGAGGCGGCCGAGGCGCCTGAGCCTTCATCGCGAGGGGCGAGGTGCGGTGCAGCGAACCCGGACGGCGGGTCGCCTCCAGCGTGAACGAGCTTCAGCGACGCGGTCGAGCCATTCTTCGTAGACGTCGTCGGCGAGGCGGTAGCGCAGGAGTTCGTTAGCGCGATAGTGCAGCTCGGGCCTCCATGGCCGCACGGGCGCGCGACGAAGAACCATGAAAGTGGCGAAAGCGTGGCGGTGCGGCCGTCCCGCTCATGGACGGGTGCGGGGCGACGCTTGCTGCCGTTCCCGCCGGGCGGTGGCGGCGTTGATAGCCGGTGACGAGGAGCGACAAGCGCGTCCACGGCGGGAGCTGTCTGGGCGACGGGAAGCGAGGCGGCTCGGTGCTCGGCGCGAAACCCGACGGGCGCCGTATTATGGTTGCAATGGTCGGGGAAGAACGAGGCGACGAAAGGCGGATTTCGGCGCACTCCTACCTGGCGCGCCAAATGTCGGATCACGGGTTCCGGCAGACCCTTAAGGTTCGAACTCTGGGGTGCGCGCGGAGATCCAACCCTCCACCGTCTCGTACCTTGCCGAATCGCAGGGATCTAAACTACTAACAAGAACAACACAAGAGACGCAAGATTTATACTAGTTCGGGCCACCGTTATGGTGTAATACCCTACTCTAGTTTGTGGTGTGTGGATTGCCTCTGGGGCCGATTTAAGAACGAGAGGGAAGAACAGCCTCGCGAGGGTCTGTTCTTGGTGGGTGTGATGAACTGCTAAGTGGTGCCCCATTGCTCTAGCTTGAGGAACGGGTTTCTCTCTCTCTGGATTCCGACTGCTCGATCCGATCCTCCTTTCTGAGTGCAGCTACCCCTATTTGTAAGCGAAGGCCCTGGGCCTCTTCCCCAAATATTGAGCGGGAAGGGCGCCAACAATTGGCCATTTTGAAGGGGAACAGCGGGTACACTTATCCTGACTAAAGTTGGTCCTCGCCTGCCAAAGGCTCTGGTGATGACGCCTGCTTGGGCTCCACGATGACTGAATTCCAGCCGTTGGGGTTGGTCTTGGTCTTGTTGCACCGAAACGGATGCCTTTGCCTGATGCCCTTGCCTCCGCTTGCCCCCTTTGCACCAAAGAGGAAAGGAGGACGCTGCGTGGGCTGGCGCCCTTGGTCGTCATGGCTTACGTCACGGGCACCTCGCGAGGCACCCCGCCTTGAACTCTCAGCCTCCTCGTGAGCCAGCCTGACGAGGCCGTGCCAGAGGAAGCTCTTGGTCGTCCGCCCCGCGAGGCTTGGCCCCTCGCAAGGGTCTTGATCTTGTGTTGGTGAGGATGGGCCGTCCTGGGCCTCCTTTAAGCCACGCCGCAGGCCGCAGGAAGGCAAGTCTGGGGACCCCTGCCCGAGCACGCCGACATCCTTCCCTTCTGACCCTCCGGCCTCCCAGCTTGGGGCGCCTTCCTTTCCTCCCTCTCGGCTGGGAGAGGCTTTTTCCTCCTCCTCGCTCGGGAGAAGATTCTGCTTCAAGATCGACAAGACCAGCGCCGGAGCTCCTTCGAGTTCCGTTGCCTCCTTCTTGGCCTTCTTCTCCGGCACCACATGAGGTACCGGAGCCAGCAGCCCTGTCAATCGGGCGTCCGCTGGATCTTCTGGAAAAGGAGCCGGACAGTTAACCTGTCCGGACGTCCTCTGCAAGTCCTGTTAAAGGTTAGGGAGTTTTAGATCCCGCATAGAGTCAAACTATGAAAAAGAGTCCCATAAAGGGTAAAATAACTCACCTCGCTGGCTTGACGCTGCGAGCTGAATCCGCGATCTTCGGTAGAGGATGTGGGAGCCTTGGCGCCCTTGAACAGCACCTTCCGGGCATCTTCGCGTAGTGTCAAGAGCCTTTTCAGAGTTGGGTCTTGTGCCGGATCGAACTCCACAATTTAAAGGCCCGTTGTTGGCATGGGAGAATCCGCGGATGAGCATCACACGGATTACGTTGACAAGCACGAGATTCTTGTCCACCAGGTTTGGACGCATGTTTGGAGTCCGGATAGCTCGTCCGAATTCCCCCACGTCAGGCCCGTCTCTTTCCATGACGAGAGCCGTGTGGGGAAGCAAGATCTAAATTAGGGGGCCGCCGCCCATTTGGGGTCGCGTGGCTCGGTGATATAGAACCACCCCGATTGCCACCCCTTTATTATCTCCACGAAGGAGCCCTCGAGCTATAGGACTTTGGCCATCTTGCCAACCATGGCGCCTCCGCACTCCTGCAGCGGCCGCCCACTACCTTCGCCTGGCGTTGAAGATCTTCAGCCATAAGCGAAGTGGGGCTGGATGCTGAAGGAAGGCCTACTTTACATGACGATGAACGCCGAGATGTTGAGGATGAAATTCGGGGTCAGGTCGTGGAAGTCCAGGCCGTAGTAGAACATGAGCCCCGGACAAATGGGTGAAGTGGAAAACCTAGTCCATGGAGGAAGTGGGGAGAAACACCACCCTCTCATGGGGCTGAGGGTTGGAATGAGCTGCCCAGCGTCCGGGCAGCCGTCTGTGATGTTCTTTGGACAAGTGTCGGCCTCCGCAGCTTTGTGATGTGCCCCTCCGTGACGGAGGAGGCCATCCACCTACCTCCCGCTCCGGACATAGTTGGAGAAGGTTGAGGTGGGGTGTGCGGACTTAGGCGCTTGAGCTTGAAGTCTTGGAAAATGGATGAGCAAAGGAGGAAGAAGGCGTGGGTGAAAAGGTGGATCCTTATCCCCTTATATGGATGGACGAAGCTATGCGTCCCCCACCAGCCTGGTAAAACTCGCTTATCTCCCAAGCGCCGTAATCAATGGCGTGGATGGGTTACCCACGTCCGTATTGATGAGAATCCCGGAATAAGGGGGGCACGATCTATGCTTTGATAAGACTTGCCAAGGAAACCGCCTCGCTAAACGCGCTGAGGTGGAACAGTAAAAAACGATTCATATAAAGGACTGGCCGTGGTGTGATGTCACGCCGCGGAATACGTCAGCAGATATGTGCAAAAGTTATTCTCTCTACGGTGGTATGTGGAACTTGTTTTGCAGAGCCAGACCCTATCCTGGTGTTCAAAACCTTCTATGATGTATTCGGAAGAGGAACCCGCCTTGCAATGTCGAAGACAATATGCGCGCCGGACTCATCGTCATTGAAGCCTGGTTCAGGGGCTACTGAGGGAGTCCTGGACTAGGGGGTGTTCGGATAGCCGAACTATCATCACGGCCGGACTCCAAGACTATGAAGATACAAGATTGAAGACTTCGTCCCGTGTCCGGATGGGACTTTCCTTGGCGTGGAAGGCAAGCTTGGCGATACGGATATGTAGATCTCCTACCATTGTAACCGACTCTGTGTAACCCTAACCTATCCAGTGTCTATATAAACCGGAAGGGTTTTAGTCCGTAGGACGAACAACAATCTACCATAGGCTAGCTTCTAGGGTTTAGCCTCTCTGATCTCGTGGTAGATCTACTCATGTCCTACCCATATCATCAATATTAATCAAGCAGGAGTAGGGTATACCTCCATCGAGAGGGCCCGAACCTGGGTAAAAACATCGTGTCCCTTGTCTCCTGTTACCATCCGCCTAGACGCACAGTTCGGGACCCCCTACCCGAGATCTGCCGGTTTTGACACCGACAGTCCCCTTTCAAATTGGCCGTTGTTGGCTCCCTTCCTGCTCAATATTTGGGGAGAGGACCAGGGCCTCTATAAATAGGACTAGCCATCACAGTAGGAGGCAGAAGACATCGAAAGGCATCTCATCTGATCTAGAGTAATCCTCACCCACACAAGTTCACGGAGCACAAGACCACCTCACCTCAGGAGACTGTTCTTCCTGTTGTAGTTTTCATACTCAGCCCGAGAGGCAATCGACCACCACCACACTGGAGTAGGGTATTACACCACAACAGTGGCCCGAACCAGTATAAATCTTGTGTCCCTTGTGTTGCGAGTTCGTCGAGCTAGCCTTTGAGATCGTAGCGATGTTAAGGGCGTGATTCAGTAGGGGGAGATCTTCGTGTGCACCCCAGTGTTCGAACCTTGAGGGTTTTGCCGTAACCCGAGATTCGACAGAGTCCTTGGTAGCCCGGTGATGAAATCCATGCAGACATCGTCCCACTTACATTGTGGAACGGGTAGAGGTTGAAGAAGTCTGGCGGGTTTCTGGTGCTCCGCCATCACTTTGTTGCATATATCGCAACAAGCGAAAAATTATGCGATGTCTTTCTTCATTCCATCCCATCAAAATATCTGTCGACGAAGATTCGTGCGCTTCTGCCAAGATTTTCGTCCTCAGGTCTGCTTGCTCAGGTACGCAAATCCGTCCTCGAAACCTTAGAGTTCCTTGCTTATCGTTAGAGAAATCCTGGGTCTTTCCATATTGCATACGCTTGACATGGTGTTTCAGCGCTGAGTCCTCTTGCTGGGCCATGCGGACCTCATCCTCGAGGGTAGGAGTAACATCCTATATATTGGCAAGGGCCACCTCAACAATAACCAAGTTAAGCTGAGCGATCTCTTCTTGGATTTCAGGAGGCAAGGATGCCATTAAGGCGTTCAAGCTGGCAGGCTTGCGGCTGAGAGCATTGGCAACAACATTGGCCTTACCGGGATGGTAATTTGTTCCAAGAACATAATCCTTGACCAACTCGATCCATCTTCGCTGTCAAAGGTTTATGTCCGGTTGAGTGAATATGTACTTGAGACTCTTGTGGTTCGTAAATATCTGACATCTTTTGCCAATGAGGTAGTGTCTCCAAATTTTCAAAGCGTGCACAACTGCGGACAACTCCAAATCATGTGTAGGATAGTTCCCTTCATGCGGTCATAGCTGTCGAGATGCGTATGCTACAACCTTGCCATCTTGCATGAGTACACATCCAATACCTCTCCTGGATGCGTCACCGTATACATCAAAGCTGCGGTAGATGTCTGGAAGGGTCAACATAGGTGCTGTTGTCAGTCTGGTCTTTAACTCATTGAATCTTTTCTCACAGTCATCAGACCATTCAAATTTCTTATCTTTCTTGAGGAGTTCTGTCATTGGCTTGGCAATCTTAGAGAAGCCTTCAATTAAGCGTCGGTAGTATCTGTCTAATCCAAGGAAACTCCGGATTTCAGTTACTGTCATGGGCGCCGTCGAATCAATCACGTCCTTCACCTTACTTGGATCCATGGCTATGCCTTCTGCTGAAAGAACATGCCCCAAAAATCTGACTTGCTTGAGCCAAAATTCACATTTGCTGAATTTCGCATATAGTTGATGGTCACGCGGTCTCTCTAAGACTGCTCTGAGATGTCCCTTGTGCTCTTCTTCACCTTTTGAGTATATGAGGATGCCATCGATCAAGACCACCACAAACTTATCCAAGAAGTCCATGAATACCTTATTCATCATATGCATGAAGAAGGCAGGGGCATTGGTGAGGGCGAAAGACATGACTATATATTCATAAAGACCGTATTGAGTAGTGAATGCGGTCTTAGGAATATCTTCTTTCCTGATTTTGAGCTAGTGGTATCCGGTCCTCAAATCAATCTTGGAAAATACCTTTTCCCCACTGAGTTGATCGAACAAATCATCAATCCTTGGTAGTGGATATTTGTTCTTGATAGTGACATCATTCAATTGACGGTAATCCACACACATCCGGAGACTTCCGACTTTCTTGTCCACGAATATTGCGGGTGGTCCCCATGGTGAGGAGCTTGGATGGATGTATCCTTTCCAAAGCATCTCATCAAGTTGTTTCTTTAATTCCACTAATTCTGAGGAAGGCATCCGATAATACTTCTTGTATAACGTGCGGTCCTGGGCACAAGGTCAATTGCAAACTCAAGCTCTCGGTCTGGTGGCATTCCTGGTAATTCCTTAGGGAATACATCTGGAAACTCACTGACCACAGGAGTTAGTACCAATTCTTTAGCTACCGAGGTGAAGACCATGTCTTTCTTGGGTATGCTTCTTTGAGCAAAGAATTGTGTAATCCGACCTTCCTGACTTGTCAATGTGACTTCTCTGGTTGCACAGTTGATGCATACTTGATGCTGGGTCAACCAGTTCATCCCCAAAATAATATCCAACTTGGCAGACTCAATAACGATCGAAGAAGCTGGGAAGATGAACCCCTTGACACCACTCTCTAGATTGTGGCAGACCAGATTTCTTCTGATGATGGATCCCGGGGATTGTACCGTCATACTTTTTCCCAACATCAAGGAAGGAAAGTTGATTTGGGCAACAAAACTCTGCGAAATAAAAGAGTGGGAAGCGCTAGAGTAAAATAAAATTATTGCACGTGTGCTATTAACATGAAACATACCAATGATGACTTCCGTGTCCTCTTGGGCTTCATCTGCGAAGAGGTGGTGAACTTGACCTTGGATGGTCTTCTGGCCAGGATATGACCCCATGTGGTTGACTTGCAGCCTGAATGGAGCATTTGGCTTGCCACTCTTGGGGCACTGTCTGGCATAATGTCCGGTTTGCCCACAATTAATGCACGAATTGTTGCGTTGACATTCTTCGCGCATTGGACTGGTTAAGACATTCTTGACTTGAGTAGTGGTCTTGGTCACATTCTGCTGCCAATTTGGCTTGTACTCAACCTGAGCCTGCTGCCAGGTACGGGCCTTCTGCACTGGTTGTCCATCCTTCTTAGACTCTAATTTGTGCTTGTGATCATTATTACCAGGCTTATTGTCGTGCACAAGCTTGTGTTGCCTTTCTGCAATGAGGGCTTTGTTTACCAGATTATGGAAATCCAGAAAGTCGAGCATACTAAGAGTGCATCAGAGGTGTTGATTCAGTCCTCCAAGATATCTGTCGATCTTTCTTTCTTCTATGGCCACATCGTAGAGAGAATAATGGGCCATATGGTTGAACTTATGCAGGTACTCACTTACTGTCAGGCTTCCTTGGGTGAGAGCGAGGAATTCGCGCTGCTCGACCTTCATAATACTGGTGGGAATATGGTATTTGTGGAAATGGTCCTTGAATTTAGTCCAAGTGATTTCTTTGTCCGCATGCCACATAGCTTTAGCATTATTCCACCATATAGCGGCAGCTCCCTCAAGATAGTGTGTAGCAAATGGAACCTTGCCAGCTTCTTTAGTGTGAGCAATCTCAAGATTTTTCCCAATAGTCCGCAACCAATCATCGGCTTCCAAAGGATCGATAACTTGACTGAAACTTGGAGGCTTCGTCCTCTGAAAATCTGACAGCTTGGAGTGATGACCATTCTGATTTCCACTCTGCCCAACCATAGCTTGCACACTTTTCAATAACTCAATCAGATCGTTGTTTCTTCTTTCTTCAAACATGCACATGATTTTTTCAGTGGATGGCGGATGTGGCAGTGGTGGAGAATACGGCTCGGGGGTATGTCCTGCCTATCTTGCTGAGCGTTGAACAGGGATATCCTCACAAGCGTGACTGCTGCTACCTCCCTGCATCATCCTATTGTTTGTTTTCCCAATATAAAGCAACCAAGATGAGCAACATCCAAAAATGGGTAGAAAAGCCAGTGAAAAACCCAAAAGAAAAAAACGAAAATCAAGGAGAATAATAAAAAGTTCCAACATAATTATACATAGACTCATACATGAAAGGTAAACATCATGACGAGTTCGACCACTCTCATACATGAAACGAAACATCATGCCACGTATGACTACATCCGTACATCAACCTCAATACATTGCGGATACTCTAACGATCTAGTGCTCTGCTGGTCCTACGGGGGCCTCTCCTGAGCCGGACTCAGATCCTGAACTGATAGTGGAAACTTCCGGGTTAAAAGTGACATGATGGCGCTGCCTCGAGGACTCTCCCTTAGGGGAAGGTGTCGGGTGAGTCTGGAACATAGAGGCTGCAGAAGTAGCGATAAGGGAAGCCCACGAAGCAGGGGAACTACGAGGAGTCACTGCCATAGGGTTCGTGTTACTCTGAGTGGTCACCGGAGTAGCAGGGGAAACAGAGGTTGGAGGAATGAACGGGGTAAATCCGACAGTAGGTGAAGGGTTCCTATTCCGAGCAGCGGTAAGAGCTATATGGGCCCGGGTTAACTCTCGGGCCAACTCATAGATCAAGGGATAACTGGCGGCAATATATCGAGAAAGGTGGCTAGAAGGACGATCGCATGCGGGATCAATAAAAGGGAAGCGGTACGCCCGTTCTCGTGCAGAGACGGGTAGAAGTAGAAACCTGAATGAGTCTGCTTGCGAACCTCATTTTAGTGCAGGTCTACAAGATACTCGAGTGCAGCAAACTGGATGCCCTGATATGGCGTGGAAGCGAAACCACCCTTAGAGGAACGAGGGTAAGCGCTCGAAGGGGAACTGTGGTGTAAAGTGACCTCCGCGTAATACTTGTACAATGAGCCTGCCAGGTGTTCCCGATAAACCTGGTATACCGGATCAGCACCCTATGGGTAGTGTCGATGCCACACATTCTGAAGCAGATGCGACGAGGTGTAAGGTGCTGGCTCGGACTGGTACAAGTACAGTACCGGAGCCATCTACTCTCACAATCATTAGACGGTCAGCAACAACATTGAATAGAATGCACGCAATGCAGCAACCAATTGCTACTACTACCGGCACTCAAAACTAAACTAGCTACTGTTCAACTAGCGCATCGACGGTCTAGCGTGTCCTACAGTCAGCGCGGCTCTGATACCAAGCGTTGTGGCACCCCGGCTTAGAGCAACCAGTTTACCTTGCAATGCCAGCCCAGAAATCAAGTCTTCTGGCAACACACAACATCTTGGTACAGAAAATAACTGCTTTATTGAGGCTAGCGGAAACATAAGTTCGATATTACATCAAGTAGCGAGGCCAAGCGGCCCACACGGTGCGGCTAAACAATATGTACAGTATTTAATGAACATGAAGGGGCCTCGATCACGACAACTACGCGGCAGCGGAATGACGATGAAGCAAAACTCCATAGCACATGGACACCGATGTGGACACGAGCTAGATGCGGTAAGCACTCCGATCCGGTAAGACTTTCCTGAAATCTGGCATGACACGCCAGGTCAGTACATTGAATGTACTTGCAAGCTCACAACGAGGATAAGCATAATGGAAAACCATATCACGACAATTAATCAACTTAAATACAATGCAATAACATACTACTGATGTTGTGAATCAAACTGGTGCACCGAGTCCCTCGGACTCTCTTACCAAACGGGTTACCTCATAACCAACATCATCATACGGTGATCACTTCCTGATCACAAACGAACCAACGCTTTGGTTCCCATGATACCGACCATCTTCATGGTCTCGCAAATCTCACCACATATCAATGCCAAGAATATGTTTAGTGTGCAAGATTACTTAATCATGTTGATCCATGGCATGACTTACTCATGAGCCATGTCTGTAACCGAGGATGCGACTATCGATAGATTTAATAAACACTCTGCAGATGTTAGCACACTGTACCCACATCCCGGAACCCATGGCCTTGCATTCCCATTTGGGTGGACCAACGACATTCCAACAGAACCCTCCCATTGCCATGGCACTCTCCCGACCACTCCGACCAACTCCCCTCTGGGCTAAGTCATGGGTGGCCCCGATGTCTGCCAAAGACATCCAACGGCCACCGTCGTGGCAAAACAAATCAACAGTCCCAAATGGGGACAAGGTACCATAACAACAACTGGCACACAAGGTTATGTCTGCTTACCGGGCCAGGGTACCGCACACCCATACCCATCCCTCGTTGGAGGTACCGACCAGAGGCATGACAATAGACCGAATAAAGGGCCTTCGTATAAAGGCAGATGTGGTTGTACTGGGAAAAACTCAATTCAGTGGCACCATGACTCGATCAAAATTATGTTCAAGTTGAATTAACATCAGGTTTAACTTGAAATGAGAATAACTCAAGTTACAATATGCCATGAACTTGCAACTATTCGACATGCATCACATATCACTTACAGTAAACAAATCAATATCATCAAAGTTTCTACTTGCATTAGTCATCACTTAACTTCACTGATTATCACTTCACTGGTTTTTAACACTCATCATTTTTAGTTATGACATAATATATTAAAACCATAAATCACATATGGAAAGAAATGCTACCTATCATAATCAAATCATAACCATACTTTTAAAACTGTTTCTACTGTCTCATACTAGTCCAAGCATTCCAACTCTATTGTAAACTAAACATTTCAACCATGACAAAGTAACTAACATAAGAAATATACATTTAAATAATTAAATGCATGAAATAACTTATATTCAAGTTGGAAAATCATAAATATTGAAATGACACCATGCAAATGTTGGTGTGGCTTGCCTTAGTGTAGAGGAGGTTCACACTATTCCTCGTTCTCTTCAAGACAAGCTTCCCCATCTGAAAACATTTAAAAACAACAAAAGAAAATATCAAGAATCATTCTGAAATTCACCAGAAATTCTAGTTAGAAGAGAAAAATCTCCAAATTTGTGTGCTGCTAGAAAATTCCAATACTAACACCATGCAAAAAGAATCAATTCATTTCGACTTATGGTTTGATAGTTATGGCTGGTCAAAGTTGCTGGTCAAAGTATTTGAATTAAATATGAAATAAAAGAAATCCAGGGGGTGACTGTCAGGACCCCGATTCCAAGTCACATCGATCTAGCCGGTAACACCTCATATCACTTTGCGGCCTCACGAGCGGTATTCCCACGGGTGTCGCCTTACCATGGCCCGGGACCGTTTGCGCCTTTTGGCTCACGTATATGATAGTGTAGCTAGCATCGATATGATAGAGAACCTGGGCCGACATGACTAGTTGTGAACCCAAAGTGGCACTAACTTCCGGGGACAGGCATACATGAATCAACATCGAGCATCTCGGTCAGCAGCGTGCGAATCCGGGCTGTAGCACTGGGCTAAGAGGACTCCGGTGAACCGGGCTATAGCAGGCTAGGCAGGACTCCGGATGTCACCGCATGACATTTCCCCGAAGGGACAGACACAAGAATGAAGTGAATCACATGTCGGCCAGTCAAGTGTTCCAGAGTAGTAGTGCTGGGCTAGCAGGACTCCAGTGAACATGGCTGTAGCGGACTACTATGGCTCATGGAAGCACAAGACTACATTTCCCCATAAGAGAGGCTACCAATAATGAACAACTAGGTTGTCGGATCCCACACATACCAAGCATTCCAATCATACACACAATATTCTCGAGGGATCAACCACGAGTAAAAAAACATTACGAACATCGGCAACTTGCACCAAATGCGCATGAATTCGAGGAAGTCACTTCTTCCGTCCAAGCATAAGATTCATGAATGGAACATGAAGGCATTGCTTACAAAGTTTCCAACACTAGGTTGATGTTCAACATGAATCATTGGCGGGGGGACAAAATGCTGCTGATGGGCTGAACAACAACTCATCGTAATTTCCATATCACTGGACTTCCACCATCATGTGAACACGGTGATAGCATTGGTCAGACCAAAAGATGTAATGGTGTATGCTCGAGGGATCAACCACGAGTAAGACAACATTATGAACATCGTTGGTTCTGAATTGACTCGACGATAGCCCATACTGAAGTCAAAGTTTTGACAAGGCAATAGATCCAACAACTGATCACGAGGACCAATGATGGAGATATCATCTTTCTTCAACACACACACACACACACACAAAGATATCCCTTAACATGAACTAAGTCAGACAAGCATTTATCTTCCAACTCTTCAAGTTGTTGTTTAGCTTAACCAACTAGCTCAGGGGTATCCAACACAGACTCTTGGAGAAGGGGTGGTTTATAAGAAACCAACTTGATCACGAGCTCAACGTAGCGGTCAGGTGAAAACCTGGTTATACTTCCGGGAAGACTTTCGGAAAATCACGAACCACCGATATGTTACTAAGCTCGAGAACAATCTTGCTTTTCAGTGGAACACGATATGATCAAATAAGCAAGGGATTGAATAATCCTAACTCATTGATCGAAGAGTGCACCAGAAATAAGGACTAGGTAGCACGATCAACCTTATGGTGATGATTCAATAACCAACACACTAAGAATGATATTAATGTCCATTAACTACCAAGCAATGGGTTGCCAGGAGTATTGATTTCACACATCACGATTCACTTGTCGGTATTCCGGTTACAATAAGACAGAAACCAAGCAATGAACGATGATGGACATGAGTATCACTATATCAAGAGTTCATAGGAGGTGGTGCAATTCCCATGACAACCCTGACATCAAGACGGTAACACTTCAGGGTAGAACAGAATCAAAAGCTGGATTGGCATTTTGATCTGCGGAATACAACTACTTTGACCCAATCATGGATATGGATGAGGTACTGGAGTTTGTTTCTCCTAGTCATTCTTGAATAGAATGGCTTGAAGGACCACAAGGATAATAAGTGATAACACGGATGCACAATTACTCATGACTATCAATTGATAGATGATGGTCGGAGTACAAATGAAGAGGGACAACATTCAGTGATCACTTCGCTCATGATTTTTGCTCTATGCACTCTCAAGCTTCCCACCTCCATTATTGAGCTCTTAGACAAGATCAGAAGGAAATGTCTCTGGACTAAAAAGACGGAGCAGGGGGAAACATGTAACTCTCTGGCGGCTTGGAGCATGATTTGTAAACCTAAAGAGTGTGGTGGAATGGGTATATTGGACCTCAGAACACAAAGTGATGCCCTGTTACTCAAATATCTTCACAAGTTCTACAATCACTGGGACTTACCTTGGGTGGAATTAATCTTGAACACCTATTACTCATCGAAAATCCCTCATGCAACGGATGCTTGCGGTTCCTTTTGGTGGAGAGACGTCACAAAGCTCACGCCAGTTTATAGAGGGATCACCAAAGTCACAATTCGGGATGGTTGCAGCACTTTACTTTGGAAAGATCTTTGGATGGATGACATTCTGGCCTCCAGCCACCCCAGGGCCTTTTCATACACCAAATATGAGGATATCTCTGTCCAGGCAATGATAACGGCCGACACGTTGGTGAAACCTTCCACCTTCCCTTTCTCAGGCTCATGCAGAGTTGATAGACCTTCAGCAATTGTTGACTCCAATTACTTTGGCCCACGGAGAGGACAAATGTACATGCATTTGGGGTAAAGGAGATTACACTGCGAGCCAATATTACTCATACTATTTCAGAGAAATAAGAGCTCACCAAACATACAACTGGCTGTGGAAATCTAAGGTCACCTTGAAAATAAAAGTGTTCGGCTGGCTACTCCTCTCAGATAGACTAAACACACGAAACATGCTCAAGAGGAGACACTACAACATTGGTGACAATCACACATGTCTGATGTGTACTTCTCCTATTGAAGAAACTTTGGAGCACCTTTTCTTCACCGTCCATTTAGCCAAGAGTGTTGGGCACATATTAATATGAACTGGATGACACATGGTACAAGACTTCAATGGGTTGGCGCTTGAAAACTACATGGAATAGCCCGATGTTCATGGACATCTTCCTACAGGCTGCTTGGAGCATATGGAAGGAGAGAAACAACAAACACTTGGAGGATTTCACCTTGAAATCATCCTGGCTGGCTAGGTTGAGGAGGACCTTTCCTTCTTCACATTCTGAGTGGGAGAGAAACTTCAACCCTTTTTGTCCTCTTTTGTAAATAGTATATAACTTTAGTCTTTTGTTCCCTCTTTCTAGTTTTCAACCTCCCCCCTTAGTTTCAACATGGCTATGGATGTAAGGTTATAACTCTGTAAGACTTTTTGTCACTTAATTTAATACATACAGTAGGAGCCTCTCCTACTGTTTCAAGTGTCAAAAAAAATGAAGAGGGACAACTCAAGGGGACATATATCTTTCTGAGTTGTGGACGCATAGATTAATATGTCGAACCAAGTTCAACAGGTTTCTTCTAGATAACCAATGCAAAGAGGTAAAATTGGCAGAGTCACAATATAGAATCAAGAACTTGTCAAGAGCACTCTGGTTGTGATCTTTCGGTTCCGCAAGGAACTTCTGCCGTAAGCAGTTCATGATATTTGGAAGAACGATATACCATGAACCTCGAGGACTATCGCAAAGGTTACTAATATCCTAAAGGAACTAGCAACACTATCAACATGAAGTAAGTAGGGCGAATCTCGAGTTCAGAAACCCAGGAGTAG
Source organism: Aegilops longissima (assembly GCA_021605205.1). Lineage (NCBI taxonomy): Eukaryota > Viridiplantae > Streptophyta > Magnoliopsida > Poales > Poaceae > Aegilops > Aegilops longissima. Next base: position 164,086,182 of record CM038679.1, read on the forward strand.
AATGCCTACTGACTAAGTGGCATCACGTCATGCTTTCTGTTGGAGATATGCCCTAGAGGCAATCATGTATGATGATATTTCCTATGTGTTTATGAATAAAGATAGTCCTTGGACATTATCAATGATGTGTATCAGCAAGTATGTGACTTGTTTGTGGGACTACGCATTGTATGATGACTGTCCTAAAAGGTCCCTAGTCGAAAGGGCTGTGTGGACACGCAGCCGACTAGACTGGCATATGACACGGTCGATGGCTTGGTCTCACTAGCCATGGAGCATCGGATGCTAACCGGATAATATGGACTTGGAAAGGTCTGGTCGGATTCGACGTAGTCGGATCCGAGTCGAGATAAGGTCCGAGTCGGACAGACCCAACTATGAGACGCAGCGATATGTCATCTATGAGTCTCTAGTACAACATACGTTCTATGTCCTAAGACCTGAGCTGACACATGTACTCAGGATGGTGACAGACTTGCTTTGGGCCGACCAAACGCTACTCCGTGACTGGGTAGTTATAAAGATAGGTTTCGGGTTTGTAAAGTCCCATGCTACGAGACATGGTCGAGCAAGATGGGATTTGCCCCTCCGATTAGGAGAGATATACTCTGGGGCCCTCGTGTGATCCGACCAGGATAAGCATGGCCATGCGACAAGGATTATGAGATAATCCGGTTTGTGGTCGGCATCACTGAAACGAGAAAGAGGTCGGGCTAGCACAAGGATGACAGTCTCGCTTTGAGCCCGACAACATATATCGTCTTGCAAAGGAACAAAAGTGTGGCACGTTATGCTGTGTTCGCCTAACCAGCTTCATAGTTCCGCTTGGTGGTCGGCACGCCTTGCTAGAGGCCGCTACCAACCGTGCAGGTCGGAGGTGATCCCAACTGTGACCAAGCCGACTTGAACCTAAGGGGTCGCGCGCTTAAGGGAAGGAACCTACGAGGTCGGTTCGTTGGACACTGGTCGGATGTGATCCGAACTGGACTAGGAACGTGACCGAGTAGACTTTGGGCTTTAGGGTCCGTGCAAGGCCCAAGTATTGAGCCTGCGACGGATGCCTATATAAAGTGGAGGTGCGGCACGTTCAGTTAGTTGATCGCTTCGGCGTTGCGACTAGGGTTTGCATGTGTTGCGAATAGCTACCTCCACTCACCGCCGACTGTGTGATCGGACCTAGCAGTCCGCCGCACGGTGTTCCTCCTGCACGCACGGATACCATTAGAGGCGGTGCACTTGCGTCGCTCCGGCGAACTCGTACGTGGGATCGGACGACCGGCTATTCGAGGGAGATCGAACGAGGAGGAGACGATCCACGCAGACACGCTGCCCAAACTCTTCTTCCGCTGCACGGCACTGCGCGTCTAGTGGTAACGAACTATGATCCATCTCCCGTAGCATGTTCCTGGATGTTCTGTGTGTAGGAAAATTTTAATTTGCAGTCGACGCACCCTACCGTAGAACCCAACACTTTCGAGAATGATGGCCAGAATGATCACACTGGGAACACAAAACATGGCTTGATTACTAGGTGATCCTCTAAGACACCTAGGGTCATAATAATAACTCCAACATATATGTCGAGGCAATAGAATACCTCAACTCAGCAATTAGTGTGATTAACCTGGCCCAAAGGGACATCGGGAATGAAAAGAAGGGATTTGCAAATGCATCAGACTATTTAGAAACTTGGGATGACTCGGACATCGTAACGGCTGTAAATGCTCAAAATGATTTGAGACATCCTGCAAAATAGTGGCATGACCACTCGACATCACAATATCAAGGTTCTGAGTCTAGCTATGAACATACGGAAGTAGTAGAAACTGAATGAGACTTGAAACTATCAATTCTATAAGTCTATGGATTAGTAACACGTCATCCTGATAGATAGATGAGAAGGCCTAGTTCTTAATCCCCGTAGAAAAGAAGAGGTTGACTCAGATCAGAAGGGCATAAGGTAAAGGAGTAAAAAGAGCCTTGCGTTCCCTTCCCCAATCAATTCCCCTATATAACTAAAGCATTTCTAGACTCGACTTCGACCAGTTTGGCTTGGTAATCCTACAGGCAGTCAGGCTCTGATACCAAAGCTGTCAGGACCCCGATTCCAAGTCACATCAATCTAGCCGGTAACACCTCATATCACTTAGCGGCCTCACGCACGGTATTCCCATGGGTGTCGCCGTACCATGGCTCGGGACCGTTTGCGCCTTTTTGCTCACGTATATGATAGTGTCGCTAGCATCCATATGACAGAGAACCCGGGCCGACATGACTAGTCGTGAACCCAAAGTGGCACTAACTTATAGGGACAGGCATACACGAATAAACATCGAGCATGTCGGTGAGCAGCGTGTGAATCCGGGCTGTCGCACTGGGCTAACAGGACTCTGGTGAACCGTGCTGTAGCTGGCTAGGCAGGACTCCGGATGTCACCGCGTGACATTTCCTGAAGGGATAGACACAGGAACCAAGTGAATCACATGCCGGCCAGACCAAATGATCCGGAGCAGATAGTCTTTGGGCTAGAAGGACTCCGGTGAACCGGCTGTAGAAGGACTACTATGGCTCATGGAAGCACAAGACTACATTTCCCCATAAGAGAAGCTACCAAGGATAAACAACTGGGTTGTCGGATCCCACACATACCAAGCATTTCAATCATACACACAATATGCTCGATATGTGTAAATACAACATGGCATCACAACAAAACTCTACAACTCAAAGTATTTATTCATTAGGTTCCGAGGAGTGAGATATTACAAACATGGATCTCATGACCCAACATTCATAGCATACAAGTCAAAGCACATGCGGTAGCTTAACATGTCTGAGTACGGACATCTACAAATTAAAAGCGCTGAGAAGCCTGACTATCTACCAGATCCTGCCGAGGGCACAAGATCGTAGTTGAGGTATCAAGCTAAACGTCGAAGTCCACATGGAACTACTAGCGAGACTGACGTCTCTCTGCATAACATAAAATAGGCAAACGTGAGTACAAATGTACCCAGCAAGACTTACATCAGAACTAGCTACACATGCATCAGTATCAACAAAGGGGGTGGTGGAGTTTGACTGCAGCAAGCCAGCTTTGACTCAGTGGCTATCCTAAACTATGACTGCAAGTAACTCTTTTGAGGTGGCGCACACGAGTCCACATATTCACCATATCAATACACCACTATGGATCCGCTCCCGTCTCCCTACAAGAAGGCCATCCATAGCACTCGCGCTTATCTTGCGCATTTTAGAGTATCCACTTTCACTTGTCTATGAACTATACAGGCAACCCAGAAGTCCTTTACCGCGGACACGGCTATTCGAATAGACCATTTATAACCCTGCAGGGTGTACTTCTTCACACACGCTCTCGCCACTTACCACCATGTACACGTCGTGTATCTTGGCAACCTTCAAGCGGAAGCCTGGCGAGGGAGTCGGCCATGACTTGACTAACAACACAAGTCTCTAGTCCAGGTTTATCGCCTATTCGGGTTTCATCCGCAAGGAGATCCGGCCGGGGTTTCGCTCACAGCCCCAAACGATGTGTGCAGGGCTCCTGAGAAACCAAACGGGCGCCCGGTACACCGGGCCACGGTGTATCTACCGCATCATAGCCCACCCCTAGGGTAAGCGCTATGCACGGCCTCCAACACATATCCTACAAACACCAGAAACTAGTTGCAACTCCTGGATAGAGATCAAGGCGGTTAATATTTCGAGAGGGTCCCTAGATTTCGGGCCCAATTCGTGTTAGTAGCTGTTCATGGATCACAAACACAAAACTCAGTTCCTAAGGACGGATTCAATGAGACAACCCATCATGTACTCCTACATGGCCTCTCACCGGTACCTTTACCAAATCGTGTTCACACACTTAGCTCACACACAGTAGGACATGGTAATCACCATTCCAATTCATTCCCGTTGAATCAGACCTGACTCAACTCTAAGCAGTAGCAGGCATGACAAAAAAGCATGAATGAGTAGGCACATAAGGGCTCAAACAACTCCTACTCATGCTAGTGGGTTTCATCTATTTATTGTGGCAATGACAGGTCATGCAGAGGAAAAGGGGTTCAGCTACTGTAGCATGTAGCAGTTGAATCGATGTTGTCCTAATGCAGTAAAAGGGAGAAGGAGCGAGAGAATGGGATTGTATTGGAATGAACAAGGGGGTTTTGCTTGCCTGATGGAGTGGTTGTAGGATACTGCCCTTCAGTCGGATATTGGTTGGTATCCTCAGAGGAAGAACCTACCACGGAAGACACATCGGAACACAATCATCACATGGCAATATGCAACAATATGATGCATGCTAGACATGGCAATATGGGTGTGTTTTGGCTAATGCATTCTAAAACAGGTTGGTTGGAGTCCATTTGAATCAAAGATTCAAATGAAAGCCCATGATATGAAGTCATATTAATGCATTAGCTTGTTTCACTTAAATAGAAAGGTTGAATTATTCTGACATGCATTGAATCATTACAGATGGATAGATTGGATTTTTCTAATCATTTTTCATATATTAAACTTTGCATTTGGAGTTACAGATTAATGTCTACGATTTTTAGAAGTTTTGGGCATTTTCTGGAATTTCGTGAATAAGAATAAATCCAGAAAAGGGCATTACTGCGTCAGCATTGCGTCATGCTGACCCAGCAGGTCAATAGGCGCCGTCCAGGTCAAACCTGGCTAGTGGGGCCTACTGGTCAGTGTCATAGTGCTTGTTAGGGCCGCTGACGTGTGGGCCAAGTCAACAGCCACGTCAGCGAGGTCAACACCGAAGCGTGGGGCCACTGTGATTAACCTAAACTAATAGGAGTTTAAGCCGTGTTTAGTTAAGGCGTGGGGCCCATATGTTAGTGAGAGAGGGGGCTGATTAGCAGGGTCATTAGTGCTAATTAAGTGACATGTCTATTTCGCCGGAGTTTGGCCGGCGACGACCAAAACCGTGGCGGGAGCTCGCCGGAGTGGTGCTACAGGTGGTGTTGGGCCAAGCCAAGGGCACCAGAGGGTTGCCCCTACTCGCGCACATCTTGGGGAGGCACACGGGAGGGTGCGGGGTGGCCGGAGCTCGCCGGGGTGGAGCCCGCGGCGGCTGCCAGGGCTCGGGTTCGAGCGGCGTAGCGCTATGGTGCATGAGAAGACAAGCTGGTGGCCGCATTAGCTTGCTGCGGAGCTGCTGAGCACGTAGCCGTGCTCGGGCATGAGCTTGCTAGCTCTTGTTATGGCGGCGATAAGAACGGCGGCGGCCGGCTCTCGGCTCCGGTGGAACCACGATTTACACAGAGCAAAAGAGCGCGGGGAGAGAGGGGTTCAGTGCAGAGGCTCACAGCGAGGTCGTAGAGCGGCTCATTGTGCCTGGGGAGGCGGCAGAGACGGTGAATCGGACGGCGGCATCCGGCGGCCGTGGTCGGGGAAGAAGGCCACAGGCGTCGTCTTGGGGCCGTCCTAGCTCGTGTAGCTCGGCGAGGAGGGAGAAGAGGTTGCGACGGAGCCTCTGAGAGCATCAGCGAGGCGAGGCAGTGGCTGTGGCCACGGCGGTGCTCGGCGGCGGTGACGGCTGAGCATAAGAGAAACAGATGAGGGGAGGGAGAGCAGCGAGTGAGGGAGAGGAGAGAGGGGTCCAGAGCGCAACGAGGGAAGGATCGGGGCCCGAGGTGGAAGCAGGAGGTGGAGCTCGAGCGCGCGCATGTCGACACGCCTCTGTCTACTGGTAGAGGTTGAATACGGTGGGGAGTTGGGCTGGGCCTCAGCCACAGTGCTGGGCCAGGTGGGCTGCACAGGTAAGTTAGGTAGGTTTCCTTCCTTTTATATTTTTCTTCTGTTTTCTATTTTGCTATTAGTTTAGGACTTTATTAAAAATGCCAGGGCATTTCCAAAAATCATGAAACTAATCATGGATAATGTTTAGAATATATACAATAGTAAACATTTTAGTTTATGAATATTTGAGCATTCAAAATATTTTATAGTATCTAAATGCCCAAATGCAAATACTATAAGATTTAATTCAGTGACCCTCTGTTATCCTAGAAAAGTGTGTACCATTTTTGTCAGATGTTCTAGACCAAGGCAAAGATGATGAACATTTTAGAAGTGCATTTCAGGTTCATTGAAAAAGATTTTAGTAAACCCTAGTTGGATTAAGGGGGGGTGCTAGGGGTTTCTGTCATCCCCATTTCAACTTTTTGAGAAATTTAAACATGATGCACACATGAAGGGCTAGCCTAGTGCAAACCAGATCTAGGGATGTGACAACTCACCCCTACTAAACAAGAATCTCGTCCCGAGATTCATGTCGTGAGGTAAGAATACGGAGGGACACAAGCTCATACAATCTTCACGATCCAGATGTCTTTCTCGAGGATGTTGATTCATTGCATCACCTTGATCTTGACGTCTTGCTTGAGAACTACATCCAACGTGACAACGAGAAGAAAGGGAGATTTTTATAAGAATCGATCTTCTTGAGGTTCGAGCAACTTAGGATCATATTAATGATCACAAGATCAACTCACGGAATGAGACGTAGAAACATCTCTGGAGCTGAGTGGCAAAACATGCATCAGGAGGAATAGAAGAAGCAATTTGACGAGGGTTTCAAAGTAGCAAGGAAACAATTACCATGATTCCATAACGGGACATCTTGGGAAAGGTGACTCATAGAATTATTCCCTTAGGTGGCAAAAGAATTACTTTCGATACAGAGATCATTGGAACTCTCTATACCAGCCTAAGGAAATTCACAAACGACCGTTCAAAGGAGTTCGGAAGAATGGCACACTCGGGCTAGAATGGATGATGTGGACTACCTTGTTGAAGACAACGCAATGGATGATTTTGCTTAACATCAGAAATGGATGGGATCCATGGTAGGTCCATTTTGGAATATGATCTTGGACATCAACTGTTGAGAAGGGCAACCCATGGTAAATTGGCCCAATGGGGTGCAAGCTAGGAACAAAATGCAAAGGTTGGGAATGTTCCAACCATCATATCTGCCTGAGATTCAGACCTGGTTGGTGTCAGGATATTCCAGACTCATCAAGTCTAGAAAGAAAAATGAAAGTTTGCAACACAAATCGACGAGATGACGTTGCGAGATTCTCGGGGAGTGAACTACGATAGCAAGCTCCAAAACATGAGTTGGTTCTGCTACATACATGTGAACACGTTGTCCAAGACAAGCATGACCACATAGTAGTCTTACAACGAAACACTACCGAGTTCTGATTGGGAACAATCATTGCGGAGAGCGAAATCCTGCGCATGTACCTTTGGGTCCTTAAGGGTTAGCACTCAAGAACTTCTTTTCCTTGAACAAATCAATCAGTGGCTTGGTGTGCTAGGGAATACATATGGAGTGGAAGTTATTAATCTACCAAACCATAGAATACATTCGCACATGCATAACTGACTTGGGATGGTACCATAGGAAACAAAAACAATCTTTCTCGAACTCACGGCGGCAACTTGCACCAAAGGCGCATGAATTCGAGGAAGTCACTTCTTCCATCCAAGCATAAGCTTCATGAATGGAACACAAAGGCATTGCTTACAAAGTTTCCAACACTAGGTTGATGTTCAACATGAATCATTGGGGGGGGACCAAATGTTGTTGATGGGCTCAACAGCAACTCATCGTAATTTCCATATCACTGGAGTTCCACCATCATGTGAACACAGTGATAGCATTGGTCAGACCAAAAGATGTAATGGTGTATGCTCGAGGGATCAACCACGAGTAAGACAACATTACGAACATTGTTGGTTCTGATTTGACTCGACGATAGCCCATACTCAAGTCAAAGTTTTGACAAGGCAATAGATCCAACAACTGATCACGAGGACCAATCGGTGGAGATATCATCTTTATTCAACACACACACACACACAAAGATATCCCTTAACATGAACTAAGTCAGACAAGCTTTTATCTTCCAACTCTCCAAGTTGTTGTTTAGCTTAACCAACTACCTCAGGGGTATCCAACACAGATTCTTGGATAAGGGTTGGTTTATAAGAAACCAACTTGATCACGAGCTCAACATAGCGGTCAGGTGACAACCTGGTTATACTTCCGAGAAGACTTTCGGAAAATCACGAACCACCGATATGTTACTAAGCTCGAGAATAATCTTGCTTTTCAGAGCAAGACGATATGATCAAATAAGCAAGGGATTGAATAATCCTCACTCATTGATCGAAGAGTGCACTCGAAATAAGGACTAGGTAGCACGATCAACCTTAGGTTGATGATTCAATAACCAGCTCCCTAAGAATGATATTAATGTCCATTAACTACCAAGCAAAGGGTAGCTAGGAGTATTGATTTCACACATCACGATTCACTTGTCGGTATTCCGGTTACAATAACACGGAAACCGAGCAATGAACGATGATGGAGAGAAGTATCACTATATCATGAGTTCATAGGAGGTGGTGCAATTACCATGACAACCCTGACATCAAGACGGTAATACTTCAGGGTAGAACAGAATCAAAAGTTGGATTGGCATTTTGATCTGCGGAATACAACTACTTTGACCCAATCCTGGATATGGACGAGGTACTGGAGGTTGTTTCTCCTAGTCATTCTGGAATAGAATGGCTTGAAGGACCACAAGAATAATAAGCATCGATAACACAGATGCACAATTATTCCTGACTATCAATTGATAGACGATGGTCGAAGTACAAATGAAGAGGGACAACTCGAGGGGACATATATCTTTACGAGTTGTGGAAGCATAGATTAATATGTCGAACCAAGTTCAACAGGTTTCTTCTAGATAACCAATGTAGAGAGGTAAAATTTGCAGAGTTACAATATAGAATCGCGAACTCGTCGAGAGTACTCTGGTTGTGATCTTTCGGTTCCACAAGGAACTTTTGCCATAAGCAGTTCATGATATTTGGAAGAAGGATATACCATGAACCTCGAGGACTATCGCAAAGGTTACTAATATGCTAAAGTTACTAGCAACACTATCAACATGAAGTAAGTAGGGTGGTCTCGAGTTCAGAAACCCAGGAGTAGAATGCCTACTAACTAAGTGGCATCACGGGATGCTTTCAAAAATGATGGCCAGAATCATCACACTGGGAACACAAAACATGGCTAGATTACTAGGTGATCCTCTAAGACACCTAGGGTCATAATAATAACTCCAACATATATGTCGAGGAAATTGAATACCTCAACTCAGCAATTAGTGTGATTAACATGGCCCAAAGGGACATCGGGAACGGAAAGAAGGGATTTGCAAATGCATTAGACTATTTAGAAACCTGGGATGACTCGGACAGCATAACAGCTGTAGATGCTCAAAATGATTTGAAACATCCTGCAAAATAGTGGCATGACCGCTCAACATCCCAATATCAAGGTTCTGAGGCTAGCTATGAACATACGGAAGTAGTAGAAACTGAACTGAGACTTGAAACTATCAATTCTATAAGTCTATGGATTAGTAACACGTCATCCTAATAGATAGATGAGAAGGCCTAGTTCTTAATCCCCGTAGAAAAGAAGAGGTTGACTCAGATCAGAAGGGCATAAGGTAAAGGAGTAAAAAGAGCCTTACGTTCCCTTCCACAATCAATTCCCCTATGTAACTAAAGCATTTCTAGACTCAACTTCGACCAGATTGGCTTGGTAATCCTACAGGCGGTCAGGCTCTGATACCAAAGCTGTCAGGACCCCGATTCCAAGTCACATCAATCTAGCCGGTAACACCTCATATCACTTTGTGGCCTCAGGCACGTTATTCCCACGGGTGTCGCCTTACCATGGCTTGGGACCGTTTGTGCCTTTTTGCTCACGTATATGATAGTGTTGCTAGCATCCATATGACAAAGAACCCGAGCCGACATGACTAGTCGTGAACCCAAAGTGGCACTAACTTACGGGGACATGCACACATGAATCAACATTAAGCATGTCGGTCAGTAGCATGTGAATCCGGGCTGTAGCACTGGGCTAACAGGACTCCGGTGAACCGGGTTGTAGCAGTCTAGGCAGGACTCTGGATGTCGCCGTGTGACATTTCCCCGAAGGGACAGACACAGGAACGAAGTGAATCACATGCCGGCCAGTCAAGTGTTCCGGAGCAGTAGTGCTGGGCTAGGAGGACTCCGGTGAACCGGGATGTAGCGGACTACTATGGCTCATGGAAGCACAAGACTACATTTCCCCATAATAGAAGCTACCAAGGATAAACAACTAGGTTGTCGGATCCCACACATACCAAGCATTTCAATCATACACACAAAATGCTCGATATGTGTAAATACAACATGGCATCACAAGAAAACTCTACGACTCAAAGTATTTATTCATTAGGCTCCGAGGAGCGAGATATTACAAACATGGACCTCATGACCCAACATTCAGAGCATACAAGTCAAAGGACATGCGGAAGCTTAACATGTCTGAGTACAGACATCTACAAATGAAAAAGGCTAAGAAGCCTGACTATCTACCAGATCCTGCCGAGGGCACAAGATCATAGCTGAGGTATCAAGCTAAACGTGAAGTCCACACGGAAATACTAGCGAGACTGACGTCTCTCTGCAAAACATAAAATAGGCAAACGTGAGTACAAATGTACCCAGCAAGACTTACATCAGAACTAGCTACACATGCATCAGTACCAACAAAGGGGGTGGTGGAGTTTGACTGCATCAAGCCAGCTTTGACTCAGTGGATATCCTAAACTATGACTGCAAGTAACTCTTTTGAGGTGGCGCACACGAGTCCACATATTCACCATATCAATACACCACTATGGATCCGCTCCCGTCTCCCTACAAGAAGGCCATCCATAGCACTCACGCTTATCTTGCGCATTTTAGAGTATCCACTTTCACTTGTCTATGAACTATACAGGCAACCCAGAATCCTTTACCACGGACACGGCTATTCGAATAGATCATTTATAACCATGCAGGGGTGTACTTCTTCACACACGATATCGCCACTTACCACCATGTACACGTCGTGTATCTCAGTAACCTTCAAGCGGAAGCCTGGCGAGGGAGGCGGCCACGACCTGACTAACCACACAAGTCTCTAGTCCAGGTTTATCGCCTATTCGGGTTCCATCCGCGAGGAGATCCGGACGGGGTTTCGCTCACAGCCCCAAACGATGTGTGCAGGGTTCCCGAGACACCAAACGGGCGCTCGGTACACCGGGCCACGGTGTATCTACCGCATCATAGCCCACCCCTAGGGTCAACGCTACGCACGGCCTCCAACACATATCCTACAAACACCAGAAACTAGTTGCAACTCCTAGACAGAGATCAAGGCGGTTAATAAGTCGAGAGGGTCCATAGATTTCGAGCCCAACGCGTGGTAGTAGCTGTTGATGGATCAGAAACACAAAACTCGGTTCCTAAGGACGGTTTCAATGAGACAACCCACCATGTACTCCTACATGGCCTCTCACCGCTACCTTTACCAAATCTTGTTCACACACTTAGCTAACACACAGTAGGACATGTTCATCACCATTCCAATTCATTCACGATGAATCAGACCTGACTCAACTCTAAGTAGTAGCAGGCATGACAAACAAGGATGAATGAGTAGGCACATCAGGGCTCAAACAACTCCTACTCATGCTAGTGGGTTTCATCTATTTACTGTGGCAATGACAGGTCATGCAGAGGAAAAGGGGTTCAGCTACCGCAGCATGTAACAGTTGAATCGATGTTGTCCTAATGCAGTAAAAGGGAGCAGGAGAGAGAGAGGGGGAGAGAGAGAGAGAGAGAGATTGGGATTATATCAGAATGAACAAGGGGGGTTTTGCTTGCCTGATTGAGTGGTAGTACGATACTGCCCTTCAGTCGGATATTTGTGGGTATCCTCGGAGGCAGAACCTACCACGAAAGACACATCAGAACACAATCATCACATGGCAATATGCAATAATATGATGCATGCTATGACATGGCAATATGGGTGTGTTTTGGCTAATGCATTCTAAAACAGGTTGGTTTGAGTCCATTTGAATCAAAGATTCATATGAAAGCCCATGATATGACTCATATTAATGCATTAGCTTGGTTCACTTAAACATCAAGGTTGAAGTGTTCTGACATGCATAAAACCATTACAGATGGATAGATTGGGTTTTTCTGATCATTTTCATATATAAAACTTTGCATTTGGAGTTAAAGATTAATTTCTATGATTTTTAGAAGTTTTGGGCATTTTCTGGAATTTCCCGAATAAGAATAAATCTAGAAAAGGGCATTCTTTCACACGACATTCGTCATCTTGACCTCAAAGAGGTCAACAGAGCCATCCGGTCAAACCTTTCTAGTGGGGCCTAATGGTCAGTGTCATGGTGCTTGTTAGGGCCGCTAACGTGTGGGCCCAGTCAACAGCCACGTCAGCAAGGTCAACGCCGAAGCGTGGGGCCACCTGTGATTAACCTAAACTAATAGGAGTTTAAGCCATGGTTAATTAAGGCGTGGGGCGCATATGTCAGTGAGAGAGGGGGCTGATTAGCAGGGTCATTAGTGCTAATTAAGTGACACGTCGATTTCGTCGGAGTTCGGCCGGCGACGACCAAAACTGCGGTGAGAGCTCGCTGGAGTGGCGCTACGGGTGGTGTTGGGCCAAGCCAAGGGCACCAGAGCGTTGCCCTTGCTCGCGCACATCCAGGGGAGGCACACGGGAGGGCGCGGGGTGGCCGGAGCTCACCGGGGTGGAGCCTGCGGCGGCTGCCGGGGCTCGGGTTCGAGCGGTGTAGCGCTATGGTGCACGGGATGACGAGCTGGTGGCGGCATTAGCTTGCAAGCATGCATATATTGGAATCAAAAAGCAGTACAATATCCTGGACATGCATGCATATACATATATACATAAACATGGAAATCAAAAGGAAACTATACATACTAAGGGATTTCTTTCCCTGACTACGCACAGGGTTTGTGCCTGGCTCTGTACATAGGGTTACATGTCTTGCCGGCAAGGTTAGTACAAAATGGGGGTTGCCGAGGCTCCCAGCAACCTTGCCTTAGGGGTAAAACTTGCGAAGATGTTCGATGTTCCAGGAATTGCTCACCAGAATGTCATCTTCGGTCTCCAGGCGGACTACGCCGGGCCTGGTGACTCGTATTACCCGATAAGGGCCTTCCCACTTCGGCGTCAACTTGTTTGAATTCATGGCGGATTGGATCCGCCAAAGAACAAGGTCGCCTTCCTCAAGGCTTCGGGTGTGAACCTTGCGGCTATGGTAGCCGCAAGGCTTGCTGGTAGCGAGCGGCTCGCACAACAGCCCGAAGACGACCTTCCTCAAGGAGCGCCGCATCATCTTGGCGCAACTGCTCTTGCCCAAGCTCATCATAAGTGAGCACTCGAGGTGACCCGTATATGAGTTCCGTGGGGCGAACTGCTTCCGCCCTGCATACCAGGGCAAAGGATGTCTGGCCAGTGGCTCGATTAGGTGTCGCCCTGATTGACCAAAGAACCGTTGGCAATTCATCAATGCAGTGCCTTTCTCACTTGTGCAGCTTGTCAAAAGTTCTGGTCTTGAGGCTTCGCAGCACTTTTGCATTCGCCCTCTCAGCCTGGCCGTTAGTTCTGGGATGAGCAATAGAAGCAAAACATACCTTGCTGGGAAGGTCTTGAATGTACTGCATGAAGGTGCGGCTCGTGAACTGCGTGCAGTTGTCGTTGATGACTCTGTTCGGCACACCAAAATGACAGACTAGTCCCTTGAAGAACTTGACGGTTGAATGTGTTGTCACCTTTCTCACTGGTTCCACTTCCGGCCACTTTGTGAACTTGTCGATCGCGACGTACAAGTACTCAAAGCCACCGACAGCGCGGGGAAAAGGGCCCAGTATGTCGAGCCCCCAGACCGAAAATGGCCAGGAAAGAGGGATTGTCTGAAGAGCTTGGGCTGGTTGATGAAGCTTCTTTGAATGGAACTGGCATGCTTGACACTTGGTTACTAGGGCTATTGCATCCTAGAGGGCGGTGGGCCAGAAGAAGCCTTGCAGGAACGCTTTGCCGACAAGGGCTCTCGACCCTATGTGGGAGCCACACATGCCTCCATGTATCTCTGCCAACAGCCTTAGTCCGTCTTCCTGAGGAATGCACCTCAACTCACGTCGTTCGGTCTCCTTCTGTATAGGGCACCATCCACAAACTGGTACATGCTGGACCGACGGGCTACTTTCTCTCCTTCTTCTTGTTCCTCAGGAAGCTCCCCAGTTTGGAGGAAACGTATGGTGTGTTGTGCCCATGCCGGAGCATGAGGCTCAACGGCAAGGGCTAATGGCACATCTTCGGCCGCCAGGGCAGCTGCCTCTATGGTCAGAGCTCGAGGCTCCGCCGGGGGTTGCTGCTCTCCGGCAAGCTTGGGGAACACGACAATGTCCTTGCCGGTGGCTCCTCAGAGCTCAGCGGGAAAGTACTTACCAGGGCCTGCCTTCCTTCTCTTGTTCTATCCTGCTGATGGCTCGACGGACGGTTGAGTTAATTGTAGCACAAAGGTACCTAGTTCCACAGACAACTTCAGGGCAGCGCGCTTCGACAGGTTGTTAGCAATGTCGTTCTCTTCTCGGGGAACATGTTCTGCTTGCACACCGTCAAAACTCTCTTCCAACTTCCTCACTTCATCCATGTAGGCCTCCATCAACGGGCTCTGGTAATCCTTGTTGACTTGCTTAACAACGAGCTGCGAATAACTCTGATGGTGAGCTTCTTGATTCTGAGGTCTGCGGTGATCCTAAGACCGGCAAGCAATCCCTCGTACTCTGTCGTGCTGTTTGTTGATTTTTCCCGGGGAAAGTGCATCTAGACTACTTACTTGAGGCACTCTCCGGTGGGTGCAACGAGTAGCACGCCGGCACCAGCACCTTCTAGTGAGAAAGCACCATCAAAGTACATAACCCAATCGCGGCATGTCTCCTTACCGGGAAGGGTGGTTTCTTGGACCTCTTCGTCGGGCGTTCCTATCCATTCCACTATGAATTCTGCCAAGGCTCGGCTCTTGATCGTTGAAGTATCATACAAATTGAGGCCAAAGCTCGACAGCTCCAATGCCCACTCCACAATCCTCCATGTCGCATCTGAGTTGTGCAAAATCCGTTGAAAAGGGAGGCAGGTGACGACATTGATCTCATGGGCTTGGAAAGAGTGACACAGCTTTCTTGAGGCCATGAGGAGGCCAAAAAGTAGCTTCTGCATACCAGAATATCTTGATCTAGCCCCCTGCAGGAGGAAACTGACAAAATAAACGGGGTGCTACACCACCTTCTTCTTCTACTCCACTTCGCCCATCTGCTCAAACTCTGCCTTGCCGGGGGTTCCGCCTTGCTGGCGTCAGGCTCTGCTGGGGAGGGTCCCGACCCGCCATCTGATACGTCTCCAACGTATCTATAATTTTTGATTGCTCCATGCTATATTATCTATTGTTTTGGACTATATTGGGCTTTATTTTCCACTTTTATATTACTTTTGGGACTAACCTATTAATCGGAGGCCCAGCCCAGATATGGATCCAAAAACCTAATTCCACTGCCGTAACTTTCTGTATCCACGAGATCCCATCTTGGGGCCTGTTCCGGAGCTCCGCCGGAAGGGGATTCCACCATGGAGGGCTTTTACATCATCATCATAGCCTCTCCGATGAAGTGTGAGTAGTTTACTTCAGACCTTCGGGTCCATAGTTAGTAGCTAGATGGTTTCTTCTCTCTTTTGGATATCAATAATATGTTCTCGCCTTCTCTCGTGGAGATCTATTCAATGTAATCTTCTTTTTGCGGTGTGTTTGTTGAGATCGATGAATTGTGGGTTTATGATCAAGATTATCTATGAGCAATATTTGAATCTTCTCTGAATTCTTTTATGTATGATTGAGTTATATTTGCAAGTCTCTTCGAATTATCCGTTTGGTTTGGCAAACTAGATTGGTAGTTCTTGCCATGGGAGAAGTTGTCGGGGGAGAACTCTGATCGTGCCCCACGAGCACCTACGGGACCTGGGTCCCTTGTGGTTCGGAGGGGGGCGGAGGTTGCACAAAGAGCGGATTGAGGCGATGCACACGAGCGGATTTACCCAGCTTCGGAGCTCTCTGGGGAGATAATACTCCTACTGCTGCTTTGTGGATTATCTTGTGTTCTTGCTAGGGAGCAATGGGAGCTACAAGACCTATCCTGAGTGTGGTTTCGTATGAATGTGATGAACTAAGCCGGAGCTGGACCGAACCTAGCCCGAACCCTTTCTACGTTGCACTTGGGCCTACTTTTATAGGCACAAGGGGTTACCACATGTGGCAAGTAGACGAGGGTAAGATAGTAAAAACATAGGTTGGTACACCGCTTTGTACAAAGTCACAGTAATCTATACCTAACTCGACGGCAAGGGACAAGAGTCATCAATGCCCGTCTCGATCGCCCGAACAAGTATAACAGGACCGTCAAGTGCGCCTCCGTTTGCCACGATGGTGGCTTGTCGGTGCCGCTTGTCGCTACTCCCCATTGGCTGCACAGCCCGTCGACCGCGCCCTTGGGAGAGCCCTGTGGTGACACGTTGGCGGGTGAGCTGGAGCGGAGATGAAGAGAGGTTGCCTGCCCCGGCAAGTGCCTTGCCGGGCAAGAACCTCGTCGCGCTTGGGGTTGGCGCCCGCCAAGCCTTCCGGCAAGCTCCTCTTGCGGGGCCTTGTTCCTTCGGCATACTGGGTGGCCTTCCCGGCAAGCTCCTCTTGCCGGGGTCTTGAATACTTTGTTCTTGAATGGCTCCAAAGGAGCCGCTGAGGACTTTGGCGGTCATCAGGCCGGCCCAGCCGTGGGGTGCTGCAACTGCCCGTGCACGAGTTCGGGGTACTAGGGTACCCCTACTCTAGTACACCGACAGGAGCCCCCGGGCCTGGGCCACACACGGCGCCAAGCTTTGTTGGGCTAGGCCCAAAACAGTGCATGGGCACGCGTGGTCTTGATCCAAACCAAATCCACTCCGTATCCGCCGCGTTCCTCTGTAATGGCGCGCGTTAATTGCGGTGTCGTGGGGGAAGTGGGCGGCGTGCGAGGTCGCCTCATCTGTCGCCTCAGTTCTGCATCTCCGCCAAGTGGTCCCCATGCACTTGGGGTCACGGACGGTGGAAGTGGGAAACTGGGCCGTCGCTAGCAGAGGCAGCAGGTCTGCCCCGATTCCCTGCTCTTCCTATGCCTTGATTCGCTGAGCGGGGCGGCCGAGCCCCCACCTTGCTTCTTTTTAAGAAGGGCGGAAGGGGAGCGCAAAAGCCCGCACTCTCCCATCTCTTCTTCTCCCCAGCCTCTGCTCCCCTTTCTCCCATTCGTCATGGAGAAAGGTAACCTTGGTTCTTCATCGGTGGCGGCGAGGGTCGCATCTGGACAGCGCACCCCTCCCAATCCCATGCCCGGGGTGGCTGAGCCAGCCACAAGGGGAAGAGGGAGGGGGCGAGGTCGTGGACGAGGTCGAGGAGCTCGAGGAAGAGGCGGGCGGGCGGCGCTGCTCCGCCCCGGCTGCGGTTCCCCTCCCGCGGGTCCATAAAGGGGCGACTCTTGCGAGTTCTTCGTCCAAGCTGCGCCGGCGCCTCGTCGTCGCCTCGGCTTCTAGCTCCGTCATCGAAGCGATGGAGTCGGATCCGCCCGAGACATTGAGATCTGCACATGAGGGGCTGCGGGATCAGCGGCACGCGAGTCAGCGTTGTATCCCCAGCCCCCGGCGTGATGTATCTTGATCGAGGGTGGAAGACGTTCGCCCGCATCCATACCTTGACGGCGGGGTTTACCCTCCATTTCAAGTTAATGGAGGTGATCTCCTCTCGTCAAGGTCTTGGGGATCTCGGCACTCGGCGAGGTGCTGCGTGGATAGCTCCTCCGACAGCGAAGATTCCTCCTCGAGCGAGAGTGACGAGGAGGAGAGCGACAGCGACGACGAGGGTAGCGGGCCCAACTAGTCGTCGGGCGCCGCTTCGTGCGTCACCGGCGACCCCATCATCCGTGTCGCCGGCGCCTTGAACTCCCCGGGGTCGTCTCCTTGGGCGACTGTCGTAGGGAGGCTGCGGAAGAGGAAGAGGGATGGAGACAAGGCCGTCAAGTCGGAGTACGAGGGCATAGTGCCCTCGACAGCATGCTGACGTCCTGCCGCTCCGTCTTCGAGCCCCGCTTCCGGCGCCATCGTCCCCGTCAAGCCTTCGGGGAGCTCCCGGCATGTTCCCTTGGTGCCTTCTGGCACCTGTAGCTCGCATAGGCGCTCCTTTTGCCCTTCCCGCCTCCTTAACCTACCTCCTGAAGAGAGGGACAGAAAAAGGATTACGGGCATCTTATCTTTTTAATTTGTAAGCCTTCGGGCCTTATCTGCATTTAAAAACTTGTAATCCTCTCTTTCATGTTTTTCATTCTCCACGGACTGTCTCCGAGCAGAATGTTTTTAATGAAAGAGGGATGTTTGAGAAAGGACGAAAGGCTTATCTGTTACCGCAGCCCCCGGCAACTCTGGTTTGCCGCAGCCCCCGGCAACCCTGGCTTGCCGCAGCCCCCGGCAACTCTGGTTTGCCGCAGCCCCCGCAACCCTGGCTTGCCCAGCCCCCGGCAACTCTGGTTTGCCGCAGCCCCCGGCAATTCTGGCTTGCCGGGGGTTGGGTGCCGGCGCACCTTTCTTCTCTTCGCTGTTATTTCAGTTCTGAGAACAATTTAGCTAGTGCCGCGATAAGTTATTTTTGTGATATACACTATCTTAGGCAATCGAATGCACTATTATTTCCTTTGCTCGATTTCTTCCCTTGTATGTTACTGCCCTACGCTTTCCAGGGAAACTTGCCGGTGCAGGCACCCTTGCCGCGAGCGCCGAAAAGGAACTTCAGCAGCCTTTGGCGGGTCGCTACCGACAAGCAACCTCGTCGCGGACTAGCCGCAGCTCACTTAAGTTGTTGAGCGGACTCGAAACAAAGTAAGGGCGCGACCGGTCACGATTTGGTTCCTCCGTGCACAGGTTTTCCATACAAAGTACTATCGTTCGAGGAAGATAACTTAAAAATTTAAAACTGGTCGTTTAAACTTAGCAACTTAGCTTTTCTGTTGTCCATTTTCCGGCAAGGCGACAGTTCCTCGAGCGACGCTTGTCGGCCCACACCATTATCTCCTCCCCCCGGCTAACTTGTGGGTGGATGAACCTTCTTCTTCTTTGAGAAGAAAGAAGAGAAAAATAAGGTTATGGAGCCTAATGGCTCATTATCGCTTACCGGGTGCTGGTGCTGCACAAGATGTTAGAAAACACATGCATATATGATTATGAAAGCATGTATTGACAAAATGTGCGCAACCATAGGCTTTACTGATGCACGGGGTCTGCGCCCGGCTTTGTACAAAGGATTACATGCAACAGCGGCAAGACTTGTACAAAAGGGTGGTTGCCGGAACGGGTTCCGGCAACCGCGCCTTATGGGTAAAACTTATAAGATGCTCTAGGTTCCGGAATTGTTCACGGAAGGCCATCTTCGTCTCAAAGCGGACAGCGCCAGCCTAGTGACTCGTTTCACCCGATAAGGGCCTTCCCACTTCAAGGCCAACATGTTGGAATTCTTGGCGGATTGAACGCGCCGAAGAACAAGGTCACCTTCCTCGAAGCTTCTGGCATTAACTTTGCGGCTATGGTAGCGTCGCAAAGCTTGCTGGTAATGAGCAGCTCGTACAGCAGCCTGAAGATGATCTTCCTCGAGGAGCAGCACGCCATCTTGTCGCAGCTGCTCTTGCTCGAGCTCATCATAAGCGAGCACTCGAGGTGACCCGTATACGAGTTCCGTGGGGAGAACTGCCTCTGCTCCGTAGACTAGAGCAAAGGGTGTCTGGCTAGTGGCTCGATTTGGCGTCGTCCTGATCGACCAAAGAACCACCGGTAGCTCCTCGATCCAGTTCCTTCCGCACTTGCGCAGCCTGTCGAAAGTTCTGGTCTTGAGTCCTCGCAGCACTTTAGCGTTTGCTCTCTCTGCTTGACCGTTGCTTCTCGGATGAGCAACAGAAACAAAGCAGATCTTGGCGCCAAGATCTTGGGCGTACTGCATGAAGGTGCGGCTCGTGAACTGTGTGCCTTTGTCGGTGATGATCCGGTTAGGAATCCCAAAACGGCAAACAATTGACTGAGGAACTTGACGGCCGATCAGGTTGTCACCTTTCTCACTGGTTCCACTTCCGCCACTTTGTGAACTTGTCGATTCTGACGTACAAGTATTCAAAGCCCCGACAGCTCGGGGAAGGGGCCGAGGATGTCGAGCCCCTGCACCAAAAGGGCCAGGATAAAGGGATCATCTGGAGAGCTTGAGCTGGTTGGTGTATCTGTTTGGAATGGGCCCGCACGCTTCACACTTGGTTACTTGTGCGCCAGCATCTGAAGGGCTTCGGCGGAAGAAACCTTGCCGGAAAGCTTTGCGGCAAGTGCTCTTCTTGCCAATGTGGTGACCACATATGCCTCCATGTATCTCTGCCAACAGTTTCATCCATCTTCCCGCAAATACACTTCAATTTCACACCGTTGAGCCTTCTTCATCTTGGATGTTGTCAACAAACTGGTACATACTTGACTGCCGGGCTACTTTTTCCGCTTCTTCTTGCTCTTCGGGAAGTTCTCCTGTCTGAAGGAAATGGACGATTTGATGTGCCCATGTTGGAGCCTGTGGCTCGACAACAAGGACTAAAGGCTCACCTATCACTGCGGGAACATCAGCTTCTACGGCAAGGACCTGCGGGTCTACCGGAGCTCGATGATCCCCGGCAAGCTTTCCGGAGCCAAACTTGTCGGGAGCGTTTGCTTCAACGATACAAACTGCATGGTTTGTCGGAGCAGACTGCTCCTCAGTGATAATTGCGTTGGTTTTGGGGACCTTCTTGGCGGCGGCTTCAGAGAGCTCTGCCGAAAAGTTGTCGCCAGAAACCAATTTTCTCTTCTTGCTCTGTCCTGTCGATGGTGTTACGGTTGGCTGAGTTAGCTTGAGCACAAAAATCCCTGGTTCCACAGGTAACTTAAGTGCGGCACATTTGGAGAGGCCATCAGCTACATCATTCTGTGCTCTTGGAACGTGCTCCATTTGCAGGCCTTCAAAGTGCTCTTCCAGCTTCCTCACTTCATCGACGTACGCTTCCATCAACGGACTTTGATAATCTTTATTTACTTGGCGGACGACAAGTTGCGAGTCCCCCCTGACAATGAGCTTCTTGATTCCAAGGTCCACCGCAATCCTGAGACCGGCAAGCAAGCCTTCATACTCTGCAGTATTATTTGTTGCTTGTTCCTTGGGAAAGTGCATCTGGACTATGTACTTGAGGTGCTCCCCGGTGGGTTCGATAAGCAGCACGCCGGCACCGGCGCCTTGCAGCGAGAAGGCACCATCGAAGTACATCAGCCACTCTTTATTTGCCTCCTTGACGGGGATGCTTGTCTCTGGAATTTCCTCATCTTGCGTTGGTGTCCACTCTGCTATGAATTCTGCCAACGCCCTGCTCTGGATAGTTGAAGTGCTTTCGAACTTGAGACCAAAGCTTGACAGTTCCAGCGCCCACTCAACAATCCTGCCTGTTGCTTCTGGATTTTGCAAAATCCTCTTCAGTGGAAAGCGAGTGACAACTGTTATCTCATGTGCTTGGAAGTAATGGCGCAGCTTTCTCGAGGCCATGAGGAGGCCGAAAAGCAGCTTCTGCACACCAGAGTACCTTGATCTAGCCCCCTGCAGAAGGGAGCTGACAAAGTATACTGGGCGCTGTACCATCTTCTTCTGTATCTTGTCGCAACCCTGCGCGGATCCGTCCTTGTCGGGACCAAAGCTTGACGGTGAGGCCCCTTGCTTGTCGCTGGATGCGCCTGCCTCGGTTGCCGGCTCATCATCTAACTCCCTCTCCGCTACTAACGCAGCACTAACCACTTGATTGGTTGCCGCTATATATAGTAGGAACTTCTCTTGTGGCTTAGGTGCGACAAGTATTGGAGCGGAGGACCCTCTTCAAGTCCTGCAGCGCAGCCTCCGCTTCGGGAGTCCATTTCATTGGACCTGCCTTTTTCAAAATCTTGAAAAGCGGCGGTATGCTGTTCAGCAGACTTAGAGATGAACCTCTTGAGAGCAGCCACGCAACCGCAAGTCTCCCGACATCCTTGGCGCTTTGGTGCTTCGATTTGCTCAATGGCCTTGATCTTGTCGGGATTGGCTTCAATTCCCCGCTGAGACACAAAGAACCCGAGAAGCTTGCCGGAAGGGACTCCAAACACGCACTTCTCGGGGTTGAGCTTGAGGTTGATCTTGCGCAGATTTGCAAACGTCTCATCCAGATCCTGAACCAGAGTCGCTCTGTCTTTGCTCTTGACCACTATATCATCCATGTAGGCTTCTACATTTCTGTGTATCTGTGGCCCAAAGGCCTCATGGACTACTCTTGCAAAGGTTGAACCAGCATTCTTCAAACCGAAAGGCATCCGTATAAAGCAGTACGTGCCACATGGTGTGATGAATGCGGTTTTCTCTTCATCCTCTTCTGCCATGAAGATCTGATGATATCCTGAATATGCATCAAGAAACGAAAGCAGATCACATCCAGCTGTGGAGTCAACAATCTGGTCGATACGCGGCAAGGGAAACGGGTCTTTAGGACAAGCTTTATTAACATCAGTGAAGTCAATACAAAGCCTCCATTTCCCATTAGCCTTGCGCACAACTACCGGATTGGCCAACCACGTGGGGTGGAGGACTCCTCTGACAAGCCCTGCTGCTTCTAATTTCTTGATTTCTTCTGCTATGAACTCTTGGCGCTCCACTGCCTGTTTCCTAACTTTTTGCTTGACGGGCCGCGCGTGAGGACAGACAGCTAGGTGGTGCTCAATTACTTTCACAGGAACACGGGGATGTCAAATGGTTGCCATGCAAACACATCGACATTCGCCCGCAGGAAAGCAACGAGCTCGCCTTCCTATTTAGGATCAAGCGTGGCACTGATGGTGAAGGTTCCACCAGCGCCGTCCTCCTTGGCGGGCACCTTCTTGGTCTTTGGCGGAGCTGCCGTCGTCTTGTTGCACTTGCGGTGGAGCTCGATGGTGCGTCCTCGGCGGTAGCGCAGCACTCAAGAGGTGCGCTTGCGGAGTAGGCAACAGAGCTCTTGCGGACCTGGTGGTCTTCTTCCCCGGAGCCTCGCGGTAAGTGGTTTGCTACTTGTCGCTGCTGCTGCATCCCGGTAAATCTTGTCGGCGTGATAAGTGCATCTCTCTTGTCGCCATGGACGGAAATGACGCTTATCGGGCGGGCATCTTGAGTAGGTTGTAAGCATAATGAGAGCGGCCATGAACTTGGCGAGTCTTTGGGCGGCCAAGTATGCCATTGTAGGGCAATGGGAAATCGGCGACGTCGAGCGTGACCCTCTCGATTCGAAGTTGAGCTCATGCCGAATGTTACCGCAGCGTGATCTTCCCTTTGGGCTTGCTCCTTCCTAGGTTGATTCCTTGGAAAGTACCAGTTTCTTGAGCTCGCTGTCGAGGATTTGAAGTTTCGGAGCAATGCGAGGAGATCAAATTCAGGCCGCCCGCCGTCAACCAATATCTTTGTGACCTTGAGGTTGCGGATGGTTGGTGAGACCAACATCGGCAAACACCCGACCGCAGTGATGCGATCAGGGTGATCCTTAATGTCAAAGATGATGGGCATGCTGGACCACTTCAGAGGTTTGCGTGACTCTATGGATGGTTCTACAGCATTGACCTCACGCATCCATTGCTTGAGTTGGCGGTGCGAGGTATGCAGAGACGCACCACCATCGACGCAAAGGACCTCCGTTGCCTTTTGAAACTCCTGCTCATCGGCTTCATCATCTTCATCGTCCTCGTCATCTTCATCTTCATCTTCTTCCTTGTCGCGGCCACGGGGAGGTCTGTCTCCTTGCCGCTGCTTGGCTTTGCCGCGCCGTCCTCCCCGACCGGGTCTCTTCTTACTTGCTGTACCTGCACTTTCTTGGGCCTTCTCCTTGTCTCACCGTTCGTACTCAGCTCTCTGTAGCTCAACAAGCTACTCGACTTTCTTGCAGCTCTGGAGATCGTGGCCTTTGGTGCGGTGGATTTTACAGTACTGCTTGTTGGAGCTGTCAGGCTTGTCGGCGGCCGCCACAGCTTGGCGGTCGGCGTCAACGGCAACCTCCTTGCCGGAGCCACCGGCCTTGGCTTTGTTGGCGGCACCATCCTTGCCGGACTGCTCGACAACTAGTACTTCTTGGTTTTTCTTCCTCCTGTTGTTCCGCCGCCGGCTATTCCTTGCCGGGGCGATCCCCTCACTGTCAGACTCCGCTCCCACATTCTCTCCTGGGAGTCTTCTTCCTTCTTCAGCGCGTGCACACTTGTCGGCCAGGGCGTAGAGCTCGCTGACGTCTTTCACTTTGCACATCGCCATTTCCTCCCTCATCCTGCGATTTCGTACATTCTGATGGAATGCACTGATCACTGCAGCAGGGTGGACGTCCGGGATGTTGTAGTGCACTCGACTGAATCTCTGGATGAATTTGCGCAGAGACTCCCCCTCCTTCTGGGCAAGCAGGTGGAGATCACTCTCCTGGCCATGAGGCTTGTGTCCGCTGTGAAAGGCGCCAACAAACTGGTGGCACAAATCTGCCCAAGCAGAAATTGAGCCATCCGGCAAGTGCATGAGCCAAGATCGGCGTTTGGCTTGAGCACTAAGGGAAAGTAGTTGGCGAGGATCTTGTCGTCTCGTCCCCGCAGCTTGCACGCGATGGTGTAAATCGAGAGGAACTCCGATGGTGTGTCCTGCCGTCATACTTCTCCGGCACATCTGGTTTGAAGTTTTTCTTGTCGGGCCACCGGACTTGCCGCAGCTCACGAGTGAACGCAGGGCAACCTACCGCGTACGGCAAGTCGCCTGGTTCCCCTGGCGCATGCATGTCGACAGTGGTCCCGCGTTGGTCGATTGACGGCGCTTCTCTTCGACCTTCGTCGGGTTCGAGCGTCTTCCTCTTGCCGTTCTCGAAGAACTTGGCGTTGGTCGCGACGAGCTCGCGGATCCGATGACGCTGTGGAGTCGCTGTCGAGGTGGATCCGGCGAGTCGCCGATCTTGGTCTTCGGGAAGGGGAGTGCACGGTGGCTGCACCCCCGCAAGTCTCGTCGCCATCAACTCGCGCCTTGTCGCCTTGCCGCGGCTGCGAGGCACTCGGTTGCCGCGGGACGTCACCGTTGGCGCAGCCGATGAGACTCTGAATTGTGGCCCTCCATTCGTCGACCTTGTCGGCCGTTGGAGGGTAATCTAGTAGTAACTGAGCTCTTGCCAAGGCTTCCGCTGGTGTGGTTGGCGGCAACGGCGTACGAAGCGAAGAACGAGATGTGCTCGGACTCCTAACCAAGTTAGGAGGAGCAGTATCCCGCCCAAGTGACCGTGACCGTGGCAAACTAGATTGGTAGTTCTTGCCATGGGAGAAGTTGTCGGGGGAGAACTCTGATCATGCCCCACGAGCACCTACGGGACCTGGGTCCCTTGTGGTTCGGAGGGGGGCGGAGGTTGCACAAAGAGCGGATTGAGGCGATGCACACGAGCGGATTTACCCAGCTTCGGAGCTCTCCGGGGAGATAATACTCCTACTGCTGCTTTGTGGATTATCTTGTGTTCTTGCTAGGGAGCAATGGGAGCTACAAGACCTAGCCTGAGTGTGGTTTCGTATGAATGTGATGAACTAAGCCGGAGCTGGACCGAACCTAGCCCGAACCCTTTCTACGTTGCACTTGGGCCTCCTTTTATAGGCACAAGGGATTACCACATGTGGCAAGTAGAAGAGGGTAAGATAGTAAAAACATAGGTTGGTACACCGCTTTGTACAGTGTACAGTAATCTATACCTAACTCTGACGGCAAGGGACAAGAGTCATCAATGCCCGTCTCAGTCGCCCGAACAGTATAACAGGGACCGTCAAGTGCGCCTCCGTTTGCCACGATGGTGGCTTGTTAGCGCCGCTTGTCGCTACTCCCCGCTGGCTGCACAGCCCGTCGACACGCGCCCTTGGGAGAGCCCCGTGGTGACACGTTGGCGGGTGAGCTGGAGCGGAGATGAAGAGAGGTCGCCTGCCCCGGCAAGTGCCTTGCCGGGGCAAGAACCTCGTCGCGCTTGGGGGTTCGGCGCCCGCCAAGCCTTCCCGGCAAGCTCCTCTTGCCGGGGCCTTGTTTCCTTCGCGCCCTGGGTGGCCTTCCCGGCAAGCTCCTCTTGTCGGGGTCTTGACTACTTTGTTCTTGAATGGCTCCAAAGGAGCCGCTGAGGACTTTGGCGGTCATCGGGCCGGCCCAGCCGTGGTATGCGCTGCAATCGCCGCAGCATGAGTTCGGGTACTAGGGTACCCTACTCTAGTACAATCGGCGAAGTGCTTAGCTTTGGGTTCAATCTTGTGGTGTCCTTACCCGGTGATGAAAGGGTTGCAAGGCACGTATTGTATTGTTGCCATCGAGCATAACAAGATGGGGTATTTATCACATTGCATGAATTTATTCCTCTACATCATGTCATCTTGCTTAAGGCGTTACTCTGTTTTCATTAACTTAATACTCTAGATGCATGCTGGATAGCGGTCGATGAGTGGAGTAATAGTAGTAGATGCAGGCAGGAGTCGGTCTACTTGTCTCGGACGTGATGCCTATATACATGATCATACCTAGATACTCTCATAACTATGCTCAGTTCTATCAATTGCTCAACAGTAATTCGTTCACCCACCGTAAAATACTTATGCTCTTGAGAGAAGCCACTAGTGAAATCTATGGGCCCCGGGTCTATTTTCATCATATTAGTCTTCCTACGCTTTATTATTGCTTTGCTCTTTACTTTGCCTTTTATTTTACTTTGCATCTTTATACCAAAAATTACCAAAAATATTATCTATCATCTCTATCAGATCTCACTCTCGTAAGTGACCGTGAAGGGATTGACAACCCCTATTCGCGTTGGTTGCGAGGAGTTATTTGCTTTGTGTATGTACTAGGGACTTGCGTGTGGCCTCCTACTGGATTGATACCTTTGTTCTCAAAAACTAAGGGAAATACTTACGCTACTCTGCTGCATCATCCTCTCCTCTTCGGGGAAAACCAACGCAAGCTCAAGACGTAGCAAGAAGGATTTCTGGCGCCGTTGCCAGGGAGTCTATGCAAAAGTCAACATACCAAGTACCCAACACAGTCCCTTATCTCTCGCCTTACATTATTTGCCATTTGCCTCTCGTTTTCCTCTCCCCCACTTCACCCTTGCCGTTTTATTCACCCTCTCTTTTCCGTTTGCCTTTTTTCTCGTTTGCTTGTTTGCTCGTGTGTTGGATTGCTTGCTTGTCACTATGGCTCAAGATAATACCAAATTGTGTGAATTTAACAATACCAACAATAATGATTTCCTTAGCACTCCGATTGCTCCTCTTGCCAATACTGAATCTTGTGAATTCAATGCTGCTTTATTAAATCTCGTTATGAAAGATCAATTCGCCGGCCTTCCTAGTGAAGATGCTGCTACTCATCTAAATAGCTTCATAGATTTGTGTGATATGCAAAAGAAGAAAGATGTTGAAAATCATGTTGTTAAATTGAAGCTATTTCCTTTTTGGCTTAGAGATCGTGCTAAAGCTTGGTTTTCGTCTTTGCCTAAAAATAGTATTGATTCTTGGAACAAGTGCAAAGATGCTTTTATCTCTAAGTATTTTCCTCCTGCTAAGATCATCTCTCTTAGGAACGATATTATGAATTTTAAGCAACTTGATCATGAACATGTTGCACAAACTTGTGAGAGAATGAAATTAATGATACGCAATTGCCCTACTCATGGTTTGAATTTGTGGTTGATTATACAAAAAATTTATGCCGGATTGAATTTTGCTTCTAGAAACCTTTTAGATTCGGCCGCGGGAGGCACTTTTATGGAAATCACTTTAGGAGATGCTACTAAACCCCTAGATAATATTATGGTTAATTATTCTCAATGGCACACTGAAAGATCTACTAATAAAAAGTGCATGCGATAGAAGAAATTAATGTTTTGAGTGGAAAGATGGATGAACTTATGAAATTATTTGCTAATAGGAGTGTTTCTTCTGATCCTAATGATATGCCTTTGTCTACTTTGATTGAGAATAATAATGAATCTATGGATGTGAACTTTGTTGGTAGGAATAATTTTGGTAACAATGTGTATAGAGGAAATTTTAATCCTAGGCCTTATCCTAGCAATTCCTCTAATAATTATGGAAATTCGTACAACAATTCTTATGGAAATTTTAATAAGATGCCCTCCGAATTTGAGACTAGTGTTAAAGAGTTTATGAATTCTCAAAAGAATTTTAATGCTTGCTTGAAGAGAAATTGCTTAAGGTTGATGAATTGGCTAGGAACGTTAATAGAATTTCTCTTGATGTTGATTCTTTAAAGCTTAGATCTATTCCTCCTAAGCATGATATCAATGAGTCTCTCAAATCCATGAGAATTTCCATTTATGAGTGCAAGGAAAGAACCGCTAGGATGCGTGCTATGAAAGATGCCTTTATTAAAGCGTGTTTTCCGATTCCCATGAAAATCAAGATGAAGATCTAAAAGTTATTGATGTGTCCCCTATCAAATCCTTGTTTTGTAACATGAATCTTGATAATGATGAGATTGAATATGAGTCACCTTTACCTAGAAGGCGTTCTAAAAATTCGGAGCTTTTAGATTATGATGCTAAAATTGATAAAAGTGGGATTGAAAGTAAAACCTTAGATGTTGCTAAACCCACTTTCTTGAATTTCAAGGAATTTAATTATGAAAGTTGCTCTTTAATTGACTGTATTTCCTTGCTACAATCCGTGCTAAATTCTCTGCATGCTTATAGTCAAAATAAAGCGTTTACCAAACATATCGTTGATGCCTTGATGCAATCTTATGAGGAAAAACTTGAGTTGGAAGTCTCCATCCCTAGAAAACTTTATGATGAGTGGGAACCAACTATTAAAATTAAGATTAAGGATCATGAATTTTATGCTTTATGTGATTTGGGTGCTAGTGTTTCCACTATTCCCAAAACTTTGTGTGATTTGCTAGATTTCCGTGATTTTGATGATTTCTCTCTAAACTTACAACTTGTGGATTACACTATTGAGAAACCTATGGGAAGAATTAATAATGTTCTTATTGTTGCAAATAGGAATTATGTGCCCGTAGATTTTATCATTCTTGATATAGATTGCAATCTTTCATGTCCTATTATTCTTGGTAGACCTTTCCTTAGAACGATTGGTGCAATTATTGATATGAAGGAAGGGAATATTAGATTCCAATTCCCATTAAAGAAAGGCATGGAACACTTCCATAGGAAGAAGATAAAATTACCATATGAATCTATTATGAGAGCCACTTATGGATTTCCCACCAAAGATGGCAATACCTAGATCTATCCTTGCTTTTATGCCTAGCTAGGGGCGTTAGACGATAGCGCTTGTTGGGAGGCAGCCCAATTTTATTTTTATTTTTGTTTTTTGTTTCTGTTTAGGAATAAATAATCCATCTACCGTCTGTTTAGATGTGTTTTTATGTCTTAATTAGTGTTTGTGCCAAGTTAAACCTATAGGATCTTCTTGGATAATAGTTATTTGATCTTGCTGTAATTTCCAGAAACTTTCGGTTCACAAAAACAATTGTTAAAAATCACCAGAACGTGATAAAATAGTGATTCCAATTGCTGCTGATCAATAAAAGAATTGCCTAGGTCTTCCTGTGTTGGCTGAATTTTTGGAGTTCGAGAAGTTTGCGTTAGTTACATATTACTACAGACTGTTCTGTTTTTGACAGATTCTGTTTTTCGTGTGTTGTTTGCTTATTTTGATGAATCTACGGCTAGTAAAATAGTTTATGATCCATAGAGAAGTTGGAATACAGTAGGTTTAACACTAATATAAATAAAGAATGAGTTCATTACAGTACCTTGAAGTGGTATTTTGTTTTTCTTTCGCTAACGGAGCTTACGAGATTTTTGTTGAGTTTTGTGTTGTGAAGTTTTCAAGTTTTAGGTGAAATCTTTTGATGGATTATGGAACAAGGAGTGGCAAGAGCCTAAGCTTGGGGATGCCCATGGCACCCCCAAGATAATCCAAGGACACCAAAAAGTCAAAGCTTGGGGATGCCCTGAAGGCATCCCTCTTTAAATCCACTTCCATCGGTAAATTTACTTGGAGCTATATTTTTATTCACCACATGATATGTGTTTTGCTTGGAGCGTCTTGTATTATTTGTGTCTTTGCTTGTTAGTTTACCACAATCATCCTTGCTGTACACACCTTTTGAGAGAGCCATAAATGAATTGGAATTTGTTAGAATACTCTATGTGCTTCACTTATATCTTTTGAGCTTCATAGTTTTGCTCTATGTGCTTCACTTATATCTTTTGAGCTTCATAGTTTTGCTCTAGTACTTCACTTATATCTTTTAGAGCACGGTGGTGGATTTGTTTTAAAGGAACTATTGATCTATCATGCTTCACTTTGATTATTTTGAGAGTCTTGAATAGCATGGTAGTTTGCTTAAAAATAATAATATGCTTGGTATTCAAGATTTGTAAGACTTTCTTTTGAGTGTGCTGAATACTAAGAAAAGTTTGATGCTTGATAATTGTTTTGAGATATGAAGGTGGTAATATTAGAGTCATGCTTGTTGAGTAGTTGTGAATTTGAGAAATACTTGTGTTAAAGTTTGTGATTCCCATAGCATGCACGTATGGTGAACCGTTATGTAATGAAGTCGGAGCATGATTTATTTATTGATTGTCTTCCTTATGAGTGGCGGTCGGGGACGAGTGATGGTCTTTTCCTACCAATCTATCCCCCTAGGAGCATGCGCATAATACTTTGCTTTGATAACTTGTAGATTTTTGCAATAAGTATATGAGTTCTTTATGACTAATGTTGAGTCCATGGATTATACGCATTTTTTGTCACCCTTCCACCATTGCTAGCCTCTCTAATACCGCGCACTTTTCGCCGGTATCATACACCCACCATAAACCTTCCTCAAAACAGCCACCATACCTACCTATCATGGCATTTCCATAGCCATTCCGAGATATATTGCCATGCAACTTTCCACCGTTCCGTTTATTATGACACGCTCTATCATTGTCATATTGCTTAGCATGATCATTTAGTTGACATAGTATTTGTGGCAAAGCCACCATTCATAATTCTTTCATACATGTCACTTATGAATCATTGCATATCCCGGTACACCGCCGGAGGCATTCATATAGAGTAATATTTTGTTCTAAGTATCGAGTTGTAATCATTGAGTTGTAAGAAAAATAAAAGTGTGATGATCATCATTTTTAGAGAATTTTTCCAAGTGAGGAAAGGATGATGGAGACTATGATTCCCCCATAAGTCGGGATGAGACTCCAGACGAAAAAAAGAGGCCATAAAAAAAAGGAAAAGGCCCAAACAAAAAAAACAAGAGAAAAAGGGAGAAGGGACAATGTTACTATCCTTTTACCACACTTGTGCTTCAAAGTAGCACCATGATCTTCATAATAGAGAGTCTCTTGTTTTGTCACTTTCATATACTAGTGGGAGTTTTTCATTATAGAACTTGGCTTGTATATTCCAATGATGGGCTTCCTCAAATTTCCCTAGGTCTTCATGAGCAAGCGAGTTGGATGCACACCCACTTAGTTTCATTTGTTGAGCTTTCATATACTTATAGCTCTAGTGCATCCGTTGCATGGCAATCCCTACTCACTCACATTGATATCTATTGATGGGCATCTCCATAGCCCGTTGATATGCATAGTTGATGTGAGACTATCTTCCCTCTTTTTGTCTTCTCCACAACCACCATTCTATTCCACATATAATCCTATATCCATGGCTCACGCTCATGTATTGCGTGAAGATTGAAAAAGTTTTGAGAATGACAAAAGTATGAAACAATTGCTTAGCTTGTCATCGGGGTTGTGCATGATTTAAATATTTTGTGTGGTGAAGATAGAGCATAACCAGACTATATGATTTTGTAGGGATAACTTTCTTTGGCCATGTTATTTTGAGAAGACATAATTGCTTTGTTAGTATGCTTGAAGTATTATTATTTTTATGTCAATATGAACTTTTGTCTTGAATCTTTCGGATCTGAATATTCACACAACAATTAAGAATAATTACATTGAAATTATGCCAAGTAGCACTCAGTATAAAAATATTCTCTTTCTATCATTTACCTACTCGAGGACGAGCAGGAATTAAGCTTGGGGATGCCTGATACGTCTCCAACGTATCTATATTTTTTTATTGCTCCATGCTATATTATCTATTGTTTTGGACTATAGTGGGCTTTATTTTCCACTTTTATATTACTTTTGGGACTAACCTATTAACCGGAGGCCCAGCCCAGAATTGTTGTTTTTTGGCCTATTTCAGTATTTCGAAGAAACGGAATATCAAACGGAGTCCAAACTGAATGAACACTTCCGGAACGTGATTTGCTCATCAGATAAGATCCAGGAGACTTGGACCCTCGGCCAAGAAAGGAGGGAGGCGGCCACGAGGGTGGAGGGCGCCCCCCTAGGGCGCGCCCCTCTGCCTCGTGGGCCCCCCGAAGCTCCACCAAGGTACTCCTTCCTCCTATATATAGCTCGCACCCCAACAGATCGATCTGGAGCCAAAACCTAATTCCACCGCCGCAACTTTACAGTATCCACGAGATCCCGTCTTGGGGCCTGTTCGGAGCTCCATGGGAAGGATTCCACCACGGAGGGCTTCTACATCATCATCATAGCCTCTCCGATGAAGTGTGAGTAGTTTACTTCAGACCTTCGGGCCCATAGTTAGTAGCTAGATGGCTTCTTCTCTCTTTTTGGATCTCAATACAATGTTCTCCCCTCTCTCGTGGAGATCTATTCGAAGTAATATCTTCTTTTTGCGGTGTGTTTGTTGAGACCGATGAATTGTGGGTTTGTGCTCAAGATTATCTATGAGCAATATTTTAATCTTCTCTGAATTCTTTTATGTATGATTGAGTTATCTTTGCAAGTCTCTTCGAATTATCCGTTTGGTTTGGCCAACTAGATTGGTAGTTCTTGCCATGGGAGAAGTGCTTAGCTTTGGGTTCAATCTTGCGGTGTGCTTACCCAGTGACAGAAAGGGTTGCAAGGCACATATTGTATTGTTGCCATCGAGGATAACAAGATGGGGTATTTATCATATTGCATGAATTTATTCCTCTACATCATGTCATCTTGCTTATGTTGTTACTCTGTTTTCATTAACTTAATACTCTAGATGCATGCTGGATAGCGGTCGATGAGTGGAGTAATAGTAGTAGATGCAGGCAGGAGTCGGTCTACTTGTCTCGGATGTGATGCCTATATACATGATCATACCTAGACACTCTCATAACTATGCTCAATTCTGTCAATTGCTCAACAGTAATTCGTTCACCCACCGTAAAATACTTATGCTCTTGAGAGAAGCCACTAGTGAAATCTATGGCCCCCGGGTCTATTTTCATCATATTAATCTTCCTATACTTTATTATTGCTTTGCTCTTTACTTTGCCTTTTTATTTTACTTTTCATCTTTATACCAAAAATACCAAAAATATTATCTATCATCTTTATCAGATCTCACTCTCGTAAGTGACCGTGAAGGGATTGACAACCCCTATTCATGTTGGTTCCGAGGAGTTATTTGCTTTGTGTAGGTACGAGGGACTTGTGCGTGGCCTCCTACTGGATTGATACCTTAGTTCTCAAAAACTGAGGGAAATACTTACGCTACTCTGCTACATCATCCTCTCCTCTTCGATGAAAACCAACGCAAGGTCAAGACTAGCACCATCCAAGGGCTCTGCTGCTACGGCTGCTTCTTCCTCAAGTTCCCTCTACGCCACCAGTGCAGCACTGGCCACTTGATTCGTTGCTGCTAAGTACACCAGCAACGACACTTGTGGTTTAGGCGCGACTAGTATTGGCGTGGAGGAAAGGTACCTCTTCAAATCTTGCAGCGCTGCCTCTGCCTCCGGAGTCCACTTTACTGGACCCGCCTTGAAAAAGGGGAGGGCGCGCTTAGCAGATTTGGAGATGAACCTACTCAGGGAAGCAACGTAGCCGGTGAGCCTACAGACGTCTTTGACCCGTTTTGGCGCCTCAATCAGCTTGATTGCCTTGATCTTGTCGGGATTTGCTTCAATTCCGCATTGAGACACAAACAAACCAAGAAGTTTGCCAGAGAGGACACCGAACACGCACTTCTCTGGGTTGAGCATGAGGTTGATCTTGCGTAGATTTGCAAATGTTTCTTCTAAATCTTGCACGAGCGTGGCCCTGTCCTTGGTTTTGACCACTATGTCATCCATATAAGCTTCCATATTTCTATGTAGCGGGGGCTCAAAACCAATCTGGACTACTCGGGTAAACGTTGAACCAGCTCTCTCCAACCCGAAAGGCATTCGTACAAAACAGTACATACCACATGGGGTGATGAACGCGGTTTTTTTTTCGTCTTCATTCATTATGAAGATCTGGTGGTATCCTGAATAAGCACCGAGGAATGACAGTAGGTCACACCCGGCAGTGGATTCCACAGTCTGGTCGATGCATGGCAGAAGGAAAGGATCCTTTGGACATGCTTTATTGATATATGTGTAGACAATAAACAGCCTCCATTTCCCATTTGCCTTATGCACCACTACTGGATTGGCCAGCCACGTAGGGTGGAGCAATCCTCTAACCAGGCCCGGTGCCTCTAACTTCCTGATCTCCATGCTAATGAACTCTTGTCGCTCCAAAGGTTGCTTCCTGACCTTCTGCTTGACGGGCCGCGCATGAGGATAGACAGCAAGATGGTGCTCAATCACCTCCCTGGGAACGCCGGGGATGTCGGATGCTTGCCATGCCAACACACCAACATTCGCCCGCGGGAAGGCGTCGAGTGCGCTTTCCTATTTGCTGTCGAGAGTGGAGCTTATAGTGAAAGCTCCACCCGTGCCGTCCTCCTTGACGGACACCTTCTTGGTTTCTGGTGGTGCAACCTTGAACTTGTTGCTCTTGCCGGTGGAGCTCTCTGGCACGTCCTCAACGGGAGCGCAGCACTCCGAAGAGGCGCGCTTGCCGGAGTGGGTGCGAGAGGTCTTGCCAGAAGAGGTCTTACCGGCGGAGGTCTTGTTGGCCTTCTTTCTTCCCGGGGCTTCAGCGGCAGGAGCAAGTGCCTTGGCGGCAGTTGCTGCAACTGCCTCTCGGTAGAGTTGGTCGACGCAGATGAGCGCATCTTTCTTGTCAGAGGGCACGGTGATGATGGTCGGTGGCCCCGGCATCTTCAATGTGTTGTAGGCGTAGTGTGACGCTGCCATGAACTTGGCCAACGCCGGGCGGCCAAGGATCCCATTGTATGGCTAGGGGGTCTCGGCGATGTCGAAAACGATCTTCTCGTCCTATAGTTCAGCTCACCCCCAAACGTAACGGGCAGCGTGATTTTACTTTTTGGCTGACTCCTTCCCGGGTTGACCCCTTGAAACGTGCCCGTCTCCTCGAGATCTCCATCAGGAATCTGCAGCTTCTTGATCACAGCAGGCAAGATCAAATTCAGACCGGCCCCACCGTCAACCAGTAGTTTTGTACCTTGAGGTTGCGTATTGTTGGTGAAACCAACAATGGCAAACACCCGACCGCATGTGCGATCAGGGTGATCCTCGGTGTCAAAAATGATGGGCGTGCGGGACCACTTCAGTGGCTTCTGGTATCGAACGATGGCTCTGCCGCAGTGACCTCACACACCCACTGCTTTAGTTGGTGGTGAGAGGTGTGCAGCGAGGCGCCTCCGTCGACGCACATGGCCTCTGTAGCTTTCCGGAATTCGTGCTCGCCGGACTCGTCGTCCTCGTCATGATCATCATCTTCCTCCTTCTTGTCGCGGCCCCGAGCGGGCCTCTCTTGTTGATTATGTTTGTCGCAGCGACCTCCTCGGTCGCCACGCTTCTTGCTGGACACCTCAGCACCATCTTGAACCTTCTCCTTGTCCCGCCTTTCATATTCAGCTTTCTGCTTCTCTGCAAGCAGCTCAACCTGTCGGCAGTTCTGGAGGTCATGGCCGTTGGTGCGGTGGATCTTGCAGTACTGCTTGTCGGAACCTCCTGGCTTGTCGGCGGCTGCCAAGGCCCGACAGGCGGCGCACCCGGCAACCTCCTTGCTGGGGTCGTCAGCCTTGGCCTTCTTGGCGGCGCCGGGTCGCCAGATCCCTCAACGACAAGCACAGTCTTGCCCTTACGCTTCCTGTTGCGGCGTCGGCCTTGCTTCGGTGGGGCGGCGGCGTCTTCGTTCGTGGAGTCGGTTTCCGCGCCAGCATCCTCGCCGGCGTAGTTCCTTCCTTCTCCGGACCGAGCACATCTATCAGCCTATACATAAAGTTCGGCTACATCCTTGACCTTGTTCATCGCCAGCTCTTCACGCATCTTACGATTATGTACGTTCTGATGGAACGCACTGATCACAGCGGCGGGATGAACATCTGGGATGGTGTACTACACATGGCGGAATCTTTGTATGTACTTACGCAGGGACTCGCCATCTTTCTGGGGGATGACATGCAAGTCACTTGCCTGGCGAGGAACATGGTGGCCTCCGGTAAAGGCGCCAACAAACTCGTGGCACAGATCCGACCAGGAAGAGATGGAATCCACTGGCAGGTGCATCAACCACGACATGACGTTGGGCTTAAGCGCCAGCGGAAAGTAGTTGGCGAGAACCTTGTCGTCGCGAGCCTCGGACGACTTGCATCTTGATGGTGTAGACGCTAAGGAACTCCGACGGGTGGGTCTTGCCGTTGTACTTTTCCCCAACATCAGGCTTGAACATGTGATGGGAGGGCCACTGGAACTGCCGCAACTCTCGGGTAAAGGCTGGACAACCCAGCTTGTAAGGCAGGTCGCTAGAGCCCCCCCGGCGCTGGGTGATCCATAGCAGGCCCCGCACGCTGATTCGACTGATGGCGCGCCTCCTGCCGTTGTTCAATGGTAGTTCGAGCGTCTCGAGCTCGCTCTCAAAGAACTCGAACGTTGGTCATTGTGGGTTCGCGGGTCGGACGACGCTGGGGAAACGTTGTCACAGGCGTCGGCCGGACGAGCCGGTGCCTGCTGTCGCGGCCATGTGGGAGGAGAGTGCACCATGGTCGCAGCATCTCCGGTCCTCCCACCGCCGACAGGGAGCATGAGGGTCCCGCTGGCATGAGGGTCCCGCTGGGAGCAGCTCGTCTTTGTTCGCAAAGCTAACGAGGCTTCGGATGGTGGCCCTCCACTCGTCGAGCTTCTCCGCAGTAGGGGGGAGGTCGAGGAGCAGTTACACGCGCGCCAGCGCTTCAGCTGGCGTGGGTCGTGGCTAAAGCTGCGTGGACCGTGACGCACTCCGACTTCTAACCAAGTTAGAAGGAGCTCTGTCATGGTCTCACGGTCGCACGCCGCTTCCGCCGGCGTCCGGGTGCGCATGGTGGCCTGGTGCGTCTGAGAGTGGTGCACATGACTCTTCCCGCGGCGGTGCCCGGGATCTCTGGCATCGCGGTGTCGCTCATCGGGCGCGTCCTAGGAAGGCCGCGGCACGGGCACTAGCTGGGGTGCCATAGAGGTTGCCGCGCTGCCCGTGGGCCGCCCGTGGGTCGCACGACCCCGCCCCCGGACCCAGCAGCGTGTGGCTTGTCGCCGTGGACTCGAACGACACCGCTTGATACATCTTCGTCGTATCTACTTTTTGAAACACTTTTGCCCTTGTTTTGGACTCTAACTTGCATGATTTGAATGGAACTAACCCGGACTGACGTTGTTTTCAGCAGAATTGCCATGGTGTTATTTATGTGCAAAAACAAAAGTTCTCGGAATGACCTGAAACTCCACGGAGATTATTTTTGGAAATAATAAAAAATACTAGCGAAAAAATCAAGGCCAAGGGGCCCACACCCTTGCCACGAGGGTGGGGGCGCGCCCCTTGCCTCGTGGGCCCCCTGGAGCTCCACCGACCTCACCTCCAACTCCATATATTCGTGTTCGGGGATAAAAAAATCAGAGAGAAGGATTCATCGCGTTTTACGATATGGAGCCGCCGCCAAGCCCTAAACTCTCTTGGGAGGGCTGATCTGGAGTCCGTTTATGGCTCCGGAGAGGGGAATCCGTCGCCATCGTCATCATCAACCATTCTCCATCACTAATTTCATGATGCTCACCGCCGTGCGTGAGTAATTCCATTGTAGGCTTGCTGGACGGTGATGGGTTGGATGAGATTTAAAATGTAATCGAGTTAGATTTGTTAGGGTTTGATCCCTAGTATCCACTATGTTCTGAGATTGATGTTGCTATGACTTTTCTATGCTTAATGCTTGTACTAGAGCCCGAGTGCCATGATTTCAGATCTGAACCTATTATGTTTTTATGAATATATGTGAGTTCTTGATCCTGTCTTGCAAGTCTATAGTTACCTACTATGTGTTATGATTCGGCAACCCCGAAGTGACAATAATCGGGACCACTCCCGGTGGTGACCATAGTTTGAAGAGTTCATGTATTCACTATGTTTTAATTCTTTGGTCTGGTACTCTATTAAAAGGTGGCCCTAATATCCCTTAGTTTCCACTAGGACCCCGCTGCCATGGGAGGGTAGGACAAAAGATGTCATTCAAGTTCTTTTCCATAAGCACGTATGACTATATTCGGAATACATGACTACATTACATTGATGAATTGGGGCTAGTTCTATGTCACCCTATGTTATGATTGTTACATGATGAACTGCATCCGACATAATTCTCCATCACCGATCCAATGCCAACGAGCTTTTCACATATTCTTCTTCGCTTATTTACTTTTCCGTTGCTACTGTTACAATCACTACAAAACCCAAGAATATTACTTTTGCTACTATTACCGTTACTTCCATACTACTTTGCTACTAAACACTTTGCTGCAGATACTAAGTTATCTAGGTGTGGTTGAATTGAAAACTCAATTGTGAATATTCTTTGGCTCCCCTTGTGTCGAATCAATAAATTTGGGTTGAATACTCTACCCTCGAAAACTGTTGTGATCCCCTATACTTGTGGGTTATCAAGACTATTTTCCGGCGCCGTTGCCGGGGAGCATAGCTCTATTCTTTGAGTCACTTGGTATTTATATCTGCTGGTCACTATGAGGAACTTGAAAGACGAGAAAAAAATTTATGACTACGAGGGGAGGTAATTAACTGCCATCTAGCTCTGCACTTGCTTCACCTTCTATTTTGAGTAAGCTTGCGACACCTAAACCTGCTTCTGCTATTAATTCTGATATGTCGCATGTTATTGATGATGCCACTTCTGCTATGCATGATACTTATGATGAAACTACTTCTATGCTTGATACTACTATGCCACTTGGTGAATTTCTTGATGAACAACTTGCTAGGGCTAGAGAGTATGAAATTATTGAAACTGATAATATTGATGAAAGTGATGATGAATGCTCTCCCAATAAATATGAATTCCCTATTGTGCCTAAGGGCTATGTTATGGATGAGGAAACTACTAGAGACTTTCTTGCTTGCAATGATAGAAGTGATCTTAAGAAATTATTAGCTAAGCTTAAACAAAAAACTCTGAATGCTAGAATGAAATATGATCCTGCTTATGCTACTTCACCTATCTTTGTTACTGATAAGGATTATGAATTCTCTATTGATCCTGATATAATTACTTTGGTTGAATCTGATCCTTTTTATGGCTATGAATCTGAAACTGTTGTGGCACATCTGACTAAATTAAATGATATAGCCTCCCTGTTCACTAATGATGAGAGAACTTGCTACTTTTATATCCTTAAAATATTTCCATTCTCATTAAAGGGTGATGCTAATATATGGTTCAACTCTCTTGATCCTGGTTGTGTGCATAGTCCCCAGGATATGATCTATTACTTCTCTGCTAAATATTTTCCTGCTCATAAGAAACAAGCTGCTTTAAGGGAAATATATAATTTTGTGCAAATTGAAGAAGAGAGTCTCCCACAAGCTTGGTTGAGGCTTCTCTAATTACTTAATGATTTTCCTGATCATCCTCTCAAGAAAAATGAAATACTTGATATCTTTTATAATGGACTAACTGATGCTTCCACAGACCACCTGGATTGTTGTGCTTGTTATGTTTTCAGGGAAAGAACACCAGATGAAGCTGAAATTCGGTTGAGTAATATGTTGACTAATGAAAATAATTGGACACTTCCTGAGCCAATTCCCGAACCAACTCCTAAGACAACTCCAAGGAAAAGAGGTGTTCTATTTCTCAGTCCTGAAGATATGCAAGAGGCAAAGAAATCTATGAAAGAAATAGGTATAAAAACTGAAGATGTTAAGAATTTACCTCCTGTTGAAGAAATACATGGTCTTAATTTACCGCCTGTTGAAGAAATATATGATATTAATCCATTACCTATTGAAGAAACTCATGGTCTTGATAACCCGACACAGGTAGTAAAGGTAAATTCTCTCTATAGATATGATAAAGCTAAAATCCCTCCTACTAAGTTTGCTAGCCAATGCTTAGATGAGTTTGATAACTTTATGGTTAAGCAAGAAGATTTTAATGCTTAATTTGGTAGACCATTAAAACAAAATGCTTATATGATTGAACACTTGGGTAATTATATGTCTAGAGTTAAAGGTGAACTTAAGCTCATTAGTAAACATGCTTCTATGGTTACCACTAAAGTAGAATAAGTACTTAAAGCTCAAAATGATTTTCTCTTAAATAATAAGAAAAATGATTTTGCTGTTAGAGTGGCTACTAGAACTGGTAAAATGACTCAGGAACCTTTGTATCATGAAGGCCAACCTAAGAGAATTGAGCAGGACT
Source organism: Aegilops longissima (assembly GCA_021605205.1). NCBI lineage: Eukaryota > Viridiplantae > Streptophyta > Magnoliopsida > Poales > Poaceae > Aegilops > Aegilops longissima. The sequence continues at coordinate 164,127,049 of CM038679.1, forward strand.
CTCAGAGAAATAATATTGATGCACCTAGTCCTTCTAAAAGAAAGAAAAAGAAAAATGATAGGACTCTGCGTGCTTCTAGTGAACCTGTTGTAGAAATACCTGAGAATCCAAATGATATTTCTATTTCGGATGCTGAAACACAATCTGGTAATGAACATGAACCTAGTGATAATGTTAATGATAATGTTCATGTTGATGCTCAACCTAGCAATGATAATGATGTAGAAATTGAACCTGCTATTGATCTTGATAACCCACAATCAAAGAATCAACGTTATGATAAGAGAGACTTTGTTGCTAGGAAGCATGGTAAAGAAAGGGAACTATGGGTTCAGAAACCCATGCATTTTCCTCCCAAACCATCCAAGAAAAAGGATGATGAGGATTTTGAGCGCTTTGCAGAAATGATTAGACCTATCTTTTTGCATATGCGTTTGACTGATATGCTCAAAATGAATCCTTATGCTAAGTATATGAAAGAAATTGTTACAAATAAAAGAAGGATACCGGAAGCTGAAATTTCCACCATGCTTGCTAATTATACTTTTAAGGGTGGAATACCAAAGAAACTTGGAGATCCAGTAGTACCCACTATACCATGCTCCATTAAAGGAAATTATGTTAGAACTGCTTTATGTGATCTTGGAGTCGGTGTTAGTGTTATGCCTCTCTCTTTATATCATAGACTTGATTTGAATAAGTTGACACCTACTGAAATATCTTTGCAAATGGCTAATAAATCAACTGCTATACCTGTCGGTATTTGTGAGGATGTGCATGTTGTGGTTGCAAACATTACTATTTTAACGGACTTGGTTATTCTTGATATTCCCGAGGACGATAGTATGTCTATTATTCTTGGAAGACCCTTTTTGAATACTGCAGGGGCTATTATTGATTGCAACAAAGGCAATGTCACTTTTCATGTTAATGGTAATGAGCATACGGTACAGTTTCTGAGGAAACAACCTCAAGTCCACAGTATCAACTCTATTGGAAAAATTCCATCGATTATTTTCGGAGGTTTTGAATTTCCTCTTCCTACTGTCAAGAAGAAATATGATATTATTATTATTGGGGATGTGCATATCCCCGTTGAGGTAACATAGTGTTACTCAAAATTTCTCCGGTTCCATGTTATTCAGAATGAGTTTGTTAACAAGACTTGATCAACCTTGTTAGTGGATTCCTTTTGATGAGCATGAGATGGATGAAGTTAGAAAGCACAACCTTCTTTACCCTCTTTTTACTTTGTGTTATTTAGTTGAAATAAATTAAAAATAGTATTTTTCTGTCTGTTTTCTGATTTATCCGTGCAATACAAAATACCCCAAAAATAAAAGTTCTCCAAATGCCCTGCCAATTTAATATGATTTTTTCTGGAATATTTGAGAATATTTGGCACTGAGAACACATCAGGGAGAGCTGGCACCTGGCCACAAGGGTCTAGGTTGCGCCCACCCCCCTGGGCGCCCCGTGCCTCGTGGGCCCATGGTGGCTCCCCTCCACTTTTTCCTGCACCCACACACTTCTTCTTCCTCCCAAAAAAATCACCAACCAGCTCAAGCACGAGTTCTAGCTCATTTTGCTGCGATTTTCGATCTCCTTGCTCAGAGCACCTCTCACAAAACTGTTTTGGGAGATTGTTCCTTGGTATGTGACTCCTCCATTGGTCCAATTAGTTTTTGTTCTAGTGCTTTATTCATTGCAAACTTTTGCTGCCTAGGTGACCATGTTCTTGAGCTTGCATGTCAAATTTATATGGTTCCAAGTAGTTCTAATGCATGATATAGGCTCTAGGCACTTGTAGGAGTAGTTTCTATCAATTTTGTTGGGCTTGGTTCACTTTTATTTGAAGTTACTAAAAATTTCAGAAATTTTTCAAAGGAAAAAATATGTTTAGGAAAATGTACCAAGGTGGTTCTTCAAGGAAGCAAGGACCTAGGCTTGCAATGCGCGATGCTGATGATGAATCACCAAGGGACGCTCCAGTGCGGGCTTGTGAATGGCCTTCAGAGGACTTCATGGATCAAGCAGGAATCAAGGAAGAATTTAACGCATATGTGCGTAATGCTGATCCTGTGAGCTTCGAGGCAGATAAGTGCCGTCAGTACCACTATCTCACTAGTTCCTTTGTGAGGAGGTTTGAATTTTCATCTTCACGCAATTCTCAAACTGTCCTGTTTGATCTTTATGAAAATTCTTATACTATGGACTTAGAGGATTTTACCACTGCTTGCAAACTTCCACAATGGGGTAGTATAGTGAACCTCGCAAATCTGAATTTAGAGATTTTCTTGCTAGTATAATTGTGGGGGAATCTAGAGATATAGCACAAGCTACCAAAGGGAGCATTCATTTTCCTGCTATACACTATTTTGCTCTCTTCATAGGTAGGTGCATAAATGGTAAGGATGAAGCATGTCACATGTGTGGCCCTGACCTCAGTATTCTTAGCAGTGTTGTGTTAGGAGATAAACATTATAATTTGGGAGCCATTGTTGCACGTAGGTTGCATCATAATAGATTTAATGGAGATTTATTTTGTGGAATTTATGCAACCCGTATAGCTAATTTTCTTGGTGTAACCATACGTGAGGATGATATTGAGTTGCCTCCTGCTTATTTGCATTATGAGGCTATGGTTCGTCATCATTTTTTGAGAGGAATGATCAGTTCCTCCAGTACATACTAATCTTTGAAACACTACACACCTATCACGTCGCTCTCCCTGCTTCTACTTTCTTTGACTTTCAGGCAAAGGGGAGATATTTCATAACCAGAGAGGAGGCGGAGGAGTATAAGAGGAGGGCTGAGATAGCTCGCCTCCAAGCTGCTGACCACGATGCAATGACTGCTGCATCTCAGTACGACCCCAACTACAACTTTGGATATCCGCCAGACCATCCGTGGCAATAGACCAACTTAGGCCAAAAGCCTAAGCTTGGGGGGGGGGGGGAGGGCACGTATTTCTCACCGACATTACATTCATGTTTACACACTCATTGCTAGATGTCGGTGCTCATAGTGTTTCACTGTAATATCCAAGATAGTTTATTTTTCTTTTTTATGCTTTCTTCTTGTGTGTTTGATAAACTTTAAGAAAAACCAAAACAAATAGTTGTATCTTTTAATTAGTTTACCTTTCTTGTTGTAGTAGTAATAATTAAAGAAAACCCAAAAAGATTTCTTGTTCTTCTTTTGCTTGTTGGGAGCCTTCCCGTGTAAATAGTTTTATTTCTTTTCTTTTCTTTGGGGGTTGATAGGAGAAGACCATAGTTAAATTGTTGAAGTGGCTCTTATATGCATTATTGTTGATTTAACCAAGAGCCCATATTGCCTTGTCTTCTCATGTTTATTGAATGCTCGCAGATTCCAGCTTAGTCCAATGCACGTGCACTATTATTATTATTCACATCGTTCGGTCGTGCAAGTGAAAGTCAATTATGACGATATATGATGGACTGATTGAGCTGAGAGAAGCTGGTATGAACTCAACCTCTCTTGTTTTTGTAAATATGATTAGTTCATCGTTCCTGATTCAGCCTATTATGAATAAACATGTTTGCAATGACAATTAGAGATTGTAGTTACTTATGCCATGCTTAATTATCTAGGAGCTTATAATGATTTACCTTGCATGCGAACATGCTATTAAAATGGTTGTGATGTGGTATGATGGGGTGGTATCCTCCTTTGAATGATTCAAGTGACTTGACTTGGCACATGTTCACACATGTAGTTGAAACAAAATAAACATAGCCTTCACGATATTTATGTTCATCGTGGATTATATCCTACTCATGCTTGCACTCAATGTTCATTAATTATAATGCATGTTCATGACGGTTGTCCCTCTCTAGTTGGTCGCTTCCCAGTCTTTTGCTAGCCTTCACTTGTAATAAGCGGGAATACTGCTTGTGCATCCAATCCTTTAAACCCCAAAGTTATGCCATATGATTCCACTATACCTTCCTATATGCGGTATCTACCTGCCATTCCAAGTAAATTTGTATGTGCCAAACTCTAAACCTTCAAATGAAATTCTATTTTGTATGCTCGAATAGCTCATGTATCAACTACGGCTGTCTGTATCTTCCATGTTAGGCGGGTTATTCTCAAGAAGAGTGGACTCCGCTCCTCACTCACGAGAAAATGGCTGGTCACCGGGATGCCCAGTCCCATGCTTTATGCAAATCAAATCAAAATAATTACAAAAAATTCCCCCGGGACTGTTGTTAGTTGGAGGCACTCGTTGTTTCGAGCAAGCCATGGATTGATGCTTGTTGGTGTAGGGGGAGTATAGACTTTACCATTTTGTTTGGGAACCACCTATAATGTGTGTAGCATGGAAGATATCTCCATCTCTCGGTTGTTATGTTGATAATGAAAGTATGCCGCTCAAAATATTATTTATCTCTATTTTAAAATCAAGCTCTAGCACCTCTACAAATCCCTGCTTCCCTCCGCGAAGGGCCTATCTATTTACTTTTATGTTGAGTCATCACCCTCTTATTAAAATGTACCAGCCGGAGAGCACTGCTGTCATTCGCATCCATTACTACAAATTTATATTGGGTATGACTATGACTAGATATCTTTTGCCACGAATTACAATGTTTAGTCAGTCCTTGATCTTTAAAGGTGCTCTGCATTTATTTTGCGGTCTCAGAGGGCTAGTGAGATACCATCTTGTTATATCATATTATGATTGTTTTGAGAAAGTGTTGTCATCCGAGATTTATTATTATTGCTCGCTAGTTGATTATGCCATTGATATGAGTAAAAATGAGACCTATGAGTTATTGTGAATGTGCTTAGTTCATGATCTTTGCTAAAAACTAGAATGCTAGCTTTACATATTTACACCAACAAGAGCAAACAGAGTTTGTAAAAGTTTTTCTTTATCACTTTCAGTTTATCAGCTGAATTGCTTGAGGACATGTAAAGGTTTAAGCTTGGGGGAGTTGATACGTCTCCGCCGTATCTACTTTTCCAAACACTTTAGCCCTTGTTTTGGACTCTAACTTGCATGATTTGAATGGAACTAACCCGGACTGACGCTGTTTTCAGCAGAATTGCCATGATTTATGTGCAGAAACAAAAGTTCTCGGAATGCCATTGTTTTTGGAAATAATAAAAAATACTGGCGAACGAATCAAGGCCAGGGGACCCACACCCTTGCCACGAGGGTGGGGGCGCGCCTGCCCCCCTGTGCGCGCCCCTGCCTCGTGGGCCCCCTGGAGCTCCACCGACCTCAACTCCAACTCCATATATTCGTGTTCGGGGAGAAAAAAATCAGAGAGAATGATTCATCGTGTTTTACGATACGGAGCCGCCGCCAAGCCCTAAACTCTCTTGGGAGGGCTGATCTGGAGTCCGTTCGGGGCTCCGGAGAGGGGAATCCGTCGCATCGTCATCATAAACCATCCTCCATCACCAATTTCATGATGCTCACCGCCGTGCGTGAGTAATTCCATCGTAGGCTTGCTGGACGGTGATGGGTTGAATGAGATTTATCATGTAATAGAGTTAGATTTGTTAGGGTTTGATCCCTAGTATCCACTATGTTATGAGATTAATGTTGCTATGACTTTGCTATGCTTAATACTTGTCACTAGGGCCCGAGTGCCATAATTTCAGATCTGAACCTATTATGTTTTTATGAATATATGTGAGTTCTTGATCCTATCTTGCAAGTCTATAGTCACCTACTATGTGTTATGATCCGGCAACCCCGAAGTGACAATAATCGGGACCACTCCCGGTGATGACCGTAGTTTGAGGAGTTCATTTATTCACTATGTGTTAATGCTTTGGTCCGGTACTCTATTAAAAGGAGGCCATAATATCCCTTAATTTCCACTAGGACCCCGCTGCCACGGGAGGGTAGGACAAAAGATGCCATTCAAGTTCTTTTCCATAAGCACGATTGACTATATTCGGAATACATGCCTACATTACATTGATGAATTGGAGCTAGTTCTGTGTCACCCTATGTTATGATTGTTACATGATGAACCGCATCCGGCATAATTCTCCATCACCGATCCAATGCCTACGAGATTTTCACATATTGTTCTTCGCTTATTTACTCTTCCATACTACTTTTCTGCAGATACTAAGTTATCCATGTGTGGTTGAATTGACAACCCAACTGCAAATACTCAAGAATATTCTTTGGCTCCGCTTGTGTCGAATTAATAAATTTGGGTTGAATACTCTACCCTCAAAAACTGTTGCGATCCCCTATACTTGTGGGTTATCACCGCTCGCCTGGCTTCGATTGCCAAACTGTCGTGGATGCTCGCGGGCCACGTCTCCGGCACCATTTGCGGCCACCCGGTTGCCTGCCCGCACTGGAGCGGGCGGGCCGGCTCCAGACGACCCGATCGCTGTGATCCCCATCTTCTTGGGGGCCATGGTGATGACGAAGTCGATGCGCTAACTTCCAAACCGGATTTTCACAGCTTGCTCCCCCTACCTGGAGTGCCAAAGATGTCGGTGGAAACGACACCTATGGGATCACGGGGAATTTATCCAGGTTCGGGCCGCAAGTGATGCGTAATACCCTACTCCGGCTGGTTTGTGTTTATCTGGTGTTCGTCGACTAGCTACAAAGTGTGCAGGGTCCAAAAAGTCTGAATACTCCTCAAGTATGCCTTGGCCTCCTTTTATAGCCAAAGGGGGTCGCCACAGTGGCACACAGGAGATGGAAAGTTTGTACTGTATATAAGTCTATCGCCTGGCACCATAGGACAAACACATTTAATGCGCTGCCGATGTGCCGTCTCACTTTATCGGGGATGGCAAGGAAACTCGTCCCGTCCACCGCCGCTTCGCCTCGCTCCGACCCGCGTCCAGGCTGACAAGGCATGCAGCGCCATGCTAGCTAGCTGGCTGCTGAGTTGGTGCGATGGCAGAGTCTTCACGAAGATCTGCATGCCACCACGTAGGTGCTTGCTGAGTTGGCCTGGAAGCTGCATGTAGCCACGCAGGTGCCTGCCTTGTTGGCGGGTTGACTTCTGTGTTTTAACGGCGGTGGAGCCTTGGCAGGTGGGGTCCTGGCTGCGGCCCCATAGATGTCTCCAACAAGGGTCTTGCCGGGGTCTCGCAGGCGTCCCAGGCAAGGGTCTTGCCGGGGGTTTCCGTCTTCTAGTTCTCATCTAGTCTTGTACGTTCTTGGTCTTCACAAAGATCTGCATGCCACCATGCAGCCGCTGCCCGAGCCTTGGTTCCGACATCTGTCGATGGTGTCGGAACTCTTAGGCTCAAGGGTGGCGACCCTGCTGGTGTTGGGAAAGTTGCCTCGGCAAGGCCCTTGATGGGGCTACAAAAGCTGCCCCGGCAAGGCTCCTACCGGGGAGGGCCCACCTTGCCCCTTCGCTCCTCGCGCCACTGTCTTGGCGTTGCTCTAGTAGTCTTGTGTCTTTGCTTCCTCTTCTGCCCCGCCAAGCGTGGCCGCAGGCGTGTGGCTGCGACTGCCCGCGCATAAGTAAAGGGGTACAAAAAGGACCCCTACTTTTGTACACCGACAATCCCTAAGCTTAATTCCTACTCGTCCTCGAGTAGTTAAATGATAAAAACAGAATTTTTGATGTGGAATGCTACCTAACATATTTATCAATGTAATCTTCTCTATTGTGGCATGAATATTCAGATCCATAAGATTCAAAACAAAAGTTTAATGTTGACATAAAAACAATAATACTTCAAGAATACTAATAAAGCAATCATGTCTTCTCAAAATAACATGGCCAAAGAAAGTTATCCCTACAAAATCATATAGTCTGGCTATGCTCCATCTTCATCACACAAAGTATTCAAATCATGCACAACCCCGATGACAAGCCAAGCAATTGTTTCATAGTTTTGATGTTCTCAAACCTTTTCAACTTTCAGGCAATACATTAGCGTGAGCCATGGATATAGCAGTATAGCTGGAATAGAATATGGTGGTTATGGAGAAGACAAAAAGAAGGAGATAGTCTCACATCAACTAGGCGTATCAACGGTTTAGGGAGATGCCCATCAATAGATATCAATGTGAGTGAGTAGGGATTGTCATGCAATGGATGCACTAGAGCTACAAGTTAATGAAAGCTCAAAAAGAAACTAAGTGGGTGTGCATCCAACTCGCTTGCTCACGAAGACCTAGTGCAATTTGAGGAAGCCCATCATTGGAACATACAAACCAAGTTTTATAATGAAAAATTCCCACTAGTATATGAAAGTGACAACATAGGACACTCTCTGTCATGAAGATCATGGTGCTACTTTGAAGCACATGTGTGGAAAAAGGATAGTAACATTTCCCCTTCTCTCTTTTTCTCTCATTTTTTTGGGCCTTCTCCTTTTCTATTTTGGCCTTTTGTCTTTTGTTTTTATTTCCTCGCATGGGATAATGCTCTAATAATGAAGATCATCACACTTTTATTTACTTACAACTCAAGAATTACAACTCGATACTTAGAACAAAATATGACTCTATATGAATGCCTCGGGCGGTGTACCGGGATGTGCGATGACTCAAGAGTGACATGTATGAAAATTATGAACGATGGCTTTGCCACAAATATGATGTCAACTACACGATCATGCAAAGCAATATGACAATGATGAAGCGTGTCATAATAAAACCGAACGGTGGAAAGTTGCATGGCAATATATCTCGGAATGGCTATGAAAATGTCATAATAATTTGGTACCGTGGATGTTTTGAGGAAGGTATATGGTGGGTGTATGGTACCGGCGAAAGTTGGGTGGTACAAGAGAGGCTAGCAATGGTGGAAGGATGACAGTGCGTATAATCCATGGACTCAACATTAGTCATAAAGAACTCACATACTTGTTGCAAAATTCTATTAGTCATCGAAACAAAGTAATACACGCATGCTCCTAGGGGGATATATTGGTAGGAAAAGACCATCGCTCATCCCCGACCACCACTCATAAGGAAGACAATCAAAAAATATCTCATGCTCCAACTTCGTTACGTAACGGTTCACCATACTTGCATGCTACAGGACTCACAAACCTTAACACAAGTATTTCTCAAATTCGCAATTACTCACTAGCATGACTGTAATACCATCATCCTCATATCTCAAAATAATCATAAAGAATCAAACTTCTCATAGTATTCAGCGCACTTTATATGAAAGTTTTTATTATATCCCTCTTTGATGTCTATCATATTAGGACTAAATTCATAACCAAAGCAAATTGCCATGTTGTTTAATACTCTCAAAATAATATAAGTGAAGCATGATAGTTCATCAATTTCTACAAAATAATACTAGCATCGTGCTCTAAAAAGATAAAAGTGAAGCACTAGAGCAAAAGACAAACTACTCCAAAAGATATAAGCGAAGCACAGTGAGTAGTCGAATAATTATGTAACTATGTGAAGACTCCTTCTCATAAATAAATCTTCAGATCTTAAGTACTTTATTCAAATTGAAAACAAAACAAAATAAAATTACATTGCAAGGATAGCACATATCATGTGAAGAAGCGAAAACTTAGGCTCAACCAAAACTAATCGATAGTTGTTGAAGAAGAAAGGTGGGATGCCAACCGGGGCATCCCCAAGTTTAGATGCTTGAGACTTCTCGAAATATTAATTAGGGATGCCTTGGGCATCCCCAAGCTTGAGCTTTTGTGTCTCCTTAATTCCTCTCATATCATGGTTTCCCTAATTCTTAAAAACATCATCCACACAAAACTCAACAAGAACTCGTGAGATAAGTTAGTATAAATCAATGCAAAACCTTATCATTCTCTACTGTAGAAAATTACTAAAATTATAATTTGACATTGCATACTAAATGCCTCTGCATATTTAACACTCCTATCCTCAAATAGAATCGTTAAACAAGCAAACATATGCAAACAATGCAAACATAGCAACAATCTGTCTAAACAAAACAGTCTATAAAGGATGCAAGAAAATTCATACTTATATAACTCCAAAAATTCTGAAAAATTGCCACACTGTAGATAAGTTTTTGTTACTCATTGTGTAAAAAATTTCAAGATCTTATCACGTTCTGACATTTTACAACAATTCAGACAATGAAAGAAAACTTTCTGTTTTCAAAACAACATCATATAGACTTGCAAGATAAGTGTGGTAAATTCTATACTTGACCTTTTTATTGAACTAAAAGATGCAAAACATTATTATAAATAGCAGCAAGGATATCAAAATAAAATAAAATGATGCACCAAGCAAAACTCATATCATTTGACGAATAAAAATATAGCTCCAAGTGAGGTTATCGATAATGGGTAAAACGAAAGAGGGGATGCCTTCGGGGCATCCCCAAGCTTAGTTGCTTGGGTATTACTTGAATATTACCTTGGGGTGCCTTCGGCATCCCCAAGATTAGGGTCTTTCCACTCCTTATTCTCCTCATATCGATATCTCACCCAAAACTTGAAAACTTCAATCACACAAAACTTAACGGAACCTCATGAGATGGGTTAGTATGATAAGACAAATCATTCACTTGGGTATTGTCAAAGAAAATATTAATAATTCTTCTCACACAATGCCTACTGTAACGTATCATTTCCGCAATTTATATCACTTAATATAAGCTATGGAAACACTAAAACAAGCAGACTATGCATTGGAAACATAATCTGTCAAAAACAGAACAATCTGTAATTATCTGAACAACTACTATACTTCTGTTACTCCAAAAATTCTTAAAAATTAGGACAACGTAGAAAATTTATATACCAATCATGTGAAAAAAATTCATAATTTATCATGCTCCAGTGAATCTAAACAATGCTGTGACTGGAAGCAATTGTTTCTGTTTTTGCACATAATCAAGTCAAATTTCATCCACATTATCCTAAAGGCTTTACTTGGCACTTTATTGAAACAAAAGCTATAAAACATGATTACTACAGTAGCTTAATTAATTGTGTGAACACATAAAAATAGTAGGTACTAGTGTTGGGTTGTCTCCCAACAAGCGCTTTTCTTTAATGCCTTTCTAGCTAGGCATGATGATTTCAATGATGCTCACATAAAAGTAAAGAATTGAAACATAACGGGAGCATCATGAAACATATAGAAAGAACATTTAAGCCTAACCCACTTCCTATGCATAGGGATTTTGTGAGCAAACAACTTGTGGGAGAAACAATCAACTAGCATAGTAAGGCAAAAGAAGCATGACTTCAAAACATTCAACACATAGACATGAAACTTGATATTATGGCAATTCCTACAAGCATATATTCCTCCCTCATAATAATTTTTAGTAGCATCATGAATGAATTCAATAGTATAACTATCACATAAAGCATTCTTTTCATGATCTACAAGCATAGAAAGTTTGTTACTCTCCACGTAAGTAAATTTCTTCTCATCAGTAGTAGTGGGAGCAAACACAACAAAATAACTATCATGTCAGGCATAATCCAATTGAAAATTAAAATCATGTTGACAAGTTTCATGGTTATCATTATTCTTTATAACATAAATGTCATCACAATAATCATCATTGATAGCAACTTTGTTCTCATAATCAATTGGAACCTCTTCCAAAATAGTGGATTCATCACGAAATAAAGTCACGACCTCTCCAAATCCACTTTTATCAAAATTGTGAAAAGATTCAACACCCTCCAAAATAGTGTGATCATTACTTCCTAAAGTTGACACTCTTCCAAACCCACTTTCATCAATATAATCATCATAAGTAGGAGGCATGCTTTTATCATAATATATTTGCTCATCAAAACTTGGGGGACTAAAAATATCATCTTCATCAAACATAGCATCCCCAAGCTTGTAGTTTTGCACATCATTAGCATCATGGATATTCATAGCAAACACACTAACAACATCGCAATCATGCTCAACCTTCAAAGATTAAGTGCCAAACATTTTATTGCATTGTTCTTCTAACACTTTCGCACAATTTTCCTTTCCATCATTTTCACGAAAGACATTAAAAAGATGAAGCATATGAGGCAACCTCAATTCCATTTTTTTGTATTTTTATTTTTACAAACTAAAATAGTGATAAAACAAGAAACTAAAAGATTCAATTGCAAGATCTAAAGATATACCTTCAAGCACTAACCTCCCGGGCAACGACGACAGAAAAGAGCTTGATGTCTACTACGCAACCTTCTTCGTGTAGACTCGTATTGGGCCTCCAAGCGCATAGTTTTGTAGGACAGTAGCAAATTTCCCTCAAGTGGATGACCTAAGGTTTATCAATCCATGGGATGCGTAGGATGAAGATGGTCTCTCTCAAACAACCCCGCAATCAAATAACAAAGAGTCTCTTGTGTCCCCAACACACCAAAATACAATGGTATATTGTATAGGTGCACTAGTTCGGCGAAGAAATGGTGATACAAGTGCAATATGGATGGTAGATATAGGTTTTTGTAATCTGAAAATATAAAAACAGCAAGGTAGCAAGTAACAAAAGTGAGCGAAAACGGTATTTCAATGCTTGAAAACAAGGCCTAGGGTTCATACTTTCACTAGTGCAAGTTCTCTCAACAATGATAACATAATTAGATCATATGGCAATCCCTCAACGTGCGACAAAAGTCACTCCAAAGTTCTTATCGCGGAGAACATAAGATGAAATTGCTTGTAGGGTACGAAACCACATCAAAATTATTCTTTCCGATCAATCCGTTGGGCTATTCCTATAAGTATCACAAACAACCGTATAGTTTGTAGTAAAATACCACCATACGACACACATCAATCAATCCTAATGTCACCTAGATACTCCAATGTCACCACAAGTATCCATGGGTTAATTATACGATATGCATCAAACAACTTCAGATTCATAATATTCAATCCAACATAAATAACCTAAAAGAGTGCCCCAAGATTCCTACCGGAGAACCAAGGACGAAAACGTGCATCAACCCCTATGCATAGATTACCCCAATGTCACCTGGGGAATCCGCGAGTTGAGTGCCAAAACATACATCAAGTGAATCAATAGAACACCCCATTGTCACCACGGGTATCCCACGCAAGACATACATCAAGTGTTCTCAAATCAATAATAGTATTCAATCCGATAATGGTGAAACCTCGAAGGTAAAACTCAATTCATCACAAGAAGATAGAGGGGGAGAAACACCATATGATTCAACTATAGTAACAAAGCTGGTGATACATCAAGATCATGCCATATCAAGAACACAAGAGAGAGAGAAAGAGTGAGATCAAACACATAGCTACTATTACATACCCTCAGCCCCGAGGGTGAACTACTCCCTCCTCGTCATGGAGAGCGCCGGGATGATGAAGATGGCCACCGGTGATGGGTTCCCCCTCCGGCAAGGTGCCGGAACGGGCTCCCGATTGGTTTTTCGTGGCTACAGAGGCTTGCGGCGGCGGAACTGCCGATCTAGGTTCATTTATGGGGATTTCTATATTTATTGGAATTTTTGGCGTCGGGAACAAGTCAGGGGGGTTCACGAGGCGATGGCAAGACAGGGGGCGCACCCTAGCGGGGGCGCCCTCCACCCATGTGGAGGCCTTGTGGCTCTTCTGGTCCATAAAAAATCATTGTAAATTTTCAGCTCATATGGACTCCGTTTGATATTCCTTTTCTGTGAAACTCAAAAACAAGGAAAAAACAGAAACTGGCACTAGGCTCTAGGTTAATAGGTTAGTCCCAAAAATCATACTATATAATAGCATATAAATGCATATAAAACATCCAAGAAAGATAATATAATAGCAAGGAACAATAAAAAATTATAGATACGTTGGAGACGTATCACTTGTCCAGATGCTCTACGTCGTCAGGACCTAGCCCCTGGGCAAGACTCAGTCGTCGCTGGTATGTCAGGTCGCGATGCCTTGGACAATGCCAGGAGGTGAGGAGCACCAGGAGCTACTGAGGGCTCCTGAGGTGCGATGCTCTTGGAGCACCCCTTTGACGTGCAAGTGACTCGCGTGAAAAAGAGGCGACAATCTCGCTCGGGTAATGAATGGAGGGAATTTCGGAGTCGGTAGCTGCGCCTCGTGAGCCGGTTAGACTTAGATTTCTGTGTGCAGCGGTGTTGGCGAGATTCGTTTTGGGGGGAGTGGCGCCGCTCGCGAGGCACACCTGCTGGGGCCCGGTTCTCAGAGTCTCCAGCTCGTGAGGGCTTTCAGGTAGCCTCGCGAGGCATTGTTTGCGGCGTTCCCAAGCTCTTGGTCTCTCGGGCCACAATTGACAAGTTTTGGAACACGGGGCCCGACGCGCATTCGCCAACTTGCTTGTGTCTGTTCCATGAGGAGAAGAGTACCAAACATCTAGGTGAGGTGACATGCACGGGGTCAGGCCCGGAAGCCAGAGCTCGATCACTTGGATTATCAGTGCTACAGGGATGAAACCAAGCACAGACGCCGTGCCTAGCCCCCGCTCATGGGATGGTCAGGAGAAGAATCACGAAGGTGCGATGCTATCAACGGTGGCGCGTCACCGAACACATGATTAAGTAGGCAATATAAACTCATTAGGGCATAACCAGATTCGTTACACGACCAAAAGGAAATGCTACTGCCGTGCCTGGCATGGGTGAGCTTAAGGTTGATGTAGCCATAGGGCGCCCTCAATTTGAACAAACCAAAAAGTCACATGCCAGCGTGCGCTGAGGGAATGTCCAACCGCTAGCTAAAATCCGTCATGGGAGCTCGCCGTTTCGGGGCCGAGAGGCTCCTGACGGCCTGGGGGCTCGTGAGGGACATGGAGCTCGCATGGCTCATCGCGAGCTGCGCCAGCCTTTGGAAGGTGACGCCGGTGTTATGTAGGCCGAAGGGCATGTGATTGTAGCTGGTGGCGAGGCCCCTGCTCAGGCCGTGCGCCATGGCCAAATGAGGTCCTGGGAGCAAGCTCTGTTGAGGCTTGCGAGGTCGACGCGCACGCACACCTTGCCACCCTCTTCGGGGACGATGATCGGGTTGGAGGACCTCGTGAGGCGGTGCCTGCCATGGATGGCTCAGCTTCTTGCAGCTTGCGGGTCTCCTGAAGGATGACCTCTTTCTTCTCTAGCTCCTGGCACCATGCTCCTTGCTTTGATGGGGTGTGCGTCAAGGCATGCCTCCAAGTGGTGCCCGAACACCTCCGTTGGTACACCGTCCAGGTCAGGCGCTTTCCAGGCGATAGCCCCTGAGCCCACCCGAAGGAAGGTGTGAGCATGCATTCATATGCAGAAGGAGGGCAGGCACCGACGGCGAGGGCGGGGCTTGGGCTGCTGCCATCAGCCGACGCCTTCTTCACCTTGGGGCGGTCTTGGGAGAGCAACTGCTTCTTCTTCACGGGAGCGGAATCGGGAGGCTTGGCGGCATCCTTGCCATCGGAATGCACAGTTGCGGTGGCCCGGTAGGCATGCTCGAGGGATAAATTGGTTCAACTTAATTGTCCATCTCCTTATGACATCTAATAAATTTGGATGGACTGTACATATGTTAAAATCTCCTCCATGGGAGTAAGTATCTGAAGTTGAAGGAAAGGAATAAGTTATACTTTTCCACATACCTGATAAATGCTCAACTTCTCATGCAGTTGTTTGTCAGATCAATGCTCTTGAGAGGAAGCAAGTTCTGGGAAAGAATAAAGAAAAAGATGGAGACTCCTCCAACCAGCAATACTTAGGATCACGAGCTCTTATGCAGCCCTTTGGACCTGAGAATATAAAGAAAACAAGAGGTGTAAAAACACTTCTAGTTGAAACTGAGGTAAGGAGGAGTGATAGAATAAAGAAAGATAATGATGGTTTCAAAAGTAATTCTTGCTCAAACACAAAATGTCTTCGTTGTAGTGGTGTCCCTCCAATTGCTCAAAAAATAGTTGTCAAAAATCTCACTACCTCTTTCTGTAAGGTTGCTGAGCTGGAACTGGAGGAAAAGCTGACTAAGAAGCCCAAGAGAAGGTCAGGAGAGGAGTTGGTCAAGGTACCCTTTGCTAAGGGAGAGCACAATGCTTCCAAGACCACCTAATGATAGTGCACTGCAATCATAATGTTCGCTGGAGGGGCACCACTGCTTACCGCCTCTCATACAATGGTTTGGTTGTAATAGACTTTTTGTAAGGTCTAGAAAGAACTCTTTTGTAGAACTTTATGCTCTGATGGTGTACTACTACTGGTTGCTGATGATACTCCATGTCATGCTCTGGTTCATGCTCTTGCTGTGTTGTTCCCCATTCATATTTATGGATCAGGTGTTGGAACTTGATCATTGGTTATATGTACCCATAATTTCTCATGAATAACACAACCAAGAACTGGAATATACTTAATTGGAATATCAAGGGGATGAACTCTGTAACGCCCGGATTGTTACGCAACAGTAATCACCCGGTTATGTTAATTAACTTCTCGGCAATTCGGAACCGTCCTAAAACAAAAATTAAATCTAAAACAAACGATAAAGAGTTCCGAAAATAAGTTCTAAAATGTTCCGGGGTTTTCTAAAATACCTAACCTAATATTGGTGGGGTGCACTAATATTTACAAAATGCCAAAGCATTTTAAATAAATCAATAACAGAAAAGGAAAATAATAAAAAGAGAAAAGGAAAAAAAATAAAACAGAGAGGGGGATAACCCCCTGCCCACCCACCGGCCCTCTCTCTCCCTTGGCCCATCCCCCTTCCCCTGGGCGCCCACCGCCCACCGCCCCCCACTTACCCCTCCCCACCGGTGGCTAACCCTAGCCACCACCCCACTTCCCCCCCACGCGCCCCCCTCGCCCCTCTCCGCTCCCGACCCGATCTGGATCGGGGCAGAGCACCCCCGACCGAGCCGACCCCGCTGGTCCTCCACCTCGCCGACCCCCGCTGCCCCGCCGCCCGGCCTCCCTCCTCCTCCTCCTCCGCCCGGAGATCCCTCCTCCTCCGTCGCCCCGAGCCACAGCCTCCGCCAGCTGCCTCGCCTCGCCTCCCTCCTCGGGCACGCCCCCGGCCTCCTCCCGACGGCCTGCCCGACCCTCACCGAGCCCACCGGCCGAGGCCCTACTCCCCCGTGAGCCCCCCTCTCCTCCCTCCCCGCGGCTGGCTCGGCCACTGCTACTGTTCCCCCTCAGCTCCCCGGCTCCTCCGCTCGTCGCCAGGCCCCGCCTGCCCTGTCTGGCTCGGCCTCTCCCATGGCTCTTGGCAGACCGACGCCCCTGATCCCCTCCTTCCTTCCCCCCTGATCCGGCCGGCCAGGGTCTGACCGCCCCACCACCGTGTGCCCCCACTCCTCTCCTTCTCCCACGACGGCGACCTGCGTCGGCGACCCTAGCGCCGCCCGAGCCCCTCGCCTCTGCTCGGCGCCTCGCCTCATGACCGACCCTCGCTGCCCCGGCCAACCCGAGCCCCCCACCCGCTCGCTTCGCCTGACGCTGGCGGGCGTCGCCACATCGGCGCGCGGCGGGCTCGGGCCTCGGCCTCGCCCGCCCACGCCCGATCCGCCTCGATCGCGCCCGCCCGACCTGCCCGGGTTCAGACCCATTCAAGGCCGCCGCACTCCACCACCCAAGATGCCCGATAGAATAGCACGTGGGGGCCCCACCCCCCCAAAAACGAAAAAGGAACGTTTTAATTAAAAAAACAGAATAAAAATGAAATAAAATGAATTAAACTAATTAACTAAATAATTAATTGAGTAATTAATTAATCTAATTAATTCTGGATTAGTTAAACCTAATCATTAGTTAAATTAATTGGGTAATTAATTAAACTAATTAATTCTGAATTAATTAACTCTAATCATTAATTAACTTAATTAAGTAAGGTTAATTAATCTGATTAGGTTAATTAAGCTAATAGTGAATGACATGCGGACTCCACACGCCGTGGTTGACTTAGTCAACCCCGCTGGTCGATGACGTCGATGACATCATGTCGATGTCATAAATGCAATTTCAAATTAATTAAATAATTAATTAAAATTCCGAAATTAATAAAACCCTTTATAAATCATATCTTTTAACCGTAATCCGGATTAAAATATTTTCAACATGAAAGTTGCTCGTAACGACGAGACGAATCCGGATACGCAATCCGCTCGTCCACCACACGCCTCTAACCTATCGAACCTGCAAACTTTCTCCTCCGGTTCATCCGTCGACAGACGTCCGGAGACGGATAACTTCCTGGATGCTTTCCCCTAAACCAAGACCCTCTTACCACGTTAGGGCACGCCTAGCATCGCTTCTTGGCATGTCATGCATCGTTATGCATCATTACCGTGTATTCATTGTTTCTTCCCCTCTTCTCTTGGTAGACTACGAGACCGACGCCGCACTGGCCGCTCGACTACAAGGTCAAGACCCTCTCTCTTGCCGAGAGCAACCAGCAAGCCCCCTTGATCACCAGATATCTCCTACTCTTATCTACACCGCTTGCATTAGAGTAGCATAGCATGTTACTGTTTTGGATACTCCTATACTGCTGCATAGCCTTGTCCTTGTAACTTCATTGTTACCTTACCGCAATCCTATATGCTTAGTATAGGATGCTAGTACTTTCATCTGTGGCCCTACATACTTGTCTGTGCTGCGTGCTATACTATCGGGCCGTGATCACTCGGGAGGTGATCACGGTATATACTATATACTTTATACATGATACATGTGAGACTAAAGTCGGTCGGTGATGGAGCACCATGAGTGGATCTTTGTGGCGGAGCGGCAGGGCAGGTTGAGACCGCCTAGGAGAGAGGTGGGCTGGCCTGTTCGGCGTCATGTTACTTAACACGCTTAACGAGGTCTTGGTATTTGATCTGGGTTGGCTACGAGCTTATACGCACTAACCATCTACGTGGGAGTAGTTATGGGTATCCCGCGCCGTGGTATCACCGGCATACTTCAGACGTCGGCGGACGGAGCGCGCTACCGGATTGGACTGAACGCTCATTGGCTAGGTCTCTTCTCGGCCACAGACGCAACGTGCAGGTGTGCTCGTAGGCGATGGGCCTGCACCCTGCGCGCTTAGGTTTAGACCGGCGTGCTGGCCTCTCTGTTGTGCCTAGGTGGGGCTGCGACGTGTTGATCTTCCGCGGCCGGGCATGACCTAGGAAAGTGTGTCCGGCCAAATGGGATCAAGCGTGCTGGGTAAGATGGTGCACCCCTGCAGGGAAGTTAATCTATTCGGATAGCCGTGATCTTCGGTAACAGGACGACTTGGAGTTGTACCTTGAGCTTATGACAACTAGAACCGGATACTTGATAAAACACACCCTTCCAAGTGCCGATACAACCGTGGTCGCTCTCGCTCGTGGTTATGAGCGAGGATTGCGGGTAGGATTATTGCTATATGATGTTACTTGGAGGACTTCCGTTGTCCTCTTACGTGCATGCCGCACCGGTGTCCGAAGCGTTAGTCTTCGTTAAGACTAGCTATCCCCTCTTATTCTCGCATTCTGCAGCTCACCCCACCGATATGGCCTTTACACATATATCCATGCATATGTAGTGTAGCTCCTTGCTTGCAGTACTTTGGATGAGTACTCACGGTTGCCTTGTTCCCCTTTTCCTATCTCTACTCGATTGCTGCAATCGACGATGGAGCCCAGATCCGGACGCCACCGCCTCGGCGACTACTACTCCGGAGGTGCCTACTACTACGCAGCAGCCGCCGACGACGACCAGGAGTGACCTAGGAGGATCCTGCGGAGGCCTGCTCCTCTTCGATCTGATCCCGCTTTGTGCTAGCCATCTTATGGCACCTTGTTTAACTTATGTCGTAGATCAGATATTGTTGCTTCCGCTGACTCGCCTATGATCGAGCACTTGTATTCGAGCCCTCGAGGCCCCCGGCTTGTATTATGATGCTTGTATGACTTATTTTATTTGTAGAGTTGTGTTGTGATATCTTCCGTGAGTCCTTGATCTTGATCGTACACATTTGCGTGCATGATTAGTGTACGATTGAATCGAGGGTGTCACAAGTTGGTATCGAGCCGATCGCTCAGTAGGAATCCCCTTCCACACTCCTTGGCAAGTCGAGTCTAGACATTGCAAAACTTTTACTAACTTGGCTGTGTGCCTTACGGGCCCACGCCGCCATCGGGTGGTATTAGGATCTTTTACTCCTCGACCTTTACTCGACTCGACTCTCTTCTACTCGGGTTAAACGATTTTACTAACTATCACTAGGATCCCGTGACCGCATTCACCCCAAGATGGATATAGCCTTAGTTGTTTTTGGAATTGTATTTGAACAATTTCCACCTGTCATTTGACTCCTTTGAAACGCCTTTGTTTTCGGATGGAACCCACGAGGCAGGTCGTGCGCCACACGACGGCCATTGGTGCTCTCGGGATCACTGCGGTGCTAGCCGAGATGATGACCTATCTGGGTTATCGCTGGCCCCGAGTACACCGCCTATGAGGAGTACCAGACTACAACCAGAGCAGATCTGCGCCATCGCCCACCTCTACTCTCGGAGTATGAGTCCACTACTATGCTGCACACCGCACATGGTGTTGGAGTGACCATCGATATGGCAGTCCACGATGTCGCTTATGCTGCTCGACACGCCTTCGCAGCGAGTATCGAGAGTTGGACACCTCCCCTTCGTGCACATTGCTATCGCGTCGATGTTGGTGAGGAGGGTTACTACACCGCTGCCTACACCATCGTCACCAGAGAGCCTTCCACCATCGTAACTTTGTTCTCGCATGCCGATGGGCTGGATCGAGCTAACCGAGCTCTTCGCCACGAGTTGTACATCACCCGTCAAGACCTCTACCGTGCTCGACGCTGATGCACCCTTTGTCCGCTCCGGAGAGCTGCTGCTTCGCGATCTACCCCGCCAGACCGTGATGCCCTGGGGTGTCGGTTGGCGGACGTGGGAGGCTACTCTCCCGCACTTGGCCCTTTTCGCCACTCGACGCCGGATTCAGCACCAGAGTATCCGCGGCCCTGTGTCACCGACGTGGAGGACTATCCACCGCCGCACTATCGCTTTCAGCTACAGCTACCTCCGCAGCATCGCGTGGGACTGATGTAGACTTGCTTGTTAGCATTTGATGTATTCGCCATGAGCCTGTAGCCGCCTATGATGTAGTAGTCTATGTACTGGACTCTATGTATCGAACATTATGCATGATTCCTTTTGTAAGATATGCCAACTACTATGTAGTTCCCATCATGCTGCTTTCATTATGCATGTTTCATCATGAATGATTCCTGCCTCTTGCTTAATTTCTCAAATGCTGAACTACCTGTTATATAATAGCAGGATGGTTAGGCCAGCAGGTCGTGGCCGTGGTGCCAACTTCCCACCACCGCCTTGAGTACATGGCTGGTATGATCCAACAGCTCGAGATGAATCGCCACCATGGAGAACATGATGGCTCGGCCTCGCTCGCCGAATATGCACCAAAGACCCAAACGGGACAACTCGCAGGATTTCATACGCTCAACCCCAGCGTGTACCGCAGCTCAACCCAGCCATCGGATGTCGATGATCGCTCCGTGACATCACCTATGAGATGGAGTCTGCCGATGTAGCCCTGCCAGCTATGTCACCTTTGCTTCCTTCTTCTGAAGGGACCCGCAGCTCAATGGTGGGACAGCCACCGGCGTACTCTGCCAGCTTGGAACACTCATCACCGCCAGACTTCCAGCTGCCTTCCGTGCCCGCTTCATCCCTTAAGGGGTCATGGACCGAAGAAGCGTGAGTTCCGCAACCTCACCCAAGGCAACAAGATGTTGAAGCCTATCGGAGAGTTCTTGGACTTGTCTCGCTATGTCAAGAGGATATTGCAACCGATGCCCGCAGACAGAGAAGTTCCGTGACGGTCTTCAAGTCGACATCAAGCTCGCACTTCTAGTGCACGACTTTGCTGATTTCGCCACCTTGGTGAACAAAGCTATCAATCTCGAAACTGGTCTGCAGGAATACCAGAGCTCTAACAGCGCAACTGCGACACGGGCTCATCTTCGGCCCGCCTCGCAGGCGCAAGATATGGATTCCCAACAGCATGTACCAGCCGAATGCTCCTGCTTCAAAGCGAACTATGCTACACCTCGCCCGCCTACAACTAAGCAGCCAAGCTTCCAGCTCCACCACCCCAAGCTCCTGTTCCCACACCCAATAATGGCTTATGCTTCAAAGCGGACAGCCAGGGCACCGTGCTAGAGAATGCAACGAACCGTAATCAATCGCCCTTCCAAAGAGCTGGCCGTGGAAACAACCGTAACCGCAACAACACCGGCAAGTCTTATGGGCAAGCTCAGGCCAACCACATTGATCCGAACGAAGCTCAAGACCAGCCTGCTCTCGTGATGGGTACACTCCTCGTAAATTCAGTACTCAGATCTGTTTTATTCGATTCAGAGCATCGCATTCATTCATGTCTCGAGGACTTTGCATACAAGCACGACGTTAAGTGTGAAGAGATGAACTCTTCGGTAGTGGTAAAACCCCATTGGGACAATGTCAAACCTCCATGGTTGGCGCCGACGCCCCGTGGAAATCGAAGGGCTGGAATTCTATGCTCCCCATTATCCTCAAGACGCCTAACATCGACCTTATTTTGGGGATGGATTGGTTGAAAGCGCATATGCGCCAATCGCTTGCGCCACTAAGACCGCCCATCTGCTACACCCTTCGATGAAATCGTAGCTACAATGCTCGTCTCGTTCAAAATGCCGAGGCAAGGCTCTATGCGTTGAATGCATTGAACGCCGCACCCTCGAGGGAATTGAAAACATTCCTGCTGCTTTGCATTTCCAAGACGCTCTTTCTGAAGAACTTCCAGGGATTCCCCCTGCTAGAGCTGTCGAATTCGTCATCGACTTGAAACCAGGCACCACTCCTATAGCCAAACGGCCCTACAAGATGCCGCCGCATGAACTCCTTGAACTAAAGGAGGAAATCGACAAATCTCTTCAAAGCGGTTTCATTCGCCCAAGTTGCTCTCCTTGGGGAGCACCTTCTCTCTTTGTCAAGAAGAAGGATGGGACAAACCGATTGGTCCAAGACTACCGTCCAATAAATCAAGCTACCATTCAGAATAAGTATCCTCTTCCTCGGATCAATGATCTTTATGATCAACTGGCTGGTTCGTCAGTGTTCTCGAAACTCGACTTGAGGTTGGGTTACCACCAGATCCGTGTTCGTGAGGAGGATATCCCAAAGACCGCATTTGTGACTCGTTATGGTTCATACGAGTACACCGTCATGTCTTTCGGCTTAACCAATGCTCCAGCCACCTTCTCTCGCCTGATGAACTATATATTCATGGATTACCTCGACAAGTTCATCGTGGTTTATCTGGATGATATCCTGATCTATTCCAAGAATGAAGAAGAACATGCTGAACATCTTCGTCTTGTGCTGGAAAAGCTACGTGAGCATCAACTCTATGCCAAGTTCTCCAAGTGTGAATTCTGGCTTCCCGAAGTAACCTACCTTGGACATGTCATTTCTAAGGATGGTATTGCCGTCAACCCTGAAAGAGTTCAGGCTATTCTCGATTGGACTCCTCGAAGAACGTTATAAGTCGAAGTTTTCTCGGTCTCGCCACTATTGCCGTCGATTCGCCGAGAACTTCTCCAAGATTGCCGTGCCTCGACTAACCTGTTGCATAAAGGCGTCAAGTTCCAATGGATGATAAGTGTCGGAAAGTTTCAGCACTCAAGGACAAGTTGACTTCGCCCCTGCTAGCTCCTCCCGATACTAAGAAGGACTTCATCATTTATCGCGACGCATCTCGTCAAGGTTTAGGCGGTGTCCTAATGCAAGAGCGCAAAGTGGTTGCTTATGCCTCTCGACATTCGCCCTCACGAGGAGAACTACCCAGTTCACGACCTCGAACTTGCTGCTGTCATTCATGCACTAAAGCAATGGCGACATTACCTTCTCGTAATCGATGCGAGATCTACACCGACCACCAAAGTCTGAAGTATCTGCTTACTCAGCCAGACCTGAACCTCCGTCGGCAGAGATGGATGGAGACTGCTGCAGACTTTGATTTGGGTATTTCCTATACGCCGAGCAAGGCTAATGTAATGGCTGATGCTTTGAGCCGCAAGTCTTCATCAAGCAACCACCTTCAGTTCACAAAGTTCAGCCTCACTTGTTGAAGAATTCAGCAGTGAACCTCCATATTGTTCCTCCGTGCACTTCGCCCCCTCCTCCGGAGTTCCAAAAGATGAATCTCCGTGTTGTTCCCCGAGGGTTCCCTCTTTACCCGGCTGTTGAACCCGATCTCGTGGACACCATAAAGACAATGCAGGATTTGACTCAAGTCTACAAGCTTAAACAAGACGTCGGAAAGGAAATCCTCCTCCTTCACTATTGCCGATGATGGCGCCTTGTACTTCAAAGGCCGCCTAGTGGTGCCTTGTAAGAAGGAAAACCTGAATATGACTCGAAAGTTATGAAAGAAGCTCATGATACTCCTCTATGTATCCACCCCGGCAGTACAAAGATGTATCAAGACATTCGCCGAGATTCCGTGGTCGAATATGAAGCGTGACATTGCTCGCTATGTTTCGAGTGTGACGCTTGCCGTCAGATCAAAGCAGAACATCAAAGGCCTCTTTGAACTCGCAGCCTATCTCTATTCCCGAATGGAAATGGGACCATGTTGAAATGGACTTCACACCGGGTTTCCCAAATCGCAGAAAGGTAATGATGCTATTCTTGTCGCCATTGACCGGCTTTCTAAAGTTGCACATTTTCCGGCGGTCAAAGAAACGATCATCGCTAGCCAGCTTGCAACGCCTATATGTCCAGAATTGTTTCACTTCACGGTATTCCACTGGTTATCGCCTTCGACCGTGGCAGCTTATTAACTTCAAGATTCGGGCAAGTTTCCAAGAAGCTATGGGGACTCATTTATCTTTCAAGATCTTGCTTTTCATCCGCAGATCTCAAGGGCAAGTTGAACGTGTCAACCAAATTCTCAAGATATGCTTCGAGCTTGTGTCGCCTCATTCGCAAGAAATGGGAGGAATCTCTCCCGTATGCTGAGTTCTCTTATAATAATAGCTATCAAGCTAGTCTCAAGATGGCCCCTTCAAGCGTTATATGGACGAAAGTGCCGAACCCTCTCGAACTGGTCGAAACGGGAACGCCCACTCTTCGTCCGGATATTATCCAACATGCCAAGAACAAGTCCGCGTAATTCGCGAGAATCTCAAGACTGCTCGACAAGGCGTCAAAAGAGTAATTATGACCGTCATCACAAAGACATGGTCTATCAACTTTGGCGAAAAGGCCTATCTTCGCTACACCAATGAAGGGTGCTCACCGCCGGATCAAGGGCGAGTTAGCTCCTCGCTATATTGGCCCTTTCACTATTCTCGAAAGGCGTGGAAAAGTGGCTTATCAACTGGAGCTTCCGTCGAACCTTTCTCGTGTTCACGATGTGTTCCACGTGTCCCAACTCCGACGCTGCTTCAAAGACCCAATCCGAGCAAAGGACCATGAAGTGCTCGAATTGCAACAGACCTCTCCTATAAAGAGCATCCGTCCGCATTCTCGACCAAGCTGAACGCCGCACACGCCGAAGGCGATCAAGTTCCTCAAAGTCCAATGGTCGAATCACTCAAGACGGCCACCGGGAACGCGAGGATCGCTTACGAGATGAATATCCGCACTCTTTCCTTCTACCTCCTAAATCTCGGGACGAGATTTCTTGTAGTGGAGGCGATTTGTAACGCCCGGATTGTTACGCAACAGTAATCACCCGGTTATGTTAATTAACTTCTCGGCAATTCGGAACCGTCCTAAAACAAAAATTAAATCTAAAACAAACGATAAAGAGTTCCGAAAATAAGTTCTAAAATGTTCCGGGGTTTTCTAAAATACCTAACCTAATATTGGTGGGGTGCACTAATATTTACAAAATGCCAAAGCATTTTAAATAAATCAATAACAGAAAAGGAAAATAATAAAAAGAGAAAAGGAAAAAAAATAAAACAGAGAGGGGGATAACCCCCCCTGGCCCAGCCACCTGGCCCCTCTCTCTCTCCCTTGGCCCATCCCCCTTCCTTCGGCCGCCCACCGCCCAGCCGCCCCCACTTACCCTTCCCCACCGTGGCTAACCCTAGCCACCACCCCACTTCCCCCACGCCCCTCGCCTCTCCGCCTCCCGACCGATCTGGATCGGGCAGAGCACCCCGACCGAGCCGACCCCGCCGTCCTCCACCTCGCCCCGACCCCCACTTGCCGCCGCCCAGGCCTCCCCTCCTCCTCCTCCTCCTCGCCCGGAGATCCTCCTCCCCTCCGTCGCCTCGAGCCCTTGCCTCCGCCACACGGCTCGGCCTCGCCCTCCCCTCACGGCACGCCTCCCGACCTCCTCCCGACGGCCTGCCCGACCCTCACCGAGCCCACCGCCGAGGACCCACTCCCCCTGTGAGGCCCCCCCCTCTCCTCCTCCCCGTCGGCTGGCTCCGGCCACTGCTGGTTCCCCCCCCCGGCTCCCGGCTCCCTCCGCTCGTCGCCGGCCCCCCCTGCCCTGCCTGGCTCGGCCTCTCCCATGGCTCTTGACCGACGCGCCCCGATCCCCTCCTTCCTTCCCCGCCGGATCCGGCCAGCCGGGCTGACCGCCCCACCACTGTGTGCCCCCACTCCCTCTCCTTCTCCCCCGTGGCGACCTCGTCACGACCCTAGCGCCGCCCAGAGCCCCTCGCCCCCCCCTGCTCGGCCTCGCCGCCCCATGACCGACCCCTCGCTCGGCCCGGCCAACCCGAGCCCCCACCCGTTCGCTCCTCCCAAGCACTGCCGTCACTCACGCCGGCCAGGCCTGCTGCTGGCCTCGGCCTCGGCCGCCGCCCGCCTCCGATCCGCCTGATCGCGCCGCCCCGACCCGGCCGGGTTCAGACCCATTCAAGGCCGCCGCACCCACCACCCGCATGCCCGATAGAATAGACGACGTGGGGCCCCACCCCCAAAAACGAAAAGGAACGCTTTTAATTAAAAAACAGAATAAAAATGAAATAAAATGAATTAAACTAATTAACTAAATAATTAATTAATTAATTAATTGAGTAATTAATTAATCTAATTAATTCTGGATTAGTTAAACCTAATCATTAGTTAAATTAATTGGGTAATTAATTAAACTAATTAATTCTGAATTAATTAACTCTAATCATTAATTAACTTAATTAAGTAAGGTTAATTAATCTGATTAGGTTAATTAAGCTAATAGTGAATGACATGCGGACCCACACGCCGTGGTTGACATAGTCAACCTGTTGGTCGATGACGTCAGCATGGCATCATGCTGATGTCATAAATGCAATTTCGAAATTAATTAAATAATTAATTAAAATTCCAGAAATTAATAAAACCCTTTATAAATCATATCTTTTAATCCGTAATCCGGATTAAAATATTTTCAACATGAAAGTTGCTCAGAACGACGAGACGAATCCGGATACGCAGTCCGTTCGTCCACCACACGTCTCTAACCTATCGAACCTGCAAACTTTCTCCTCCGGTTCATCTGTCTGACAGACGTCCGGAGACGGGATAACTTCCCGGATGCTTTCCCCCCTAAACCAGTACCCCTCTTACCGCGTTAGGGCACGCCTAGCATCGCTTCTTGGCATGTCATGCATCGTTATGCATCTGTTACCGTTTATTCATTGTTTCTTCCCCCTCTTCTCTTCGGTAGACTACGAGACCGACGCCGCACCGCCGCCTCGACTACAATCTTGAAGACCCTCTCTTGCTGCGAGCAACCAGCAAGCCCCCCTTGATCACCAGATATCGCTTACTCTTATCTACACCGCTTGCATTAGAGTAGCATAGCATGTTACTGCTTTGGATACTCCTATACCGCTGCATAGCCTCGTC
This sequence comes from Aegilops longissima, assembly GCA_021605205.1. NCBI lineage: Eukaryota > Viridiplantae > Streptophyta > Magnoliopsida > Poales > Poaceae > Aegilops > Aegilops longissima. Next base: position 164,154,855 of record CM038679.1, read on the forward strand.
CTTGTAACTTCATTGTTACCTTACCGCAATCCTATATGCTTAGTATAGGATGCTAGTACTTTCATCTGTGGCCCTACATACTTGTCATGCTCATGTGCTATACTATCGGGCCGTGATCACTCGGGAGGTGATCACGGTATATACCATATACTTTATACATGATACATGTGAGACTAAAGTCGGTCGGCCGATGGAGCACCATGAGTGGATCTTTGTGGCGAGCGGCAGGCAGGTTGAGACCGCCTAGGAGAGAGGTGGGCCTGGCCTGTTCGGCGTTCGCATGTTACTTAACACGCTTAACGAGGTCTTGGTATTTGATCTGGGTTGGCTACGAGCTTATACGCACTAACCATCTACGCGGGAGTAGTTATGGGTATCCCGCGCCGTGGTATCACCCGAAGTACTTCAGACGTCACGCGACGAGCGGCGCTACCGGATTGGACTGAACGCTCATTGGCTAGGTCTTCGCTTCGTCACAGACGTCGCAGGTGTGCTCAGGCGATGGGCCTGCACCCTGCGCGCTTAGGTTTAGACCGCGCTGGCCTCTCTGTTGTGCCTAGGTGGGGCTGCGGCGTGTTGATCTTACGCGGCGGGCATGACCCAGAAAGTGTGTCCGCCAAATGGGATCAAGCGTCTTTGGGTAAGATGGTGCACCCTGCAGGAAGTTAATCTATTCGGATAGCCGTGATCTTCGATAACAGGACGACTTGGAGTTGTACCTTGAGCTTATGACAACTAGAACCGGATACTTGATAAAACACACCCTTCCAAGTGCCGATACAACCGGTGGTCGCTCTCGCTCGTGGTTATGAGCGGGATTGCGGGTAGGATTATTGCTATATGATGTTACTTGGAGGACTTCCGTTGTCCTCTTCTGTCTGTTGCCAGACCGGTGTCCAGAAGCGTAGTCTTCGTTAAGACTAGCTATCCCCCTCTTATTCTGGCATTCTGCAGTTCAGTCCACTGATATGGCCTTTACACATATATCCATGCATATGTAGTGTAGCTCCTTGCTTGCGAGTACTTTGGATGAGTACTCACGGTTGCCTTGTTCCCCCTTTTCCCTATCTCTACTCGATTGCTGCAATCAGACGATGGAGCCCAGGATCCGGACGCCACCGCCTACGACGACTACTACTCCGGAGGTGCCTACTACTACGTGCAGCCCGCTGACGACGACCAGGAGTGACCTAGGAGGATCCCAGGCAGGAGGCCTTCTCCTCTTCGATCAGATCCCGGGCTTTGTGCTAGCCATCTTATGGCACCTTGTATAACTTATGTCTACTCGGATATTGTTGCTTCCACGACTCGCCTATGATCGAGCACTTGTATTCGAGCCCTCGAGGCCCCTGGCTTGTATTATGATGCTTGTATGACTTATTTTATTTGTAGAGTTGTGTTGTGATATCTTCCCGTGAGTCCTTGATCTTGATCGTACACATTTGCGTGCATGATTAGTGTACGATTGAATCGAGGGTGTCACAAACTCTAAAGATAAATGGTTGGCTCTTAGGCAAAAAATTGCTGAGAGTGATTATGCTATACTCTGTTTATAGGAAACTAAGAGAGAGAACATTAACTCTGCTTATATAAAAAACTTTTGCCCTAATAGAACCAACAAATTTGCATTCTTTCCTTCCATTGGGGCTTCTGGTGGAGTGCTTGTTGCATGGAGTGGCTCTTTGTTTGAAGGAGAGGTCATTGCTGAAAATAGATTTTCAATCTCAATACAGTTCACTAGTCGACAATCAAATCTGTCCTGGATTCTTAATAATATTTATGGCCCTTGTGAAGCACAAGACAAGATTGACTTCATTGATTGGTTCCACAACATTCATATGGCTCTTGACACCGAATGGATTCTTATGGGTGATTTTAATTTCATTAGGTCCTCCTCAGACAGGCATAGACCAGGAGGGGACGTCACTGATATGCTCTTGTTCAATGAGGCAATAACTAATCAGGTTTTAGTTGAGTTACCTTTGCACGGGAGGCAATTCAATTGGAGTAATATGCAGAAAAATCCACTTCTTGTCAAACTAGGTTGGTTCTTTACATCATCTTCTTGGATGACTTCATTCACTAATACCATTGTGCTCCCTCTAGCAAGGCCTATATCTGACCATTTCCCTTGTGTAACCAAAATTGGAACTGCAGTTCCAAAAGCAAAGATTTATAGATTTGAAAATTATTGGTTGCAACACACAGATTTCAAGCAAGTAGTAGCTGCTGCTTGGAGCATTCCTGTGGGCAATATGGATGCTACCAAAAGTATTAATACAAATTTCAAAAAGCTTAGAAGAGCTCGCAAGCAATGGGCTAGATCCCTTTCATGTTTGAGGACATAAATTGCTGCTATTAATGAAGTTATATTTGTTCTGGATATTTCTGAAGAATTCAGAGAATTGGGTATATTTGAGTGGAATTGTAGAATAATCTTGTAGGAACATTTGCTCACCCTCCTGAAAAATCAAAAGATTTATTGGAAGCAATGGGGAAAAGTCAAGGGTGTAAAATTTTGTGATGAGAACACAAAATTCTTTCACACTAAAGCTACCATTAATCACAGGCATAATCACATTGATGTGCTCCAAAATGAAGACCAAATGGACATTTCTGATCATGCTGGGAGGGCTGCAATACTCTGGGAGGCTTTAAAAAAGAATGGGGACTTGTGAAAAAACAACAATGCACTTCGATCCAGAGTCTTTATATGACCATCATACTGATGCCTCAATATTTGAAAACCAAGAATTGCCTTTCATCGAGGAAGAGGTTAATGAAGTGGTCAAAGATCTTCCAAATGACAAATCTCTAGGACCTGATGGTTTCAACAATGAGTTCTTCAAAGCATGTTGGGACATCATCAAATTTGATGTGCTTAGATTGATTGATGAGTTCCATGCTAGGAAAATGTCTCTTGAAAGTATCAACACATCATATATCACACTTATCCCCAAAGGGATCGCTCCTCTGACAGCAAATGATTATAGACCCATCTCCCTCCTCAACTGATGTCTCAAACTCATCACCAAATTACTGGCCAGTTGAATCTAGAAAGTGATTCTCAAAATGGTGCATATTAATCAATATGGATTTCTTAAAGAAAGGGCCATTCAAGACTGTCTGGGTTGGGCTTTTGAGTACTTACATCAATGCCACAAATCCAAAGATGAAATAAATTTTTTGAAATTAGATTTCGAAAAAGCTTTTGACATCATTGAACACCAAGCAATATCGGACATTCTGAAAGCTAAAGGTTTTGGGCGAAGATGGATACATTGGATTAAACTGTTATTCTCATCTGCTTCTTTGGCTATTATGTTGAATGGTGTTCCCGGGAAGAAATCGTATTGCTTAAGAGGAGTAAGGCAAGTGGATCCTTTGTCCCCCTTACCTTTTGTGATGGCTGCTAATCTGCTTCAATCCATTCTAAACAAAGCTATGCATATGGGTCTGCTCACTTCACCTTTGCAGGTGGATTCTTGCCCTAACTTCCCTATAGTTCAATATGCAGATGATGCTCTAGTCCTCTTACAAGCAGACGCCAAACAAATTCATTGCCTTAAAGCTCTCCTCCATACTTTTAATGAAGCCACTGGCCTGAAACTGAATTACCACAAATCAAGCTTCACACCAATTAGCGTTGCTGATGACAAATTGGAAATCCTGTTTAACACCTTTCATTGCAAAAGTGGAAATTTTCCATTTACCTACATGGGGGTGCCATCGGGTCTTCATAAGCCCACAGTTGAACAATGTCTCCCATTAGTAAATAATCTGGCAAAGAAACTGGTTGGATTGTCCCCATTCATGACTCTGGCTGGTAGGCTGCTGTTAGTCAAATCAGTGTTGAACTCTCTCATAATATATTTCATGGGATGTCTTGATGTGCCTGTCACCATTAAAAATCAAGTCATCAAATACTTGAGACACTGCCACTGGAGGGGTCCTGACCTAGAGGATCATAGACCTGTCATGGTAGCTTGGACTATTTTCTGCAGGCGAAAGAATCAAGGTGGATTAGGGGTGTTGGACATTTTTGTTCAGAACAAAGCCCTACTGCTCAAGAATTTGCACAAATTCTACAATAGACTCAATATTACATGGGTAAATTTAATTTGGGAATCATATTATAATAATGGATCTTTGCCTGGCAACAATTGGATGAGATCCTTTTGGTGGAAAGCCAACCTCAAGCTCATTGAAAACTATAAGTCCATGGCGAGATGCAATGTGGTTGATGGAAAAATGCACTATTTTTGTTTGATCTTTGGCATTCTGCATGTTTGCAAAATATGTTTCCACACCTTTTCTCCTTTGTTAAAAATAAGGAAACTTCTATGCATACAGTCATGCAACTTGAATACCTTGAGGGTCTCTTGCATCTGCCACTTTCAGTAGCTATGGAGGAAATTTGTAATACATTAAAACATCTGAATTTACTGAATGCACTGATACATGGACCTATATCTAGGGCAATGAACAATTTTCAGTAGCCAAGGAATATAGAATCATGATGGGGATCAAAGTGGTGCCACAACAATTTCAATGAATTTGGAGTAGTTCTTGAGAGCCAAAAAACAAGGTGTTCTTTTGGATACTTCCGTATGACAGACTAAATATAAGGAATCTGGTAAGAAGGAAAACTTTCCATTTGGAAAATTACAACTAGGGCATTCACAATTGCCCAGAAGAATAAACACTTCAGCACCTTTTATGGACTTGCCCCTTTGCTTCACAATGTTGGGATTTAATCTTCTCAACTAGGCAAACAAATGTCTCAGTTTTGTAAGCTTTTGCTGATCTCAAAAAGAAAACTACATGTGCCTTTTTTGATGGAAATAATCATATTGGCTTCTTGGTCCATTTGGATTACAAGAAACAATCTCATATTTCAAAATACCCAACCCAATATTTAGAGATGGAAGGATATATACAATGAGGAGCTTCATCTTATCAAATACAGGATAAAAAATAGCTACGCTAGGGAGTTCATCTCCTGGCTAGATAGCCTTGCTTTGTAATTTATGTATTTAGCATGTATTTTCTTTCTTCCTTCTTTTAGTAGTTTTTTCCTTCTTTTGTTTCTTTATTTTATTTATATTTTGTTTAGTTTTTCTATTTTTTTGGCTTATCTCAAGCCATGTATGCACTCTCTTCTTTTGCTTTTGGTTAATGAAAAATTTTGTAGTGGGTTTTTGCCCAACTGTGTATAGTCAGATTTTTCACAGACTATGCGCTATTACTATAAGGTCTACATCATGTCACTTTAACAGATGATTACCTTCAAAGTCATTTTCTTAATTAGAGCATAACATAAGCTAACAGAGATATGAACATCTACTGACAAAAGTTAGACTATATATGTTTTCTATTACTACGAGATCTACACCATAATGGTGATTATCTTCAAAGTTTTATCCTATAGAAATTGAGGTCTACACATATGGTTATAAAGCATCAGCTATTCTATATATTTCCTCCTCTAAAGCAATTGTTGTTGTTATTAACTAAAATTATTTAGTCTCACAATAATTAAATATTATTCATGCACAATCACTATATGCTGAAATGGTGTTTTTGTGCTAAAATCAAATATCAAGCCTCGCTTTGTTTGAATAAGTCATAGAAAAGTATGCAAATTTTTCATATACTGGTGATTACCTTCTATTACATAGGTAAAATGCATGGCAGTGGAACCTATGTCACTATTTCCAATTATAGTGTTGTCCATCCATCGAGTTGGATACCGTAATTTATGGCAAGTGTCTCAAACAATTTTGCAATGTCCACATCACATTGTGGTTATACTTTCATAGTGACTAACCAATGTTATACATGCAACATCCATGTTTTTGGCGGTGACTCTAAAATTGCAATGCTCATATGCATTTTATGTGTCACCAACTTCACTTAGTTCTCAAGCTAAGTATATAATGGATGCATTTGTATTCACCTTGAATATTTCCCTTAAGATAAACATGATGCCATGAGCACATCGCGAATGATCACCCATTCATTTTCAAGACCTCAAGTCTACTACAACTCACAATTTTGTCACTTAATCAACTTCAAGGTGAGATCTTGTGATCAAATATTTTCCTATATACACATTCAGATGAAATGCCCTTAATGCACTTTACATCCTCTTATGATGGTACTACGATTTCCATGGTAAAGAAACATATAATTTCTTAAAATCATCAGATTCACCCAATGGGTGTTATACCATTATTTTAAATATTTACTAGTACTGAGAATACTATGCAAGCCAATGGTCACAAAAAATGAATCACGAGGAATTGAAAGTATAGTGTAGGCTAAAAGACAAATTTACCTCTTAATAGGGAATATATCATTTTCAAACAATGACAACGATAACTCTCAAGTTTGTCAAGTGTGTGGTTATGCAAATATCATACCTATAGTTACCAAAACCCTTAAACATATGGTCAAACCACACCATAAAATTGGGATAAACTTGAAAATTTGCAAACTTACAACCATAAAATATTCTGGTAAATGATTGTTTCCAAATCTTCATCAGAAGGAGAGAACCAAAAATCTAGTGCAACAAAAAAGATGGTGAATTCCTTTGCACCGATGATATGTTTGCATAATATATAAATTTTCATTAATGTTGAGACCTCATGTAATTTCCTAGTTATACCAAAATATTATTATCTTATACTTGTTCTATTACATGTAGTGTGACGTCCAATATCCTATTTCTTAGGCATGATATTTGATAAATTTTGAATGTATGAATCAATTCATACTCAATATTGTTGTGTACACAATAATTTTTTAGATATTAATAAATTAAATATTTGGTTTGGGGATGATTACAAAATTATTGATAGTTCTATTGGTCACAACTTTTGAAGTTACAAATTTTCCTAAATCATCAGATTTTATGTGCACGGCATGTGCCATAGGGGACATCAGTTTTATGGCACTCTCAACTTAAGATTCTAGATGAGCCACTCATTATTTCTTGAACACATTCAAAAGATATATGTGGATACTATGTGGTATTATTTTAGATACATGGTACTCATAGGAACATTTATAAAATGATCTCAAGTGTGTCTCTTATATCACACAACCATGATCTTACCCAATAAATTGCTTAACTTATAAAAGTAGGAGTAAATTCTCATGAATAAAGGATAAACCCATTCGAATAGACAATGTTGTTGAACTCATTTCACGAGCCTTTTATGATTGCATTCAGTACTCTATGTGCATACCCAGAATGGTTTAGCTAAATTTCTTATCAAAGATAGTCAATTTAAGTACATGGCTGCTGTTATAGACTTGTAATTACCGGCCTCTTGCTGGACATGTATGATTTTACACACCGTAAGTATGATCTAAATTATGCCAACTGCATATCATACTACTACTTCTCCTTGTAGTAAGTACATGGAAATAAACAAAGTATTTCCCACATGTGATAATTTGTTTACATACTGATATCATCACTCCAGCATAAATTAGTTGGCCCTCACAGAAAATTTGGGATCTATGTCAGAAATAACAATTTATCCATCAATAAAAAATCACAGCATGTATGCTGATTGCATTAGCAATAAGGACATTTTCTGGCATTCGGGAGGATAAGCACCACAAATAATGCTGAGAAATAAATTAGAAATGTTATTGACATTCAACCTTATATATATGTACTCAAAGAATCTGAACTAGAAGTTTAGAGAATCATATATTTGCAACACATTGCAAATCTTGCACATACATTTACTGATGACAGGGTGTCACTAAATTTCTATATTCCTGCAGTAAAGTGTTAAGAAGAGCGGAGGTACCTGATAAACAACTCTTCTCCCAAAATAAGAGCAAGAGGGGGAGAAATCTGTCCACACGAGATATAATCTGTCATATGCTTCCGCGGAAACATAGGAAATTAGATCGTCAATCAGTAAATGTAATTCAATATCAAGTTGAAAGACACCTCACTGGATACTCATCATCCAAAGCCCGGCATAAATGTGCACAAATGTTTTGGTACTAGGACATCGAAACACCTTGACCCCATTGTTGTAGGAAATTACAAGGAGTTAAAAGGAATAAATACATTTCCACAATTTCATCGATTCCACCAGAATCATATAAAATAGAGACTAAATTTGTCAACATATATTTCTTCTCCTAGTTGCTGAAATCTTTTGGGCCCTGAACCAAAATCCATGGTAGAGTGTCTCTTGCACTCATATTAGTTCACATAAGATGAAGTATCTTCAAACTGGATAATACTCGTGATACGTCTCTGGCTTATATACTTTTCCTAACGCTGTTGCTCTTGTTTTGGACTCTATTTTGCATGATTTGAATGAAACTAACCCGGACTGATGCTGTTTTCAGCAGAACTACAATGGCGTTGTTTTTGTGCAGAAATAGAAGTTCTCGGATTCGGATGAAACTTTTTGGAGATTTATTTCAGAATATATAAAAAATACTGGAACCAAGAACCACCGAAGGGGGTGAACTGGCTCGCCAAGATACACCAGGGTGCGCCCCCCTCTCTGGCACTCCCTGGAGGGTTGTGGCCACCTCGTGGCCCCCTAACCCTAATTCCAACTCCATAAATACCTATTTTAGGAGAAAAAATAGGAGAGGAAGTTTCATCGCATTTCAGTATACAGATCTGCCGCCACCTCCTGTTCTTCATTGGGAGGCCAGATCTAGAGCCTGTTCGGGGCTCTGGAGAAGGGAATCTTCGGTCTTCGTCATCGCCAACCCTCCTTCATCACCAATTCCATGATGCTCCCATCAGGAGTGAGTAATTACTTCGTAGGCTCGCTGGTCGGTGAGGAGTTGGATGAGATTCAGTTAGTTTTGTTAGGGCTTGATCCCTAGTATCCACTATGTTTTGAGATTGATGTTGTTATGACTTTCCTATGCTTATTGCTTGTCACTATGGCCCGAGTGCCATGATTTCAGATCTGAACCGTTTATGTTTTCACCATTATATCCATGTTCTAGATCCGATATTGCAAGTCATATTCACCTGTTACATGTTATGATCCGTAAACCCCAGTGTGACAGTAATTGGGATACTTTCTGGTGATGAACGTAGTTTGAGGAGTTCATGTATTCACTATGTGTTAATGCTTTGTTCCTGTTCTTTATTAAAAGGAGGCCTTAATATCCCTTAGTTTCCTTATGGACCCCGCTGCCACGGGAGGGTATGACAAAAGATGTGATGCAAGTCCTTTTCCATAAGCAAATATGACTATGACTGTTATATGATGAATATCATCCAATGAATTCACCGATCTAATGCCTATGAGTTTTTCATATATTTCTCTTGCTAATGTTACAACTGCTACAAAACTGTTACTGCTGTTACCGTTATGATTGCTACTGTTACCACTGCTATCAAAGCTATCATACTACTGTGCAACTAATCACTTTGTTACAGATATTTAATATACAGGTGCGGTTGAATTGAAAACTCAACTGCTAATACTTGCAAATATTCTTTGGCTAACCTTGTGTCGAATCTATAAATTTGGGTTGAATACTCTACCCTCAAAACTGTTGTGATCCCAAAACCAATATTTTTCCCTCTAAGACGAGGGGAGGTAAGAAACTACCATCTAGATCTGCACTTGATTCACCTTCTATTTTGAGTAAACTTGCAGCACCACCACATGCTATTAGTCCTGATATGTCGCAAGTTATTGATGATGCTACTTCAACTTTGGATGATTCTTATGATGATGCTACTACTTTGCTTGATGATAATGTGCCACTAGGTCAATTTCTTGATGAAAAAAATTGCTAGAGCTAAAGATATTGAGAATGCCGAAACTGATGAAATTATCGAAACTGATGAAGTACTTGAAACTGATAATCTTGAAACACCTATTATACCAAGCTCTCTTAGATTTGAAATGAATAAGATATCTGAAGGTTATGTTATGGATGAGGAGATAGCTAGAGACTTTTTTGCTTGCAATGATAGAGTTGCTCTTAAGAAATTACTATGCAAACTGAAAGAAAAAATTTTGAATGCTAAAACGAAATGTGATCCTAAGTTTGCTACTTCACCTATATTTATTACCGATAAGGAATATGAATTCTCTGTCGAACCAGAGTTAATTACTTTGGTTGAATCTGATCCTTTTCATGTCTATGAAACTAAATTTGTAGTGGCACATCTTACTAAATTAAATGATATAGCCACCCTATTTGCTCATGATGAGAAAATTTGCTATTACTATAATCTCAAGTTATTTCCGTTCTCATTAAAGGGTGATGCTAAGATATGGTACAATACTCTTGTTCCTGGTTGTGTGCGTAGTCCCGAGGATATGGTTTACTACTTCTCTGAAAAATATTTTCCTGCTCATGAGAAACAAGCTGCCTTACAGGAAATATTTAACTTTGTGCAAATTGAAGATGAGAGTCTCCCACAAGCTTGGGGGATGATTCTCCAATTGCTTAATGCTTTGCCTAATCATCCTCTTAAGAAAAATCAAATACTTGATATCTTCTATAATGGACTAACCGATGCTTCTAGGGACTTCCAATAGTTGTGCTGGTTGCGTTTTCGGGGAACAAACTGTTGAACAAGATGAAGAATAATTGAATAATATATTGAAGAATGATGATGATAGGACTCTTCATGAATCACCGCTTAAACCCACTCAGAAGAAGAGAGGTATCTTATTTCCTAGTCCTGAATATATGCAAGAGGCAAAGAAATGTATGGAGGAAAACGGTATTAAAGCTGAAGATGTTAAGAATATCGGTCCTATTGAAGAAATACATTGACTTGACACACCACCACCACTGGTGGTAGAGGTAAATTCTTTTATAAAGTTTGAGGAAAGTAACATCCCTTACAAGAAACATCCTAGTCAATGCCTATATGAATTTGATATGTACATTATCAAACAAGGTCACTTAAATGCAAATGTCATGAAACAACAGAAATATAATTCTGATATGATTGCTACCTTGAGTGGCTTGTTATTTAGAATCACTAATGATATTAGAGGTGTAGGAAAACATGCCTCTATGGCTCAAACCCAGTTAGAAAAAGTCGTTTAATCTTAAAGAGAATTGCTTAATAAAATGAATAATTATATGAATGATTTTTATGTTAGAGTTGCAACTAGAGGAGGTAAAATGTCTCAGGAACCAATTTATCCCGAGGGATACCCAAAATGAATTAAATAAGACCCTCAAAGAATTAACACTAATGTACCTAGTCCTTCTAAATGGAAGAAGAAAAAGAAAAATGATAGGACTTTGCGCACCTCTAGTGAACCTGAAATAGAAAAACCTCCCGAAGATAATAATGATGTCTCTATCTCTGATGCTGAAACTCAATTTGGTAATGAACATTCATCTAGTGATAATGAAAATGATAATGATGATGTTCATGAAGACACCCAACCAGACAATAATGAAGAACCTGGTAATGATGTTGAGATAGAACCTGCTATTGATGTTGATAACCCATAACCTATCCTCTGTATAAAAGATATGATAAAAGAGACTTTGTTGCTAGAAAACATGGAAAAGAAAGAGAACTATGGGTTCAAAAACCCATTCCCTTTCCACCTACCCAACTAAGAAAAAATATGATGAAGAATTTGAACGCTTTGCTGAAATGCTTAGGCCAATCTTTTTGCGCACATGCTTGACTGATATTTTAAAGATGGCCCCTTGTGCAAAATACATGAAAGACATTATCACTAATAAGAGAAACATACCTGAAGCTGAAATCTCCACCATGCTTGGTAATTATTCTTTTTAGGATGGAGTACCTAAAACACTTGGAGATCCGGGAATACCAACAATACCTTGCTCCATCAAAAGAAATTATGTCAAAACTGTTTTTGTGATTTAGGAGCTGGTGTTAGTGTTATTCCTTTCTCTTTATATAAAAAACTTGATTTTAATAAACTCCCACCTACTGAAATATCTTTGCAAATGGCTGATAAATCAACTACCATACCAATCGGTATTTGTGAGGATGTGCCCGTTGTTGTTGCAAATGTTACTATCTTAACAGACTTTGTTATACTTGAGATGCCTGAGCACGACAACATGTCGATTATCCTGGGTAGACCCTTTTTGAATACTACAGAGGTTGTTATTGATTGCAACAAAAGTAAGATCACATTTCATATCAATGTTAATGAGCATATGGTGCATTTTTCGAAGAAACAGTTCCAAGTCAATAGTATTAATGTTATTGAAAAGTCTCCGACAATTGCTATTTGAAGTTTTGAACTACCTCTACCTACTACCAAAAAGAAATATGAAATACTTATTTTTGGGGATATGCATGTGCCCATTTAGGTAACTTAGTGTTTCACAAAAGTTCTTCGGTTTCATGCTAATCGAAAGTGGTTGTTAATAAGACTTGATCAACCTTGTTAATGAATCATTTTTTAGAGGTATGAAGTTGATGAATTTAGTGAGCACCACTTTTTTCCCTTACCTTTTGTTTTATTTTTTCTTAGTTAAATAAAATAAAGTGCCATGTTTTGTCAATTTTTTGAATTTTCTGTGCAATAAAAAAGTGGTCAAAAATAGAAGTGCTCAGAATGCCCTGAAAATGTAATATGATTCTTTCTGAATATTTCTGCATTTTTGGTATAAATAACATCAGAGGGGGGTGCCCCTGGTGACCACAAGACACCAGGGTCCCCTCACTTATCCCTTTATCCCATGTAATCTCCTACCTCCAGAAAAAAATCACCATAGCTCTCTCTCACTCATGTTTTTGCTCGCAAACCCGTGGATTTTGATCTCTTTGCTCGAAGCTCCGTTTATGGAACTGTTTTGGGGGATTGCTACTTGGTATGTGACTCCTCCATTGCTCCAATTAGTTTTTTCTTTAGTGTTTTATATTTTGAATAATTAGCTACTCTTGGTGCTGCTGTAAATGGGCTTAGATGTTGAATCCTTAGAGTTCTATGTAGTTTGAATGCTTAATATGGCCTCTAGGCATCTCGATGAGTAGTTGCTATCAATCTTGTGCAGTTTTGTTGACAACAATTTTGTGTCCTAACATTTTTCAGAAATTGTAGGCAAATAAAAATGCAATTCTTTAGGAGTTCTTCGAGGAGGAGGTCTACCAAGGCATCATCTAGTAGCGGATCAATACATAGTTTTATGTTGAGCCAAGTGCAAGCTTAATGCGGGATGCTGCTATCAAATCAGGCCTATTGCCGTGTAATGATTACATGGAAAGTGCAGAAATTAAGGAAAAATTTGAGAAATATGTGCACAATGCCGAGCTAGGCCCCTACATCAAAGATAAGTGCATTCAGCATCTCAACCTCACAGAAACATTCACTAAGAAATTTAAATGTCATCCTCGTGACTCTAGAGTTTCATTTAGTCTTTATGGTTATCCTTTTACCATGCCTCTAATTGTGTTCTGTGAAGCCTGTAAAATTCCATATTAGGGTTCGTTGGACGAACCGCCAAAATCTGAGTATGAGTCATTTTTGACTAGCCTTTGTTATGGAGAGGATAGAGGAGTGATACAAGGTGGAATAAAGAGTATTTATTTCCCATCAATTCACTACTTTGCACTCTTTAATGTCAAATGAGTCGTAGGCAAGCAAGATTGTAACATACTATGTGCTCCTGACTTGAGCCTCATACACAAAGCTTTGACTGGAATTAAACATTATAATCTTGGAGCAATCGTTGCACGGAGATTGAAGCGTAATGTTGAAAGTGGTCACTTTTATGGTTGGATTTATGCTTCTCATTTGGCTAAAGAGGTTGGTGTGACCCCTCTGCCTGATGACCCTGTCCTACCCACTCAGTACTTAGACTTTGAGGCCATGAAGCGCCATAAGTTCCTTACGGGGACGATGACTGATTATACTTATAACTGGAGGTTCAATAAAGAACCCCTTGTGCATGTTGTTTTGCATGCGCCTACTCTCTTTGATTATCACACACTACTGCAGGATGCTGCTAAAGCGACACTACGATCAGAGACCCTTCCACGAAACTGTATGCGATGCAATAATCGCAAACGGTGGTGTAAAAAAACCATCAAAAAGGTGCAAAACATTTGCGCTGGCAGATGCATCAAACAAGGTTCATATTTTAGTTGCGTGTGCGATGCAGGGCATACGGTTCAATTCAATTAACTGTTTGCGGTGAGGAGGAACAAAATAAAAGGGCAGCCAGATAAAGGTGTGTGCGATATACAACATACAATTCACTCAGATGAACTGTTTTTGATTAGGAAACACAAAATAAACGGTCAGCCAGATCAAGGTGTGTGCGATATTCGGCATGCGGTTCACTCGGATGAACTATTTGCTTTTAGCCAAGAGAACAGAAACGGTTCAATATAAAAAGATGTGTGTGATACGCGGCAAAGAAGTCTTTAATCGGAAACGTGTGGGAACACCTATAACAACACAGACATTTCCCGTTAACAAGCCGTGTGTGTTGTGAGCAAACAATTACTGGTATACAATTATCACTACTAGGAAAAGGCCTACTAATGGCGCACCGGTTTTGCCTACTAATGGCGCACTACCGGTGCGCCATTAGTAGCACGCCATTAATTTTTACTAATGGCGCACCACCGTCGCCATTAGTATCTGAATATACTAATGGCGCTTTGGCGATCGCCATTAGTATGTAACTCCATGCGCCATTAGTATGCCTCCGGGGGCCATATGTAACCATGTGCTTTGTCACACTAATGGCGCACTCGCCTTGATCGCCATTAGTATCCTTTGGCATACTAATGGCGCTCTCTATGATCGCCATTAGTATGAATATTTGGTTTTTTTTTGGTTTTCTGATTTTTGCACAGGTTACAAAATATATTATTGGACAGAATATAGACAGCAGCACATAGCAACATCAGATTCATCAAATACAATAGAAGATTAGTCTATGAATACAATTCATCATATTAGTCTCCGAATTCAAAAGACCGAACAAAGATAAAACATTACAAGTCTCAAGACCGCGAGTATCGAGTTTGTCTTCACATTACAAGTCGATATCAATCATCTAAACTACCATCACATAAAAGAGAGTTGTGTTCATCACGATGAGCATCATCGCGATCAAACTGGTCCTCATCCGGTTCCTCCAACGCTCCCTCCTCTCTCCCGCTAGATAGCGGGCATATCTAGATTCGGCCTCCGCCCTAGTGGTGTACCCTTTGTAACTGTTATCGCTGAACGGTGAACCTGTCTCCGACACTCCTCCCGATCGTCGTGACTCAGGAACCTTACCCTTGTACTTGAGTGAATTCCTCCTTGACGGTGCGGAGCGCATTCGGACGCCGGTCCTTCCTTTGCTTCTTCGATTGGCTGCCATCTGTGTGTGTGTGCGCCATCATCAGTGGTGGCATCCTCGGCGGCACCATCAGTGGTGTCATCCCCGACGCCACTAGGGGTTGTGTAATCAGGATCGGTGTCTTCCGCGGTGTCCTCATAGCGGTGAGGTTGTTTCTCCATCTCCGGGACAGCTCCAGAATTGCTTGCCGCTCAACCACCGGCCTCATCGTTGTGGGCCATGTTTACGCTCTAAATAGGAAAAAGTTTGGTCAAAAGTTGGTTATTGTCAAGGAACAAGATCATGGTCTCATCATTTAGGGTTTGTCGACACGAGGCACCCTAAAGCCTAAGCTTTCATCATTTAGGGTTTGTCGGCCGAGGCACCCTAAAAGCCAAGCGTACATCATTTAGGTTCTCATCGACACCGAGGCATCCGGGGCAGCCAAGTTAAGTTTTCATCATTTAGGGTGTATCGATGCCGAGGCACCCTAGGTTGGGCCCAATCAGTTGGCACTAATCACTTGGCTCTATTGCCACCTATGTTGGGTTTATCATCTAGGGTTTATCGATGCTAAGGAGAATTCTAAGTTGGGCCTAATCACTTGGCTCTATTGCCACCTATGGTTTAATGCAGCCGAATGGCGGGCAGTTGATCCTACTTAACTAAGTACTAAGATACCCCGGCCCATGCATTAGTCATAAGTACCCCATATGTCTATTTTAGCAAAGTCATGCTAAAATCCACGGAAAATTTCAGCATGACCTTTGCTGAAAATAGGACATATGGAGTACCAATTTTGCGGAGCGGAAGTTAATCAACATTTCGACAAACTCAAGGGCCTCTCGGGTACTGCAAATTCATCACGACACGATGGTCGGAGACATGACCTTTGCAAAATGGTCGGAGACACGATGGTCTTTCTCAATGTGATCAATTGATGGATCAACACATAAAACATGTCCAATAAGTATGATTTATAGAGTCAACATCGGTATGAATATATATAAAGTTTTTCTTCATCAGCCAGGCCCATGCAAATAATCGCATCCAGCAACTATTTACGCTACTCTGTAACTAACTACACTCTGTATTTATAGATTCATTTCAGATGAGATCAGATTGAGCTCAAGCTGTAGCTGTAGTGAGGATCCATGAGCCATCATGCCAGCCAGCCAGAAATAAACTTTACATTCCAAAGGAAATAAAATACAATGCATACATACATACTTAAGCGGGTAGATAGATAGATAGATAGATAGATAGATGAGCATGTTCAGTTTACAAGAATGAATATAAACAAGCAAAGAATGCATGCAAGTTTAAAGTAAAACGTTTGATTAATGCAAGTACTCCTCTTGCTCTCTACTTTCTCTCTTCTCTTCTTGATTAATTAACTGAATTTTACTGATGTTGTTGTTAACTGAATTTTAATCAGCTCTTGAAGAACACCTTGAGTTTAAATCGAGATATAGGTGTAGTTTTCAGTCTCTGTCGGTTTCATCGAGAGAAGTTTGCTTTCGTTTCCAATAATCCGAGCTGCGCCTCGGTCGTAGTTTGTTAGGTTTCTCCGCGGCCCTGACCCGACCATGGGATGGCACGAACTAGACGGTCATGGCTGCATCACGACCCGGAAGTGGCCTAGTTTCTCGTTTTCTGTTAGTTGTGTAATCGCTGAATAAGAAGAGAAATAGAGAGCAGAAAAGTTGTGAAGTGAACGTGGGACAAACACATTATAAATGAATTTTACCACGTCTCCCCTCCTGGACGTTTCAGAAACAGGAGGGCCCACGTCTCCCCTCCAGAGTTTTCGAGGGCCCACGTGTCCCCTCCAAAGGGCAGGACGTTTGAGTTTTCAAGGCAACTCCCGACGTCTCCCCTCCAATGGCAACTCCCCATGACGCAGAGGGGGTTTTCTTCCCACGTCCAGGTAACTCCCCTCCTATTCCATTGCCTCTCCATCTTCCTCCCTCTGCCTCCCTCCTCATTCCATTGCCGCTCCATCTTCCTCCCTCTACCTCCCTCTGCCTCCAGCATCAAGCAACTCCCCTCTGCCTCCACCATCGCTGGCCAGGAGGGCAATGGCGGAGGAATCGTGGAGCAACTCCCCTCCGTCTGCCAAGAGAATGGCGGAGGCATCGTGGAGCAACTCCCCTCCGTCTGCCAAGAGAATGGCGGAGGCATCGTGGAGCAACTCCCCTCCGTCTGCCAAGCATCACCGTGGTGAGGTGTCTGGCAAGGAGCCGCTGGTGGTCGACGACGACGTTCCGGTCCCCGGGCAGAAGCGGGACTACACCGTGCCGCTCAAGGTTGATATCCACCTGAAGGAGCCGCTGGATGTCGTATGTACCAGCAATCCAGACGAAGCCGACAAGATGATCCGTAAGATGAGGAGGAGGCTCGGCGGCATGCTTTCTCGGAATATCGGAGTTGATGTCGAGTATACCAGGGAAGACAAACCTCCGCAAATTGCTGCAGTTCTGCGATTATGCGTGGAGGATCTCGTCTGGTATACCACATCACCGCTGCAACAAATGGTAAAACGTCCGATTCGAAGTAGTTTTTGGTGATCATACAATGTTGTCTACAAGTTTTGTGATCCTTTAGTAGCTGTTATGAATGTTGTCTTGTAATGCAAAAGATTGCAAAAAATACATCATTGAGATGTTATGCTTGCTGTTTTGATCATCTGAAATGTTGTCTTGTAGTTGTTGTGATCATTTAGTAGTTGTTGTGATCATCTTGTTTTAACTGAATTTTGTTGGGCTGAAGATGCTATTTTAACTGAATTTTGCTTCAACTGAACCCATTCTAATTCTGTAGTTTCAAGTTTTTGAAGTAGATGAATTTGAATGCTAAAGATTATTTTGATGCAGGCCCAAGGAACTCCGCCGCTCTGAAGGAGAAGAAGTTGTACACCTTTGTTGGCTTCGCATTGGAGGCGACAAGGAGAAGCTGAAGTTATGCGGTTTGGAGATCAACCCGACAAGTGCGTCGTCTTGCAATGCAAATGGAGAGTTCAAACAATGGAAAGAAGTGGCAGTCTTTGGCTGAGTTTGCAGCCAGCCTCATCCACCATCCTACTAAAAATGAAGCGAAGATCGACAAGAATTCGGACCACCTACTATGGGGGACAGCCCACCGCCAAACAAGCTCATCCAGTACACATGAAAGATCGTACATAACCTCGAGGCATGGAAGAAAATCGAAATCACCAAAGAAGGTTTGAGCTCGGCAAGAGGCGGAGGATCATTGGGATGACCCTACTCTGGGGATATTGAGTTGTTTGTGGTATTGGGATGACCCTACTCTGTATCTCAGTTTGTAGTTATGTGGTTGAACAAGTTTGCTTTTGTTATGTTGAACAAGTTTGCTTTTGTTATGTTGAACAAGTTTGCTTTTGTAATGATGAACAAGTTTGCTTTGGTTGTCGAGTTGACATCATCTCATCGTTGAGCATGGTTTAGTTTTACCTTTATCTATTTATTATTTAGGCAGAGCTATTCGGGCATGGAAGATATAATCATCCTTATGGTGAGGATCGCAATGTTTTTAGCTTCAAGTTTCTAATGACACATGATCTTTCCAATCACATAACATAACGCAAACATTTCCCTGAAATTGTAGTTACACATTCCAACCAATACCGCAGGTTGTAATTTCATCTTGAATGACCATCAATGACTAAGTGAAGCAAATAATTGCTATGCATTTCTTGTCACTTGAGAAGGAAGAGGGAGAGGAGGCGGAGCTCACGGGGGGCGCAAGGAGGCCTACGACGACTTAGTAGCAGAGAGGTGGCGAAGTTGAGGAAGACAGCGGCGACCGAGGAAGAAGAGGTGGAGGGTGGAGGGTCGGCGCCGTCGCGCCCTGGTTCCATGACTCGCCGGACCGGTGTTGAAGCAGATTCTGCCCGCCGCCTTGCCTGTCGCCTCCACGGTGGAGCTCGAGGCTGGGAAGCGAGGAGGGTGGGTGGGTGGGTGCAGTGAAAGGCGAGGAGGGTGGATTGGGAGGCGGGCGGCGGGGCAGGGCAGGGGCTAGCTGGGGCGGCGGCGGAGGCGGGCCGCGAGGCGGCGGCGTGGGTCGGGCAGCGCAGGTGGATCTGGTGGCGAGGAGAGAGGGTCGAAGGGATCTGGCGAGAGGAGGAGGATAGCTAGGGGAGGGTTCTAATGGCGCACCGTCGATCGTGCGCCATAAGTATGACTATTCTAATGGCGCACCACCCTCGGCGCGCCATTAGAATTTTGTTTAATCTAGCCCACTAACCATATCTAGAACCTAACCCTATCTACAATGAACCCACCCACTAGCCCGGTGGTCAACACGCAGCACAGACACCGGGAGGTCTGGGGTTCGATTCATGAGCTCCCAATATTTTTTATGCATTTTAAATGCTGTTTTTATATTTATTTGTGTTTAAATATGTTCAAACTTGTTTAAATCATAACAGTAATATTTTTTTTATAAAAACAGTAATAATTTTTTTAAAAAATATGTTCATATTTCTTACTTGAAAATATCATCGGCGGCGGCGGTGGAGCGGGGGAGGGTGCGGGGATCGAGATCGAGATGGAGGGGGAATCGAGATCGAGATGGAGGGGGATCGAGATCAAGTGTCCTCATGAATTCAAAAAGTGCCTATGAAATTTTAAAATATTCATGATATCAAAAAGTGCCTATGAAATTTAAAAATATTCATGATATCAAAAAGTGCCCATGAAATACAATCGAGAAATGAAGACTACGATTTAAATACAATCGATCTTAGCTAGCTATCTGTTCACAATCTTCTTGCCCTTCTTTTTACGCAAATGGAGTTCTTACGTGGAGCAGACGTCCTTTAGGTAGGCTGGTCCTGCTTCTTCTTGTGGTGTGTCTTTGCTACTTCATCGTCGTCGTCATGTTCGATCTTGGTCGCCGTGCTTGTCGAAGTCTTGATCATTGGCTACTCCATCCATTCCGATGATCTTCCTTTTGCCTCTCCTCCGACAACACGATTGGGCTTTGGCGGGTCGGTAATGAAAAGCATTGGTCCACTTGGGAGGCTGTACCCATGGCTCATTTTTCGCGGTGACGTTTAGCCCATGATCTTGGATTAACCGGGTATAAACACAAGCTGGGCTTTGGCATAGTCGCCATTAGTAGGTTTGCAAAAAAGTAAAAAAATTATATACTAATGGCGCCTTTGTCTTGGTCGTGCGCCATTACTAGTTCTAACTAGTAATGGCGCACTTCCATCCATCGCCATTAGTTTGTATGGAAAAATGGGAAAAAATCAATAGTGGTGGCGCACCGTGAGCACAGTGCACCATTAGTGTCTTCCACACTAATGGCGCATGAGCAACCGGTGCGCCATTAGTATATAGTAGTGGCGCACTACTTACCTGGTGCGCCATTAGAATCAGTCCTATCTATAGCCCTTTTCCTAGTAGTGTATGAGTGATTAATAAAAACATCATTGGCGGGTTCCATTGTTTAGTCCGTGTGCGATGTGATTTTCTTTGTCCGCACAACATCTACACTCTGTCTACAGAGCATCAACCAAATTAAGCATACAATTACACAAGTGACTACAAACATAACATTTCCACACACCAAAGTAAGCAATTACATGCATACTAAACTAGGAGAAGCGAGGATATAATCATATACTTATTGTTGTGACAACGCTTGCCATTGCTCTGCTTCCGACTGGATCCCTGGCCGTTTTGGGAAGGAGGCACTTCCTCTTGTCAATGATCCGCCTGTACATGTCGCAATTCATGTACGCCTCCTTGGCCGCATACACGACGTGAGCTTTGTCGAGTATCTCCATCTTGGCCGAGTGCCAGGCACGCTTGTCCTTGTTGTAGGAATCCTTCATGTCTCTATAATAGGGGTCGATGATGGCTTTGGCGAGGTGAATCAGTGAGTCCTTCTCTTGCTCCTTGCTCCCCCAGATCTTGTATTGGCCCTGGATGTCGACAAGATTCTGTCAGGCAATGCCCAAATTCTCGAGCGCCTTTACATCGTTGGTGATGTCCACCATAGCGAACATGTAGTTGGGGCTGTTGACAAACCTGGAAAAACCCTCACAAGGCCTTGTGGCCAGGTAGTAGTGGTAGACGAGGACATGGTGGCGCACGCACATCTGGGCAACTGTAACCTTGGGACGAGACCCGACACAAGAGCGGGTGTACTCGAGGTCAAACCCGACCACCTTGTACTTCTCCTTGGCAAGCAACAACTCCATGATGTGGATGGAGTGCTCCACCCAGACCGGGTCGTTGGTGTACACCACCGAGAGGTCCGTGAACCTTCTGTGGGTGTCCACCACGACATGCATGGTGAACTGCTACTCGTTGTTGGCAGCCGCTCGGAGCGCCATTGGTGCCGTGCAGGATACCCTCTAAGAATTTCTCATGGTGTGTGTGCTTCCTGCAATGGTGGGGCGCGATCGAAAGGTTGAAGAGATACAAGGGTTAAACGACCGCTGTAATAAATGGGGGCCGACATGCCTGTAATCATCACGTCTTGTCACGATGTTCATAGTGGAGGATTCCAGTGCACGCTTGACAACACCGCATCGCATGTGTTTCGTTTGACCACGCGTGGGCTCGAAGAGGCGCGAAATATATCGTCGGTGAGCCTGTTCCAACGCTACCGTGCAGTTTACCGCGCTAGCTTCCCGCCCGGCTAGTTTGGTCACGCCTCGGCTAGAAGAGGGACAAATCATGGGCGTTTATTGGCAAAAGCTTTGTAAAAATGAAGTGTGTGGAATGACTTTGGTCATAATTTTACCCGTGGGTGATGAGGTCAAAGTTACACATAAGGGTGATGATGGACGCTCGAGTGCGATAATTAATTCTGCGCTCTACAGGGCACACGGTTGAAGAAACCAACTGTGTGCAATAATATCGAAGATCGCAGTCGAGTTAGCTATACAGATCGTGTGCTGTGAGACCGACAAGGTAAACAAATTCGAGAATGGTTAATAAGATTGTTGCATACTAAGGTCAAAATAGTGCCACCAATATACGAGTCTCATACGATGCCATTTCAACGATTGTACCACAAAAGCTCCAAATATTACAAGGTTCAAATTACAGAGTTATATGACTCAAATTTGAAGATTACAAGGTTCAAACTGATATTAGAAATGAAATTCAGATCATCAGCTGCAAACACTCACGCTGATCGCTGAACATGGATATCAGAGAGGATCAAACTAATATTACCACTTCTAAGTCTGGTTTCGAAACCTCATAATATTGGCAAAGGGGTTAGCCACTGATAAGTCATGTATGGGGTTGACACGATGACTTCCGATTACTCTGTCATTTGAAGTTCCAAAATGAAATTCAGCATTTTTTGGAGCCTATTGCATTCTGCCGCAAGCGCCAGTGCTGGTCAACAAACCATTCATTTTTGCAAAATAAATGTAGGTAAAACCTCATTACCTTCAGCACCCTTGCTCTCAAAACAAAGAACCTGGCGAATATAATCTCCAGTAAGGTCCCTTGGTAGGAGTTCAAAGTAATTTCTAAGAGATGTAGATCTAGGCATTCAACGTGCTTGTTATATTATATCACATTATCCACCACTGGGCCTAATCTTATCTAAAAAAGATGAAAACGTGTTAGTGCCTACATGTAGTTTTGAACACTACTACAGGCCTATTTGGTTTGCAGGATTTGTAAAATGCACTAACATGCCATCTTCTATCTGACATGATTAACATGGGCATTTGATTACATTCTAGAAAAATGTAGACTTCTTCACCAGAGTTTGGAGTGGATGAAAAGTTCCTTAAGAAAACTAGTGCAGATGAATCCATAGGTGAAATGCTTATGGATTGTAATCATATCGATCAAGCAACCAATATGGGGGGGACACTAGTAGAAAAAGGGCCTATTGTCCCTGTTGTAAGGGCCTTTAGTCCCGGTTCCTGAACCAGGACTAAAGGGACGGTACTAATGCCCTGGCCCTTTAGTCCCGGTTCAATCGAACCGGGACGGATGAACCTCCACGTGGCTTTGTCTTGTTGAGCCCGGAAGGAGGGCCTTTGTCGGTTGGTGGCACCAACCGGGACCAATAAACATCCACGCGTCGACATTTCGATGGCTGGGGTTTTGTTTTTTTTAAGGGGGGTTGGGGGTTTTGGGGGTTAATTTAGGTGTTTCATATATTGTGTTAG
This sequence comes from Aegilops longissima, assembly GCA_021605205.1. Lineage (NCBI taxonomy): Eukaryota > Viridiplantae > Streptophyta > Magnoliopsida > Poales > Poaceae > Aegilops > Aegilops longissima. The sequence goes on from CM038679.1 coordinate 164,178,346, forward strand.
CTAGCTAATTAATAGAGAAGTGTCCTCTCTTTTATGCGTGGCTTGGTCGATGCTATGTACTATACATACATATAGAGAGTACTAGCTAGACACGCTAGCTAGCTAGTAAGCAAAAGAAGGAAGCAGAAGATCGTCATGAACATATATGCATACGAGAGAAGTGATATCGACCACCTCTCCTTCTCCGAGAGATTGGTGAACAACAAGTTCTCGTATATCTAGTCGACACTACCGGCTACATATATACAATAATTATCTTTTACAAATATAATCTCTAACATACAGACGCGTGGTCCACATAGTATTCTCCGTCTTGGTGATCACGTGGTCAAGAAAGAATGCCACCTATTCCTCTTGAATTGCTGCATGCGATCTGGTGCTAGGAGTTCATCCGCATCCAAACATCTAATTTTAAGAAGGGGTCAATACATATATATATGAATGAATGAAACTCAACACAAATGATGGTAATAAAAATTAAATTGTGAATATTGTTATTTACGCACTTCATATTGTTTGTCGAGTAGCCCGCTCACGTGTCGTGTCATGAGATGGACGCGCAAATGTAGTATCCACAGAAATCATTCCCTTGTTCCTGCCACAACCACTTTACAAGAAATAGAGGTCAATCAAACTGATAATTAGCAAGCATGCTAAATGGTATTGATGAAACAAGCGCTTGAATCACTAGCGGATCGTGGAATATCCTGCTATAGTACTTACTTTGGTGTCTAAATTGCAGCTTCTTGGCAGTCCGGAGCTTTTTGTTGAATTTTCTCCAAACCCTGCCATACAAAGAAAACAATTACTTGATATCATAAATGAACAAAGTTGCTGATATGGTGGATAATGATCGATTTAACTTACTTCTCGAGCACTTGGTCATGTCCGCATACTCCTGCGGATCTTTTAGTCTCGAGTCTAAGGCAGTTACTACTCCTGCTCAAGCTTAATCTCTAGGAGAATATAGTGGAAGCTGCTTGCGCATGCATAACTCATCAATATTACATTACTATAACCTGGACTAATAAAGGAAACCGAATATGCCACAAGACAATAACACTCACTTGAAGTTGTAAGGAAAGAGTATTATATCTTTGTGTTCATTTATTACCAACGATTGTAGCAAGTTGGCCTCGGTATTTTCGGCATGAAATTCAACCTCAGTTGCATCTATGAGATATGTGTTAATGAACCCAATATCACCCACTTGTCTTTTCTTCAATTCGGCGATCTTCAATGTGCATAATATAGTGAGGATAATTATAAATACATGCAATGAAAGAGCTGAGTTATATAGAGAGAATTAATGATAGAAGTAATACTACTTACAGACAGTAGCAGGTGACCGTTGCTTTATCGAGGGCCAATTGATTGAAAAACTGATAAAACTCCTCAAATGGAATAGGCAACAGTTCAATTCCAACTCTCACATACAAAGTACTCCTCCCCTAAGACTCTCTGCAAGTTTTCATGTACCAATCATGCAATCTTCGCATCATCGTTGATAGAGATCTTTCATCTTTGACGAGAGGCTTCCCGTACTCGTATCTTTGTATCTGCACCTCCACGAAATCATAATGTACATCGTCGGGCAGGTAAGCTCCAGGATTGCCATAACCGGGCACCATCCTCGGATCGACGATGTCGCTAGCAGGCACCTTGAGCGGGGGGCACGATCGCTTCGCTTGTTCGCCGAGCAGGGCAATTTGTTTCCCAGCTCGTTGTTCTTTCATCATTTGATCACTTTTAGTACTTCCCGACCTCTCCGCTTCGGCAAATGGCTTTTCCAATAATGCGCTCATAGTTGCCTTTCGGCGGAGACTTGAATGGTTTTGTCAGGGGAGCCAGAGTGCGCTTCGCTTTCACCGGATCTACCTTCTCCTCCGGAGGTGGATATCTCTTTTCTTTAAACCCTTCAAAGAAGTCCTTCACTTCGGTCCGCGCGATCTTCGCGTTTTCCTCCTTTGTCCTCTCGTACGGTAACTTCTGCAGAGTCTTGAGAAGGACCGAATCTATATCCTCCGCCTTTGGCTGTCTTGCTAGGCGCTGGCGGAAGCGAGCCGGGCGGATGTCTTCTTTCCTTGCTTACGAGAAGGAGGAGAAGGACTACGACCGCGGAGTAGCCGGCGGCGCCGGGTCTCTTCCGCCCTTCTGCCGACGAGGCGAGAAGGAGGAGGCTGGCTGCTTTCGGGCCTTGACAGCGCTTGAGCGGAGAAGGAGGCGGAGTGCTGCCACGTGCCGGAGAAGGAGCCGGCCGAGTGCCCTGATCGTCACTCGCCGAAGGAGGAGGCGGTGGAGGAGGCGGAGTGCCCTGACTCGCCGGAGGAGGAAGAGGAGGCGGAGGCGTCCAGTTCAATACTTTGACACTAGGAAACCTCTCTCGACCCCTCGGTGATCCTCGACCCCTCGAACCCTCGACGACCCTGGAACCCTCGACCCCTAGACGACCCTGGAACCCTCGACCCTCGATCCCTCGACCCTATAGAACCCTCGAACCCTCGACCCTGAAACCCTCGACCCTTGACCCCTTAACGACCCTCGACCCTCTACCCTAGTTCCCGACCCTCGACCCCTCGGCGATCCTCGACACCCTCGTTCCCGATAAAAATTAAGAAGAAGAAGAAGAAGAAAAAAAGAGGAGAAAAAAAGGAGAAGAAGCTCCTCTATTCCTTTTCTTCTCCTCTTTTTTTCTTCTTCTTCCTCTTCTTCCTCTCCTCGTCTTCTCCTTCTTCTTCTCCTTCTTTCTCTACTTATTTTCCTTTTTCCTCTCCTTCTTTTTCTTCTTCTTCCTTCTTCTTCCTTCCACTTTTCTTCCTTTTCCTTATTTTACTTTTTCCTCTCCACTAACATAAAATGCACTAACCTAAAATGCAACAAACATAAAATGCACTAAATCGATCAACTAACCTAAAATCAGTGATAAAATGCACTAACCTAAAATCGATATCTACTAACAACTTAAAAAAATTAATACATATATGAAAAAATGCATATATGAAAAAAACATCATCATATCATCAACATGAAAATATCATCAACATCATCATATCATCAACATCATCATATCATCATATATGAAAAAATGCATATAGGAGGCGGCCGGCCCGAACAGAGTGCTTGGAGGCGCGGACGAAGCGGCGATCTTTGCAAGGCGGCGGCGGCGACAACGTCGAACACGACAGGCGAGGGCGCTGAGCGACGGCGACGGCGGGCGGCGGCGGCGGCAATGCGCGGCGACGGTGACAATGGCGGGCGAAGGCGGCAACGGACGGCGAGAAGACGGCCGGCGAGGCGCGGCAACGACGACGAAGCGGCGCGCGGCGTCGGGGCAACTGGCGGCGTCGATGCTTTCGGCGTCGTCGGGGAAGCTGGCGAGAAATCTGAAATTTCCTAAGTTCTTGCTTATATAGCAAGACATTGGTCGATTAAATGGCACAAACGGGACTAATGCCATTTAGTCCCGGTTGGTGCCACCAACGGGACCAAAATCTCTTTTCAGCAGCCCAAAGGGCGGGAAGTGGCGACCTTTGGTCCCGGTTGGTGGCATCAACCGAGACTAAAGACATTAGTCCTGATTCGTGGCACCAACCGACCAATACCCTATAGTCCCGGTTGGTGCCACCTACGGGACCAAAGGCCTTGTGCTGCCCAGCGCCCAAATGTTTAGTCCCACCTCGCTAGTTGAGAGGGCCGCACTTGTTTATAAGGTGCGGTGCGCCTTCCTCTCGAGCTCCTCTCTAAAGCAGGCTTCCGGGCCTAACTGCAATGTGTGCTGTGGGCCTCTTGGGCCTCCAGGGGCGACTCTGGCCCATGGTAGGGTTTCTAGTCGTATTCGGACCGTGGGGGCCCGATGGGTGGCATTTTTTTGTTTTTCTGTTTTCTTTGTTGCTTTATTTAGTTTATTTTGTTTCTACTTACAACAAAATACTTATTGTTGCTATATTTATTTTTCCAGTTTTTGTTTTGTTTTACTGCATTATTTATTTTCTTTTGTTTTTGCTTTATTTTTAATTCTTTTTGCTTTTAGTTTTAGAAAAATTATAAACTTTCATTAGTGCCATTAGTTTTCAAATTTTAAAACACTTTTTCTGTTTTCTTTTTCTTTATTTATTTTATTTTGTTTCTACTTACAACAAAATACTTATTTTTGCTATTTTTATTTTTTCTAGTTTTTTGTTTTGTTTTCTGCATTATTTATTTTCTTTTGGTTTTTGCTTTATTTTTTAATTTTTTTGATTTTAGGTCAGCAAAATTATAAACTTTCTGTTAGTGCCATTAGTTTTAGAAAATTATAAACTTTACATTTGTGCCATTAGTTTTCAAATTTGAATAGTTAAAATTTGAATTCTTTGAAATTTATGTGAATCACAAGTTTGTGATTAACTTCACTAAAAAAATGAACATAGATGCACCTATAGAGAAAATTAAACCCAAATTCATAATCAATTTCTATGAATTTCAGATAAATTCACTATGAATTTACGTCAAATTCCCTGAATAGGGGCATCTATTTTCACTTTGAGAGGAGCTCAACAAGGCAGAGAGGGACGGGCTTATAAACCGGTGTGAGCGCCCTTCGGTTGGCGAGGTGGGACTAAACTCTGAGCGCAACGAGGACCAACCCTTTAGTCCGGTTTGTGGCACAAACCGGGACTAATGTTCATGGGCCAGGGGCGAGCCGCAGGGTACAAAACTGACAATGGTATCATACTCGTCTATTACAAAGTTGGCATGGTATCATCATAATAGTTGCGGGAGAAAGTATTCACTTTTTCTTCACTTGTGTCATTTTCTTATTGCGCCGTAACCATGGATAATCTTCATCGTTTATCAGGATGCTTGGGTCAGCCTTGACTTTGAAGGGAGGAATTTCATGAAACTTTTCATACTCTTGAGACATATCATCTTGCCCTCCACTCCCGGGATGTCCCTTTTCCCGAAAGAACTATGTGGCGCTTTGGCTCATCGTATGATGTATTAAGCTTCCTTATCTTTTCTTTTCCTCGATGCAGTAGATATGTCCTTCACATAGATAACTGTGCCACATCATTAGCTAGGACGAGCGGTTCGTCGGTGTACCCAAGATTTTTCGGATCCTTGTTGTCATTCCGTCTTGTGGGTGTACACATGCCCGCCTCTGACAGATTGACCCATTTGCACTTAAACAAAGGGACCTTAAAATCTACTCCGTAGTCAAGTTCCCATATGTCCACTATGTAACCATAATATGTGTCCTTTCCCATCGGTTGCTTGCATCAAAGCGGACACCGCTGTTTTGGTTGGTGCTCTTTTGATCTTGGTCAATCATGTAAAATGTATTCCCATTTATCTCGTATCCTTTCCAAATCATTACAGATCGAAGATGGTCCCTGGATAACAAGTACAGCTCATCACAAAAGTGCTGTCACCTCGAGGCGTGTTTCCAACCAACTGCTAAAAGTCTGATGTGTTCACATGTAATCCGATCGTCCTTTGCTCCGGGTGTTTGGGCGCAGACTATTCTTGTGTTCATCGACATACTGAGGTCACCAAGTTAGAGTTACGTAGAAGCTGTGTAGTGTGCTTGAGACCAAGAATATCCGTCCTGCATATTATTGAGTCCCTTCCAAGCGTGCCTTTTCCAACCAGTCTCCCCTCATACCGCGATTTAGGGAGACCTATCTTCTTAAGGCCAGGAATGAAGTCAACACAAAACCCGATGACATCCTCTGTTTGATGGCCCATGGAGATGCTTCCTTCGGCCTAAGCGATTCTGGACATATTTCTTTAGGACTCCATGAACCTCTCAAAGGGAACATATTGTGTAGAAATCTGGGCCCCAGAATGACAATCTCGTCGACTAGATGAACTAGGGCGTGCGTCATGATATTGAAGAAGGATGGTGGGAACACCAGCTCAAACCCGACAAGACATTGCACCACATCACTCCTTAGCATTGAGTACGATTTCGGATCAATCACCTTCGAGATATTGCATTGAGGAATGCACATAGCTTCACAATGGCTAATCGGACATTTTCCGATAGAAGCCCCCTCAATGCAACCGGAAGCGATTGCGTCATAATCACATGGCAGTCATGAGACTTTAGGTTCTGGAACTTTTTCTCTAGCATATTTATTATTCCCTTTATATTCGATGAGAAGCCGTCGGGACCTTCATCTTGAGTAGGCATTCAAAGAAGATTTCTTTCTCTTCTTTCGTAAGAGCATAGCTGGCGGGACCTTCATCTTTGCTTCGGAGGCATGACCTCTTTTTTAGTACAAGCGTTGCAGGTCCTCCGTGCCTCAGGTGTATATTTTGTCTTCCCATACACTCCCAAGAAGCCTGGCAGGTTCACGCAAAGGTTCTTCATCACGTGCATCATGTCGATCGAAGAGCGGACCTCTAGGTCTTTCCAGTAGGGTAGGTCCCAAAATAAAGATTTCTTCTTCCACATGGGTGCGTGATTCTCGGCGTCATTGAACAGCTAGTCCGCGGGACCCTTTCCAAAGATTACGTGTAAATCATTGACCATAGCAAGTATGTGATCACCGGTACGCATGGCGGGCTTCTTCCGGTGATCTTCCTCGCCTTTGAAATGCTTGCCTTTCTTTCTACATTGATGGTTGGTCGGAAGAAATCGGCGATGGCTCGGTACACATTCTTCTGCAGCTTCCCGGTATATACTATCGGTGTCAAGTAAACAGTGCGTGCATCGTGGTATCCCTTGTTTATCATCACGAAAGGTTCTTTGAGAGCGGGCCAATCGTTGATGGTCACGAACAGCAACGCCTTTAGTTCAAATTCCTCCTTTTTGTGCTCATCCCACGTACGTACACCGTTTCCATTCCACAGCTGTAAAAATTCTTCAACTAATGGCCTTAGGTACACATCAATGTCGTTGCTGGGTTGCTTAGGGCCTTGGATGAGAACTGGCATCATACTGAACTTCCGCTTCATGCACATCCAAGGAGGAAGGTTATACATGCACATCCAAGGATGAGAACTGGCATCATAATGAACTTCCGCTTCATGCCCTCTCCCCTCGGCTAAGACAAAAAATAGAGTAGTGTGCTCTGCTCTTATGCGGGGGGTATATATAGGCACACTATTGGTCGGTTAAGTGGCATGAACCGGGACTAAAAAAGCCATTGGTCCCGTTCATGCCACCAACCGGACCAATGATGATGGGCAGGCGAGGCCCATTGGTCCCGGTTCGTCCCATCAACCGGGACCAAAAGGGCAGACGAACCGGGACCAATGGCCCACGTGGCCCGGCCGGCCCCTGGGCTCCGAACCGGACAAATACCTCCATTGGTCCCGGTTCGTGGCAGAACCGGACTAATGGGCTGAGCAGGCCTGGGTCATTGCCCCCTTTTCTACTAGTGGGAACATGTATGTACTGAAATCATCCAAAAGAATCCTTCAGAAATCGTAGTACATTGTCATTGTAAACTTGGAAAAAGGTTTCACAAATTGAACTCCCTTATGGTTAACATTTAACAGGAAAGGAACATCACCTCAATATATAGTTTCTCCAGGCATGGAAAGCATCTCAAGAAACTGATAACTTACTGTAGGCTGGGGCCGATAGATTCTAGTGCCAAGACCTTCACTGTGCGCAGTTTCGGGGTCAAGCTTGTTGGAATCATTTTCTGGATGACAAACGAACAATCATCTTCAAAATTAGATGTTAATTTGTAGAAGGAAAGGTAGAAGGCGGCTGTTGTACCGGAATGGGTGTGGATCCAATAATAAGTTCGGAGTATTTTTCAGCCGAGTAGCCCACCACTGTCAATTTCAGCGCATAAATGACATTGATTCTTGTTGGGCCTTCTTGATCAACTACAAGTAATCTCTCAAGTGCAGGTGTGTCCTCAATGAAAATACCGTGGTACACACCTTTTGATGTCTTCATGCCGCACTGGCAACACACATAAATAGTCCGGAGAGTCATGGAGGTGATGTATAAGCTACTCAACTAAAAGTGCAACTATCCCTAGGTGGTTTTGGTAATTCATAATAACATATAGCTCATTGAGCTAATGCTATTCCAAGACAAATATTTCAGGAAAGCTCGATGAATGGCATGGCATGGATGATGAAAGTGGATCCCTCAAAATATTAAGGACAAAGGATTGGCTCAAGCTCAAAAGCTCAAGACTCTAAATTTTACATTTTAGTGATCCAAGATCACATTGAGTCTATAGGAAAAGCCAATACTATCAAGGAGGGATGAGGTGTTGCTTAATGAGCCTCTTGCTTCATGTGCTTAGTGATATGCTCCAAAACCCTCCACTACTTTCTCACATCCACCTATGACCTAAACCTAAAGTAAAAATCGGTCATACCGATTCTTTCTATCCGGCGCCACCGAGTTCAAATGTCATAGCCACTGCCACAAACCCTAGGCAAATGGTTTCACCGATAGGGATCTCGGTCTCGCCGAGATGGGATTGTAATCTCTCTGTTTCCCTTCGTAACGATTCGGTCTAACCGAAGTGAGCAATCGGTCCCACCGAGATTGCAATTTAAACTCTTTGTTTCCCTTTCGTAACATTTCGGTCTCACCGAAAGAGCGAATCGGTCCCACCGAGTTTACCTGACCAACTCTCTAGTTAGCTAATTACCAAAATCGGTCTCGCCAAGTTTGTGTAATCGGTCTCACCGAGATTACGTTATGCCCTAACCCTAACCATATCGGTCCTACCGAGTTGCATATCGGTCCCACCGAAAACCCTAACGGTCACCAGGTTTACTGAATCGGTCCGACCGAGTTTGTTGATTCGGTCCTACCTAGTTTGGTAAATTGTGTATAGCAGTTAGATTTTGTGTGGAGGCTATATATACCCTCCACCTCCTCTTCATTAGTGGAGAGAGCCATCGAACAAACCTACACTTCCAACTTACCAGTTCTGAGAGAGAACCATCTACTCATGTGTTGAGGCCAAGATATTCCATTCCAACCACATGAATCTTGATCTCTAGCCTTCGCCAAGTTGCTTTCCACTCATATCTTCTTTCCACCAAATCCAAATCCTGTGAGAGAGAGTTGAGTATTGGGGAGACTATCATTTTAAGCACAAGAGCAAGGAGTTCATCATCAACACACCATTTGTTACTTCTTGGAGAGTGGTGTCTCCTAGATTGGCTAGGTGTCACTTGGGAGCCTCCGACAAGATTGTGGAGTTGAACCAAGCAGTTTGTAAGGGCAAGGAGATCGCCTACTTCGTGAAGATCTACCGCTAGTGAGGCAACTCCTTCGTGGGCGACGGCCATGGTGCGATAGACAAGGTTGCTTCTTCGTGGACCCTTCATGGGTGGAGCCCTCCGTGGACTCGCGCAACCGTTACCCTTCATGGTTTGAAGTCTCCATCAACGTGGATGTACGATAGCACCACCTATCGGAACCACGACAAAAACATCAGTGTCTCCAATTGTGTTTGAATCCTCCAAACCCTTCCCTTTACATTCTTGCAAGTTGCATGCTTTAATTTCCGCTGCCTATATACTGTTTGCATGCTTGCTTGAATTGTGTGAAGATTGCTTGACTTGTGCAAAGATAGCTAAAATCTGCCAAAGCCTAAAATTGGGAAAAGGTTAAGTTTTTAATTGGTCAAGTAGTCTAATCAGCCCCCCCTCTAGACATACTTCAAGGTCCTACAAGTGGTATCAGAGCTTTGGTCTCCATTTGCTTTGATTTCCATAGCTTTTGGTGGTCATAGCCTTGGTTTCACAACCTATGAGAGTATGGCGTCTAGCGAGGGAAATTATCACCATAGAGGTCCTTACTTTCATGGCACTAATTTTGCTAGTTGGAAGCATAAGATGAAAATGCATATTCTCGGACATAACCCCGTCGTTTGGGCTATTGTGTGTATTGGCTTGCAAGGTCAATTCTTTGATGGGAGAGAACCGAACCGTGAAGCTAGCGCGGAAGAGTTGAAGATGCTGCAATACAAATCTCAAGCTTGTGATATCCTCTTCAATGGCTTGTGCCCCGAAGAATTCAACAAAATCAGCCGTCTTGAGAATGCAAAGGAAATTTGGGATACTTTGATTGATATGCATGAAGGTACCGACTCCGTCAAGGAATCCAAGTTGGATGTGCTCCAAAGTCAGCTTGATAAGTTCAAAATGAAGGATGGTGAAGGTGTCACTGAAATGTACTATAGGCTTGCTCTTATCACAAATGAGATTGTCGGCTTAGGAAGTGAAGAGATGACCGACAGATTCATCATCAAAAAGATCCTAAGAGCATTGGATGGAAAATATGATACCGTGTGCACATTGATCCAAATGATGCCAAATTACAAAGATCTCAAGCCAACGGAAGTCATTGGAAGAATTGTTGCTCATGAGATGTCACTCAAGGATAAGGAGGAACTTCACAACAAGTCAAGTGGTGCTTACAAAGCCTCATGTGAAGCCCCTACATCATCAAGTGAGAAACAAACCTTCAATGAAGAATTGAGCTTAATGGTGAAGAACTTCAACAAATTCTTCAAGAGTAGAAGCAAAGAAAGAAGCTCTAAGTCAAGGTCCTACAATGACAAAAGATCTTCTAGTCGAGAGCGCCATTGCTACAAATGTGGGAGACCCGGACACTATTCCAATGAGTGTACGGCACCCTACAAAAGAAGAGAAGATTATCCCAAGCGAAGAAGTAGAAGAGAAGAATCACCACCAAGAGAGAGAAGGAGTAGAGATGATCGTCATGAACGAAGACCCTCACGGAGAAGCAAGGATTCGGAAAGGAAGGACAAGTCATCAAAGAGCTACACAAAATGAAGACATCAAGCTCACGTTGGTGAATGGGTATCCGGCTCCGACTCCGACAATCACTCCGAGAGAAGCTATCACTCCGACTCCGAATACACTCAATATGAAGGTGTTTCCGGTCTAGCACTTGTGTCAACCAACTCCTACGACATATTTGATTCTCCAAATGAAGGAATTGGAAGATGCTTCATGGCCAAAGGTCCTAAGGTAACACACCCAGAGTATGTTGATTTTAATAGTGATGAAGATGACTTGCTAGGTGATGATGATTTACTTGTTGACAACTCTAGTGATGAATACTATGATGAAACGTGAATTAATCATGCTAATCAAGATGAAACGAATGACAATGATAAGGAGAAGATTGAGCTTCTAACTAAAGAACTAAACACTCTTAAGTTAGCTCATGAAACTATCTTCGAAGATCATCAAGAGCTTTTAAGGGCTCATGAGAAGTTACACTTTGAAAAGATCAATCTTGAGCAAGAGCATGAGTTCCTAAAAGCAATCAATGATGATCTCCGTAAGAAAAGTTCTTCTTACATTGCCAAGCGCTTACTCTTATCTACTTACATGCCTCAAGTCAAGTCTAGTAACAAGAACAAGAAAGATTCTTTATCTAGTAGTAACAATAACAATGCTAAATCCAATATTGTTGCTTCAAGTAGTTATCTTGATTCCACTAATGATTCTCTTAGCCAAGTTACTCTTGAGCAAGAAAACAGCTTATGGAAGGGAATTATAGAGAAAGGTGTATACAAGAGCCTTGCCGGGAGTAAGCAATTTGAGGAAATTGTACGCAAGCAAAGAAGGCACCGGAAGAATCAAGGTGTTGGTTTTGAACGAAAGTTCAATGCCAATGGAGTAGAGTGGGAAGAAGATCAATACGCCAAGATGAAGTTCGTTCCTCAACAAGATAAGTATGATCCTACTTCCTTCAAGGGAACACAAGCACAAGATGATCTTCCACCATAAGACCACAAGAAAAAAGGCAAGGACAAGCTTCAAGAGGAGATTGATGCATTTGAAGAAGCACCTAAGGCCTTGGTCAAGTGGGTTCCCAAGACTACGTCAAGTTCTACTTCATCAAGTACAACTACTACACCAAGGATTCCCATCAAGATGATGTGGATCCCGAAGAAGAAGAACTAGAGAGTTCTTGAGGGTGACTCCGCCAACATTCTTCACTCATATCATTATGGCAAGGACAAGTGCAATCATCTTCCATATCTTGCACTAGTTCAATGAGTTACAAACCCTCATGTTGGTAAGGCAAGGGATAAGGTAACCTAATGTTCTCATGGACATCATTTTGTGTGTGCATCACTCTATGTCTATGGATATACTTGTTTGTTCCTTGTGGGACTAACCCATGTAGGTATTGAAAGTGCAACTCACTCCAAAGGATTGCTCCAAAAGATCTACATCAACATTGAGCATCCACATCTTCAACACCTACATGAAGTCATCATCGACAAAACCCAAGGTTAGTTCATCCCTCTAAGGGGGGATCTCACATCTAAGGGGAGCTTAACTCTAAGAATTGAGTCAAAGCAACTCTAATGATGTGAACACATAAATGATTTATGTAAAAGTGGTAACCACACTTGAGCCAATTGTTTGATAGATGCTAGAATTGGTTATGCATGCTTTGCCACATATTTCATTTTTCATTTTATTATGTGAGCATGTTGGTTGCATATTTTACTCATTCGAGGACATCCACTTGTTGTTTTGATTGATTGCTTTCTTCTTCTTTGGCCAAGTGGATGGACAAGAATGCCTAAGAACCTTCTCTAGCTATCTATGCTTTTCTCGTCTCAAACTCCATTCATGCTACATCACAAAATTTGATCAAGTCAGATTCGAACCACTCTGTGTGAGGAGCACTCGGAGTCCCCGATTCGTCATAGACTTAAAACTTCCAAAACGTCTTTGTGATTTTCGGTCTGACCGATTCATTCCTTTCGGTCATACCGAGATCACTAAGTCGATCTAGGTTTTCATCTCGGTGCAACCGATTTGAACTTTCGGTCACACCGAGTTCTTTATGTTATCAGATTATGCATCTCGGTGCCACCGAGTTGTTCCACTCGGTCACACCGACAGTGTGGGGCTATGTATTCCCACGGGCAAATTTTGGAAAACTTTCTCTGAAACTCTTCACCCGCGCATAGCTCGCTCTGCCTACTTGGTCTCCGGATCGTCGACTTCGTCGCCAGTCGCCTCCTGTCGCTGGTCTCCGCCGCCGTCAACGGATTTCTTCTCCGTTGTTGCCGCCGTAGCGAGTTCACCGCCGAACTAGGGTATGAAATCGATCACAGTGCTATCCTCGTCTGATTCTCAGCACATTGTGTTCATAATGCTTCTTGCCATGATTGAAACACCTCTATCCAATCAAAACAATCCTTAGAATAGGTGTGATTCGAAAATTTAGGGTTAGGTTTCCGTCGAAACCATCTCGGACCCACCGAGTTGAAAAACTTGGTCCCACTGATTTGTCTAACGTCATTGCACTAGTAACTCTCGGTCTGACCGAGAATTGCTAATCGTTGTGACCGATTTTAAAACTTTGTGAAACCCTAGCAGTCTCGGTGCCACCGAACTGTGACTCGGTCTGACCGAGTTCACTAGTTTAGGTTCCAAAACTGCTTCGGTATCACCGAGTTTGAAAATCGGTAGATCCGAAATGCTTTCTGTGGAAAAATAAAACTAAGTTTTTTGAATCATTCTTTTGCAAAAATCTCTGCATTTTGTGATGCTCATCCATTCTACCTCATCTATAACTATTCACAGGGTCAGCAGTCAGTGTGTGCAGCATGTCAGACCAAAGTGACAGCCAGAACAAGTCAGAAGAGTAGATTCACATGAGTGAGGGCACTAGTCCCTCTAGCAGCTCAGATGAGGGGAGCAGAAGCACTCCCAGCAATTTGCCCAAAGCTGCCACTAGGACAAGGAAGAAGAAGACCTCAGAGTCTGAGGATGAGGATTATGAGGCAGTTGAGGATGAGGATAGTTCAAAGAAGAAAGTGCTCAAGAAGGAGTATAGCTCAACTGTAGTAAAGCCAGAAATGAAGATCAAAAGGCCTGCAGGAAGACAACCAATGTCCAAAGCCAGAGTCTCCACTCAAGCTTCTTTGGAATCCCAACCCAAAGAGCCTACTGTTGAAGGAAAGAAAAGGAAGGAAAGGGTCAAGAAGACCATGGCCGGAGTGATTGGAAAGCCTTCCATGATGGAAGAAGAGGAAGAAGAAGAGGTTGCTGCACCAGCACCCAAGGCACAAAAAGCTGATGGGTGATGCTATAAAGTCAGGGGCTGCAACTTCAAAGCCCAAAGAAGCACCCAAAGCTTCCTCCAAGCCCAAGAGTGCACCTAAGAGGAATACCAGGAGTATACCAGCTGCTGAAAAGAACAAGGCCCCAGTGCCTGATGTTGCTGCTGAGGAAGATGATGAAGGGCAAGTCCTAAGGAAGCTCAAACCCAAGATTCCAGACCATAATGAAGCTCATCCTGTGGCTGAAAACATGAAGATCAGGAGAGACTTAGGGTTGAGGCTATGGAGAGAGTCAGATCCATATGCCACCAGGAGCAGGACTGATCTTGATTACAGGTTCCACACCAAGGAGCAAGATGACTTCTATGAGACCATCCTGTTGGACAAGAAGCCCATGGTATGTGATATGAGGTGGGTCGACTGGACCTACATATAGGAAAATGAAGAACACTATCCTGGAGTGTATGACAGCTTCAGTGCATGTGGAGTTGCAGACTTTGTTGGGCAGAAGCTCACAAACTGGAATGACGAGCTCATTATGCAATTCTACTCCACAGCACATTTCTATCCAGATGGCAGGATAGTTTGGATGTCTGAAGGAACGAGATACCAATCAACCATTGAGGAATGGGCATGTCTGATCAATGCCCCAAAGGAAAGTGAAGATGACTTGGACGTTAATGCCAAGAAGAAGATGGATCACAACTCAATGTCATAGATGTACAAGGAAAATCCCAGATGATGCACTTGAGACTTTCAAGTTTGGATCAGTTCATTTTCTTCTGTCAGGGCTGCCAACGATCAACTGGATCCTAAGGCACACTCTGTTGCCCAAATTAGGTGACACAACATGATCAGAGGGCATGCAATTAATTTGATACACATATTTGATGTGCCCCAGAAATTCAAGGTCATGAGCCTCATAGTTGAAACTATCAAGAGGACAGCAGCAGACCAACAGAGGAACTGTGGATATGCCGCACAAATTAAGGAGTTGATTAACTCAAAGATGGGCACAGGGAAGTATCTGTTGGATAAGGAACACTTAGTTCTCTATCCTGAATTTGAGGACAATCAAGTTGTCATGACTGAGAATGAACCATCATTAGTACAAGCTCAAGAAAAGAAGGAGAAAGCAAGGAAAGAGAAGGCTGCCAAGATGCCAACTCTAGGAGAGGCATCTGAGTACTTTTTGAAGAACAAGCAGGACCATCTTGGTTACTTGATAGCATCAACTCTGCGGATTGAGAAGGGTTGGCCACCTAACTCAAAACCGGAGAGCACGGAAAGAATCATGGAACAAAAATTCTATGATATTGATGTCAAAATGGCGAGATTGATCGGTTGTGGAGCAGCTACAGGATGACATGCAGGAGAGGAAGGGCAGGACAACAAGCGATGCATTTGCCAGAGTGCCTCGAGCTCAGAGATCAGCTGTAGAGCCAGTACCAGACACCAGAGTCACTTCATCTGCTCCAGCTACAGCTCCAGCGCAACCAGCTCCAGCACTAACTCCTTCAGCTCCTTCCACATCAACTGAATTTTTCTTCCAAGGAGCCATCTCTAGGCCACCAGCTGAAGACCGAGCATGAGAGACGATATAGTCCTATGCATTTTCTAGGAACTTTTTGGTAACTTGTTGCCAAAGGGGGAGAAAAATGTATAGATCATAGGCTTCAAGACAGAGAGTTTGCTTTTGTTCTCTCTTGTCTTCTTGGTTGAACTATGTTTGCCTTTGATTGCTTGCGATACTATGCTATTACCTGTGAGACATTGATGATCATGTGTTTGATCATAAGCTACAATTATGCTTGTTATATGATATTATCTTACTTACCCTTATATGATCATTCACTGTGCTTGGTGATGAGTGCATGTATTCAATCTTTATTATTTTGAGCGCTCCACCAAGATGTATGTGACATAGAAGAGTAACCCATGAGCCTAATTCCATGTGCATTTGCAGTCCAAAGCAAATCTTAAAAAATGCACAAATTTAGGGGGAGCTCTTGCTTCTCACATACTTCTCAAAGAGACGATGTTTTTCAATCTTATTATCATTTGTCGAAGCTTTGATCTATATGTTGTCATCAATTACCAAAAAAGGGGGAGATTGAAAGTGCAACTATCCCTAGGTGGTTTTGATAATTCATAATAACATATAGCTCATTGAGCTAATGCTATTCCAAGACAAATATTTCAGGAAAGCATGATGAATGGCATGGCATGGATGATGAAAGTGGATCCCTCAAAATATTAAGGACAAATGATTGGCTCAAGCTCAAAAGCTCAAGACTCTACATTTTACATTTTAGTGATCCAAGATCACATTGAGTCTATAGGAAAAGCAAATACTATCAAGGAGGGATGAGGTGTTGCTTAATGAGCCTCTTGCTTCATGTGCTTAGTGATATGCTCCAAAACCCTCCACTACTTTCTCACATCCACATATGACCTAAACCTAAAGTCAAAATCGGTCCTACCGATTCTTTCTATCCGGCGCCACCGAGTTCAAATGTCATAGCCACTGGCACAGACCCTAGGCAAATCGGTTTCACCGATAGGGATCTCGGTCTCACCGAGATGGGATTGTAATCTCTCTGTTTCCCTTCATAACGGGTCTAACCGAAGTGAGTAATCGGTCACACCGAGATTGCAATGTAAACTCTCTGTTTCCCTTTCGTAACATTTCGGTCTCACCGAAAGAGCGAATCGGTCCCACCGAGTTTACCTGACCAACTCTCTAGTTAGCTAATTACCAAAATCGGTCTCACCGAGTTTGTGTAATCGGTCTCACCGAGATTACGTTATGCCCTAACCATAACCATATCGGTCCTACCGAGTTGCATATTGGTCCCACCAAAAACCCTAACGGTCACTAGGTTTACTGAATCGGTCCGACCGAGTTTGTTGATTCGGTCCTACCGAGTTTGGTAAATTGTGTGTAATGGGTAGATTTTGTGTGGAGGCTATATATACCCCTCCACCTCCTCTTCATTCGTGGAGATAGCCATCAGAACAAACCTACACTTCCAACTTACCAGTTCTGAGAGAGAACCACCTACTCATGTGTTGAGGCCAAGATATTCCATTCCAACCACATGAATCTTGATCTCTAGCCTTCCCCAAGTTGCTTTCCACTCAAATCTTCTTTCCACCAAATCCAAATCCTGTGAGAGAGAGAGTTGAGTGTTGGGGAGACTATCATTTTAAGCACAAGAGCAAGGAGTTCATCATCAGCACACCATTTGTTACTTCTTGGAGAGTGGTGTCTCCTAGATTGGCTAGGTGTCACTTGGGAGCCTCCGACAAGATTGTGGAGTTGAACCAAGGAGTTTGTGAGGGCAAGGAGATCACCTAATTCGTGAAGATCTACCGCTAATGAGGCAAGTCCTTCGTGGGAGACGGCCATGGTGGGATAGACAAGGTTGCTTCTTCGTGGACCCTTCGTGGGTGGAGCCCTCCGTGGACTCGCTGAGGGAGTTCCGGACTAGGGGGTGTCCGGATAGCCGAACTATCATCATCGGCCGGACTCCAAGACTATGAAGATACCAGATTGAAGACTTCGTCCCGTGTCCGGATGGGACTTTCCTTGGCATGGAAGGCAAGCTTGGTGATACGGATATGTAGATCTCCTACCTTTGTAACCGACTTTGTGTAACCCTAACCCTATCCGGTGTCTATATAAACCGGAGGGTTTTAGTCCGTAGGACGAACAACAATCATACCATAGGCTAGCTTCTAGGGTTTAGCCTCTTTGATCTCGTGGTAGATCTACTCTTGTAACACACATCATCAATATTAATCAAGCAGGACGTAGGGTTTTACCTCCATCAAGAGGGCCCGAACCTGGGTAAAACATCGTGTCCCTTGTCTCCTGTTACCATCCGCCTATACGCACAGTTCGGGACCCCCTACCCGAGATCCGCCGGTTTTGACACTGACACTCGACCCTTCGTGGGTTGAAGTCTCCATCAACGTGGATGTACGATAGCACCACCTATCGGAACCACGACAAAAACATATGTGTCTCCAATTGCGTTTGAATCCTCCAAACCCTTCCCTTTACATTCTTGCAAGTTGCATGCTTTAATTTCCGCTGCCTATATACTCTTTGCATGCTTGCTTGAATTGTGTGAAGTTTGCTTGACTTGTGCAAGATAGCTAAAATCTGCCAAAGCATAAAATTGGGAAAAGGTTAAGTTTTTAATTGGTCAAGTAGTCTAATCACCCCCCTCTAGACATACTTCAAGGTCCTACATCAACCCATTGATCGCCTGAAGACAAAGGTACTCGAGTGCAGTACAACCATGGAGCAGGCGCGCCATGTCACCGTTTGGGAGGCAGACGGCAACGAGCTCAAGGTGCTTCAGTCGTGGTAGAATAAGTGCGGGTGCATCATTAAGGGGGGATGGCAGTCTTGAACTTGGCAACGCGATGCATGGGCGCGAGGCGGAGCGCGGACGTTGGCAGCGAGCGCATATGCCCATTGTCACATGTGAGCTCCTCGAGCTGATCTAGGGTGGGCGATCGGAACCAGTGGTCAAGCTTGGCTCAGTCCTTGCCGTTGGAATAGAACTTGCCCATTCTAAGGCCTCTGGTTAGGCCAAGGTGACTGCCGAGGTGTAACGCCCCCGATGCGGCTATATCTCCCACGTGTCGAGGCACGACTTAGAGGCATAACCGCATTGAAAGCAATGTCGCAAGTGAGGTAATCTTCACACAACCCATGTAATAATTAAGGGAAAGATACATAGTTGGCTTACGATTAGCCACTTCACACAATACATAAATAAACATCCATCATTCAGAGTACACTCAAGGTCCGACTACGGAACCAAAATAAAAGAAGATACCCCAAATGCTAACACAGATCCCCGAATCGTCCCAACTGGGCACCACTACTGATCATCAGGAAAAGACACATAGTAACGACCACGTTCCTCGTCGAACTCCCACTTGAGCTCGGTGGAATCACCTGCACTGGCATCGTTTGAACCTGCAACTGTTTTGGAAGTATCTGTGAGTCACGGGGACTCAGCAATCTCACACCCGCGAGATCAAGACTATTTAAGCTTATAGGAAGGACTGGGTAGTAAAGTGGAGCTGCAGCAAAGCGACTAGCATATATGGTGGCTACATCGCAAAAGAGAGCGAGAAGAGAAGCAAAGCACGGTCGTGAAACTAGTAGTGATCAAGAAGTGATCCTGAACTACTTACGTCAGACAAAACTCCAACACCGTGTTCACTTCCCGGACTCCGCCGAGAAGAGACCATCACGGTAACACACGCGGTTGATGTGTAATTTTATTTGAGGTCAACTTTGGGTTTTCTACAACCGGACATTAACAAATTCCCATCTGCCTCATAACCGCGGGCACGGCTTTCGAAAGATATTACCTGCGGGGTGTCCCAACAGCCCATTATAAGCTCTCACGGTCAGCGAAGGATATTCCTTCTACGGGAAGACCCGATCAATCTCGAATCCCGGACTACAAGACATTTCGACAGCAATAAAACAAGACCAGCAAAACCACCCGATTGTGCCGACAAATCCCGATAGGAGCTGCACATATCTCGTTCTCGGGGCACACCGGATAGGTCAGCCTCTGAGTAAAACCAGCCCTCGAGTTGCCCGAGGTGGCCCCAGATCTGCCGGTTCGGGCCAGCACTCGAAGAAGCACTGGTCGGGGGTTAAAATAAAGATGACCCTCGGGCTCGCGAAAACCGGGGAAAAAGGCTTAGGTGGCAAATGGTAAAACCAAAGTTGGGCCTTCTGGGCGAGTCTTATTCAAAGCGAACTGTCAAGGGGTCCCATAAATCACCCAACCGTGTAAGGAACATAAAATCAAGGAACATAACACGGTATGGCGGAAACTAGGGTGGCAAGAGTGGAACAAAACACCAGGCATAAGGCCGAGCCTTCCACCCTTTACCAAGTATATAGATGTATTAATTATAGCAGATATATATATATTGTGATATCCCCAACAAGTAACCATGTTCCAATAAGGAACAACATCTCCATGTTCAACAAGGAACAAACTTCAGCTTCACCTGCAACTAGCAACGCTATAAGAGGGCTGAGCAAAGCGGTAACATAGCCAATCAACGGTTTGCTAGGAAAGGATGGTTAGGGGCTGACATGGCAATATGGGTGGCATGATATAGCAAGTGGTAGGCATCGCAGCATAGGCATAGCAAAGAGCGAGCAACTAGCATAGCAAAGATAGAAGTGATTTCGAGGGTATGGTCATCTTGCACGCAATGTTCTCGAGTTGTCGAAAGCTTGATCCTCGAAAACGTTCTCAACAGGCTCCTCGTTCACGTACTCGTCTCCCGACTCTACCCAAAGCAACAACACAAACAAAGGAACCACAATAAATCACGGTGCAAAGCACAATCAACATGATGCAAAACATGACATGATATGCGGGATGCGATATGCAATGCGTATGTGCGCTCCGGAAGGTAAATGATGAACCAGGCATCAACTTGGCAAACCAAGCATGCCACTGGAAAGATGAGATGATTTCGGTTGAAATCGATATAAAGATCACCGGAATCGGATGCACAGTTTGCAAATGGCAAGCAAAACAAGAATGGCGCAAATCTGCCATTAACAGCATGATGCCACTTAGCAAGCAACAATTAATTAAGCTACTGCACCCAAACGTAACAACAAAGCACATGGCAGTGATCTACACATGATGCTCGACAAAAGATGAGCACTGAGCTACGGCTAGTTCACATCATAACATGTTCAAATAAGCATGGCAAAAGTGCTCAAAGTAACAGGCTGGACATGACAAAAACAGCATCAGGTTGCAATGTTCAGAGCAGCAAAACTACATGCTACAGGACCTTAAAATAGCAAAACAAGGCATGGCATGAATCTACTCAAAGCCTAGAACAGAAGTCCCTTACTGACCACAAGCCAAAAAGGACTAGAAAATATAGTAACACTCATGTCAATATTGAAAGTCTCGTTAACAGATTCAGCACCATGGCATGTCAAAAACTGATAACGAGATGGCATGTTTACAAGATCAATGCACTCACTACAGAGCCTCAAATGATAAACTAATCACACATACATCAAGAAGACATGACATAGAAGACATACATGGCAAGAACACTAACATATCATATATGGATCAACCACAACAAGCTAGGCAAAATTGAATAACATGTATACAATCTGCCAGGAAACATTTGATAGCAAAAGTAGAGCTCGATTGACTCAAGCTATAGCAGTCCATAATTGCAAACAAAGGCATGAATGGATAGAGCAAGACATGCTTTACAAAACACCCTTACTAAAGTATCTCAAAATATGCATAGATCTCTTGGTAACATCAAGTAAACATGGCATCAAAATCAGCTAAAACAGGGCTGAAATCAGCAACATTAGGACACCTACTTTGCATGCTTGTGCTAGTCACCACATAGATCACAAAAATACATGGCATACACCCCTGGAAAGATGACATGGCATTTTACAAAACACATGTAGGACTCAAATTCATAGGGTGCACATATTAATCATGGCAAAAATAACAAAAGTGCAACTTCTGATAAAAATCAGAAACTATCAGCACATAGCACTCTTCCAACAGCATTTCGGGCATCAAGATGAGCTCAAATGAAAATGATGCACTGAGATGAAATGATCTACTCTTCGAGACGAACATTTTGACATATTATACGCGAAAAATGGATCTACGGATGCGAAGATATAGCATGTTGAAAGTTGCACAAAATAACATGATCTAAGGACTTGGAAGAAAAAATAGAGGAGAGGGAGATGAGGTCAACGGGAGCTCGGGGCCCGAGGCCGGATCGGGCTCCCGACCGGATCGGCGCGACGGCGCGGAGGAGATCGCCGGGGAGGAGGAGGAGGTCGCCGGGCGGGCGGAGGCGCGCCGGAGGGCGGCGGGCAGGCTGCGGCCAAGGCAGCGGCGGCCCAGCACATGTGGCGGGCAGGGAGGCGAGCGGCCAGCGGCGGCGCTTACAGCGGCGGGCGGCGGACTCGGCCGGGAGGCGGGAGGGGCGGCGGCGGCGGGCTCATGGGCCCTTCTGGCCCCATGGTGTGGCCTGCGGGCAGCGGCGGGGGGGGCGGGCTGACGTGGCGCCCATGATTGGCCGGGCGGACGGGGACGCGTCCGCTCGCCCGGACGTGTCCGTGTGCGCGAGGAGCAAAACTGCTAGGGTTTCGGGGAGATGATCCGGATTTGGGGATGTTTGCTTAAATAGGCATAGAGGAGCTAGGAGAGTCCAAATGAGGTGTAGTTTTCGCCCACGATCGTGATCGAACGACGGGAGCATGGAGGTGACTTAGATGGGTTATTGGGCTGTTTTGGAGGGTGTTGGGCTGCAACTTAAAAGAGGCCTTTGCGAGAGTGCGGTTAACCGTTGGAGTACCAAACGAGCTCAAATGACCGAAACTTGACCGGTGGTCTACGGGTGGTATACCAAGGCCACTAGACAAACCTCGGTCCATATCGAGAAGGTTTAATACCCGCACACGGAAAAACGTAAAAGGGACCGCCGGGAAGATAGGAGTGCGGATTGCAAAACGGACAACGTGAAAAATGCTCGGAATCATGAGGCGAACACGTATGCAAATCGATGCACATGATGACATAATATAAAATGCATGACATGGACAAAATGCAACATGAAGAAAACCCAACCACGGAGGGAATATCACATATCAATGCCGAAAATGGCAAGAGTTGGAGTTACAAATATGGAAAGTTACTTCCGGGGTGTTACAACACTCCACCACTACAAGAGGATCTCGTCCGAGATCTAGGACTGAAAGAACTCCGGATACTCGAGCGGAGGTGATCCTCGCGCTCCCGGTAGCTTCTCGGTCGGAATGGTGTGACCACTTCACTTTCAGGAATTTGATTGACTTGTTGCGAGTCTTGCGCTCGGTTTCTTCAAGAATAGCAGCGGGTGCTCATGATAAGAGATCTTCTTGAAGGTCAATCTCTTGAAGTTGATGGTGCGTTCAGAGTCTTGAAGCACTTGCGAAGCTGTGACACGTGGAACACATCGTGCGCTTTGCGAAGTTGGATGGAAGCTCAAGTTGATAGGCGAGATCGCCTCTTTTCCCAATGATCTTGAAAGGACCCACGTATCTAGGGGCAAGCTTCCCTTTGATACCGGCGGACAGTACCTTTCATTGGAGAGACGCGAGGTAGACATGGTCTCCGATTTCAAAAGTCACATCACGGTGCTTATCATCATAATAGCTCTTCCGCGCGATTATGCGGCTTTGAGATTCTCACGAATGACTTGGCACATTTCTTACGCTACGTGATCAAGTCATTGCCAAGAAGTTGGCGTTCACCTGTCTCGAGACCAATTGAGAGAAGTACGGCACTTTCGCCATAGAGAATTTGAATGGGGCCTTGCCGAACTCGCTTGGAAGCTGTTGTTGTAAGAGAACTTCGGCATAAGGAAGACAATCTTCCCACTTCATACGAAGGAAATGACACAAGCCCTGAGCATATCTTCAAGGATTTGATTCACTCGCTCGACTTGGCCACTTGTTTGAGGATGGAAAGCTGTCTTTGAAGCGAATGTTGGTGCCCATGGCCTTCGAAAAGAATCCCAAAACTTGGAGGTAAAGATGCTGCCACGGTCAGAAGAGATCACTTGTGGAATGCCGTGCAAGGAGACAATCACGAGGTGTATAGCTCGCCAACCGAGCTGCGTGATGGATTCTTTGATAGGAAGAAAATGAGCCACTTTAGTAAGCTTGTCAATGACAACGAAGATAGCATCATTTCCACGCTTGGACTTTGGAAAGCCATCCACGAAGTCCATTTCAATATGATCAAACTTCCATTTTGGAATAGCAAGAGGTTGGAGGAGACCAGCTGGTCTTTGGTGTTACCTTTCACTCTTCTGCAGACATCACACTCATTCACGAATTGAGCAATTTCTCGCTTCATTCGAGTCCACCAATAAGACTGCTTGAGATCATGGTACATCTTCGTACTTCCAGGATGAATGGATAGAAGCGAATTGTGAGCCTCGTTCATAATGACTTTTCGCAGATCACCCTTAGGAACCACAATCCGGTCCTCAAAGAACAGAGTGTCTTTGTCATCAACGTGGAAGCACTTGTACTTGGAAATGCCCTTGTCAATACCACGTTTCACTTTCTTCACCATGGTATCCGTGGTTGAGCCTCACGAATCTGATCTTCCAAAGTAGGAGATACTATGAGGTTGGCAAGAAAGCCTTGAGGAACAACTTGAAGATTCAGCTTGCGGAAAGCTTCACGAGAGATCCGGCCGAAAGGGCTTGAGGATTAGGCTGTTGCGATAAGCTTTCTGCTCAAAGCATCTGCAATGACATTGGCTTTGCCGGAGTATACTCAATACTTGGGTTGTACTCTTGAATCATTTCGACCCATCGAGTCTGCTTTGAGGTTGAGGTTGGGCTGAGTGAAGATGTACTTGAGACTCTTGTGATCGGTGAAAATGTCCACTTTCCTTCCCAACAAGAGATGTCTCCACGTAACCAATGCATGGACAACTGCCGCCAACTCAAGATCGTGAGTGGGGTAGTTCTTCTCGTTGAGCTTCAATGGCGAGAGGTATAAGCCACAACTCTCTTCTCTTGCATTAACACAGCACCGAGACCTTGAAGGAAGCATCACGAAAAAACTTCAAATGGCTTGGATTCATCGGAGGAGTCAAGGCAGGAGCTGTGACGAGTTTCTCTTTGAGGGTATTGAAAGCAACGTCACACTCGGGAGACCGGACATACTTCACATGCTTCGGAGGAGGTTGGAAAGAGGCTTTGCAATCTTGGATAAGTTCTCAACGAATCTTGACAATAGCTTGCAAGACCAAGAAAATCATGGAGCTGCTTGACATTACGAGGAGGTTCCCAATTCACAATTGCGGACACCTTCTCGGGATCAACAGCGATGCCCTTGGCGAGATGATATGACCAAGATAAAGCACTTCATCAAGCCAAAATTCACATTTGGAGAGCTTAGCATAGAATTGGTACTCTCGAGCTTGTCTAGCACCAATCGCAAATGTTTGGCATGATCCTTCTTATTCTTGGAGAAGACCAAAATATCATCAAGATAGACCAAGGCGAATTCATTGGTGTAGGGTTGAATATGAAGTTCATCATCCGAGAGAATGTTGGAGGAGCATTGACGAGGCGAAAGACATGACAAGATATTCATAAGAACCAAAGCTTGTTCGAATCTTGTCTTGGGAATATCTTGTTCACGAATGCGAATCTGATGATACCCCATACGAAGGTCAAGCTTAGAGAACAACGTAGCACCTTTGAGTTGCTCGAAAAGCTCATTGATGTTGGGAAGTGGATACTTGTTCTTGATAGTCTTCTTATTCAATGGACGGTAATCGACGCAAAGTCGGTCCGTGCCATCCTTCTTCCGGACAAAAGAACACCACAACCCCAAGGAGATGAACTCGGTGCGATCAAACCCAGACGCTCTTGTTCATCGAGCTGCTTCTTCAATTCCTTCAGCTCATCAGGTCCAAGCTTGTATGGGCGCTTGCAAGCGGGTTCATGCGGGCTCAAGATCGATAATGAACTCAAGCGGCCGATGAGGAGGCATACCGGAAGCTCTTCCGAAAGACATCTTGGTACTCACAAACGACTGGAATCTGAGAGATGGCATTCAGTTCGCCCTTCTCATTGAGAGAAAACAACCGAATGGTTTCATCACGAGCGGCATAGATGATCACATCATTAGAAGAGTGAGTCAATTGAATTTCCACAGCAGCACAATCAATCGAGCTTTGTCTTGATAAAGCCATCCATTCCGAGAATAAGATCAATATCCGAGTCACCAAGAACAATTGGTTTAGACAGGAATCTATAATCGCCCATCTTGATACCGACATTCGGAACCACCAAGCTAGAACTCATATGCTTGCCCGGGGAAACAATTGCTAGAGGTTTAGCCAGAAATTCCGAAGTGAAATCATGCTTGGCAAAAAACGGTCTCGACATGAAACAATGCGATGCACCAGTATCAAATAAGACTTTTGCAGGAATATCATTAACTGAGAGATTACCCATGATCACATCAGAAGAATCCTCTTCTTGAGCTGCATTCATCATATTGACCTTGGCATGCTTTGGATTATGCTTGACCACTGCATTGCTGGAAGATTTCACAGGAGGAGGAGGCGGAAGGCGCCTTTGGTTGAAGCACTTGTTCGCATAGTGACCCTTCTGCTGACACTTGTTGCAAGTGACCTCAGAGAGCGGACGGTGGTAAGGAGCACTTGACCTTGGAGCTTGAGAATTAGACTTGTTACGATAGCTTGGGTTGGGTGGGTGGGAAGATCCACGGCCACCTGAGTTCTTCTCACTGGTAAGGCCGACGGAGCGGAGGAGGGGCAAGTAAAACTTCTGCTGCTTGGCTGCCACTTGAGAGGACGAGGAGGACTGAACGCATCCCCGATTCTCTTCTTAGAAGCCTCGCATTTGAGCTGAGCAGCTTCTTGCTTGAGAGCCATGTTGTAGAAATCATCATACTTATCTCGCTCAAACAGCACAAGAGGTAATTGCAGATCTTCTCTCGGACCACCTCCGGCGATAGATCATACTCCTTTCATCGTGCACGTCTTGCTTAGCAAAGCGAAGCGAGCTTCGAACTGGATATTGTATTGATAGACAGACATGTTGCCTTGCTTGAGATTGCGGAACTCCTCACGCTTGCTCTCAACAACACTTTTGGAATGTGATGAGCTCGGAAATCACGGCGGAACTCATCCTGTAATGACACGGCCTCCTCTGGAATCTTTGTATTCTTGGTACCACTCGGCAGCTTGATCCTTGAGTTGAAGCGATGCAAACTTGACAAAGTCCTCGTGTCCGACATTGCTACAGTCAAAGTGCTTGCGGATGTCCACTAACCAATCGTCGCCGTCTGTGGCCTCAACACGTAAACCGAAAGACTTGACTGATTAGCGAGGCGGTGAGAGTAGCAAAGTGTGGCTGATTGTTGCCTTGACCTTGATTGCCTTGATTGCCTTGCCCTGAGTACGTTCTTGCAAGAGCTGCAAAATCATCGAGCATTGGCATTGGTGGCTGCCATGATAGCTTGCCGTGCCTCTGGAGGCGGAGGTGGAGGTGGAGGTGGAGGTTGACCGATCCCCATCATTGCGATCCGGATTCGACGCTGCTTGGCGAGCCATCTGAAGAGGGTGACATCCGTTAGTCCTTTGATAGACAAATAGATAAGTAGAATCAACGGATAGAAATTGCAACATATAGTCTACACAATAAACATTGAACAAGAATGAGCGAATGAATTCAAAGTTAATCATCACACGTCCAATAAGGTGAGAAGCCACTTAGATAAAGATATGGAAAACAACATCATCTTAGAAACAATTCAATAACACAACTGAAAACAAAAGATTGGCTTCTAGAATGAGCGGAACAAACACATGATAGAGATTTCACTCAAAGTGTTAGTGGTGGGGCCCACACGGACGACGTATAGCGGACGTCACGAATGACTAACAAGGCGTCCCGAATCAGCATAGCCAAGGATTCTTTAAGGCGTCTCGCGACCATCAAATCGACCGTGAATGGGCGGACCACTAGACGTTGAACCCCAATCTCAAATCATACATCCGTCGGAAAGAATATCCTGTAAGCTACTAGAATTCCCACCTATAAACTCCGAAACTTTACGGTTATGCAATCTGGTGTTGGGGATACAGGGACACAAAATATATCACCCAAACTAACAATACCTAGATCCATTTGTATCCATCCGTCAACACATAACCAAGAAATCCTCGAAATCGTGTACCTCGACCTTGAAAAACAACCGTTATGCAAGTTATGGCAATACTCCCTTTTCGCCACGATCTTGGGCTATCGGGGTTATCTCACCAACAACTGCACAAAAGAGATTTCGATGTCGGCAAAACTCGGTATTCGAGCTCGCAGCGATAAAATTGTGACGACAACACCTCGGAGCTCAACTCCCGGGACACCGCCACAACCCCTAAATGTCGGGAGGCACCAAGAACAATGTTCTCGTCACAAAACCATCGAACGATTCCAAGATACCCACGTGATCCTAAAAATTTTTTAGTGAAATTTGAGGAGAGAAGAGTCAAAACTCTCGTCGGGAGACCTCACCAGAGCAACGAAGGGACTGGGAAGTAAAAGAATCCTACTCTCCGATATATATAATCCTAAGACTCAAAACATTTTCCATTCTAGACTCAACAACGTCGACAAACAATCAAGTAGGGGCTCCTAAGTCGGGAAGGCTCGATTACCAACTTAGCGCCCGATGCGGCTATATCTCCCGTGTCGAGGCACGACTTAGAGGCATAACCGCATTGAAAGCAATGTTGCAAGTGAGGTAATCTTCACACAACCCATGTAATAATTAAGGAAAGATACATAGTTGGCTTACGATCGCCACTTCACACAAGACATAAATAAACATCCATCATTCAGAGTACACTCAAGGTCCGACTACGGAACCAAAATAAAAGAAGATACCCCAAATGCTAACACAGATCCCGAATCGTCCCAACTGGGCACCACTCTGATCATCGGAAAAGACACATAGTAACGACCACGTTCCTCGTCGAACTCCCACTTGAGCTCGGTGGAATCACCTGCCGCATCGTCTGAAGACTGCAACTGTTTTGGAAGTATCTGTGAGTCACGGGACTCAGCAATCTCACACCCGCGAGATCAAGACTATTTAAGCTTATAGGAAGGACTGAGTAGTAAAGTGGAGCTGCAGCAAGCGACTAGCATATATGGTGGCTACATACATAAAGAGAGCGAGAAGAGAAGCAAAGCACGGTCGTGAAACTAGTAGTGATCAAGAAGTGATCCTGAACTACTTACGTCGGACAAAACTCCAACACCGTGTTCACTTCCGGACTCACGAGAAGAGACCATCACGGTAACACACGCGTTGATGTGTATTTTATTTGAGGTCAACTTTGGGTTTTCTACAACCGGACATTAACAAATTCCCATCTGCCTCATAACATGCGGGCACGGCTTTGAAAGATATTACCTGCAGGGTGTCCCAACAGCCCATTATAAGCTCTCACGGTCAACGAAGGATATTCCTTCTCTGGGAAGACCCGATCAATCTCGGAATCCGGACTACAAGACATTTCGACAATAAAAAAACAAGACCAAAAAACCACCCGACTGTGCCGACAAATCCCGATAGGAGCTGCACATATCTCGTTCTCGGGCACACGGATAGGTCAGCCTCTGAGTAAAACCAGCCCTCGAGTTGCCCCGAGGTGGCCCATGATCTGCCGGTTCGGGCCAGCACTCGAAGGAGCACTGGTCCGGGGTTAAAATAAAGATGACCCTCGGGCTCGCGAAAACCCGGGGAAAAAGGCTTAGGTGGCAAATGGTAAAACCAAAGTTGGGCCTTCTTTGGACAAGTCTTATTCAAAGCGAACTGTCAAGGGGTCCCATAAATCACCCAACCGTGTAAGGAACATAAAATCAAGGAACATAACACCGTATGACGGAAACTAGGGTGGCAAGAGTGGAACAAAACACGGGCATAAGGCCGAGCCTTCCACCCTTTACCAAGTATATAGATGTATTAATTATAGCAGATATATATATATGTGATATCCCCAACAAGTAACCATGTTCCAATAAGGAACAACATCTCCATGTTCAACAAGGAACAAACTTCACTTCACTGCAACTAGCAGCGCTATAAGAGGGCTGAGCAAAGCGGTAACATAGCCAATCAGCGGTTTGCTAGGAAAGGATGGTTAGGGGCTGACATGGCAATATGGGTGGCATGATATAGCAAGTGGTAGGCATCGCAGCATAGGCATAGCAAAAGCGAGCAACTAGCATAGCAAAGATAGAAGTGATTTCGAGGGTATGGTCATCTTGCACGCAATGTTCTCGAGTTGTCGAAAGCTTGATCCTCTCGGCGTTCTCAACAGGCTCCTCGTTCACGTACTCGTCTCCGACTCTACCCAAAGCAACAACACAAACAAAGGAACCACAATAAATCACGGTGCAATGCACAATCAACATGATGCAAAACATGACATGATATGCGGGATGCGATATGCAATGCGTATGTGCGCTCCGGAAGGTAAATGATGAACCAGGCATCAACTTGGCAAACCAAGCATGCCACTGGAAAGATGAGATGATTTCGGTTGAAATCGATATAAAGATCACCGGAATCGGATGCACAGTTTGCAAATGGCAAGCAAAACAAGAATGGCGCAAATCTGCCATTAACAGCATGATGCCACTTAGCAAGCAACAATTAATTAAGCTACTGCACCCAAACGTAACAACAAAGCACATGGCAGTGATCTACACATGATGCTCGACAAAAGATGAGCACTGAGCTACGGCTAGTTCACATCATAACATGTTCAAACAAGCATGGCAAAAGTGCTCAAAGTAACAGGCTGGACATGGCAAAAACTGCATCAGGTTGCAATGTTCAGAGCAGCAAAACTACATGCTACAGGACCTTAAAATAGCAAAACAAGGCATGGCATGAATCTACTCAAAGCCTAGAACAAAAGTACCTTACTGACCACAAGCCAAAAAGGACTAGAAAATATAGTAACACTCATGTCAATATTGAAAGTCTCGTTAACAGATTCAGCACCATGGCATGTCAAAAACTGATAACGGGATGGCATGTTTACAAGCTCAATGCACTCACTACAGAGCCTCAAATGATAAACTAAGCATACATACATCAAGAAGACATGACATAGAAGACATACATGGCAAGAACACTAACATAGCATATATGGATCAACCACAACAAGCTAGGCAAAATTGAATAACATGTATACAATCTGCCAGGAAACATTTGATAGCAAAAGTAGAGCTCGATTGACTCAAGCTATAGCAGTCCATAATTGCAAACAAAAGCATGAATGGATAGAGCAAGACATGCTTTACAAAACACCCTTACTGAAGTATCTCAAAATATGCATAGATCTCTTGGTAACATCAAGTAAACATGGCATCAAAATCAGCTAAAACAGGGCTGAAATCAGCAACATTAGGACACCTACTTTGCATGCTTGTGCTAGTCACCCCATAGATCACAAAAATACATGGCATACACCCCTGGAAAGATGACATGGCATTTTACAAAACACATGTAGGACTCAAATTCATAGGGTGCACATATTAATCATTGAAAAAATAACAAAAGTGCAACTTCTGATAAAAATCAGAAACTATCAGCACATAGCACTCTTCCAACAGCATTTCGGGCATCAAGATGAGCTCAAATGAAAATGATGCAATGAGATCAAATGATCTACTCTTCGAGACGAACATTTTGACATATTATACGCGAAAAATGGATCTACGGATGCGAAGATATAGCATGTTGAAAGTTGCACAAAATAACATGATCTAAGGACTTGGAAGAAAAAATAGAGGAGAGGGAGATAAGGTCAACGGGAGCTCGGGGCCCGAGGCCGGATCGGGCTCCCGACCGGATCGGCGCGACGGCGCGGAGGAGATCGCCGGGGAGGCGGAGGGAGGTCGCCGTGCGGCGCGGAGGGCGCCGGAGGCGGCGGGCCAGCCAGCGGCCGGGCGGCGCGGCGGTGGCGCGGCAAGGCAGCGGGCGGGGCGAGGCGGGCCGGCCTTCGAGGCGGAGAGGCGGCGCGGTGGCGGCGCGGCCGGCGCGGGGCGGCGGACTCGGCCGGGAGGCGGGGCCGGGCGGCGCGGCTGTGAGCCCTTCTGGGCCCATGGCCCAGCGGAGAAGGCGGCGGCGGGGCGCTGGGCTGACGTGGCGCCCGCGATTGGCCGGGCGGCGACGGCGGACGCGTCCAGCTCGCCCGACGTGTCCGGCGGGCGCGAGGAGCAAAACTGCTAGGGTTTCGGGGAGATGATCCGGATTTCGGGGGAGGTTTGCTTAAATAGGCATAGAGGGAGCTAGGAGAGTCCAAATGAGGTGTAGTTTTCGCCACACGATCGTGATCGAACGACGGAGAGCATGGAGGTGACTTAGATGGGTTATTGGGCTGTTTTGGAGGGTGTTGGGCTGCAACTTAAAAGAGGCCTTTGCGAGAGTGCGGTTAACCGTTGGAGTACCAAACGAGCTCCAAATGACCGAAACTTGACCGGTGGTCTCTGGTGGTATACCAAGGCCACTAGACAAACCTCGGTCCATATCGAGAAGGTTTAATACCCGCACACGGAAAAGCGTAAAAGGACCGCCGGGAAGATAGGAGTGCCGGATTGCAAAAGCGGACAACGGGAAAAATGCTCGGAATCATGAGGCGAACACGTATGCAAATCGATGCACATGATGACATAATATAAAATGCATGACATGGACAAAATGCAACATGAAGAAAACCCAACCACGGAGGGAATATCACATATCAATGCCGAAAATGGCAAGAGTTGGAGTTACAAATATGGAAAGTTACTTCCGGGGTGTTACACGAGGATCTTGGAGAATGCATCCAAGCTTTTGCGATAGCCATGGGAGAGCTCGTGGGTGTCGATGAGGTTGAGAGGGGTGGACTTCCATAGGGGGTGCCACCGCCGGGAAAGGACGGTTGTCTGTGGCTCATATTTGATTGGGAGGAGGGAGATGATGACCGTCAACATATCATCGAGGAGGTTGCTGATGAAGTCTAGGCCTGCTGGAGTTACTTGTGGTTCTTGCTCGCCCCGCGTCCTCTTGTTGGCAGCCCCGTTCTCCGCCTCTGGAGTCTCCTTGTCGGCGGCGCTTTCTGATAGAAGTGGGAATACATGGAATATTTAGTTAAAACAAGGAAATAGAAATGTGTATTGGTAACTAGAAGTTATTAGGTAGTAATATAGTAAGAAACTGAAATAGAAATTGGTTGCTTAAATACTACACAATTCATTTGATATTGCTGGGTAAGTCAACATGCAGATACTTGAAAATAAAACTTACTTCGAACAAAGTCTGGACGGATGGTATCGTCGGGAAGTTAGCATATATCTCATGACCAGGCCCTTTTATGTGCGAAGGCAATTATAATGCCGACTTCGAAAGACATAAAACTTAGAAATTTCTTTCCAAAGGCCAATGCCAAAATAGGAGTCACCATGTTCATCAAGTCTTATAGTAGCAACGATTGTAATTACGTGGTTTGTGTTTAGTATGACTTCCTTGCAGTCTTGATTTATGTAAAGGGAAAGATTTTGCACTACAGATTCTGTTGCATAGCAAGGGGCGCGCGGCAGAAAATGGTAGAATTCTTAGAGAAACTATGGTAACATGCAAATATGGGCCCAAATTGAACAGATAGGGTAAACATGATGTCATGGAAATATGTAGTAATCGAAAGAACAATACATCATTAATTTGTGTAATATAGAAAGAAGATGGGGAAAAATTCCCTTTGATGTATATGGCGCATGTGGCACCTTTTATCCAAATGTAGCAATATTTAGAATATGTTCAGGAAAGTAGGCCATGCCAACTGATTTAGGGTGAGATTGGACATACCTTGCACATCCTCATGTCATCTGGTACGGTGAGATGGAATGTATGGCAGAGGACGCAAGGTCCTGATATGTCCACGCACTGTACACTCTATAAATGGAAGAAACCCCTCAAATGAGCTCAAATAAAAATGAATTCACGGCGACTTCGGCCTGGTGATTAAAGGAGGTAGATGAACTAGGATAAGATATGAGATGATATCTCATTAAATTAGTTACCTTGTTGTCCATGAGAAAGAACCCTTAGTATGGTAGATTCCCCAACCGAGCGGAGCTGGGTCGACCGTGAGCAGCGTCGAGAAACTCGATGGCGATAGGCGGCGGCAAGCGGAAGTGGCGAAATGCAGTGGGCTTTGCTGGCAGCCTGGCGGCGGCGGCAGGCGTTGAGCTAAGCGGTTACTACCACGATAGGTGGTGCCATGTATAGACACAGAGGAGCTTGTGCAGGTGTGAATCGGGACCGGAGGGGGTGGCGGGCGGGGTGAGGGTTTTTGTGACATGGGGATGGTGAGGGTTTTATTTTTTATTTTTTGAATTGGGTGGTGAGGGTTTTCTGTCCCATAAAGAATTTTGGAGGCTACGGTATGCTAGAGCCAACCGTGTGTGATTGACGCAACAGGCAAACTGAAAGTCAATGCACACGGTTCCAATTTTGGGAACCGTGTGTGATTGACGTACTACATCCATCCTGGTTTATTGGTCCCCTTTGTAATTTTTAGCAAAATTTGACCATATATTTAACTAAGAAATGTTTATGCATGTCACCAAAAATTATATCATTGAGCACTATGCTCAAATACCCATCCAACGATATAATTTTGCTGACCTGCACTAACATTTTTTCAGTTAAACTTTTGGTCAAAATTTAACACAAATTACAAAGGGGACCAATAAACCAAGACGGAGGTAGATTTCATCAACCAGACTTATTGCATCCATATCCCAGGGTTAGACATAAGTAAACATAGATTAAACATACTCAGACATAGATAATAAGTGTACACGTACACAAGCATAGTTCAACCATAAGTACATAGTTCAATCGTCATTAAGCATACTCAAGCGTACATAGTTCGATCCCACATCTCATCTCACATGCCGGCACGATCCTGAAGCTTCTCCAGGTACTCAGTGTACGTGTTGTGCGGCACCGTGCGAGAATAATTTTGCTTGAAGGAGCCAACAGCCCGTCCTCTTGCATGCGCCAGAACACTTAGATACGCGTCATGAAGCTTGTGGTTGAAAAATGGGCATCGATAGCCTCCGTTCCAGGTCCTAATACGCCTGTTATGCTTTCCCGCGTAAAGCTCCCTCAGGATTTGTCAGCGTTCTGGGAACGGGGGTACCCAGACTTGCCTGCCTGCGGCCTGCGGCGTGG
Organism: Aegilops longissima; assembly: GCA_021605205.1. NCBI lineage: Eukaryota > Viridiplantae > Streptophyta > Magnoliopsida > Poales > Poaceae > Aegilops > Aegilops longissima. The sequence continues at coordinate 164,213,287 of CM038679.1, forward strand.
CTCAAGGGGTGGCCCTGTAAGTGCATCTAGTGCCCTTAGTGATTTTGGTGTATTGAAGACTTATAGGTTAAGGGACTAATGTGTTTATGAGTGTACACAGGTCTATAAGTCTATGAGGAGTTTGATATTCTGAGAGAAAGTCGACCCTAAAAATAAAGTTCTTCGATCAAGACTTTGATATTCTAAAGACTTTATGAAGACTTTGAAAGTGAAGAAATTGGTGTGACCTTGAAGACTTGGTATTCATTTGAGGAACATGAAGCGTGAAGACTTTGTTTTCGTAGTTTCGTTTTTCTCTTTCTTGAGTCATAAGAAACACCGTACTGTTAAATGGGGTCGAGGAAATACTAAGGAAAAATTTCCATGTGATGCTCAACTCAAAATCCTACACCTACCAATCCCTTGAGTGAAGCCTTTGGAAATCTCATACGATTCAATCAATTTCTGCAGTGATAGAGACGAAGTTCTTACGTCTCTGAGGAATTTGTTCGACCGAGGAGTTAGGAATTCGCCAGTCTTGGATTGCCTACACAAAGAGGAACATGATAGCCCGAGGAATTTGAGAGTGAAATTTCCGATCCGTTGTTGTCTTCTTGCCACTGTCTCAAAATATCTTATCTACCTAACGGCCATATCATTGAAGGGCATTTATGTCTTATCATGTCGGGATGCTCCCTAGGCTATAAATAGCCACCCCCTACAACCACTAGCTGGTTGGCTGCTCCGAGAGAACTTGACACTTGTCATTTGAGAGCAACCCATCTTCCCAGGACTTTGAGCGAAAATCATCGAGTGAGGAAAACCCAAAACCAAACCCCTACAAACCCAAAGTGATTGAGCATCACTGAAGAGATAGATCCTGCGTGGATCCGACGCTTGTTACCTTTGAAGACTGTGCTTCTTCCAGACGGGTAGGCGTCATGGTCTAGAGCATCCAAGAGGAATTGTGGATCGCTGAGTGACCGAGTCTGTGAAGGTTTGGAAGTCGCTGAAGACTTACCACAGTGATTGGGCGAGGTCTCATGTGACCTTAGTTCAAGTAGAATACGGTGAGGACTTGGTGTCCCGAGCTGCGTGCTCAGCGACTAGGTGTCTGGGACTGTGTGTCCTCGAGTTTAAATACTCACCGCTCCAACCAGACGTACAAGCGAGACAGCGCTTGGAACTGGTCTAACAAATCATTGTCTTCACCAACCTAACTGGTTCAATTTCCTCAACTCTTTCATTTCCTCATTACTGTGTTGAGTGTTTGTTCATATCTGTGTTTGAAGACTTTGACTGAAGACTTTCTCAATTTCCTCAGTTCAATTTCTTCAGTCTGTTTGTCTTCATCTTGTGTTATCCTGTGTTTACGCTTTCCGTACTCTTTGGTTGTCTTCATTTCATCATGATGACCATGCCCGCATTCTGTTATGCTTATTTTTGAGTACATATTCCGCTGCAAGTAGTTCTTCACTTAGGAATTTGCTCACCGGCAAATTCCTCAATGAAGAATTCATAAAAATCGCCTATTCAACCCCCCTCTAGTCGATATAATGCACTTTCAATTGGTATCAGAGCAAGGTACTCCCTTGTTCTGTCTGATTTTGGTTTAACCACCTGGAGTTTTAGTTATGTCGACCGCAGGTGTCAGGACCCCGATTCCAAGTCACATCGACCTAGCCGGTAACACCTCATATCACTTTGCGGCCTCACGCACGAAATTCCCACAATTGTCGCCTTACCATGGCCCAGACCGTTTCGCCTTTTGGCTCACGATATGATAGTGTCGCTAGCATCCACATGACAGAGAACCCGGGCCGACATGGCTAGTCGTGAACCCAAAGAGGCACTAACCCATGGGGACAGGCATACATGAATCACCTTGAGCATGTCAGTCATCAACGTATGAATCCGGGCTGTAGCAATCGGGCTAACAGGACTCTGGGAACCCGGCTGTAGCAGGCTCGGCGGACTCGGATGTCATCGCGTGACATTTCCCGAAGGGATGTACCACGAGAACGGTGAAACACATGTCGGCCAGTCAAGTGTCCAGAGCAGTAGTGCTGGGCTAGCAGGACTCCGGTGAACCGGGCTGTAGCGGACTACTATCGCTCAGGAAACACTAGACTACATTTCCCCATAAGAGAGGCTGCCAAGGATAAACAACTAGATTGTCGGATCCCACAAATACCAAGCATTACATACATACACACAATATACTCGATATGTGTAAATACAACATGGCATCACAACATAACTCTACAACTCAGGTATTTATTCATTAGGCTCTGAGGAGCGAGATATGACAAACATGGGTCTCATGACCCAACATTCAGAGCATACAAGTCAAAGCACAAGCGGAAGCTTAACATGTCTAAGTACAGACATCTACAAATGAAAAAGGCTAAGAAGCCTGACTATCTACCAGATCCTGCCGAGGGCACAAGATCGTAGCTGAGGTGACAAGCTAAACGTCGAAGTCCACGCGGAACTATTAGCGAGACTGACGTCTCTCTGCAAAACATAAAATAAGCAAACGTGAGTACAAATGTACTCAGCAAGACTTACATCGGAACTAACTACATATGCATCATTATCAACAAAGGGGGTGGTGGTGTTTGACTGCAGCAAGCCAGCTTTAACTCGGTGGCTATCCTGAACTACGACTGCAAGTAACTCTTTTGAGGTGGCGCACACGAGTCCACATATTCACCATATCAATACACCACTATGGATCCGCTCCCGTCTTCCTACAAGAACGCCATCCATAGCACTCACGCTTATCTTGCGCATTTTAGAGTATCCACTTTCCCTTGTCTATGAACTGTTATAGGCAACCTGAAGTCCTTTACATGACACGGCTATTCAATAGATCATATTAACCTGCAGGGTGTACTTATTCACACACGCTCACCTCTTATCGCCACATACGACATGTTCTCGGCAACCTTCAAGCGGGAGCCCAGCGAGGGTGTCGGCCACGGCCTACCTAAACACTCAAGTCCCTAGTCCAGGTTTATCGCCTATTCGGGTTCCATCCGCAGGGAGTCCGGCCGAGGTTTCCACTAACGGCCCCGAACGATGTGTGCAGGGTTCCCGAGACACCAAACGGGCGAATCGGTACACCGGGCCACGGTGTATCTACCGCATCATAGCCCACCCCTAGGCTCAGCGCTATGCACGGCCTCCAACACATATCCTACAAACACCAGAAACTAGTTGCAACTCCTGGACAGAGAACAAGGGTGGTTAAGAAGCCGAGAGAGTCAATTAAGGATCCCAATGTGTGGTAGTAATGAGACAACCCAGTTCCTGAGGACGGCTTCAATGAGACAACCCACCATGTACTACTACATGGCCTCTCACCGCTAACTTTACCAAATCGTGTTCACACACATAGCTCACACACAGTAGGACATGTTCACACAACTCCGACTCATCCCGATGAATCGACTGACTCAACTCTAAGCGATGGCAGGCATGACAAACAAGCAAGTATGAGTAGGCACAACAGGCTCAAACAACTCCTACTCATGCTAGTGGGTTTCATCTATTTACCGTGGAATGACAGGTCATGCAGAGGATAAAGGGGTTCAGCTACCGCAGCAAGTAACAGATGAATCGTTGTTGTCCTAATGCAGTAAAAGGGAGCAGGAGCGAGAGAGTGGGATTGTATCGAAATGAACAAGGGGGTTTTGCTTGCATGGCACTTTTGAAGATATTATAGCTCTTCATCGGTGTCATCAAACTCATCGTCAGAACCACGTCTATCGACAGGGGACAAACACCGGCAACTGAGAAAGAACACAATCAATGCAATGCCACAATATGATGCAAGATCATGACATGGCAATATGCTATGATTTGAGCTAATGCATCTAGCTATGATTTAAATGAAGTTGGTTTGAATACATGATTCAAATTCCAACTCCATATATGATCATTTAAATGCCCTTTATTTTTTTTGTCCAAAACAGAGGACAAACATTGTTCAAACATGCATGAAAATGGTACAGATGGATTCCTTGAATTTTTCTGATAATTTTTCATATATAACTTATTTCATTTGGAGTTACGGTTGAATTTCTATGATTTTTAGAAGTTAGCACTATTTTCTGGAATTTCCTGTATAAAATAATTCCAGTAAATAACTATTGCGTCAGCATGACGTCAGGGTGACGTCAGCTGGTCAACTGGGCGCCTCCAGGTCAAACCTGACCAATGGGACCCACTGGTCAGTGACCCAGTCAACTAACTGAGTTAGTTAGTGCTAAACTAACCCTAACGAGGTCAAGTAGCGTATGGGCCCGCATGTCAGTGTCTAGTTTAGTTAACTAAATTAGTTAGCTCTAATTAATCTCGAGTTAACTAATTAGGGCTTGGGCCCACATCTCAGGGAAGTTCAAACCAATGGTCAACTGCGGTCAAACGAGTCCAACCCGCCGGCGAGGCCAGACACGGAGAAACGGCTCGGGTTTCGCCCACGGGCGACCAAACTCGCGGCGGAGGGCATCTACGTGCTCCTGGGACTCGTGCGCATCTAGTGGTGCAGACTGAAGAAGCTAGTGCAGCGCGTAACCGCGGCGGCGACGAGCCGGGCGGCGGCCGGAGCTCGGCCAAGTGCGGGCGAGGACTACGGCGATCAAACGAAGCGGGGAAGAGGGGGAAACGGTGGCGGAGCTCACAGCGGTGTCGGGCGAGGTGCTCGGCGGCTCGGGGACGGCTAGGTGACGGCGAATCGACGTCGGGGGTGACAGGATGCGGAGGACAAGGATGACGGCATAGTTGGCGTTGCAGCGCGTCCGGGTCTTCGTGGCTCATCGAGGAGGTCGGGGAGGACGAGACGGAGCTCGCAGGCTCGGCGAGGGGTCGAGAGAGAGGCGATGGCTGCGGAAACGATGAGCGGCGGCGGCGGTTGCGCTCGGGCGTGAGAGGGAGCGATGCAGGTGAGGGGGAAGGGCACGAGGGAGAGTGAGAGAGGGTCGAGGGGGCGGCGTGGTACGCGTGGAGGCGACCAGGCGGTCGAGGGGGCACTTAGGCAGGGAGGAGCCGGCGCGGCTCGCCTGCGCATCGGGCACACAGCTGCTTCTCCTCTGGTAGGAGGAAGAAGATGTCACTTCCTCAGTGGGCCAGCTGGCTTTGGCCAAGGGCCACTACAGTGGTGGGCTGCACGGTAAGGTTTCCTCTCTCTCTCTCTCTCTTTTCCATTTCTGTTTTCTATTTTGCAGTTTTTTTATCCAGTTTTAGAAAATCAAATCAATTTTATAATTCCTAAAAATATTCACGGGCACTTTCTGAATTATTTCAGTGGCCCACAATTACTTCCAACATTATTTGAGCATTTAAATTATTTATAGTGTTTAAATGCCCAAAGTCAAATAGTTTAAGATTTAATTCAAAAATCCAGGAATGACCTATAAGATATGTTCATCATTTTTGGAAGAGGTTTTCACCTTTATCATAAGTCATGAACATTTCCAAAGGGCATTCTGGGTCATTGAGAAAATATTTTATTTGGACCTAGTTTGATTTGATCTGGTGCTAGGGTTTGGATCAATCCCCATTTCAAGTTTCATGAAATTTAAACATGATGCATGGATGAAATGCAACTTATTACAAACAACTCTGGGGCTGTGACAACTCACCCCCACTAAACAAGAATCTCGTCCCGAGATTCAAGACGTGAGGTAAGAAGACAGAGGGCACAAAATAACACGGTCTTCACGATCCAGGTTACACTTCATAGGAACGTTGACATGATCACCATCTTTGTCTCGATGTCATGCTCTGAGAACTCCAACTATCAGGACAACGAGAGGAAAGGGAAAACTCTAGAAGGATCTATCTTCTCGAAGATCGAACAACCGACGATCAACTCGCGGAATGAGACATTGATCATTTCTCGAGTTGAGACATGAAACATACATCCAGAGGGATGGAGTGTAACAGATGACGAGGGTTCACTACGTAGACACAATTCCACACTTAAGAAGGTGGTGAACGGTTGTCCACGTAGCGAGGAGTTGAGTTGCCATGATACCATAACGAGACATCTTAAGGAAGGTGACTCGCAGGAATATTCCCTTCAGTGGAGAAAAGATTTACTTTTGATTCAAAGATCATTGAAACTCTTTAAACCAGCCTAAGGCAATCACAATCGATCATTTGAAGGAGTTCGAAAGGATGACATACTCAGACTAGAATGGATGATGTGGACTACCTTGTTGAAGACAACAGAATGGATGACTTTTGCTTATCACCGGAAATGAATGGGACCCATGACAGGACCACTTTTGGAGATGATCCTGGACAGCAACTGCCGAGAAGGACAGCCCATGGAAAATTGGCACGATGGGGTGCAAGCTGGGAACAACATGCAAATGTTGGAAATGTTCCAACCATCATATCTGCCTGAGATTCAGATCTGGTTGAAAACAAGATATTTCAGACAGCATGTCTGGAAAAGTAAGTTTGCAACACAAATCGACGAGATGACGTTGCGAGATTCTCGGGATATGAACTACGATAGCAAACTCCAAAACATGAGCTGGTTCTGCTACACACATGTGAACATGATGTCCAAGTCAAGCATGATCACAGAGTAGTCTTACAATAAAACACTACCGAGTTCAGGTGGGGAACCATCATCAAGGATAACGAAGTCCTTGCATAAGGCATGCTCTTAAGAAGGAATTTCTTCTCCTTGAACAAATCAGTTAGTGGCTTGGTGTGCTAGGAAACACATATAGAATGGAGGCGGCCAACCTATCAAACCATAAAGTACTTTGCACATGCATGACTGACTTGGGGTGATTCTAGGGGAGTAAAAAACAAACTTTATCAAAGTCACGACGGCAACTTACACCTAATGCACGTGAACTTGGAGAAGGTCACTTCTTCCATCCAAGCATATGCTTCATGAACGGAACACGAAGGCATTGCTTGCAAAGTTTTCAACACTAGGTTGATGTTCAACATGAATCATGGGGGAGACAAAATGCTGCTGATGGGCTCAACAACAACTCATCGGAACTTCCATATCACTGGACTTCCACCATCATGTGAACACGGTGATAGCATTGGTCAGACCAGAAGAGGTAATGGTGTATGCTCGAGGGATCAACCATAAGAGAAACAACATTACGAACATCGTTGGTTCTGATTTGACTTGACGATGGCCCATACTCAAGTCAAAGTTTTGACAAGGCAATAGATTCAACAACTGATCACGAGGACAAATCAACGGAGATATCATCTTTCTTCAACACACACACACACAAAGATATCCCTTTGGAATGAGCTGATTCAAACAAGCTTTTATATTCCAACTCTCCAAGTTGTTGTTTAGCTTAACCAACTAGCTCAGGGGTATCCAACACAGATTCTTGGAGGATGGGTGGTTTAGAAGAAAACCAACATGATCACGAGCTCAACATAACAGTCAGGGAACAACCTGGTGACACTTCCAAGAAGAAATTCAGAAAATCACGAACCACCGATATGTTGCTAAGCTCGAGAACTGTCAGGACCCCGATTCCAAGTCACATCGATCTAGCCGGTAACACCTCATATCACTTTGCGGCCTCACGCACGGTATCCCCACGGGTGTCGCCTTACCATGGCCCGGACCGTTTATGTCTTTTGGCTCACGATATGATAGTGTCGCTAGCATCCATATGACAAAGAACCCGGGCCGACATGGCTAGTCGTGAACCCAAAGCGCGCTAACCCATGGGGACAGGCATACATGAATCACATCGAGCATGTCGGTCATCAACGTATAAATTGGCTGGAGCATTTGGGCTAACAGGACTCGGTATCCCAGTGCTGTAGCAGCTAGGCAGGACTCGAATAACACCGCGTGACATTTCCCGAAGGGACGGACATAGGAACGGTGAAACACATGCCGCCAGATCAAGTGTCCAAGCAGTAGTGTTTGGGCTAGCAGGACTCCGGTGAACCGGTCAGAAGCGGACTACTATCGCCGTAATCACGAGACTACATTTCCCCATATGAGAGGCTGCCAAGGATAAACAACTAGTTTGTCGGATCCCACACATACCAAGCATTCCAAACATACACACATTATGCTCAATATGCGTAGATACAACATGGCATCACAACATAACTCTACGACTCAATTATTTATTCATTAGGCTCCGAGGAGCGAGATATTACAAACATGGGTCCCATGACCCAACACTCAGAGCATACAAGTCAAAGCACAAGCGGAAGCTAAACATGTCTGAGTACAGACAACTATAAATGAAAAAGGCTGCAAAGCCTGACTATCTACCAGATCCTGCCGAGGGCACAAGATCGTAGCTGAGGTAACAAGCTAAACGTCGAAGTCCACGTGGAACTACTAGCGAGACTGACGTCTCTCTGCAAAACATAAAATAAGCAAACGTGAGTACAATTGTACTCGGCAAGACTTACATCAGATCTAACTACATATGCATCATTATCAAAAGGGGGGTGGTGGAGTTTGACTGCAGCAAGCCAGCTTTGACTCGGTGGCTATCCTGAACTACGACTGCAAGTAACTCTTTTGTGGTGGCGCACACGAGTCCACATATTCACCATGGCAATACACCACTATGAACCCGCTCCCGTCTCCCTACGAGAACGCCATCCATAGCACTCACCCTTATCTTGCGCATTTTAGAGTATCCACTTTCACTTGTCTATGAACTGATATAGGCAACCCAGAAGTCCTTTTCCGCGGACACGGCTACTCGAATAGATCATATTAACCCTGCAGGGGTGTACTTCTTCACACATGCTTTCACCACTTACCGCCGTTTACACGACATGTACTCGGCAACCTTCAAGCGGAAGCCCAACGTGGGTGTCGGCCACAGCCTACCTAAACACTCAAGTCCCAGTCCGGTTTATCGCCTATTCGGGTTCCGTCATGAGGAGTCCGCCGAGGTTTCCCATACAGCCCGAACGATGTGTGCGGGGTTCCCGAGATACCAAACGGGCACTCGGTACACCGCCCGGTGTATCTACCGCATCATAGCCCACCCCTAGGGTCAGCGCCACGCACGGCCTCCAACACATATCCTACAAACACCGAAACTAGTTGCAACTCCCGGACAGAGAACAAGGGTGGTTAAGAAGTTTAGAGGGTCCATTGGTTTCGGGCCCAATGCGTGGTAGTAACTGTTTCATGGATCACAAACACGTAACTCGCTTCTCGAGGACGGCTGCAATGAGACAACCCACCATGTACTCCTACATGGCCTCTCACCGCTACCTTTACCAAATCGTGTTCACACACTTAGCTCACACACAATAGGACATGTTCATAACAATTCCAATTCATTCCCGATGAATCGAACCCGACTCAACTCTAAGCGATGAGCAGGCATGAAAACAAGCATAAATGAGTAGGCACAACATGGCTCAAACAACTCCTACTCATGCTAGTGGGTTTCATCTAATTCTTGTGGAATGACAGTCATGCAGAGGATAAAGGGGTTCAGCTACCGCAGCAAGTAACACATGATTCGTTGTTGTCCAAATGCAGTAAAATAGAGCAGGAGCGAGAGAGTGGGATTATATCGGAATGAACAAGGGGGTTTTTCTTGCCTGGCACTTCTGAAGATAATATAGTTCTTCATCGGTGTCATCGAATTCATCGTCGGTACGTCGTCTACTGAGAGGGGACAATTACCGGCAAACAAGAGAGAACACAATCAATGCAATGCACATTCACATGAATGACATGTCATGCTAAGGTACTGAATTCACCTAATGCAGTGTCTAGCCAAGTTAATTGAAGTGGAATTCAAACAAGAACAAATTCCAACTCCAAATGTTATTTCATAATTTAACCTAATCATGATTCATCTTATTCAGTGAGGTTAACTTGTTCAAACATGCATGATCATGGCATAAACAGATTAATCATATTTTTCTGATCATTTTTCATATATAACTTATTTCAATCCGAGTTACGGTTGAATTTATATGATTTTTAGAAGTTTGGTGTATTTTCTGAAATTTCCTGAATTAACTTAAATCCAGAAAAGGGGTATTACTGCGTCAGACTGACGTCAGTGTGACGTCAGCGAGTCAACAGGGCGGCCAGGGTCAAACCTGACTGTGGGACCCATTGGTCGATGAGCACAGGTTAGTCAGTCGCCGACAGTGGGCCAGTCAACTTTGACTAAGTCAAAGTCAAGTCGACACGTGGGGCCTCATGCTTAGCACTAATCTAAATGTAAAAATTAGGCTAGCCTAAATGGGCGCTGGGGCCCGTATGTCGATGAAGGAGGTGGGTGGTTAGCGGGGTCATTAGTGGCTAATGACGTACACGCCACCGCCACCGGAGTGGGGCGCGGCGACCAAATCCGACGGCGAGGATCGCCGAGTTGCCGAACGCGCTTATCGAGGGCCGTTTAAGGTGGTTTGCAGCTTCTGGCGATGGCGGAGAGGCGATCTAGAGGAGGCAGGGAGGTGCCGGGTGCAGTGTGCGGCGGGCGGTGACGGGCGGAGCGGTGGCGGAGTTCGGCGAGGAGGGAGAAGGAGCTACGGTGCACGGCAGGGCCGGCGTTGGTCGTGTTCGCCTCCAGGGCGTGATGAGCAAGAAGACGCCCTCGGACGCAAGCTTGAGCGACCGTAGGGATGACGGTGACATGGCCGGGCGGCGAAACAGCACAACTCGGCTCAGGTGCATCTGTGGGCTAGAGCGAAATCGACGCTGGGAGAAGAGGGAATCGACGAGGCTCACAGGGGGCTCAAGGGAAGCTCAGAGGCTCGGGGAGGCCGGGCGTCGAATCTGCTGATGGAGTCCCATGGGTCCGAGAAGGGAAAGCGCGGGCGGCGCCTCGGGCGCCCGGTGTCGTTAGCTTCGGCGAGACGGAGAAGAGGTCGGGCGGAGCTCTTGGGGACGGCGAGGGGCAAGGGGTGGTTGTGGCCATGGTGCACGGTGATCGGCGTTAATGAGCTCGCTCGGTCGAGCTCATGAGAGGGGAGCAGAGGAGGGGATGGGGTTCCAGGAGAGAGGGAGAGGACGAGGGGTCGGGGTGTCGCGTGGCACCACGGGTGTCGAGGAGGAGGGCGGAAGCAGGAGGTGGCGTCGGTGGCCGTCAGGCAAGCGCCACGCCTCGCCTCTGCCTCTTGGGCAGAGGAAGACGAGCGAATGGCGAGGCGGTGGGCTGGGCCACCAGCTAGGCCAGCGAGGGAGGGGGGGAAGGCTGGGCAGTTCGTGGGCCGTAAGTGGGCTGCTAGGTGAGCTCTCTCTTTCTCTAATTATATTCTGCTTTCTATTTTCAGAGTTTGTTTTGATTTAGTTTTGAACACTAAATCATTTTTATTGCTTCGATAATTATGGTAGGGACTAGTAGGATTATTCCAAAGCCCTTCATCAAAGATCGTAATTATTGGACATATATTAATTAATTAACAAATATATATCCAATGCAAATAGCTATTTGTTTAATTCAAAGGCCCAAAATAATTAACTCTGAGATACCAAAAATATTGTTTTGAGTTTTACCTCTTTGCAATATTTTCAGAGACTAAGAGGAACATTTTCTTGGACACATTTGAAGCAATTTTTTTAAGGTTGATCATTTATTTTAAATGATTTCTGAGGCTCTCCAATTCCCCATTTCAATTTCGAAGGGAAATTTAGACATGATGCATGGATGCAAGAAAATCAGGCTAGGGCTGATCTGGGGCTGTGACAAGAACAATCTTGCTTTTGAGGGCAAGATGATATGATCAAAAGAGTGAGGGATTGACACAATCCTAACTCATTGATCGAAGAGTGCACCAGAAATAAGGACTAGGTAGCACGATCAATCCTAGGATGATGATTTAATAACCAACATGCTAAGAATGAGGATATTGTCCATTAACTACCAAGCAACGAGGTTGCCAGGAGTATCAATTTCACACATCACAGTTCACTTGTTGGCATTCTGGTTGCGACAACACGGAACCGAGGAATGAATAATGAGGGCGAGAAGTATCACTGTATCAAGCATTCATAGGGTGGTGTGCAATTCCATGATATTTTTGATATAAAGATAGTAATACTCCAAGGTAGAACAGAGCAAAAGCTAGATTGGCATTTTGATCTACGGAGTACAATTGCTTTGACCCAATCCTGGATATGGATGAGGTACTGGAGTTTGTTTCTCCTAGTCATTCTAGAACAGAATGGCTTGACGGCCCACAAGAGTAATGGGCATCGATGACGAATGCACGACTACTCCTGACTATCAATTGACAGACGGGGGTCAGAAAACAACTAAAGAGGGACAACACAAGGGAACATATGTTTTTCTGAGTTGTGGATGCATAGATTAGTATATCGAGCGAAGCTCAACATTTCTTCTGGATAATCCATGCGGAAAGGTAGAACTGGTAGATTCACAATTATGAATGGAGAACTCCTCAAGAGTACTCTGATTATGATCCTTTGGTTCAGCGAGGAACTTCTGCCATAAGCGGTTCATAGTATTTGGAAGAAGGAAATACCACGGACCTCGAGGACTAATGCAAAGGTTACTAATATCCTAAAGGAACTAGCAAACACTAACAACATGAAGTAGGGTGAGTCTCGGGTTCAAGAACCCAGGAATAGAATGCCTACTAACTAAATTTCATCACGGGATGCTTTCGAGAATGGTGGCCAGAATCAATACACCGGGAACACAAAACATGGCTAGATTACTAGGTGACTCCCTAAAACCCCTAGGGTCATAATACTAACTCCAACATATATGTCGAGGCAATAGAGTACCTCAACTCCCCGTTTAGTGTGCTTAATCTGGCCCAAAAGGACATCAGGAACGGGAAGAAAGGATTTGCAAATGCATCAGACTATTTAGAGACCTGGGATGACCCGGACAGCATAACGGCTGTAAATGCTCAAAAAGATTTGAGACATCATGCAAAATGGTGGCATAACCACTCTACAACATCATAACAAGATTCCGAGATCAACAGTTAACATACAGAAATAGTAGAAACTGAACTGGGGCATAAAACCAACAATCTTAAAGGTCTATGGATTAGTAACACGTCATCCTGATAGATAGATGAGAAGCCTAGTTCTTAATCCCCGTAGAAGAGAAGAGGATGACTCAGATCAGAAGGCCATGAGGTATAAGGAGTAAAAAGAGCCTTACGTTCCCTTCCACAATCAATTCCCATACATAACTAAAGCATTTCTAGACATAACTTCGACGGGTTTGGCTTGGTAAACCTACAGGCAGTCAGGCTCTGATACCAAAGCTGTCAGGATCCCGATTCCAAGTCACATCGACCTAGCCGGTAACACCTCATATCACTTTGCGGCCTCACGCACGGTATTCCCACGGGTGTCGCCTTACCATGGCCCGGGACCATTTGCGCCTTTTGGCTCACGTATATGATAGTGTCGCTAGCATCCACATGACAGAGAACCCGGGCCGACATGGCTTGTCGTGAACCCAAAGCGGCACTAACCCATGGGGACAGGCATACATGAATCACCTCGAGCATGTCGGTCATCAACGTATGAATCCGGGCTGTAGCACTGGCTAACAGGACTCGGGAACCTGGGCTGAAAGGTTAGGCAGACTCGGATGTCACCGCGTGACATTTCCCGGGACAGAACACGAACGAAGTGAAACACATGCCGCCACCAAGTATCCAGAGAAGTAGTGCTGGGCTAGCAGGACTCCGGTGAACCGGGCTGTAGCGGATTACTATCGCTCAGGAAGCACTAGACTACATTTCCCCATAAGAGAGTCTGCCCAGGATAAACAACTATATTGTCGGATCCCACACA